>JABSTQ010011488.1:0-600000 GCA_013358835.2 Ixodes persulcatus | reverse complement strand
AGTGCATATACATATGGGTGGTTTCATATCAACTCAGGCACGGATTAGGGGTCGAATTTTTAATTTTGACTAATAAAATATATAGTTTGGCGATTTTTTGATCTCGAGTTATGGACAGTTTAAGCAGCCAAGGCCAAACTGACCTTTCTCACCTGCCGGAGGTGTCATGTTTCACTAATTTCTACTTTTGCCCTTTTTCGGTAGTGCAGTGTAACTTTTTGGGCCGCTCTCAGAATAGGGATTATTTATTGTCAATATTTTTATTGTGATTCTTTATCGTCACTTTTGTTTTAAATATAGTCAAAGTGTGTCCCATTGACAATATTTGTTAAAGTTTGACCAACTCTTCGGTATGACCTATTTGATATACTGTAACATAGTTAGTATTTTCGCAAATTTAAGAGCATACTCTCTGTATTGATAACAAATATAACATTGTGTGTAAAATAGAAAGGGCAGTGTATTCTCGTAAATCAAGGACTATTTCAAAATATTGGCAAATTGGAGGTACATTTTCTAAGAAAAACACATCTTACTTGGCTGATTTTGTTTTACTCTAGCTATCTATTGCAGTGCTTTATAAGGTAATATAAATAGTAAAAGTAAACTTTTATTTGTATGGCAGCTATAGGAGCATGACATCTGATTTTGTTTAACTGTTTTGTCAGTAAATCAACTTACTCGCAAAAATACACTAATTCGGAATTGGCGCCTCTTATTTTTTTAATAAATAGCTGTCAACACACTTATCCTCTGATAAATATTTTAATGCGCTTATTTATATGAAACATATTTTATAAAATATGTCAATATGACGTTTTTGGACGATAGTTGTGAAAGTTTGCAAGCTCTTCCGTGCGACCTATATGAGGTGTTTTAACATATTTAGTATTTTTAGAAAGCTTAGAGTATATTCCTCCTAATTATAATAAATTCGATTTTGTGTGTAAAAGAGAAAGAGCAGTATTTTTTCGTAAAGCAAGGACTGTTTAAACAATTTTGCGAATTGGAGGTCGATTTTCTAAAAAGCCTACCTTTTCTTTTAGCTAATTGTTTTTTCTAGATGCCTATTGCAGTGCTTTATAAAGTAAAATAAACACCAAATGTAATTTTTTGTTTGTATGGCGGCTATAAAAGCTTACATTTTGTTTTTTTGTTAACTTGTGGCCCAGTAATACAAGTGACTCACAAAAATACACTAACTCATAATTAACGCCTCTGAATTGTTTAGTAACTACCTTTAAATTTCTTTAATAAAATAAGATGAAAACGGCGAGTTATGCTAATAAAGTGTCTAGGCCATAATATGTTTAATGTTTTTGTTTTTTTAAATTGTCAAACCACCTCTCTGCAACAATATTTGACGTAGTTCATCAAGCTGTGCTGTGTGACCTAATCAATATATGTTTATGATATTTCAATCACCGTAAATCTCCTATAAAGTTATTTCTTTTAAATATAACTTGAATATTTTGCTCTAAACATATAACGCGGAACATTTGCCTGAAAAAAAAAATATTTAGAAATACTTGCAAGTTTGAAGTAGATTTTCTAAAAAAAAACCCACCTTTCATTTCTTACATTTTTTATTTAGAGTTAGGCAATATAATAGTCTGTCAGGAACTAGCAACATAAATTGTAATATATTGTTTGCATGGCCGCTATTAGGACTCGAATTTTGTGCTATGAAAGTTTTGAACGGGACTTCGCATAGACGCTCAGCTGAGCAGGAGTTTGACCTATGTAAAGTTTTCTATTTAATGTTAGCACTTACCTCACCATCTGAGCGTAAAAGCCAGTGAAGCAACAATATTTATACTAACAATATTTATTTACTTGGCACTGGCGTGATTTGCAAGGTGTGTGAGCTTCGCCCTATGTATTGACGGAGAAGATACGTAACATCTAGACTCTGGACAAACTTAAGTCAAGAGGAAAAAGTCTAAGTAACCCGGCATAGATCACTGAAAATATAAATGAAACCTAAACACATTACTAACACATTTGAAGCCTTACACGCTACGAAATGCTCATTATTTTACGAAAGAGTCCGTACGTGCACAAAATAAACCGTACTTCCTAAGCGTCTGATACAAAATCATACATATGTATATGCACTGCATATCTGTTTGATATGAAAAAAAATATGAAATTACATATCAAGTTCGGTATTTCAAGCTCAAAGCCGAAAGCAAAAGGCCCCAGGGGAATTCTCTATCGATCTGCGTTCCCCCGTATTGAGAGAAAGTAAGCGCTGGGTGCCCGCACATGTGAATACGGACTTCTAAGTAACTTTTGTTAAGTACACTACTCCGAATTTTATTAATGTTTATGGTTGGTCCTATGTAACTGCTAACGATAAGCAGAAAATCTTACATAGGCCAAAATTCTGCTCAGCAAAGCGCCTGTGCGAAGTCCCGTTCAAAACGCTTATAGCACGAGATTCGAGTCATGATAGTGGCCATTCAAACAATATATCACAATTTCTGTTGGTAGTTCCTGATAGACTACTATATTACCTAACTGTTAATAATAAAAAAAATAAAAGGTGGGGTTTCTTAGGAAGTCGACTCCAAACTTGCTAGTTTTTCGAAATATCCGTTTTCAGGCACATGTAGCGCATAATATAATTATTGCACATGTAGCGCATAATAAAATTATTGCACAAGAGCTTAATTGGAGCTTTACGGTGATGTAAAGATCATAAAAATATGTTCATTAGGTAAGACAGCACAGCTCGTTTCCAAAGGGGCAAGCGAGCTCGCTTGCACCTCTTGTTCCCCTTCTCCTGGGATTATTTTCGTCATTCTTGTCCAGCTCGCTTGCACCTTTGCATTTAATTGCATTAAAATATCAACCTTAAATTGCAAGCTTCACCCTTGTTGGTGTTAGACTGGTGGCGGATGATAAAACCCGTTTGCTCTACTGACGTCTAACCCCTGGTTAGCTCAGTTGGTAGAGCGCTCCACCTGTAATGGAGAATTCACGGGTTCGATAAACGGACCAGGCGGAATTTTGTTGGTCGCGCACCAGTCACCTAGCTGTGTTTGCAGATTTGTGTTTTTCCTTTGTCCCTCTTGTTCCCCTTCTCCAGGGATTATTTTCGTCGTTACAAATTCGACCTAAAATTAGTGCCTGAGTTGAGATGAAATCACCCATATATACATATATGGGCGGTTTCATTTAGATTCAGGAAACGAGGTGCAGTCGTATTTTTTATTTTGCCTCAATTTTGTTTTTTGTTTCATGGCGGATGTTCCAAGAAAATCAATCCTTTTTATTTGAATGTCCTGACATAGTTAGTTTCTGAGAAAAAAATCTCAAAGAAGCGGGAAAGAACGACGAGGTTTTGACGATTGTCGTGTGTGACGTTTTTGAATATCTCTCAATCTCAAAGCATTCAAAAGAGAGCGTCTATATTTTTTTTTATTGTGATATATATTCAAGTAGGTAAAACGGCATTATAACTACTATTTAATATTCGTCGCTCCAATCTTTGCGAAAATCCCCAAACATGCGTCCGCGAACAACTGTGACCTAAACTGCGGTTTTTGTTTTAGTCGACTAGGTTTAGTATCGCTCTACCACGTGTAGAACGTTTCATTGGCTTCCAAATTAAGCAAGGTGTGTCTTTATCATGTACGAGTACTGATAAATAAGTTATGAAACAGAAAGGTTTTCGTTTTTTGTTCACTTGCAGCACGCTGTATAAAACAAAAACGATTTTAAATTTTTTTCTTTTTCTCGCGTCACGTTTTCTTCGCACCCTTCTTTTAGCCAGAATACATTCCGCTAGAGGTATATGCACTCGTTTTGAGTTTTAAGGCTCTAAATATGCTAAAAATGAGCAAATGCCGATGGTGGGTTTATGGGTTATAGCTGTATATTGTATTATTTATTATAAGAATCTAAGGGACATCTTATAAATATTCATATACAAGACATGGATGTCGTTAAGCGTAAAATAACAAGTTTGCAATTCCAAACGTCTAAGCACTCTATAAAATCGCAAATGCCAAAAGCGGGTTTTCAGACAATTTCCGATGGTGCCATGATTGGAAAGGCCTCAAGCCTAAACCCTATGCACTACATAATCTATACTATGCTAGAAATGTCAAAGTATAAAATTGGAAAATATTAGAGTAAAATACACTTCCTATTAGAAGCCTAGATTTTTAAATGCGAAATTTTATATTTTTGATGCGAAATTCATGTTGATAACACAACAAAATACTTTCTATTTATTTTGCCACTTCTATTTTTTACGCTTTTATTTTACTCTGCAAAGAACTGGTGGGTTTTAAAAAGAAATTAAAGATTTTTTTTTTAAATACAGCTGCTGAACTTGAACAAAAAGTGAAAACCTCTGTTTAATTAATTTATTTATGAGTACTCGTACCTGATTAAGACACAAAATTCGCATAATGTGGAAGACAATGGAAGGTTCTACACGTGGTATTATTTTAAAAGCGATACTATACATGGTCCACTAAAATAAAATCCGCAGTTTAGGTCACAGTGATTTGCGGAGGCATGTTCGGGGATTTTTAGAAAGATTTTATCGACGAATGATAAATAGAAGTTGAAATGCCGTTTTACAGACTTAGATGTAGATTACGATAAAAAAAATATCGAAGCTCTCCTTTGAATACTTTGTTTTTGAAAGTGATTTAAAAGCGCCACACACGGACAATCGTCAATTTAACCCATAAACCCACCATCGGCATTTGCTCTTTTTTAGCATATTTAGAGGCTTAAAACTCAAAACCAGTGCATATACCTCTAACGGAATGTATTATGGCTAAAATAAGGGTGTGAAGAAAACGCGACGCGAAAAAAAGAAAAATTAAAAATGTTTTTTTTTTTTTTTTTTATACAGCGTGCTGAAATTGAACAAAAAGTGAAAACCTTCTCTGTTTCATAATTTATTTCTCAGTACACGTACTTGATAAAGGCACAAACTTTGCTTAATTTGGAAGGCAATGAAAGGTTCTACACGTGGTAATAGTTTAAAAGCGATACTAAACATAGTCAACTCAAAAAAAAAAAATCCGCAGTTTAGGTGACAGTTGTTCGCGGAGGTATGTTTGGGGATGTTTACAAAGCTTGGAGCGACAAATAATAAATAGTAGGTTTAATGTAAGTTTACCTACTTGCATATATCTATCACAATAAAATAAATTATATACACTCTATTTCGATTACTTTGAGATTGAGAGTGGTTCAAAAACGCCACACACGACAATCGTCAAAGCCTCGTCGTTCTTTCCTGCTTCTTTGAGATTTTGTTTTTCTCACATAGTAAACATGTCAGGACATTAAAATAAAAAGGATTCTTCTTCTTGAAACATGCGCCACGAAATATAAAAATTTGAAGCAAAATAAAAAATACGACTGCACCTTGTTGCCTGAGTCCAAATGAAACCGCCCTATTTATATATATATATATATATATCAAACGGGCATGGTGGCGGGAGGCCACCTGACGAAGGCCGGACTCCGGCCGAAACGTCGAAGATTAAATCGTCCGTTGTTGCTGTTTCCACCAAGGGTTTTTTTCTTCCCAGTTATTTATTAACTCTTCAAGATATGCATAAACCAGAAGCTAGCTCCCGCGCCATAATTTGAGCTAGCGAACAGGTACTCACTTGCATTATTTCAGGATCAGGACAGATATGGGTTCGATCAATCCAACTTGGACAGTTGGAACGCACTGTACATGACTTGCTTTCTTGACACCAACCGCAGCCATATTTTTCGTGTAGCTCATGGCATTCTCCACAGTTTTGTGCCATTTTGGCGCATTCGTACACAACGACTGAAGCAAAAAAGACGCGGTAGATTTTTGTGCCGTCCAAAGTCCATCATCTTTAATGGGAACTTCATACGAAACCTGGGATGTCCAGTAACAAACTCAAGCATGTACGCTTGTTAGATATAGGGTCTCCAATATTATGCTATACAAGCTATACATGCTCCAATCTTATGTTATACACTCGTTGTTGAGTAAAACTATGTATCTATTTTAGAGCGCAGCTCTTACGCGCCAGTTTCCGGGTTGAGCTGCGTCCGCATCACCGTCGGCGTCGCCGTAACCGTTGCCGTCGGCGCCGGCGTCGCAGTTGTCGTAATTGCGCTAAATTTAGTGGGGAAATTGACGTCACATGACTTGGTGTCACGCCACCTATGAACAGATGCAGTTTCTACGCAAGATTTAGCGGGAAAATTGACGTCACGTGATCTCAACAGCAATTCGATTCCCCGCTACGTTTAGCTGGAAACTTGACGTCAAGTGTCCACAACACCAATTAAATTCCCCCCCCCCCCTAAATTTAGCCGGAAAATTTACGCCACGTGATCTCAAAACCAAATCAGAGGAAAATGACGTCGCATGACTTGGTGTCGCGTAACCTATGAAAAAATTTAGTTTCTCCGCTAAATATAGCGGGAAAATTGACGTCACGTGACGTCAACACCAATTCTGTTTCCCCGTTTAATTTAGCTGGGAAAATGGCGTTACACGACCTAGTGTCACGACACCTACGAAAAAATTCAGTTTCCCCGCTAGATTTATCGGGACAACTGACGACATGTTGACTCAGCAGCAATTCAATTCCGCCTACATTTAGTGACAAAATCGACATCGCCTGACCTCAGCACCAATTTAGTTTCCCCGCTAAATTTAGCGGGAAAAATGGCGTCACATGACCTGCTGGCACGTCACCTATGAACATATTCAGTTTCTCTGCTAGATTTAGCGGCAAAACTGACGTCTTGTCACTTCAGCAGCAATTTAATTCTCGCTAAATTTAGCGTGAAAATCAACCTCACGTGACCTCAACGCCAATTCAGCTTCCCTGCTAAATTTAGCGGGGAAAATGAAGTCACATGACTTGGTAGTGCGTGCGGAGGAGGAGGGGAAGGTACGGAAGAGAAGGAGGGGAGAGGAGCAGAAGGAGTGGGGTAGGAGGAGGGTAGAGGAGGAGGAGTAGGCGAGAGGAAGGGAAGGAGGAGTAAAGGAGGGGAGGTCGAGGAGCTGAGGGGGACTCGAGGAAGAGGGGTGGAGAAGAGGGTATGGAGGAGCAGGAGGGACATACCCTCCCTTCCGTACCCTCCCCTCCGCCTCCTGAAGAGCTACCCTCTGATTTCTCGTCACTGATATTTGTAAAGGTCTTGAAGTTATTTTGTATTTATTTTTTTTATTATTTGGTATTATTTCATTATTTTGCATTTTCATACAGAGCTGGGAATTCAGCGTGAAATTTGGCAAATTACACATGGGTTGTACAAAATAAAAAGTTTATTCAAGCGCCAGGCATTTCCTAAATGAATATCAGTTAGGTGTCTGCTGTAGTTCTACCTCAGCATGCGCGATCACGCTTTAAATTTGATTCTCAAGATGGCTCATATTTTCAGCAATAAGAACTTTAAAATCGTACCATGAATGTTATCAGGATTGTCCAGGAATTTTTTCGGCTTCCAAACGACTCCGAACTTTGTTGTCATGTTTGCGTCATCCGAGTCGTACTTGAACTGAAATCAGAATAGTACAGGGTTAATTTTCCTTCTAACAAAGAAAAGAAAAGAACAAGAGGTTTTAATTTACGAAGAAAAGTTTAAGAAAAAGTGCCCCAGAATGTTTAAGCGACGAATCATACGTACGGGAATTCGGCCACAGTATAGGCCGTCTCCTAGGAGCTGGCCGTTGACTTGCTTTACTTTGCCTTCGATAAGAAACTGGCAAACAAATCTTGACTGAATCATAAAAGCCTGAAATAACGACCGAATCGTAAAAATGCTGTCAACTCTTTATTTTATTTTGCTCATATAAGTATGTCAAACATCCAAAATCCTTCCATGGCAGAAGTTTCTTAGTTGCAGTAGATTGTCATTACAGTATATATTGAATTAAAACATTTTAAATATAATTTCGTGAATGTACTCATAATGCAATATTTTTGCACTGCGACTTGAGGTGAGTGTTGAATGTATTTCACAAATACACGTTAATCGAACTTACTCTGCGGTGGCTGTATATTTAGGCAGTCTCTGTTTTCAACGTATTTAAATTCTTCCTTTCGCTCTAAGTTTTAATTCTAGTGGCATAAAAATGTGTATTAAACCAAATTTTCTCACCGGAATATTTTCCACCTGAATTCGAATCCCAAGGGTTGTACCCTTTGGTACTATGATTTCGTTGGAACTGCTTGAAGACTTTCGTATTCGGGGGCAAAGGTCGGCCCCTCCTCGAATACTGGGACCTGAAGCCTGAGACGATACATTGAAAGGTAATGATTGAACATGCTAAATTGTTATCTTTGTGGCAAACCCTACACAGAGTTCTAAACGTTTTCCTTGATAAAGCGATGGACTATCTTTATACATTTTTCTGCTCTGAAGTCATATCTAATTAACAGGTGTCCAGGTGCTACATACCGCAGGTACTTGAGTGACCACCTGATAATTAACAATTGCATTTATATGTTTGCCTCAGTTTTTTTTATTAAATGCGAACTCCGCTCATTTGATATGTTAGCGTAAATCTCCCTAAATTGTGCTCCGGCAGAAGTGCTGTTGATGTTAGTCATTTTTCTACATTACGAGAAGTCGAACCATCTTGATTTTATCTGAACTGTTCAAAAATTTAATCTACGTCTTCCAAAGAGAAAAACACTGGCCAACTGAAACCTAATACTGAGATTACTTGCATCTTGCATGGCACAGTGAGTAATAAAAAAGCAAAAAAAAAACACAATTACTAAGAAAGCTAGCCACTATTTTTTATATAAAATGGATGCAGTAAACATCGCTCACCGGAGATGTGAGAGTGATATCGTTGTGACAGTTTTCGCTGCTATTGTGTGTACAAAGATGTCTCTCTATGCACCAACTGCAGGGGGATGCAGTCGAGGTGCACTCCGTGCATCTGAAAAATGCGAATACTGAGCGAGAGCAATGAATACGGTAAGTAGCACCGTATGGAATGCGGCCATCTCGAAGGTAATTTCTCTAGTGCGAAATAATTCATTCACGGCCGAGAACCGCCTAACTAGGCACAAGCTTGGAAATCCTAGGGGTCTAAATTGGGCATTATACAGTTCCGCCCCAAGGCGTTATTTAGTGCCACACTACCTTAATTTAAGCTTTCTATAGCTTTCTATGGCAGGGTTTATCCAAAGATGCCACATATTATTCGAACAGCAGCCAGCAGGGGAGCCTAATTCTGGCACTTGCTTGGCAATTTTGGGGAAAAAAGGGGCGAGATGAACACCGAAAAACTAGAATTGAAAGGACAGAACGAGCGGGTTGGTAGGAATGATTAAACTTGAGAAAGGAAACGAGAAGGGACGGACAAACACAAACTTCCAACTGGCAGCAACATTTAATGACACCAAGAGTTTGCTTATATATAGGAAAAGAGGGGCTGAGAAAAGGGGTGGAAAGGAGGAGCACATCACATTTCAAAGCCCTAAAAGAATTGAAACCTGACTCTGGCACTTGCTTGGCGATTCAGGCGCAAAAGATGCCAGAATACAGTCAAATAACAGTCAGTAAAGTCTAACTTAGGCACTTGCTTCACGATTTAGGGCCTAGATACCCAGACTCAGGTCAAACACAGTCAAGTTTTGTTCTACCTCGGATTCTTCGAACATTTCAAAGCCCTAGTCACACAAACAAGGTTTATTTTGGCCCAAATAACTGTGCTACATTGGGCAATTCTGGCATCATGTATTGCTACTGGCAGCAGGAGCACAATCCCAAATAAGTCACATCGAGTGACCTCGACTTTTGGCAGGCATGTTTGTGAAATTGTATTAATCATCCTAAGTAACACCGGTGTGTTTTAGATATGTTGTGAGAATGTTCCGAACGTTGTGGGTTTGTTGGGAGATTTTGCGCAATGGTCCTGCGTGTGTCTATGCACTCTAGCAAAACGTTAGCAAACGCCCATGTGTGAATGGAACTTTACAATGCAAGGACAGTCGGTAAGTCGTCGGTTTTTCTGGTACTGCGAAGGCCATGAATGGCGCAGTGTTGTTCCATTCAAACTACAATTTCCACGCTCCTAAAATGTTTTGTGTAGATAGGCAATATTATGGATGTGCAATACAACATCAATTAATGGCGCCTGCACGTTCCCGCTCTTGCTTTGATATACGGGGCATCCACATTTGTGTAGTAAAATGGTTTATATCGGTGACATCAACGTCTCCTTTTTTAAAATAATAAAAAAAAAATTGTTGGCGTATAATGCATTTAGAAAACAATGGTAATCGGAAGAACAAAAGTAATAGTTTATGATGCATTTCTCATAAACTACACTGTGGACGAGGAGTAAAAAGTCAGACAGGCGACACAAACACTTCGCGACGCCGGCAGCGCGAACAAGCCATCGCCGTTTTTTTCTC
The DNA here is from genome assembly GCA_013358835.2 of Ixodes persulcatus. Classification (NCBI taxonomy): domain Eukaryota; kingdom Metazoa; phylum Arthropoda; class Arachnida; order Ixodida; family Ixodidae; genus Ixodes; species Ixodes persulcatus. The sequence goes on along the minus strand of JABSTQ010011488.1, from coordinate 589,591 downwards.
GGTGTAGAAGGCTTCTTATCGAAATATGCTTATGTGATCAAGTTTTTTTATTATTTTTCAGCATATTGTTTTGAATGCACAACAAACTATGCATGCCAACATATTAGGGGATTGCATATATCTGCTGAAATTAGATGCACTTTGTTATTGTTGGCATACACAAAGCTGATGTCGGCCATCTTAACAACTATCTCTACACTTAGCATGCGACATGCTCGTCTAAAAGTATTATTTTTAAAGTAAAAAAACACACTAATATGTTTTTGTTATTTGGACAATATGAGATGCATTCTCGAGTGTCCCAGATATTCTACTAAATTTATATTTTTATTGATTGCTAAAAAACCTGTTCACCACAAATAGAAAAAGAACAAACTGCCAAGGTGGCCTTTCAAAATTATATTTCAGTTACACAATCCAGTAAAAGAAGAGGAGAATCACTATTGCCATTTTTTCGAAAACTGTGGGTGTCTTTAGTTAAAATATGAATATTTTTCGTATTTGTTTCAACAATAACGATCATTGCTACACGGCTAAACAACTAACCTAGGGGAAAAATGATTGTAGGACTTTGTGGCCTGACTTGTGAACAACGAATGGTAGAGTGACCACAAGTTAGAAACTTCATTGACTTATTATTCCGAATGTCCTGTGCTTTTGTTTCGCCTACGCCTTCACCATAATCTATGTATTTGTGACTAAGAATAACCTCCGTGCCTCATAACGCTATATTTCATTTGGTTGCAGAAACTTTGTTCACAGATTCAAGAATAAAGGCATTGGCGAAGATCAACGAAAGGAAATCAATACACACTTGAAAGTGTAGGTCTTTATTTTTCTACAACGCGATGTTATATACATAATAGAGTATAAAGTTAGGTCATGAGAAACACTTAATTTGTAGTCATCCAGACCACCAGGTCGATTATTATGTAAGGAATTATCCAATCATATTTCATTTACCTCTAAAAGGCTGTGTGGAAAATATAATTTAGGAGATGCGGTCCCGTAGTCATTACACTTAAAGTATTTACTGCCTGGCAGACTTTATCAACCAAAACAAGTGAGATTTAGAAATGCTTCAAAACATCGAAGGTACGTTCTTACGTTTTGTATGCGTTGCAGTTGAAAAACTTGAAATACTCGGGGGTCATATTTCTGCCAACGGACAACTTCATCGTTAAGTAGGCTGAAAAAAACAACAACAACAAGGGTCTGTAAATCATCAATGTGGTTTACAACACTAACGCGACCAAACGAATACGCTTACGGTCTTCGGATGGAATGGCTGAGAAGGCATCAGGTTTGGGTGTTGAGCATGTGACACCTTCAGCAGTCCGAGTAGCATTTGTTTCAGCCTCCAGTCCAGACGTCGCAAAGATGCACACCAATTCCTCTTCGTTGACAAATGTCTTGTTGCTTATCTTCACGTTTAACTGCATTCATTGGAAATTTCAGAATAATTCAGTAAAGAGTACGTTTTTCGAACACAATGAAAAATGATAAGGACTGTGTCTGTTTCGCTGTATGTACACCCTTGCTCTTTGTTTACATGTTCAAACTCGATTACAAGTTTTTTTTTTTACTAGTACGCACGTAAAACAAATGTATGTCTCCAAATTTCCGCCCGATTCAATCACATTCTACTTTATACAACCTGTAATCACATGAAGCATGGCAAACTACTTCTGGACGAGTAATCTCCTTTCTTAGATGTCCGCCTTGCGCCATGGGACATACGCGCGCCGTCCTTTAGCAAGCAAATACTTGTTGTAAACGGTGAAGGGGCGGAAGTTATTGTAAAACCACTGTGCTGATAACATTTATTTGTTTAGTGTTAGGAAGCGCCGTGTCAATTTATAAAATATTGTAAAATCTCTTGAATTCATGCAAAAAAATAAGACGGATGATGATCTTAGTCACAAGTATATCGTGCTTAAATAGCCATTGTTCAATATAAGCCAGGGATTAAAGAGTCCTTAAAATATATAAGGAGAGTTTCACTTCAATAATACCAACTGGTAATATAAGCGCGCTGTGCATTACGGAGGGTGGGATGTGGGGGAAAAAAAGCGTAAACATTTTCGAAGTAACTGACTTGGCGAATGGTTGATTCTTTGAACCTCTGAGGGCGAGATATTGATGATCGGGCTGCATTCAGTTTTGTAGGAAAGCCAGTGCACCGGATCATCTGCTGCCTTTTCGCAATTGGCCCTCAAGGTGCATCTGCAAACACACGTAAAGAAAATAAGTTTGGAGCAAACAACCTTCACAACACTCTTTGTTGAACTATTTCCATGTCACCGTAGACCCCCAGACGCCCCTTTGCGTGCAGATGCAAATGTAGTTTAGGGAATACAGTCATGCATTTTTATAATAATTCCCTTATTATTCAAAACAAACTGAGCAAATACACGTGTTTCCAAATCCTTCGTAATTATAAAAAAATACACTTAGAATGGGGACGAATATTTGAGGGAAGAGAGCAGTTCGTTTTGACGAAAGATGACTAAATTCTCTCTTTTATTTAGGCCTTTAAGCGTTCACTCTTTCTCTGAATGCGAATAATTAATTTTAATATTATGTTATCGGGTGACATTAACGCATCCCTCTACTGAATATAGCTTATTCCTAACTTGGATAGTATAAAAAAAAGGAATGCGGGTATCGCAGTTTAGGTTTACAGCTATAGATGCGTTGGTTTGTTGTGCAGATATATCACACTGAAAGTAAAAATACTCCTATGAGTGATATATTGTTTTCTGCGTTTACATATGATCGGTTCAACAATTGCAATGAGATTTACATTGAAATATTTTATGTATATTGCTTTGCTGTTAGGTCCAATCTTCTCAATATCTCGCGAGAATGAAATTCTCGGGAGGAATCGTGCTACAGGAAGACGCTCCCGTAGTAGTTACAGACAAATGTTGTGATGCTGTATACACAGACATGCTACAAAACGCAGGGCATGACTTACAGTGTCTACGCTTCAGACTTAGTGATTCATTTTTAATGCGAAAGCATTAACTGTCTCATGGAGCGAGCTGACGTCATCAGACTGAAGCGCTAAAGCAGGCAGATAGTTTCCTTCGGTTCCATTGGCTGGCGCGCGTCGACGGGGCTCCCATTGGCCGCTGCGCTCGTCAGTTTCTACGACCGCTCACAGCATGCCGCTGCGTGTCCATAAGCGCGGAGCGTCCAAGGTCATCATGGGAGCACACGTGCCGACCGCCGACGAAAAGTACGCAGCAGACGAAAAAGAGAGCGGACGAGCGGCTTGCATGCTTTCGCATTCACAACTCAAAAGGAATGCTTAAATGTACCTCGATTTTTTTTTTTTTATTATTGAGTTCTTATTGGCTAATGTCGCACTCTTGTCGGCTGAAAAGCGATATTAAGACCCGGAGGACGCACTAGCTTCTGCGCATCTTAATGTGCCTCTAGGTATGGTGGCAGCAATATGAATAGCACTTTTGGATAGATCAGACGCCAATATTGTTTTTAAAGCAATAGCTGGGTTAAATGTTTCTCCTCGTTTTACTCCAGCTTTAACTTTACAATAGGCGCACTAGCCGACTTGTAACTGTACCGCGAAAAGCAGCCAGTAAACACAGCCTTGAGAAGCGCACGACGAGCGAGCTTACAATAGAGGCAAGACTCCCCGAACTGTGGAAAAACAAATAACAAAAACGGAAGTATTATTTTTTCACACTTCAGCATAAACAATTAATACGTCATTTTTTATTTGAAATCATTATAATGCTTAGAATGCATCCTTCATAATGATGAAACATGGAGGAGGGATGCGCTTTTTTGCCAAACCGGGTTTTGCAAACAAGTATTTATTCACGAGGCTAACTTTACCTTTCCTTTTAAAATTCCAGATTTCCGCCGACCGGACAATCTCCATATTTACGATATAAAACATAGAACTGTTATTTCTCGCGAACCACTTTGTCGGGCTTCATAAGAGGTAATCACAGAGTGGCTCTAAGCCTAAGGAATTTCAAAAATAACAACAACAATGTCGACTAAAAAAAATAAAAAAAAGCTTTTAGTGGAAATTGACGTCACGTGGTCTATGCTCAAATTTAGTTTTACCTCCAAGCTTAGTGGGAAACTCGACGTCAGATGTCCTATGCACCCATTCTGTTTACCCGCTAAATGTTGCGGGGAACACAAGACGACGTTAAAATAATTTATTCTTCAACAATATATCGGTGCTAAATCAAAGCAACGTTATTTCAGTATCAGATCACCGTATGACGTAACGTAACAAAATGCCCGGAGAACCCGAGTTAGAGTCAAACTTGCCCTTCTTTGATCATTTGGTCAAGTTATCTCAAAGCTACGTTACTTTTAATACACCCAGAGCGATAAGAAAGAAACATTCCAAAACACTCAATCAAATCATGTGCAGAACCGTTTGTTATAAAAGCTACTTTTCTCCACGTACTGTTCACAAATGGAACCTGCTCCACTGCGCAATTGCCTCCGCAGGCTACACGCCAACATTTTTATAGCCACTGAATGATTGGCCCAATTGTTTTTTTATGTTTCAAGTTTATTAAATTCATAACGTTGTACTTTTTGTGCGTTTGTAGACAGGGAGGCTTTCTTTGTTCGTATAAAAACGATAATGGCGTGTTTCCCCAATCTTTGTTCAGTGTTCTATTTATTTTAGGAGAGTATGGCGTTTTTCACCAGTTATGGGTACAGTGGGGCCACACCTTTGCATTTTCATTTAGGTATTTCAACTGTGTTTTTTTTTAAATATTTCCTCCCTTTAGTTGTCAGTAGTATGTACAAGCAATAATATTAGAAAAAAGAGTTCCTAACCTGGCCCTAATTCGCCAAACCAGTGTGAAAGTTCGGCTTCAGTGCTCGTAATTTGCCTGTCGTCAGGCATATTTGTACCTATATCAATAAACGAGTGTCAGCGTGAGGTTTCATATCTGGTTGTTCGATTTTCATGTGGCAAATTTGGGACTAAATTGCCGAACAAATGCCATATTTAGGTGTCATTGTTGGTTCATCCGTGATATCTTTGGCTCAAATCAGGCACTTTGGCAGTTAAGTGGTGAGTAAAAATAAATAACCACAGAAACGCAAAAACGTACTCGCGCACTAATGAACATATTAAAGTAAAGCCACAATAGGCGAAAGTAGGGGGCCTCGGAGTTCATAATAAAATACAGCGCGAAGAGAGCATGAACAGAGAGGCGAGAAAACACCAGACAAGCGTTGTCTCGCAACTAATAATAATGAAACGAAAACATACACATGTTTTGTTTCATTTGAATCATTTGTTTTCCAGCGCTTGTCTTGAGTTTTCTCGGCTTTCTCTCTGCGCTAGTCGCGCTGTATTTTAGTATGAACTTTCACTAACTTGCCCAATTGTTCATCTTCTACGCCTCGGAGTGCCAAGCTTGAACCAAGATTGGAGTTTTTCTTGACTGATACCTGGTTTACGAACGTCTTTTTATGTTATTATAAACGTAACCTGTAGTTTCTTAAAGCGACCACCTACTTTTTCTCTGGCCCACACCATCCACAGTACGGATCCCGGTTAGAAGTGCAGACGCCGCATTTGAGGTAGCGAAAGCATTGTTGCACATCGACGGCGCTGAGCTGCAGTGAAAGAACAAAAACATTCGCTCACAAATTTGTATAATTGAAGTAAATAAAAACCCAAAGTAGAAGGCTATCAACCGCTTGGGAATAAGGGCTAATTAAGGCTCCATCAGATATGACAATGCCAAAGTCCGACATAGGGTCGCTCTGATCCGGTGATAAATGCAATTTTAACCTGTAAAGAAGTTTGCAGTACAGATTCAGCCGCAGAACTTTTATGTGTAAGAAAATCGCATTTTGATTTGTTGCTCAATGTAAAATAAAACACCAGACAAAATATTTCTAAACGGGGCTTCCCTTCTAATATTCTTAATCGACACACGCGCAAAAAATGTATCTTGTGTACGTGTGTCTTTTTTGCTCCCTGCAGTCTCGGGGCTGTGTTATGTCTGGTACTCTACGCCATATTGTTTGTTCCCTGATCTTTCTGTTTATTAAGACGGACAGTTTGTTCGTGAAATATTATTTAGGGCAAATGGTCTCGGCGACCGACTACGGTAGTTGAGACAGCAGTAGCTGAACCCTGAAATATAATCTTTTACATTTACATAATTCTCACCCTCGTTCGACTGTTTTGTTTGATTTGATACACTATGAGTCCCTTCTGTGTTGGTGCCAGCAAACTCCATAATTAACTGCGCATTTATAGTGGCTGACAGCTTAAAAACGTAGAGCGCGTCGGGACACGAGAGTATTGTTATCGCTCCGCAGCTGATACGATTTCAGCATTAGCCATAAGCTCCTATATGCTGTCAAAGCCTGGCAGATCGCCACGAGAAGCGGCCGCGAAAATGGAAAGGTGGCGCAGCAGACAACGAATGAGAGGAGAGCCACGTGACTGGCACCCCGCTGCGGCGAGACGCCGCAACACACTTCTCCCGAGCGAACAGGTGCGTTTCGGGTCCTCGCCGCTGCAAAATCTGTGCGCTGACGTCCAGGTTCTCCGCAAAATAGCTCTTTGATGCTCTTTGCTGCCAGATCCTCGCGCTCCAAATCTGAGACCGGGCACTCTATGGATCCGTCGTCGAACTGACAGGTTTTGTGAGTATAGAGGAGGCCATGCATTAGGAGATAAGAACACCGAGGAGCGAATCCCGAATCAAGAAGTGTGAACACAATAAGCCACGCCTGCGTTCCCTCACCTATCACTGACTATGGCACATTCGCTCTATTCACGGACACTTTAAGAAAAAAAGCGCTCCGTTTATTATGTTTACACTGTTTAGCATCGTAACGCCTCCTCGGGGTTTCCTTTCCGGTGAACACCGCATTCCCATTGGCTATGCAGTGGTAATGAAATACTGGGGGATCTCGCCGTGCTTTGCGTTTCCTAAGCCATCGGGAAATTTAAGCGAAAAGAATACGTCACTTACCATGTAATCAGTCATCACGTAGATGCGCTCCTTGCTTCCGTCAAATAACATATCCCGAAGAAGTGGGTTTCCCTCGTCGACGGCGATATCGTCAACTTGGTAGCCGCTCGTCGCAGATTCCAACAAGACCTGCGCGAAAAGCGCGATGCAGAAATCGCCGAGTCCACCATCACTGAGTGAAAAGAAACCATAAGATGTACTAGGGGCAGGCAATATAACACCTACCTGACTCTGGCTGTGAAACCTTAATATTTAAAATCAATATATTATCACGCAATATATCACGCACGGAAAAGCGCAGTATTGCAACGCAGTATTGCAGCCCTGTATTGCAGCGCTTTGTTGCAGCGCTTTATTGCAGCGCAGTATTGCAGCGCTTTATTGCAGCGCAGTATTGCAGCGTAGTGTTGCAGCGCAGAATTGCAGCGCAGTCTTGCAGCGCAGTATTGCAGCGCAGTATGGCAGCGCTTTATTGGAGCGCAGTATTGCAGCGCTTTATTGCAGCGGAGTATTGCAGCGCAGTATTGCAGCGCTTTATTGCAGCGCAGTGTTGCAGCGCAGGTCCTGCGCTTGATTTGTGTTAACGTTTCTATCAAACGCAGAAAAACGATAAGCACCGTGTACAGTACATTTTTGTCCCGCTTGATTGACTATATTGGATCGTTTTTTATGCGTAACTTTTTTCCTCTGAAAGCAACACACCTAAAAGCTTGAGTCTGATAAATTCACCGTTAGAAACACCTTTGTGAGAAGTTCAAATGCACTCGGTTCGTGGGTTTATTTATACGAATATTCTCGCTCACGAACAGCGCTCGAGATTTAAGCGAATTTAGCCATGTTTTCGGAATGCTCGAGCAATCCTTTCTTTCACCATATGTTCGGACAAAGCCGTCGCTACGAGCTGGGTGGACCACCAATCAAACAGCGTCGAAATCGCACGAACATCGAGTTCGTCATGTTTATGTACAATCGCGGAGAATGTGAGCTGAAACAGTATTTCGTGCTTTTTTAGCGTATCTGCCGGATGTTGAAAGGGCTTTCATCCAAACTATTACGGGAATGCAAAGTCCAAGTCCAATTTTTCAGACTCTTCCGGATTGAGTGTTTCAGTTTATATTGCGCGGGAGTGTACGCATTCTATTATTGCTGAACCAGTCATGTACGCGGAAGGCCCAGTGACTCGCGGTTTAATGCTGAGCGATTTGCCTCATCAGCTCATAGCGTCGTCTGCGTCCCGACTGAAAGAGAAACACAGTATGATACATTGTAAGACGTGACTTTCTAGCATTTATAGCATAGACTGTTTATGCAACATCTTTCAATGATGCGACTCTGTCGTAAAGAAAAGTGGTTGAGATGAAGCACACGGTTGAACGAAACGTTTAAATTCACTTAAACTGCCCTCCCCCTTTCATAAAAAATCAGTACCTGGAGAGGACACTTATGGGAGAGCGTAACCTTTTCTCAAAAAAAAAAATAAATAAATAAAAATCTTTCCGCCTTTCCACTCTGGTGAAGAAGGAAGACCAGCGAAGCTGTAGTATCGTGGGAAGAAAGTAATGGCCGGCCGCAAGTCGGCAAGCCAGAGTGGAAAGGCTGGAAAGGTTGAGGCCATCTAGGAGCGACGGCGGCAACCAAACAACCGGCAAGACAGTTGTCTGGTTGCCGACGTCGCTCATAGATGGCGGTAGCTGTCCAGAGTTTTGTGTGATTATTTGTTTGCTGGCGGACGCGATACCGGGGAAACTTGCCCTTAACAGCTCCGCTGTAATAAATAAAAATTGCAATATTTACATCGCGAGGAACATTTCGAGCAAAAGAAATTTTGAATCGGGCTTCTGTGTTGAGGCGCTCACACCAAAATAGTCCCGATGTTTCGGAATCGCCCATACTTTAAAATGGTAGATACAATGAGCGTCCTAAAGTGCTCAATGAAATTCAGCGTTTTGGATGCTCAATGTCGTTGAACATCAAAATGTGTTCTCGTTGGATAACTTCTCTAGTACCGCTGCCTCTGCGTCCCACGCACAAGCTTTTTTACGTGTGTACAAATTTAACTGTAAATTCTAAAACACAAAAAATACGTAATATATTGCCTTGCATTGTATTGTAGCGTATTGGTTCACCCAACGTTCATTTGACACGGCAAAAAAAAAAATTTTTCCGGGGAAAGTTTGTTTTGTTACATACATCTGCTCTCTAGAAACTTACAAATATTTTATGCGAGTTTAATGTCCCTTGAATATGTAAATAAACAAAATATATTTTTGAACGGGTTTCTTAAAAAAATAGGTTCACCTTCTTCAAGTGTCCTCGATTCGTTCCCAGAAAGACGGCAGTGAAGTTGTAGATCGGCGTGGCCACTACCGAGGTGAGCAGCGTGTCCGTGTAGCTGAGTGCGGACTTGGCAGTAATGGGCTTGCTTCCTTCCAGCGGTGTGTTGACGTCCAAGCCGCAGAAAAGGTCCGTTATTGAAATAGGCTGGTGAGAAAACACAATCAAACATTGGTCGGTGCATAGGTGTACTATGGCGCCTCAATTTCCGTAGAACTAAGTGTGGGTGGTGCAAGAAATGAGAGGAAAGGGGGGGGGGGGGGGGTTAACGCTTCGCCGAGTCGTGCTCGATAGTCGCATGAACTGCCCGTGCCGCAGAGGACGCGAGCTCGACCGCTCAGCCACTGTCCAGAGCGATGAGTGAAGATTGCGAAATCACGGCTGCCGGAGCGACGTGTATCGCCGTTTCAATCAGACAGAAGCGCCTTGCGTTGAAGCGAGCTAACGAGGAAGCCAGCAGATAAGAAATTGCTCCAGAAACCACTATTGTTGGTATTCTATGAATGGCGACAGCATTCGCCTAGGACAACTTCAAGTACGGTGTCTAAGACGACGTCGAGGACAAAGTCATAGAGGACGTCATCAAAGGCGGTGTCTAGGACGACCTTAAGGAGGATCTTAAGGACCATCTCTAGGACGACCTCTAGGACGACCACAAGGCCGACGTCTAGGACGACGTTTTGGACGACCTCTAGGACGACCTGAAGGGCGACGTCCAGGACGACATTTAGGACGACCTCAAGGATGACCTCTAGGACGACGTCGAGGACGATGTCATGGTCGTCAGGTCCTTTGAAGAGGGTGCGAATGTGCAGGAGTGTGGGAATGTGAACTGAAATGGTCTTCTGGGCATACCTACTGCGCAATAAGAAGTCATGTAGTTCAGCAAATTCATTGGGGGGGGGGGGGGGGTTAGCTAAAGCATGCTATAGCATTAAAAGCCAACTAGCCCAAGTGTAAACCCTTCGAAAGGACGCTCGTGCGCACTGCGCGGTTCTCGGCAGCAGGCCAGCACCGCCTAGACAGAAGGCCTCCGCATGCGTCATCACAGTCAGATCGATCGAGGCGTGAGATTGGGCACGAGTGCTGCGTCAGTGCTCGGCCAGGGCTCGTGTCCAATCAGCGAGTCGAAGGTCGGGCTCGGGCCCAATAGCCGAGGTAGCGCAATCCGACTCTTATGACGTTTCATGGAGAGAGAGAGGAGATCATGCAGAAACCTTCTGTCTAGGTGGTGTCGGCACTTGAACGCCTTCAGGAAGAGCGGCGATGCGAATGGGTCAGCGCTCCGGTGCTATCTGTGGGACGTCACTTCCTGAACACGTTTTTGTGACATCCATCTTCTAACTTTACACCCCGTTTTAAGCACAAAAACAAAACACGTACTTTTACGTCCAAAGAAGGTGAATGAATGCCCCGAACGTTGCTACTTGACGTGTGTTCCCGACTCCTGTGTTTATACGAGTTATCACAGGAACTAAAAAGTTGCCCAAAAAGAAGGTCACCGGTTTATTGATTAAATAGTGTAAAAAGACGAAACCCTCCGAAAAAGTATTTTATACATTCTAGCAAAGGTTTGTTTTGACCTAATGGTGTGTGTAACTGTTTATTTTGTAAACTCGTGTTTTTTTTTTATTTTATACTACTTTTTTTGCTGCTTTATTGTGGTTTAGGCCTTATCAGGTGACTCAGTGTCTGTTTGTCCCATCGTTGTAGACATTTTTCTGCCTTGACCAAAGATATTATCTTCTAAAATAGACAAAATTATTGTAATCTTGATTTTCACGCACATATTTCAATGAATTAAAATGCATCCAGGTATACGCATTTTAAAAGCGTGTTTTTTTTATTTTAGTCAGTAATAATTTCAAAACATAGGGGGCAAAAATGTCGCCTTCACAATCTGAGTCAAATTGTCTTGTGTAATACCTAGTAGGCTGTACATTTGGGCGATTTGGTATGAGTTCATCGTGAAAAACAGCACAAAAGGGACTGAATAAACACGACGGACTGCACAGGACAAACGCTGACTAACATTTGATTTCTTTTTTTTTTTGGGGGGGGGGGAGGGAATGGGAGGGGGGGATAGTGTAGATGGCACCGCGTTCGCGCATGCACTAGCAAGCACAGGGCGCATTGTGGAGTTTACACTTCTTTCTTCTTCGTTTCCCTATCCACGTGCTAACCGAGATCTAGAAACGCACGAGGGTCTGTCTTTTGTTATGCAGCAGGTTTCCTTCATTTCTGTACACACTTTGTATTGGTGTTCAAACAATTCGGTGGTGCTGTAGAACCGCGGTTCGCACCCGGAGTCTCGGCAGTGCATCGCTAAATGCGAGTATGCAGTCCCTTTCAATTAGCTGTGCTGTTTTCTGAGTTGGATGTTTAAGCATCGCCCCGTTTGCCTAATATAGGAGCGCCCGCAGGAGAAAGGGATCATCTGGAAGGTGCCTTTTACGCAGGCGATGAATTTGATGCGGTGCTTGACGTTGCAGCTGTTACGATCCGGTCGCTTCTCTTTGCCTTCGTTTCGTTCGCTATGGTGCATAATCGGTTTAGTTTGTTGCGGGCAGAAAACAAAAATAAAACAAAACCTTGACTCCGAATTTAGATGCTACATGTTTAGGTCCGTGTGATATAGGGTGAGTATTTGGAATGGCCGAAATATTATTTTCCTTCTTCAACTTTTCACCTCGAGCTGGACTGGCCTTAACGTTCTGTTACTAATATCTCGCATGCTGCCGAAATGGCTGAGTTTGAAAAGTTTCCTGATTCTTTCAACTGCAAGTTGAAGCCTATGTTTCTTATTTGAATACAAGACTCCTTAAACAGGAGAAGGCTATGCATTTCGTGAGTAGTTTTGAATTTGCGCACTGATAGTCTAGCAAACGTTTGGCTGATCTAGGGTGGCACGACCAGCATATATGTTTTTTTTTCTAATACTACAAGGAGATCCATAAATTGGATATGGTAGTCTTTTGGGGTCTCATACGGGAACCGAAGACCCAGAGCTTATAAAATACTTTCAATACTTAATAAATATTTATTTTTGAAAACCTGGAGCTCTTTATGGAAACAAACAAATCGTCGACGTATCCGAAAATGTTTCTAGTGTTATTTTCTCAATTTTAATTCCAAAGTACTGCCGAGTTTTCCGAGACAAATTTCGTTTAGTACGAGTGCTACCCTAAATCCCATAAAGAGAAGGTCTAAAAAAAAATTCGGCAGCTGTCCAAAAAACGGTATACGTACATGTTTAAGAACATTCAGTCAAGGTAAAAGAACGCACAAACCAATTACTTCACCGACTCAGCCTTACAAATGTCGCACCAGAAGCTAAGAAAAGAAAGGACCTTACGCTAAACATAGTTACAGTTGCGCACAAAAGGACAACAACTGTAATCAAGTTCAATGAAGACCAACTCGCTCAACTGTCTACATTACTACAGTTTAGACCTTGCGCTAACAGTATTCTTCGCGACTAAAACCCACAGGCCTAAGTTTTCTCTAAGCACCATTCTTTTGGAAAACGATACTAGGCAACATGCGATGTCAGGATATCTGCAAAAACATCTCCACTCCTTATCTATCTTTGACCCTTTTTAGATACCGAACTACATGTCGGTGGTCGAATGTCTGAAGGAAAACAACCCTGGTAGGGTGCAGTGCTTTTAAGCGTTGATGTAGATGATTTACACTACCCTATGTCTCACGAGAACCTCATATTGAGCGTTCAAGAGTGCATTTTAGAGCACAAGGGCGAAAATAAGTTCAGAACACATTGCAAAATTTTTGTTGAAGAATTTCTCGAAATTTCGTCAGTTTATTTAAAATCAACCTTTATAGGGTGCGTAGAATACTGTGTTTGTACACAAGTCATTAATCTGTATTGGATCGAAGGTGGCACTTGTGCTAAGCAATATTTTCCTTAGAAAAATCGGCAGGGAGTCTAGAATTAAAATTGAGAAATTACACCAGGAAGATCATCAGATACGTGAACGATCTTTTGTTTTTCATTTGATGCTCCAACCTAAAAAAAAAAAAATCATTAAATTAAAAATTAGAAGTATTCAATGAGCTAGGTCTGGGCCTTCGTTTCACGTATGAGACCCCCCAAGGGCAAACATATCCAGTTTTTGAATGTCCTTGTAGAATTAGAAAAATAACATATATGCTGGTCGTACCACCCTAGATCAGCAAAACGTTTGCTAGACTATCAGTCAGCACATTCAAAACTGATCAAGAAGGCATAGAAGTTTCCTGCTTAAGATCCGTCTTAATTACGTCTTGTGTTCACAATATGAACAAAGGCCTCAACTTGCAGATTGAAATGATCAGGTATGCAGGTCTTACAGTCTCAGTCATTTCGGCAGCATGCGACAAATAAGTAAAAATCGTTAAGGCCGCTACAACTCGAAGTGAACAGTCGAAAAAGAAAAAAAAAAAGAAGATTTCGGTCACTCCATATATTCACCGCATATCACACGGGCTTAAAAAGGTGGCATGTAGATACGGAGTCAACGTGTCTTTTTTCTGCCCCAACACACTAAGCCGATTATGTTCCGTAGTGAACCAACACAAAGACAAAGTGAAGCGAGCGGATCATAACCGATGCTACGTCAAGCACCGCATTCCTATATTGGACAAACGGGGCGATGCTTAAACATCCGACTAAGAAAACAGCACAACTCCTTGAAAGGGACTGTATTCTCGAATTTAGCTTGGCACTGCCGAGAGTTTGGGTGTGAACCGCGGTTCTCCAACACCACCGTATTGTTTGATCTCCAAGACCAAACGTGTAGCGAAATTAAGGGAACCTAATACATAATAAAAAACCGACCCTCGTGCGTAAGCCAACCTTCACTGAATATAAGGAACAATGATAATAATTTTCTGGATCTCGGTTAGCACGTGGATCGGGAAACGAAGAGGAAAGGGAAAACACAGTAAATCTACACATTCCAATACAAAATCAGTTGTTAGTCAGCGCTTGTCCTGTTCCTTTCGCGCTGTTTTCTACAATTCTGTAATACCCCATCTCAGTCCTCAAGCAAAAAAATATTGGAGATGACAAAAATTTTCTTGTAACTCACATTCAACGGCATTCCGCGCCAATAAAAATCTAAATTTTGATGCGAGATTTGTTTCCTGCACTCTAATAAAGCCACACATATCCTGCTGGCAGTATGTCTGTGTACAATGCGTGCATACCGTGAAAAAATTGTCATGATCGTTTCATCAAAAGGAATTAGACTGTATGAAATGTCCACGGTCATTTTTAACGGGGGTATCCACGCTATCCCCGCTCCTTGCTCTCCTCCCGCTATATGCACGCCTGCAATACGATCTCTTGGTGACGCCATTTTGCCTTCTTTTTAAGGCGCGTCGGAGGCTTCCGGCGTACTGTTTCATGTTTATTCGACCGATGGGGCAGGGCCAATGCCACCAAGAAGGTAATGTCAGCGCCTTTCCCCTCCAAAAGTAGCGAAAATTTAATCCGTCCAGCGCCGCCCAGATTGCGTCGTAACTGCCGGCAACGCGCCTTGCACCGTTTCATGACGACCACGATGCTACAATCCTGGCGATGGCAGCAGCGCTCGTGGAGCTTTTGAGCGTTTGCTGCTTAAAAGGGGGGGGGGGGGGTGGAAGAGTCGGAGATTCACTAGCGATGACGTCATGCGCAAGCATTGTCTTCTAAGCAGTGTTGGCAGGGCAGGCCTTTGAAGCCTGATTGCTTCCTAACCTGTAAGCAGTGGCGTGTCAATGGATTCAATATTCAACTATATTCACTCGTTGCTTGGGATCCCATTCTAACCTGTTTCTACAGTTAGGTTGATGGAACGAATCTCGATTCCTTAAAGGGCAACTCCGGTGAGTATTTTTGAATTTGGGATTACGACTGTTTTCAGCTTAGGCAGTGTCCCTGGATTACAAGATATACTTTTTTTGTCTGGATATTGTGTGTAGTTTTATAAATATCACGGCTCAAAGTTCGGTTTCGGTCGTCTACGGCAAAACCGAAACTATTTGCTAGAGAGATGGCAACACTGATCATCAGTCGTACGGACACGACGTGACGTCACAAGAGTGCTGCGGTGCGCGTTACAACCAACCAATCGCAGCTTCACCACAACGTGACGTCACGAGGGTGCTGCGCCAGTGTTCCTTGACTAAAAGCTAACCCGCTTGACACCAGGTAACGAGCAGCTGGTTGCATCTTTGAACTAGGTTTTGGTGGAGTACTTGACTACACTTTGTCCTAATATTTCGGCTGTTATCATATTTGGTGACCTTAAAGCGATACCAGTCATTCATTTTGGTTTCGTTTTCGACCGGAGGTGCCCTTTAACTACTTTGTAAATACAATTTAACTAGAGAAAATACCAAATTACCTCTAGAGCGTTTTTCTAAAGTTAACTTGACAAAGAAATAATAAAACAGACTCAGGGCAAGGGAAGACAAACATATCTTTCGACTCACAACAACAAGAATGTGCTTAAAGTCCGACGACCAGTTCGCGCTTTCCACTTTTTCCTCGCTTCCTCATCTCCCCCCTCCTACCCTGTCCACTGTTGCCTCTTTCCTCCTCCCACATGGCGAGGAGGATCTTCTGCCTTGCAGAATCTCGAGTCTGGTCGTCGGCCTTTATATATCTTTGTGGGCGGAATTACAAAGAAGACATTAAGCTTATTCTTGTTGTTGCGAGTTTAATTATATGTTTGGCGTCCCTTGTCCTGATTTTGTTTTATTCTGTTTGTGTCAAGTTGACGTTTCTCAGACCTATTGGGTTGACGCAATTTTTTCTATCTTGCCACAAATTAAACCTTTGGCAGGTGTGTATCGAGTTTTTCATAAAAAGAAGTTTACCTTAGGTGCCTCAGCAAAGGAACGGGGGAAGGGGAAGGGCGGTCGCCCCCCCCCCGCCCCCCACCTTTCGCTCTTCCCCCCATAAATCCGCCCCTGGAAAAGGGTCTTTTTCTGACTCAATGTAACTTGGCGGGCCGTGTCATCAGAAGGGGCTGACCTTCCTTGGCGGCCACAGGAGCGCAAGCACTCTGCGCATTCATGCCGCATGACTTTTTGGGAGTGCAATCAAGTGCGTGGGTATAAGAGGGTTATTATAAAAAAATCCCTGATGGTTCTAATAGTCGTGAAGATCAAAGTAAAGCATAAAACTGTGCGCTCACGTCATATACTGCGCAGTGGCTCACTTCAAAGGCAATATACCCTGTGTCCCAAATAGCGGGCAGGCTCTTTATATCAACCGTAAAAATCGGTTTCTTAACCTATCGCGTTCCTATTTAGCACAGCGTTGGCCACAGGTGGTGCCATGTTTCTATAAAATTTGCAAAGAGCGAACTTACCTGAGAAAAAAGAAAAAAAGAAAAAGTCTTAACTCCTATAGAAACGCAGCGAAGCCACCGGTCTTCAGACCATAGGGCGCCTTGTGGTTTGAAGACCGACGGCTTCGCTGCGTTTTGATAGGAGTTAAGCCTTTTTATTTTTTTCAATGTTTCCTTAGATACGCTCGCTCTTTGCGAATTTTATAGAAAAATTGCACCACCTGTGGCCAACGCTGTGCAAAATCGGAACGCGATAGGTTAAGAAACCGATTTTTGCGGTCCATTTAAAAGCCTGGCCGCTGTTCGGGACACGCGGTAGGTTGCATCAGTTACTTAGATGGTGTTAGTTAGCTATCCCGAGTGTTATATTGGTGTCTTACAATATAACAGTTCTTCGCGCGTTCCTGTTTCTGTTCTCCCGGGAAATATTTCCAGAAAAACAGCCAGGAGTTGTCTATTAAAATGGGAATCGTATGACGGCACCAAGGTAGTAAGGATGTAATTCGCAGGACCGGTGGGGGGCATTGAAACTAAGGATAACTTGTCACGTATAATGTTGAAGCACAAATCAGAATTGTACAATTGAATGAAGATTTCACCGAAGTTTGCCCATCATAGCAATACAGTTAACGAGTCACAATGATACCCTCAAGTAATTCGGTTTAGAAATGCAGATAACGTACTACAAGAGTTTGTTATACACTTTATGGCCAAGAAGAAACTATTGACGATAATTTGCGGGAGTACCCCAGCTAAAAGGAAATACGCCAACCAGCTGAAAAAAGCCGACATTCACTCACCGTATTCCTACAGGGAGTACTGGGTGTAATGAAATCCAGTCCTCGGTCTCCTTGTCCCTTGAAGCAGTCCCTGATATTCTCAGTGAAATTCCGCATCACCGCCTCGAGTGGAAATAGGCAAAGAGCAGACTCGTTTCCCGGTCGGTCATTTGTTTCGTTCTCACTCTTCGCAAAGACAACAAAAAGGACATCATCATCGTAACCCAAAGAGCCTGCCAGGTCCGAGCCCGGTTTGCTAACAAAGCCCGCCTGGGCCAAGTTGTAGTGGGCATCCTTATCTGAACGACAGACCAGCTCCACCTCGGTGTAAGAGTGGTAGTTTGGGTCGTTCTGACAAACGCGGACCAGCTTGGAGATGAACCGCGCTCCTTTTTCGAGCGAACTCTTTTGCACTGTGAGCCAGTAAGAGAAGCCCCGAAATTCGAAACCAAATACATACGTTATCGGAAAGTTCATACGCGAGGCGCTGTTCACAAACATCTTGGTACTCGACCTTTCACCTTGTACTGCTATGGAGAAGGTGTCTTTGTTCGGATCAAGACTTCTTGAAGCAACGGCGGGCACGTCTACCATGTATGGTCCTTTAGTGTTCCAGCTGGTCCCGACGTACAAGACCTGCTTGTGAGGCCCGGGTCCGTTCGATATGAACAGGACGGCTGACTCGTTTGGGTCGCTGGACAGCACCGATTCGTGCGAAGGTCTTCGAAAGTCACTGACGTTTTGCAGACTGTGAAGAGTGCACGAGCCACGTATGACGTTCCCGCAGACGACGAGCGATTTGGTTAAGTAGTCGATGGCCATTGCTTTCGTATGGTAGTCTCGCAATTTCTCTTGGCCGGGCAGGCAGCCGCTAGTCGGAGAACAGTGCGAACTGTCTCGGTAGGGTCCCATGAATGCTAGGCTCTCCGTTTCAAGGTTAGGTGTCAACTGGTAGATCCTGTTTGCGCCACCGACGTAGACCTGAAATAAAGAAATAAAAGGCGGTTCGACATCGTGACTTTTTTTTTATAAGCTGGGATTGACGCTAGTAACACTATGGTCACCGACAATTAAAAAAAAAAATGTAGGGAGGGGCGATCTTCAAGCATCACGTTAGCTCTCCTTGGTCAATGCTATTCCAGTCTTAGCCAATGAGAACTAAAAAAAAACACTTCAAAACGCATGAAACATGAGCACTAATTGTGGTCCATCTGTGTTTTTAAGCTTGGTGAATATAATGTAATACATTTATTAATGATAAAAACAGTTGGTTATTCGCATATTATGCGTCGGTAGCTTGTTTTTAATCATGATGTGAGAGTAATTTCCAATGCCCCACTCATGGGGAGAATACCGTATATATTTGAAAAAAGATCGACCTTTTTTTTTAACAGACCCGTGCGCCTTTTTACCTGCGAACCCCACGGAAACCAATCGTGAAAAAGACACTGAAATGAAAAATATTTTTTCTCTCAACATTCACGCCGTTAGACGCAATAGACCATTTGGTAGATACCATAAGCGCCCCGTACCGCACGCGATAAATCATGGGAACGCTGTTCCAACAGTTCCCTAGTGATCGGTAGTTTCGACCGATTCGGTGCCTACGCTTTTTGACTGTAATCCGAAGTCATCGTGAATAAGACATGATTCCAAAAAGCGCAATCTTTACCGGAACAAAAAAGGCACACGCACGACAGGACTGGCACTGTGTTCGCGCTATTTTAATAATGTATAATACGAACGAACTAGCCCAGTCAAAAGTCATGTTCCTGAATAAGCGTCGTGTAGATTGGTGAGACCTGTCATATCACTTTTAAAACTTCTCTTTAACGTCTACTTTTTTCAAACTGCTGCGTGCAATCAACCCTTAAACCTGGCTGATTTGTGGAAATCTTTTACATTATTTTTATTTGCGTACAGTTTCAAATACGCTGATATTAACTGAGATACGCTAAAATGCTATAAAAAGCCCCGCTGACTCCGAGCTAAATCCTGATTTTGTTTGTTATGAATTCTCGGCTTTTTAAGCAATTCCTGCTAGAAACCACAATAACGATAATTATAATACTGAATGATATTTCTGCAACTCAGCCAGGTTGAAGGGTGGATTGCGTGCACACTGTGAAAAACGCTGACATTGAAAGTAAATTTTAAAATTGATATGATAGGTCTGTGAAATCGACACGACACATATTCAAAACAACTCCGGATTACACTCGAAAGTGTGTAAGCATGGAATTGGTCAAAATTACTGACCACTATGAAACTGATCGAACACCGTTCCCATGATTCCTCGAGTGCGGGCCGGGGCGCTTGGGGTATTTAGCAACATATCTATTTAGGTGCAGCTAGCCCGCCTAGCCCAGGAACGTAGTTAACGACGCTACATTTCTCGGATTACATTGGTTGGAGAGATGATTGACGTGTGGATTGTTCGTTGTAAAATTGTTTATCCGTGCCTTAATTGTATGTTGTTTCGACAAAGTTTTTTTTTATGCTAGAGAAACAAATAATAAAGATGAAATCATTATTTTTCTTAAAACGTATCCCAAGATCGCCTTTTCCGCATTGGCGTGGATCTGTAACAAATATGGCTGCCGACGTCTGCGGAGTGCTCAAAAAGCGAAGCTCATCGAGCTCATCTATTTTCACGAATGCGAGTGGTTTTGCGTTAACCGAGGTGTCTAGATGACGATCGTATCAACCAACGTAGCTTAAAAAAAAAAACAAAAAAAACACTGTCGCCAGTATGCATTTTCAGAAACGCTGTGCAGGTGCTTGCTTTCGTTGCGAGACTGGCCTAACGTCTGTGTGTTGGCGGACGCCAACACACAGATTTCATGTATGTACGCATCTTACTGGCATTGCAGACGAGATAGGCGGTGGTGAAATAGCAGACGATGCCGGGGGCCTGTCGCGCCTCTGCTCGCACTACTAGCAGGCGGAGTTTGAGGCCAGACTAGACGCACCGGATGCCGGGAAAGAGAGACACTATTCTTCCGAGCTTGGTCCGCCCCGATCCGTATATGGTTTAGGCCGAGCAGTCAAGGTAATCCAGTAGTAATAGGCCGAGTCCACTGATTATCTTGGCGGTGCCTAGAGCGGGCCGTGACCTCCAACTGAACTGAGTCTAGCGGCGTAAATATTGTGAATGTTTAAAAAAATTAATTGTGTTTTTAAGAATAACGGAACGAACCATCAAATGGCAAAGCAGGAATAACGTTTGTAATAAACAAAAACACGATTCCCACAGAACTCGTCTTTTTTGTGCCAACGTTAGCAGTTCACACGGAAAGAATAAAAACACAGACGAAATACGAGGGACAGACACACATAAAAGAACTGTGTGTGTCTGTCCCTCGTATTTTGTTTGTGTTTTTATTCTTTTCGTGTGAACTGTACTCTATCCAACGCGCTCTGCTACATGTACGTTAGCATTGCCTTTCTTTCGCTGGGCGTCTTCCTTAAATCGCATTGTATTCCTATTATTAAGTGTTACAAAGAAATAGATATACAGGCCTTTGTTAATAAAGAGGTCTACCTATTGTCGAATATATACGGTGCTTGTCGAAATGCATTAAAAAAAAAAAAAAAACTGCGAACACATCGATAAATACCCAGCCGACATATTTACTTAGACCAAAGTGTGTCTTCGAAGAGGGTACTTAAAATTTTATATACCCAGTGTCACATGAAGAAGATATTGTTTACTCGGTTTTTTGTTTAACCAATTCAGCGGTTCCCGCTGCGAAACTGCAGATGACATCGTTTCACCGACAATAGTCAGTAAGAGCTTATGAAACGCAGGGTATGGCAAGTCCTGTGCAACTTATAATCGTTCCACAGTCAATGCGATTAGGACGTTAGCTGGTATAAGAAAGTCGAAAAAGGAATCACAAAGCAACGAGCGAGAGCATAAGAACGCCCTTGGTCTCCTAAGCTGTGAGTGACTATGATAAGATAGGAGCATACTTTTATTCTGCTCGTTATTCCGATGCACAAATCATTTATTTATTTGATCTTCTTTTTATATCACGAACCCTTTCTCTAGATTTCGGCGTTAACAAGCATAAATACATCGCTGATTGTCGTCCGAAAATTATGCTGTTTGGCCGCTTCGTTGCAACGTACCTTCCCGGTATCCTTGTCCACGACCATGCGAGACATGTTCGCCCACGTCCTTAAAGTGGACGAGACGAATAGGTCAACGCCGTTCTTAGCCGAGACACGGGACCCCATCAGCACTGCCAGCAGAAGAAGTGGGAGGAACCCCGGGGCAGCCCGTGAGCGGAGAGCTCCCATGGCAGCTACGATGGATTCTTCGTTCTGCGCGAAACGTTAAAAGGTGGCTGTGTGAGGTTAACTTCGGTTTTCTTACACCACCTAGAAGACAAGCCCTGCGTATTTCGCCGCCTAGCTTGCGTCAGCAGCACCGCCAGCGCGATTGGCAGCGTCTCACAACAAGTGCGACGCTGCATCGTCTGACGTCATACGCAGGTCTTGTGTTCCAGCATAGCCTCCTATATACTGACAAAGCGTGGCACATCGCCACGAAAAGCGACCGCCGGAATGGAAAAGGGGGAGCGGCAGACAACGGATGAGAGACGAGCCACGGGAATGGCGCCCTGCTGCGGCGAGACGCCGAAACACACTTCTCCCGAGCGAAGAAGTGTGTTTCGGGTCGTCGCGGCTGCAAAAGCTGTGCCTTGACGTCCAGGTTCCCCGAGAAATGGCTCTGTGATGCTCTGTGCTACTAGATCCTCGCGCTTCAAATCTGCGACCGGGCACTCAATGACTCCGTCGTCGAACTGCAAGGCTTTGTGAGTATGGAGGAGGATTTATGGCTCTTGATAGCATTGCCCCCCCCCCCCCCCCTCCCCCGCCGCGGAGAAAAAGAAATTGTATTTCTGCGGGAACTCCGGAAGAACGAGCACGCTTCCACAGCAAGATGAGCATCACAGTCACCGATGGTTTTCAATTTTTATTTGGAAGGAATATTTATTTATTATTGATATATTTAGCGGGACAATTATTCAACATAGCCTCAAATGATCTGGCGTTTAATGTTGTCAATCTGTCCTCGCTAAATCTAGCTTAAAACATAATCTACTAAACTTAAAGGGAAAACGCTTCGCACAATGTCACGGTGTCACGTCACTCATGCAAAAATTAGCGGGCCACACCCTACACTGTAAGCACAGCGGATCTTTTGCGGAACCTGGCCAATGACAGCTGTCGCCATAAAACGTTTCCAAACAGTTTGTGAATTCAACACCGCAGTATTGTAGCTAGTAAAATATTTATGAGTCATTTAAGATGTAAAATGTAAAACATAATGTAGTGAGTAAAACTAAAACGTGGTACTGTTCAAAATACGTGAAACATGAATTTTTTCCTCATTTCAACTATCATCTCCGAAGTTTACATCATCTGTACATGCACATGACTGATTTTTGATGCTGGACGACGGATGATATTGAAGAAAGGCCCCAATGCGGAGCCTGAACATGAGAGGTGTAATACCCTGTCAAGCGAGCACGTTAAATGACATTTAAGCAAAATGATATTACAGCTTGGCCAATCGCAGTGTTTAATAAGCCACGCTGCGCGTGCTCGCGCCACGTGCAGAACCAGGATCACGACCTAATTCGCCGAGCTTTGAATAACATTCGATCAAAATAACATCTACTTCCCCGTCTGACAGGGGTATTAGTCAGCTTTATTTTTGTTCGATATCAGCAAAAAAACACTAGTAGACTTTTATGCGCTACGCATTTGAGTGTGTCATGTGAATCCTTGGAATGCATGGCTTCGGCATGCCCAGAGATAGGTACTGACGATAAAATATGGTGAACGTTATCAAGATATTCACTCAAGTAAGCACCTCGCCCGAGTGATAGTTCTTTCAGTCTATTGAAACTGAAACAAATAAAGAAAGAACTGCACAACGAAGAACACCGTAATTATCGTACGTCTGCCCTTATCAAAGGGGTACTAGAGTTCAACCGCCGTTAGCAAACAGAAATTGAGACGGATATTTGAGCGTCTATATGGCACTGCATTTTGGAAATTGTCTATTCCGCAACCCGGCCTTTTCATTTTTTTCTGAAACATAATAGGGGGGGGGGGGCGGATAGGGACGGCCCGCTTTTTTTTACTATTTTTCTCTAAGTGGGGTCTCTCTGTTCGGAGTATTCAATACACTCATTGAATACTAAGCTGTAACAGTCACAAAATGAGTGTCCGCGGGAAACATACATTTTTCCAGATATGAAGATTCGTCTACAGGCACCCAGTTGAAAATAACAACTGGTATATCCTCTCGATAAAACATAGAGTGTGGATAGACTATACTCGATGTCGTAAACACCAAGGTGGAGGACAACAAAAAAGGTTCTTGAATATCAGTAAAGAAATAAAATCATGGTGTTGACGATTTCCATATTCCTGCAACTCAGGCTACACCTCACTGTTTAGGGACTGCTTTCTTGTAGATGGGTCTCTGGCGATCTCCAAAGTGCAGCTTATTTATTACGTCAAGGAGAATAAGACACCTAAAAGAGCGGTGAAACGATTTTTGTACTTTGCGTAAATGTCACTTACAATTATTCCTTATTTGTAGCTTTTAAAACACGCGTTAGTTTTCTCCACTCGCAGTAACAATCGCAGAAAACAAGAAATAATTGTAGTGCTTAACCTTCAACTGGCAGCCACTAGGAGCGACCACGTGATTTACAGACGAACCGCCCGTGTTTAGCATAGCTACGGGCTATTGTAAGCGCGTAGCTTACCATAGCGGCATTTTGTTATCGGCTATTTGTATTTTGCTCGAGAGCACGTGTTGTCGGCATCGGGTTCTACGGAGAATGTCATCACCCCAAGCAAAGCGCATACGAAGGAACCTTAAGGGCTGTTTAAACTCCGACGTTGAGCGCAATGAACGCAGCGTAGCGCAGAACGCGCGTCGTTCATTGGCCGACAACCAGGAACTCGATATCAGCGGCCAATCGGTATCTCTGGGCGCTGCGCTACGCCGCGCCCGTCAACGTTACGTTGGAGTATCGACGTACCTTTAGGCAGCCCCAACGTTTGGGGGCCTCGAAATCACGAGTTCACACGAGCGCAACTTTACTTGCGCTGCCGGCTTATAGGCCTTCTGCGCTGAAGCACGGAAAAAAAAACACCATTGGACGTCCGAAATTAGCCAGATTCAAAGCCGCAAGTAATTCGAAAGTGCCAGATTTATGCCCCCACCGCTGGAGTATTCGCCTCTTATCTCTGGGTGGTTACGTCAGAACACCTATCGTCGCGAAGCTTTTATTACTATTTTGGTTTTGTTTCTACTTGGGAAGGCGTGAAACCGCATCTCTTGGCTCACGCTCTTAGCATTAGCTTTAACCTGTACTTCGACGGCGTTCGAATTTTTGTTGTTTCTTCGTATTTTCTTCGTGATCTCGCATTTCGCGCCAGGGCAGGCACGCTTCTAGATCCGTTATAATGCGAGAAGTTCAAGTTTGTTTCACCAAAAGAAGTCATAACAAGTCATTTCCGCAGCGCCCCATGGACAATGCAAAAGGCCTGTACGGGATGCACTCACTTGATCGAATGACGTTTTAGCGAATGAAGCCCCGCCCCCTACGTTTGATAAAATGACACTTTAGCGAATGGCAGCGCTCATTTGAGCGAAGGACGGATTAGCGAATGACCCTTTGCGTCTGCCGCGCCTCTTGATTTCTGTAATTTTTTTTTCAATCTTTTTCGCTTCATTCATTGCTTCTCACATAAACTGTGACAATATACCGAGTGCGTGTGCAACCTGACCGCGTTTTCAAGACACCGGCTTTCTAGGATCGCCGCAATGGCTGGACTGTAAAGCCAGGTTCAGACAGTTGCGTTTGACTGCGTTTGACTGCGTTGCGGCTGCGAGAAACCAGTACATCCCTGCTGCTTATGTCACGTGCCAAGAAGATTCCTTGAATTGGATTCCACGCTTCATACGAGGCACAGATGAGCCGGTGACTCGCTCTCGTTTCTCGACAAAATCGTAGCGTGAAATACTGCAGAGAGAGGCAGTTTGAGAGATTGTAGCGGCTTTTATATACATATCGGCTTATCGCAGGTGCCCGCGCAGCACCCAGTACCCACGTTTTTGGAGCGCGGTCATCCGGCCGTCATGTCCATGATACAACGTTGCGTCCATGTTATGATGCCGATGGCGGTGCGATTATTGTATTGACTCCCTGCTTCGCCTCCTATACTCCGTTTCACCTTAAGTTGTACCGTAGAGAAGGCTAGAAGCACGAGCTCATAGCGTTGGGAGCTGCTCTTAACGCACGGGAGCTTGTGCCGCCGAGACGTGCCCTATACTTCGTTTCACATTATCTGCGAGCGAAGCCAAAGCTAGAAGCGCGAGACCAGCGCTTTTTGCGTTTCTGCCCAGCTCGCGCGCTCGAGCAAAGCCTGAACGCACGGAACTTTCGCGCTCGCGCTTCCAGCTTTGCCTTCGCTCGCACATAAGGTGAAACAAAGTATAGAACAAGGAGCTCGCGCTTGTAGCCTTTCCTGCGGTACATCATAAGGTGAAACAGAATGTAGAAGAATCTCAATATTTTTAAGTAAGTTTTTTTTTTAATTATTTTCAGCCAATTTTTTGTTTGTTCAACAAGCGCGTGAAAGAGCGTGTTCCTGCACGCGTTTGTGGCGCTGACTGTGCTATGTGCTATGGCGACATTTTGTTTTGTCGATTTCTTTGTACTTTACCCGTGAGCGCGTGCTGTCGGCAACGGGTACTACAAAGAGTGGCATCACCCTAAGCAGAAGGACATTGAGGCACCCTATAAGAAACTAATCCTCGTTTCAGCCTAAAGTACCGTGGTCCAAAGGTTTAAAAGCAGAACGCTGGAGTTTGTAACGTGGCAAACATAACCCACCGGGAGTTGCTAGCTGTCACCTAGGAACCTAGAATCGATTTAGCGAACACAACATATTTCACTCCGACACGCACATGGTTTCGGTTGAATGTTTCGTGACTTGGGACGTTCTGATACTGCTGATGGTGCTAAGATTTCCTAACTGTGGCAAATGTACTGCGTGATACGCGCGATAATTCATTCTGGCTGTGAACTGTGCTGTGCGTCGTCGCCGTTCGTCGTTATGGCAAGAGAACTTCTGTTCGGATCACAGAAACACGAAGTTACAACGATCGCAGTGATAGCGGGGATACCGCGTAACGCCTCTTCAGGATTTTTCCAGCTACAGGTGCCCATGTCGTAGTGATCGCAGATGGCCCACGTGTCCCTTCTGGCCCGTCGCTAGCTATCTTTCGGCGTGCAGCTTCCGCTCAGCTATGCGATTTTTGGTGGTTTCACGCTGTGCTGGCTCGTAATAAATTGTTACGTTCTTTTACTAAAACCAAAATTTGGAATTTCCCTGTCCTTCTCTTCCCTCGCGGTAAAAAAGCAAAAGCCAAACAAGTATTTCCGGCTTCGGTAAAGAAAAAATAAGCGAAACAAGCATATTCGCTAAAATATCGTTCGCTCAAACGTCATTCGCTGCAATGAGCAATATTCGCTAAAACATCATTCGATAAATTGACGATTCGCTCAAATTACTCAGATTGACTCAAACGCTTTAGAAGTAGTTAATGAGTATAAGTACCTAGCTGTTACTATCACGTCAAACTTAAGTTGGGCTCGTCACATTGGGCAGGTTATTGCAAAAGCGTCCAGTAAATTGTGGTCGTTACGAAGGACTATGACCCACTGTACTTCTGAGACAAAGCTCACGGCGTACAAATCTCTAATCCGGCCTCTGCTGGAATATGCCGATATATTATGGGACCCTTACTCACAATCGCATGTTGATCAGTTAGAAAGCATTCAAACACATCTCTGAGATTCATTTATAATTCGTACGGAAAAGATTCACATGTGACACCGTTGTATGCAGCATCCGGTCTAACCGAGTTATCATGTAGAAGGAAATTAAAACGTTTGAAATTTTTGCATAACATAATATATGATAAAGTTGCTTTGAAGTTTGATAAGTATCTGCAGTATAGTGATAGCCGTGATACAAGGCAGAAACATGAAAAACTACTCCGTGAGTTCCGTTGCAAGAAAGATGTTTTTAAACATTCATTTTTTCCTCGAACCGTGTGCGAGTGGAATGCGTTGCCCCACAGCGTGACAGCTATTGTTTCTGCTGCTTCGTTTGCTAGTGCAATCGATGATCTTTTCTTTGTTGCCAATGAATAAGTTACCTGTTTG
Source organism: Ixodes persulcatus (assembly GCA_013358835.2). Lineage (NCBI taxonomy): Eukaryota > Metazoa > Arthropoda > Arachnida > Ixodida > Ixodidae > Ixodes > Ixodes persulcatus. The sequence goes on along the minus strand of JABSTQ010011488.1, from coordinate 561,857 downwards.
TTTTATTTCCATGCCTGTATGTACGCGAACTAGCATTCCCTGACGTTATATTTCCACCACCATGCCTTGGCCCTCAAAACTTGGCCGGCAGTATTCTCAAATAAATAAATATATAAATGACCTCTTTTCGCTAAAGTTTCATTCGCTAAAATGTCATTCGCTCATGTTATATGGACCAGACTGTACTATACGTAGCGTAACATGCTTGCGTTTCTCCCTTACAGTGCCAAACGACTAACAAGCAAAATAAATAATGTCAAATTTAAAAACATATATATATTGCCACACGCTAGACGCACCGGCGGATGGCACAAGCTATCACATTAAGATAAGCACGTGACATCGGGCAGTGCCACACGCCTGACGCACGGGCCGGTCGCACGAGCGTCTGGCGCTCGTGCCATCGCGTGACTGTGAGCTTTGTTTTTTGGAACATTCTTTTTATCTACTCCGCTGAGGCTTGACACTGAAGTAAAGAAGTCAACGTTTTTGTTGTTCCACGGGGCCGAACTCTTTTGGTGTTGTACATAAAGTCGTGACATTAAGTGGTGGAGGTGCGGGGTACTGTCCTCCACATGCTCACATCTAGGACATCCTCGAACAGCCGTGACCCCAGCCCAGCTAGGGACGCTCACATCGAAGGAAGCACATCGTTAAGCACCGACGTTCGCTCAAGCCGACGACAGCAAGGCCTACCAGTAGAGTTTGGGCCTCTCTCGGACAAGGCTTCAGCAAGGACCGAGACCTCAGGCACCGGGATCATGTCTTCCCCTGCTGCCCCGAGTCAAATAGTCTTCCAGGTGCCGCGAACACCAAAGGCTTTCCACGGGGACCTTTACGAAGACGCGGAAGACTGGGTCGAGCACTTTGACCGGGTAGCGATACTGAACGGCTGGGACGATTCGTTAAAGTTACGGAACGTTTACTTCTCGCTTGAGGACGCAGCCCGCGTTTGGTTTGAAAACCGAGAAACAAGCTTTACGTCATGGGACGAATTCAAGTCCCAGCTCCTGCGGACCTTCGCCAACGCACAGCGCAAGGAGAGGGCTGAGCAGTTGCTTCAGGCAAGAACGCAGCACCCCAATGAGGGCGTCGTCGCGTACGTGGAAGAGATGATTCGCCTCTTCCGTCGTGCCAACCCGATCATGACCGAAGAAAAGAAGGTGCGGCACCTGATGAAAGGCGTCAAGCAAGACCTTTTCGGAGGCCTCGTGAGGAATCCTCCTTCGACGGTGGCTGAGTTTGTCGCAGAGGCATCTACAATCGAGAAAACGCTACAGATGCGCTCCCGGCTGTACGAACGCCAGTTGCCGACTGCCTCACAAGACCACCTAGTAACGGCTCTCGGTAGCACCAGCGACGTCCTTCGTGAGCTCATTCGAGGTGTTGTCCGTGAGGAACTTCAAAAGTTACAGGCGCCAGTACTTCAACCCACCGTCGCCCCGGTGTCAGCAATCATCCGGGAAGAAGTTCAAAACGCCCTTGGCATAACACCAGCGCAGGAGGGAACCTCGGAAGCGCGCACTCTGTCATACGCTGCCGCCGTGAGGAATTCCGCACCCCTCATTGACTTCTCCAGGCAAGCTCCGTCAAATCCGCGGCCAACACGGCAGTTCACTCGACGCCCCAACGAACAGCGCCCGCCGACAAGGAAGACCGAGGTTTGGCGCACATCAGATCACAGGCCGCTCTGCTACCACTGTGGCGAAGCAGGGCACGTGTACCGACAGTGCCCTTACCGCCAAATGGGACTTCGGGGCTTCTCACCTGATGCTCCCCGTCCGCGCTACGACCAGCGACCACCCGATATCGAGGACTACCTCAACCAACCGGCTGGTGCTTCAGCTGATCGACGTCAGTCTAGGTCTCCGTCACCGAGACGTTACGAGTATTCAGGACGCCGCTCCTCCCCTGACGCTCCCAGGGCACGGTCACCAAGCCCACGCCGGGGAAACTAAAGGTAGCGACTTCGGGAGGTGAAGTTGCTTGCCGCCGAATCCGAGAAGACCCTCCAACGACGCGAGACGCACAAAACGACGACATGGAGACACCGTACAGCGACGATCAACTAACTACCTCCGACCTCCCCCTGGTTATCGACGGACACGAAGTGACTGCGCTGGTGGACACGGGCGCCGATTATTCCGTGTTAAGTGGGAATCTTGCCGCTCGACTGAAGAAAGTAATGACTGTCTGGGATGGGCCACAAATCCGCACGGCTGGAGGTCATTTAATTACACCGGTCGGCAGGTGCACAGCAAGAATCCAGATACAAGGAATTACGTTCATCGCCAGTTTTGTCGTTCTCAGGGAGTGTTCAAGAAAAGTAATACTCGGAATGGACTTCCTCGGAGAGAACGGCGCAATCATAGACCTGCGTAGGCAAATGATCACATTCTCCACTGCACGATGCGTTGAAGAGGAGAAATCAACACTACGGCGTTCTCCACTCCGACTAACGGATGACCACGTTTGTCTCCCGCCATGTAGCAGCATGCTCGTGACTGTAAGAACCGACGAGACCGCCTCTTCAGGAATCGCCGAAGCGAACTCTTCTCTTCTGCTGGAACGGGGAATCTGTATAGCCAGGGGTCTCGTGCAACTCCACGACGGACAAACTGAGGTATTACTTACGAACTTTCGCTCCGAGCATCAGCATATTTCCTGTGAAACTACCATCGCCTACCTTGAGGACGTCGCTGATGTCAGTGGGTCCTTCTCTCTAGAAGCTTCATTGCCAGGCAAGATAACGACAACCCCCACAAAAACATTTGACGTTAACCGTCAACTCCCAGAAAAAGAAAAGGAACATCTGCTGGATCTTTTACATAAGTATAATGACTGTTTTTCATCGTCATCGAAGGTGCGCCGGACGACTGTCGCCAAACATCGGATCATCACAGATGAAGCAACAACGCCGAAACGACAGCCACCGTACAGGGTCTCGCATAAGGAACGAGAAACGATACGGCAACAGGTCGAAGAAATGCTCCATGACGACGTTATACAGCCATCAAAAAGTCCCTGGGCATCACCTGTCGTGCTTGTGAGAAAAAAAGATGGTACACTACGATTTTGCGTAGACTACCGTAAGCTAAACACGGTCACCAAGAAGGATGTATACCCGCTGCCCCGCATAGATGATACTCTCGACAGGGTGCGTGGGGCGAAGTACTTCTCATCGATGGATCTCAAAACAGGCTATTGGCAGATCGAAGTTGATGAAAGAGACCGAGAGAAGACCGCTTTCATTACGCCCGATGGTCTTTATGAGTTTAAGGTCCTTCCGTTTGGACTATGCTCGGCGCCGGCCACATTCCAGCGGATGATGGACAGTGTTCTTGCCAACCTCAAGTGGCAAACATGCCTTGTGTATTTGGACGATGTCGTCGTGTTTTCCACGAGCTTTGAAGAACACCTGAATCGACTAGAAGCTGTACTGCAAGCCATAAGGACCGCTGGCCTCACACTTAAGCCGGAAAAGTGCCACTTCGCATTCAAAGAGCTCAAATTCCTCGGCCACGTCGTGAGCGCAGAAGGCGTTCTGCCCGACCCCGAGAAAACGTCTGCCGTCGCATTGTTCCCTCCTCCCACCGACAAGAAGACCGTACGACAGTTTCTGGGACTGTGCGCCTATTATAGACGCTTTGTGGAGCAATTTTCCAAAATTGCCGAACCACTCACTCGACTCACGCGTGACGATGTCCCGTTTACGTGGACGGAAGAGCAGCAGTGTGCTTTTGAGGAGCTTCAAAGTCGCCTACAGTCTGCACCAGTTCTCGCACACTTCGACGAGCTCGCAGAGACCGAGATCCACACTGATGCTAGCAACGTTGGCCTCGGAGCCGTTTTAGTCCAGTGGCAAGATGGAGTCGAACGGGTGATTGCGTATGCCAGCCGCTCACTGTCCAAAGCAGAGACTAACTATTCGACCACGGAAAAAGAGTGTCTCGCAATCATTTGGGCCACCATCAAGTTTCGCCCCTACCTTTATGGGAGGCCTTTCAAAGTAGTGACCGACCACCATTCTCTATGCTGGTTGGCCACCCTCCAAGATCCTTCCGGGCGTCTCGCGCGCTGGAGCCTGAGACTTCAGGAATTCGAAATCACCGTCGTGCACAAGTCGGGGCGAAAACACAACGACGCGGACTGTCTCTCTCGTGCTCCTGTTGACCCTGCTCCGCAAACCGATGAAATGGACGACGCCTTTCTCGGAGCTATTGACACTGCGATTATGGCCCAACAGCAACGAACAGACCCCGAGCTTCGTGCTTTTATTGAGCACCTGGAGGGCCGTGATACGCCTGTGCCAACCGCATTTTCTCGAAGTCAAGGTTCATTCTGCTTAAAAGACGATGTTCTGTACAAGAAAAATTTCCAGCCAATCGCGGCCTCATACGTTCTTGTCATTCCGACTGCCCTTCGCGACGAGATTCTTTACGCCAGCCACGACGAGCCAACGTCGGGACACCTTGGTTTTGCCCGCACACTCGCGAGAGTCCGTAGGAAGTACTACTGGCCTCGAATGTACGCGGCTGTACACCATTACGTAAGGACATGCCGCGAGTGCCAGCGGCGTAAGACGCCACCTGTGAGGCCCGCCGGCCTTCTTCAACCAATCGACCCGCCGTCAGCACCATTTGAACAAATCGGAATGGACTTGTTGGGCCCTTTTCCAACCTCGTCCTCAGGCAACAAGTGGATCATCGTTGCGACGGACTACCTGACGCGGTACGCCGAGACACGGGCACTCCCCCAAGGAACCGCATTAGAGGTGGCAAAGTTCTTCGTGGACACCGTCGTCTTGCGTCATGGCGCTCCAAAAGTGGTTATAACAGATCGTGGTACTGCATTCACAGCTCAGCTCACGCAAGACATCATGAGGCTAAGTCAGACGACTCACAGAAAAACTACAGCATATCACCCGCAAACTAACGGCCTCACAGAGCGCCTCAACAAGACAATCGCCGATATGCTTTGCATGTACGTGGACGTCCAACACAAGACATGGGATGAGATTCTTTCCTATATCACGTTCGCGTATAATACGGCCCCACAGGAAACAACGGGTTTCACGCCATTTCGACTAGTTTACGGACGCGAGGCAACGACTACGCTGGACGCCATGCTGCCTCACTTCCCGGACATGATAGATGCCGACGCAGATATCTTCGCGCAACGTGCAGAAGAAGCGCGTCAACTGGCAAGAGTACGAATCCGCCGACAGCAGCTCGTCGACGCCCGCCGCTACAACATACGCCGCCGGGACGTCCAATTTCGACCAGGGGATCAAGTATGGGTTTGGACACCTATCCGACGTCGAGGGCTCAGTGAAAAACTTCTGCGAAAGTACTTTGGCCCCTACAAGGTTCTTCGTCGCCTGAGTGACCTCACGTACGAAGTCATTCCGGATGGTGGACATCTTTCCTTCCGACGCTCCGCACGTCCAGAGGCCGTCCACGTGGTCCGGCTAAAGCCCTACTACGCCAGAGAATAGACACTTCTCACGCTGCATTTATTTTTCTTTAAGCATCGGGACGATGCTTCATCGGAAGGGGAGGGCAGTGCCACACGCTAGACACACCGGCGGATGGCACAAGCTATCACATTAAGATAAGCACGTGACATCGGTCAGTGCCACACGCCTGACGCACGGGCCGGTCGCACGAGCGTCTGGCGCTCGTGCCATCGCGTGACTGTGAGCTTTGTTTTTTGGAACATTCTTTTTATCTACTCCGCTGAGGCTTGACACTGAAGTAAAGAAGTCAACGTTTTTGTTGTTCCACGGGGGCCGAACTCTTTTGGTGTTGTACATAAAGTCGTGACAATATATATATTTTCGCTTTACTAGTATACGGTGTCATAAATAATGAATAAACACAAACCTACTCTTTTTTTATACGTTATATGTTTTATATCATAAGTATAAAATGTGTTTTGTGTTATGTTTCACAGAGGGCGTACGGAGATAATAGTAGTAATAATTAATGACTCAGGAGAACCACGGAACTACGGAAAGGCGACAGACAGCCTGTGTCATGGAGGCCCGCGGTGCCGCGTCTAGTAAGGATGATTATGGGCTCATATAATATAGAAGATGCATGACGATGTTGAAATGGAGCTTGTGGGCGAGGGCGTGGAACGATGGAGGTAAACAAAAACAAATAATGGCAGAACTTACGGGGTTAGTATATTACTTCCTGTTGGCTATTGTTTTTGCTGGGTTTTGAGGCCCCGCTGTGAGTAGCGAGTACTTTAGAAGTTTCACCGCCGAGTGCTAACTGCGGTACCTCGTTTGCACATTTACATTTAATTGAATTATAATAAAAAGGATAACAAGCCTTCCTGACTCCTTTGATAAAAACAAAAAGCACTTGTTCCTCTAAGAAATGACAAATCTGCCGAAGGTATCGTGGGGGCGTCTTCAGGGCTGCCTATTCGACTAGCCTGGTTCATATACCTGAGAAAGACTTAAAACCTACAAATCCCTAAACGCGATCATCTACTTCGTGAACGGCCAAGTGAAGGCCCCCAGGCGCCGAAGATAAGCGCCAAGGTTCCCCTCAGGGGTCGCTGAGCCGTGCTTGGTTTTAGCAGACAATCTTCCGAAAGTAATGCTTCCTTTGGCGTGACCCGAGTCGCCGTAATGTACACATCGCGACACTGTTAGCGCGAACAGGACATCGGCGCATTTTCGCATTGTGCTTCTAAATAGTATTAGCGACCACGAAAGTTTATCGCTTACATTATAGAACTAAATGAGCTCTTTCCGTAGCAATAATAACTATGATGACATCCCTTGGTTTCAAAAAAAAAACAAAAAAGCTGGAAAAACCGGCGATCGCTTGTTCGCGCTAACAGTGTCGCGCTCTGTACAATTTTCTAGTGTTTTGACTCGCTTGCTTCGGTATTCAAGGTTTCTTTCCCAAATCGCCGTGCACATTGCAGTTGTACGTGCCGTAATCGCCCATCGTTGTACGGAAACGGGCCTGTCGTGGCGTCGCGGCGCCGGCGCCTCATTTTCGCGCTTGTCGCGTTGCGCCGTCATTCGCCAGCAAATGGAAGCAGGTTAGCACAGCCCACCAATTCTGTCGTCCTGCGATGACCTAGGCGCGGCGGTGTTGGTGGTGTAGATACATTTAATGTTCTACTGAACTCGTTTTATTTTTCTGAGGGACTACACAAGAATGACGACATTAAAACTACGAGGAATGTTCATGCGTCCTAACCGGGCGCTGCTCGTAAGGCGTCTGGCCTCTTCTCTCCTCTCCTGCCGTGGGGCGACTTGAGTTGTTTAGTCTATCCTCGCGGAGGTCTGGCCGTCTGGCCCGCATCCGGGCCCTCCGAGCTGGTGTCGGGTATCCCCGGTGCGTGCCAGCCTCCTCCGCGGCTCGGGAGAGCGTGCTGCGAGGAAGACGATGTTGTCGCTGAGAGCCTCTACATCACTCCCCCCCTAGTGGCACAGAGCGCAGAAAGGTGGCACGAGCAGAACTCGAAGTTTATAGTTCACGCAGGGAGGGTTGAAGCCTGTCCTGGTAGTGAACTCGCCGTCCAGAGCGTGTGGTTCTTTCCGGCTTTTTCGAGATGGGGAGCGCACCCAGGTCCTGCGTGGGTAGAGAAGCCGGTGAGGAACGAGGCGAAGAATTTGCAGCTGGTGGAAGGATGGGGAGGGGGAAATCGGCGTCGGAAGCGGTGTTTACAAAAGCAGCCTTCAGGCGGTCGGTGGCGATTACTTGGTTGTTTCCCCTGATTGTGACCGTGAATTGTTTGGGTCCCCGTTTTACGACCTTGTAGGGGCCGTCGTATGGCTGTTGGAGGGGAGTTCGCACCGCGTCGTGTCGAACGAACACGTGTGTGCAGGTGTCGAGATGTGTGCTGACGTAAGCGTCTCGACGAGCCGTTCGAGGTCGGGTAGCGCGTAGTCCTTCCATGACCGCTTTTACGCGGGTCACGTAGCTTGTTGGATCGGACAAGTCTCTGTTGCTCGCTGGTGTGAAACATTCGCCAGGTAATCGGAGGGTGGTGCCATAGACCAACTCTGCTGTTGTGCAAGAGAGGTCTTCCTTGAGCGTTGTCCTGACACCAAGAAGGACGAAGGGCAGAACGTACCAGTCCAGTCGGTGCGTTGGTGTGCTTTCAAGGCCGCCTTCAGTTGCCGATAGAACCGCTCGATGATCCCATTTGCAATCGGATGATAGGCGGTTGTTTTCGCATGCTTTGATTCGAGCAGGCGCGTCAGTTGAGTGAAGAGCGACGATTCAAACTGGCGTCCGCGATCGGTCGTGATGATGGACGGTACTCCGAAACGTGAGATCCAAATTGACACAAAAGCGCGAGCGACGGTTTCGGCAGTAATGTCCGAGATGGGAATAGCTTCCGGCCAGCGTGTGAAGCTATCGATGCATGTGAGGATGTACCGATGGCCTTGGGATGGTCGTAGTGGTCCAACAATGTCCACGTGAACCTGGTCGAACCTTGCATCAGGAGTCGCGAAGGTGGAGAGGGGCGTAATGGTGTGTCGCTGGATCTTAGCTCAAAGATATGCACTCTCGAGCCCACTGACGAACATCGCAATTCATGCCGGGCCAAACGAAGCGAGAAGTGACGAGATGCTGTGTTCCCCGTATGCCCGGGTGCGAAAGCGAGTGCAGTTTCTCGAACACCAGTTGACGGAAGTGTGCGGGAAGAAAGGGACGAGGCGTTCCCGTCGACATGTCGCACCACAGAGTTGCGTCATACATGGGCAATGGTACCTCGCGTAGCTCCATCGAGTGAGTAGCTGTGTGCAGTTGGTCGAGCTCGGTGTCTGTTTTCTGAGCAGCAGCAAGGGCGGCGAAGTCCAGCACTGGTCGTTCAGCGGCGCCGATGCAGAGGCGTGACAAGGCGTCCGCCACCGGGTTGTCGCGGCCGCTCACGTGTCGCACGTCCGTCGTGAACTCCGAGATGTACGACATTTGGCGAAGCTCACGAGTTGTGTGGGCTTGGCTATCCGACTTGAGCGATCGTATTGCGAAGGTCAGTGGCTTGTGGTCAGCCAAAATGAAGAAGCTTCTTCCCTCCAAGAGACGGCAAAAGTGGCGAAGCGTCAGTTACGCGGCGAGAAGCTCTCGTCCGAAGGTGCTGTATCTGCGCTCGGTGGGTGACAGCGTCTTGGAGAAAAAGGAGATGGGCTTCCAGATGTCGTTTTGCCATTGCTGAAGGACCGCTCCAATTGCGACGTCCGAAGCATCCGTCATGACACACGGGGGAGCGTTGTCCTCGGGGTACACCAAAAGGGTTGCGTCAGCGATGTCTGCCTTGATTTTGGTGAACATGCGCTCCGCTGTGGCATCCCAGATCAAAGCGGTTGCCTCGCCGTGGCTCTTCCCTTACAAAAAACAAAATCTGAGCCAGTCTGTAGGCATCTTAACGGTTTTGTAACATACCTGTCCACTTCCTATCTTATCGCCATTTTTCTACAAGGTTTCTACAGATTTCCTGTCAATAGGAGTCTACAGAGCACAGTCGTCAGAAATCCTACCAACTGTCTGTCACCAACGGTCGTTAGACTTTGCGTCACCATATTCCTAGATTTTATAAAGACCTGACTTGATAGACCATACACACTGAAAACATGACAAAATCGTTGATATGAGTCATAGGCAGTTTTCGTGTGTAGTAAGAAACGCTTTTACAACTGGCTTGAAGTGAACTATATAGTCACAGGATTTTATTGTTAAAAGATCCGGCCCTGATAAACATTTAAAAAGAATCCCAGAGAGATTATATACATCAATAACACAGGTTTCCAATCAAACATGCTGTAGGTTGCAGCCTAAACCGCTGCCAACACCAGATTTAGTCACCACGATTTCAAATCAATAGGTTGAAACAATCATGCCCGCTAGCCTTTTCTTGAAGACAGGACTATATGACCAGAATGTGACTTCAACCTCAAACGAGGGTAAATAAAGGCGTTATACTGCGTGAATGTTATAAGCTTGATGATTTAAGCCAGCTGACCGACACAGAAAGGAGGATAGCATCGCAACCTTCTGTCAGCGAGCGTCGGCGATTCATCGTGTGTTGAAAGTCGGACGATGTGCTGTCTGTGGTGTCTTTTATGTGTAACTCTTTCGTAAAAAAATTTTGAAGTTTAAAAACGCGAACCTAACAGTGTACAAATAATTTTAAATTTATTGATAATATATATATATATATATATATATATATATATATATTATTATTTATTTGTGGCCATCGTGCGCACAAAATAGTCGCGCTTAGTTCTTCATTCTAAATTATAATGTGAGTTATACGACGTAAAACATTGTCTTCAAACTTGCCCCGTTTAGAATCACTTTTGGGCTGGACAGCTTCTTTAGAAATTCAAAAGCTGGCCTTCAAAGAGCTGTCCTGTTCAATCGGTATTGACAGCAGGGTAGACGCTATGCGTGTTTTAGGCCAATCGTGTCTCCGGTTAGGGTCACGTGACTACAGTCTCGAAGCTGGTGATAAGGCAGAGCGCGGAACCTGACTAAAAGCCCAAGGCCACGCATAACATCCACTGCACTATCAACTTTGGGTGCAAGTGACAAACACTCTCGTTGTGTTCATTGTTGAGATGGCCCTGAAGATTAGCCTTTGTAAGCGCACCCCCCGTTCTGGGCTGCTTCCTTTCTACTTCTTCCCTCTTTTGCTCTCTCTCCCTAAGCTGAAGGCGTGGTAGACGGTGCGTATTCGCCGGACCAATGAACCGTATACCTTTTATCGCTTGAATCCGCTCTCTGTGCGCGGGTAACGGCAGAAGCGTGATCACGTGGTTTGACGGATGACGCATTAGCCGTTGACAAACCCGGAATGCCTGCGAATACCGCACCTAGCTTCGCGGGTGATGCGGCCTGCGGGCCTGCTGTGGATTTCGCTTCTGTGGTAAATGTGGTAAATCTAGTTCAAGAGTTCCGATCACCAGCAGCGCATTTCGTCTTAGTGCCAAGTGCGATCTTCAACATGCGGATTGCCAAGAGCATGGATATTCTTTCGGCAGCACCTACACTCCGGTGATCTTCCTTTGTTGTGGGCATACATGTGACCACTATCTTCGACGGACCGAAGACACGACGGACCGCCTTTTCTTCCATGTGAGTGACAAGGAGAGGTCCTCCTGACCATTTGGGATAGGTATTCTTGCTACGCAATGTACGTTTTATCACTATCCGATGAGTTTGAACCGTGTCGAACTCTGTGCCAGGTATCTCCGACGAGTTCAACGTGTAATCCAGAGCGATCGGCCCGAAAGGCCCTGTACAGCGCTATTTGTAAGTGCTTTTTGCGCCCTAAAGTCACAAATTAAAAAAGTTAATTAAAACATTTTAGTTAATTTGCTAATTACGTAATTTCACGTATTTTCTAGAGGCCGCCATGGCCATTAACACTTCCCCAGGGCTCAAATGACTCTCTCAAGTTCCCTTTTTGAAAATTTGTTGCAACTAAAAAAAAAACACCCTGTATACGTCCCCAGTGTAAAATAGACTTGCTAATGGAGCAGCAATTTGAAGACACTTAACTTTTTTTTTACCATGCAAAGTCTAGGCTTCTATGAAAGCTGCAGGCAGAAGCTGGTAGCTTGTCGTTGATTGGAGAGTTTGGCCGGGCCAGCTGTATTGGTGGCGCAAGCTACTGCCCGTTACAAAGGTTACAGCCTCTACCGTCCATTATCCATGATCTCCCACCCTTTTAGCTTCCAACGTATCATGCCCGTTTTTCCTAATTATCGGGCAAGTGAGACTGTGAATGGGGCATGTGCATGTCCCCAGTTGAGTAGTGGGGAGCTGCTCAACTGGAGATTTTAATAGATGCTAACTTGTCATCTCTCTCTCTCTCTCTCTCTCTCTCTCTTTCTAGGCCACACCTGAGCACTTTTCAAGGTCGATACAGCAAAGATCAAGCACAACCTATCAAGCATGCTGAGCAAGCTGAACAAATAGAACAAAACACTGCTCAACAACTGAGAATAAAAAAAAAACGAAAAATAAGAACATTTTGTCTGGTCTTTGAGTGTATAACGAAGCAAGTGCTCTGCATACAGCATATGCATCGGTGCACTTTAGAATTAATAACTAGCATTACACAAAGATAGAAACTGGCCTATTTTCAGTAGATAATGGATAGAGTTGAGGGAATTTGTCCGTAGAAAGTGGGCAGAAGATGGGTAGAAACTGCTATATTCTTTGCAGTGAGATGATAGAAACTGTGGCCACTTGTCTACAGCAATTTGTCAGAAACTCTCTTATTGGCGCTAGAAATGGGACAGGAGTGTTGCTAGAATGTCTGTATGTTTGCTGTACAGAGTCGCCACATTATCTGTACACTGAAGTCTACACAAAACCTGTAGGAAGCAGCGGTCAATAATCTGTAGACAATAGTTAAAAAAGTGGATACATTCTCCCTAGGAAATCTATGCTCTTTAGCCATAATTATGTCTAGAAATTCTGTAGAAATTGGTTAATATTTTTTGTAAGGGTTTTTCAGGAATTCTTGCAGCGGTTGGAGGGTTGTTGCGCAGTGGGGGACAAAACGCCGATAAAAATTGACGATTCCGAGGAACTCCCGCAGCTGGCGTCGTGTTGACGGGCGAGGAAAGTTCCGGATCACCTCAACCTTCGCGGGAAGTGGACGGATGCCTTGGTGGTCAATGTGATGTCCCAAGAACTCCAGCTCACCTACACCGAACTGACACTTGGCAGTGTTGATGATGATGCCGTAGGTCTTGAGACGCTCGAACACAGCTTGGAGGTGTTGTTCGTGCTCGGCGGGTGAGGAGCTTGCGATGAGAAGGTCGTCGACATAAGCTCGGTAAAAGGTTAGTCCCCGGAGTACCTCGTCAATAAACCTCTGAAAGGTCTGGGCGGCGTTCCGAAGACCAAACGGCATCCTGACGAATTCGTATAGTCCGAATGGCGTGATGATCGCGGTCTTCGGCACGTCGTCCGGGGCGGCGGGGATTTGGTGATAAGCGCGCACTAAATCAATCTTTGAAAAGATGCATGCTCCGTCGAGGCTGGATGTTATGCTTGGATGTGGGGGATCGGATAACAGTCGGGAGCCGTGACGCGGTTTAATGCGCGGTAGTCGCCGCATGGTCTCCAGTCTCCGGCTGTTTTCTTTTGTACCATGTGCAGTGGTGAGGCCCATGAGCTCGACGACGGTCGCACGATGCCCAATTCAAGCATGTGCTGGAATTCCTGTTGAGCAATTCGCAGCTTGTCAGGGGCGAGACGACGTGGTCGAGCAAGGACGGGTGCTCCGGTGGTTTCTATATGATGAGAAACGCTGTGCTGCACAGGGCGTTCGTCACAGCCAGTGCGCGTCAACTCCGGAAACTCGCGCAAGATAGTTGTGAATTGCGTTGGGGCGTTAGGAATGACATGAGCCGGAGCTGGAGAAGGCACTGCGGATGTTACGCCCGACACGGAGAGGTTAGTTATCGTGTCGATGAGACGCCTTCGTCCCATGTCCACCAAAAGTCCGAAGTGTCGGAGGAAGTCGGCACCAATGATGGCATGTTGCACGTCCGCGACGACGAACACCCAGCGGAAGGTCCGTCGGAGACCGAGATTCAAGGTTAGCGAACGCTCACCGTAGGTGGGAATTGGCGTCCCGTTCACAGCTTGGAGTTGCGAGGTGCTGGACATCCGCTTGTCTTTAGGTGGCGCCGGTAGTATGCTGACCTCGGCACCGGTATCCACGAGGAAGCGGAGCCCGGTGTCGCGATCGGGGACGTAAAAGAGGCGTTGGCGGCTGTCCGGAGTGGCCGAGGCACTTGCCGCCTCTAGTGCTTCGCCGTTCTGTTTCCCGTGTAGTGGCAGGGTGTGGTGCACTTAGTGGCATTATCGCCGAAGCGGCGGTGGTACCAACAGATGTCGGTTCGTGCTGGTGAAGGGGATGGGCGGCGCCGTTGGGACCGCGACTGGCTACGTCCGCGATGTTGCTGCAGGGTCGCGACGGCAATCGTCAAGCGGGAGATCTCTGCGCGGAGCTGTTGTATCTCGTCCGCAGGAGTTTGGACGGCCGATAAAACCGGAGTCAAAATCTCCATCAGCTTGTCGGCGAGCTCTGCCAGCCGTTCAATCCCGAGGTCTCCAACGGACGCCAAAATCATGCGCACGTTGTGAGGCAGACGCTGGACGAACAGGTTCCGCAGAAACGAAGCGTCGATTGTAGATGCCTTCTCACCCATCAGCTGCTGCATGCGGCGCAAGAACTGAGTAGGTCGGCGGTCACCAAGTTCCTCGGTGGTCAGGAGTTGTTGTAACCGCCTTTCTTCAGAAGCTGTTGTGCGTCGGATCAGCTGCCGCTTGAGGGTGGCGTAGGCATCCGTGGCTGGTTGCTGGAGGAGCAGGTCGCGTACCTCGGTGGCGACGTCTGGTGGAAGGCTGGACACGATATGACGATACTTCGTGCAATCAGCGGTGATCTTCCGAGTCGCGAACTGCGCTTCCACTTGTAGAAACCACAGCTCGGGATCCGCAGGCCAGTAGGGTGGGAGCTTGAGGGCGACGACGGAGACGCCTTCCGCAGAGGGCGCCGAGGTTGAAGAGTTGGCAGAAGCATTTTCTTCTTCTTGGTTCATCGCAGCGCTTGAGGTCGGCTTTTTCGTTTGTCCGGGTCACTAATGTAGATACATTAAATGTTCTACTGAACTCGTTTTATTTTTCTGAGGGACTACACAAGAATGACGACATTAAAACTACGAGGAATGTTCGTGCGTCCTAACCGGGCGCTGCTCGTAAGGCGTCTGGCCTCTTCTCTCCTTTCCTGCCGTGGGGCGACTTGAGTTGTTTAGTCTACTCTCGCGGAGGTCTGGCCGTCTGGCCCGCATCCGGGCCCCCCGAGCTGGTGTCGGGTATCCCCGGTGCGTGCCAGCCTCCACCGCGGCTCGGAGGAGCGTGTTGCGGGGAAGACGATGTTGTCGCTGAGAGCCTCTACAGTGGCATCGGAGGAGTCGGTGGCGCTCCTCGTCTCAAGTTAGTCGCAATAACTTCACTTGTGACATTTTGTTCATACCGTTATGCACCAGGGACTTGAAAGCATGACACTGGAACATTTCAAGAGCGTATCCCTCACGGAATTGATCGCTAATGAACCATGAGTCGTCGTGCACCCAGTCAAACACACAGAAAACATCGGAGAAGCGCAAGTATTTCTGATCATAATGCAATTAAATGCATGCAAGCGAGCTGGACAAGAATGACGGAAATATTCCCCGGAGAAGGGGAACAAGAGGGACAAAGGACAAATACAAATCTCCAAACACAGCTAGGTGACTGGTGCGCGAACAGAAAAATCTCCCTGGTCCGGACGGATTTTTGTGTTTGGAGATTTGTGTTTGTCCTTTGTCCCTCTTGTTCCCTTTCTCCAGGGATTATTTTCGTCAAGCATTTCTCTCCCCCTGTTATGGCGGCCTGAGGTAGCCCGCACACACTCTATATAATTATACGTTAAATGTTTGAAGTCAAGACTCAAGACCAAATCAATATCACTCAGAAACATATGCGCTATCGTCGTGTTTCTTTTTACGAAAGCCTTTGCGGTCTCTTCTTTGCAGCTCCCTTCTTGTTCGAGTTTTAGCAATATCATGCAAACTTTCTTAAATCTATCGAAGAATGACGACTGCCTTGTTTTGAGTGGTGATGTTTCCAATGCGCTCATCAGACTTAGCGTCTCCCACATGTCAAGAGGAACCATCAGTACGTCACACTCGCCGGTTATGAACGGTCGCAAGTGCTGTTTTTGGCAGGTGGCTAGAGTCAAGTTTCTTGCTTTAGAGCACTTGAGCCAGTTGCGAGTCAGCACTTATAAGTGCCTTATGCAACATAGGGTTAGTATAATGTACGCTAAAGGTTCAACTGGTGCTAGTGTGCTATTTGCAAATTGAAACAGACAGCAAACAGTCGAAAAATGACTTCCGGTAAAGGATTTCTATGAGAAAAAGTGAATGCATTTTCTCTGTTCGCTTGATTATAAAAGAAAATACCACGACTATTTCGTGAGTGCTAGGTAGCTTGGAACATTTTTCAGTCAGGCAGACGAAATGATTGGTCTGTTACGGCGTTTTTATTTTAAACTCTCGGCAATAAACACAGTGCTAAAACTTGCATTTGTGTCACGGTGATTTGTGTGCACTGTCGGACACTGTTAGCGCGAACAGGGCTTTGTCGCTTTCTAGCACGAGGGATGTACAGTCGGGGACAAAAGTCCCCAGGACGTGCGAGCTGCGACTGAAACTCAGTGCTCTGCCATCTGCCGGCGGGTCGCCTGGTTTCGAGATCACACAAAGCGCATGCGTGTCCCACTGTGCCTGCAAACATGTGTTTTTTCCCGCTCTTCTACGGCACGGCGCCTAACTCGGAATCGAGCGCGCTTACTGACATGGCATCTACGAAGCAAGAAGTCACGACAGCTCAACTGAGCGATAAGCTCAACTGGTTATAAAGCAAGCGCTGACACGGTGAAATGCGGCGCAATGCCGCAGGCGGTATCTTCAGTTTCGAAATGTGTAGCAGACTCTCGTCAGCCGCCAGCTCTATCTCCGAGGCGGTACCACGCGCCCGATTCCGAGTTAGGAGCCGCGCCGCAGAATTCGGAAGGTTGGGCGAATCTTCTTCGTCGTCTTCATCTATATCATCTTAATGATATAGATGATATAGACGTCAACGGATCATCGGGTACTCTCCCAAGCGCATATGACACAGGGCTTCGTCGCTTCACGGAGAAACACGGGCGCAACCTTCCGAACAGGGTTCCAGCACTGGATATTCTTGATGAAGATGAAGTTGAAGGTTATTAAGATGATATAGATGAAGACGAAGAAGAAGATTGCCCAACCATCCGAACCGGCTTTCAGCGCTGGATATTCTTGATGGAGATGAAGTTGGAGATCATTAAGATGATATAGCTGAAGACGACGAAGAAGATTCGCACAACCCATAGTACCCCGTGACCAAGGGACCAAGCTAGTCCCGAAACATAGGGTATTTTGTTTTTATTCATACTTGGTTAGAGTTTCAATTTTTTCAGTCAGTCAATATACCCCGTTGAAAACAACATCCAGTGCAATGGACCTTTTGTAGAAATACGCAGTGCGCATGCGCGGAGTATTTGATGCGCCTGGGTTCGAGAGTATCTAGTTCCAAACAATCCGCCATCTTGCATTTCTCGCCTTTGGGCGCCTTGGAGACCATCGAGAGTCGAGACTCAAGTTTTGATGTTGCGAACAAGGTGAACACGAGTCATCGTACTGACGACGCCCGTTCTAGATTACGACGTGCACCGCAATCATGCCGGTGAAGGCAAGTGCATCCCGGATGCGCTTGCCTCAACGAACTGTCCTTTTTGAGGTAGCTCCATACGCGGTCCTGGGTGAGGTTCGTACGGTCCGGGGGATGACGTACCCAGTGGTCCGCGTCAAACGCGAACGGGATGTTCTGATCCCGAGACATCGCGACTCAAAATGCTTCGAAAAGCAGCGAGTGTACCCAAAAAGAAAACGAACCGGTAGCACACAAGAAGCCTAACGTGCACGTTGTTTTCTCTACAAATACTCTCCAACCCAGTGCGCCTCAGGTTCGCCGATCGCCCCATAGGTGGCAGCACATATTCTCCAAAAGGTCCATTGGTGGTAACCCTTTCTTCGGCACGAAGCCTGTGATTGGATCGGAGTCCTGACCAATCGCTGACGATGCACTCGTTTTCGACGCGAGCTTTGACGAGATCACGCCGATTGCTCACGTGGCCATCGTGTTCAGAACTAGTTCAGAGTATGTGCCAAAACAATGCCGAAATCGGATAATTGGCACTGCAGCTACTACATCCTGCGCTCGTTTGAAAAGGGCAAACTGAAATTCGTTCTCTTTTCCGTTTAATATTTTTCAGCGTACAAACTTGTGAGTTATAACTCTGTGCAGGCGGGCCAACTTTGTCCTTTTAACTGCCAGCGTTCTCAAAGCGAAGTTTGATAGATCGAGATAAATGAATCTTCCTGCGTATCCGGTGGACAATGAAATCTGGCATTTTATCTCATGTAACGAGAAATTACGCACTAGAATAAAATAAAATGCAATCAAATACCAGATTACTATCTTAAATTACTTTGTCGTTACCTACGAAGACGGTCACTAAATTATTATTGATTTCATTCTACAAGACCGTAAGGTGCCTATCACTTACGTGAATGCTCTTCGCGAAGGTAAGTGCTGAAAGGGTATAACACTTGGTCTAGTCGACGTGACCAGAGCACTTTCGAAAGAAAGGAGCACAAATAGGCAACGAACGAACATAACAAAAAATAACGTTTAATCTCGTTGTTTCCTCGACCTGGCGGTTGCCTTTTGGCGCTGCTGTGGTTTCTTCTTAAACTGGTCAGGTGCCGTCATGCCGATCAGGAGATGGCGTACCGCGTCTCTCATGGAAGTTGCCGGGGGCAGGTTACAGACAACTCTGTTTTAGCATAACCTGACATCACCAGATTACGCGGCCGCAGAAAGTACACCATCGAAGCGAGGCACATAAGAACACACCGCAGACGGGAACTCAAGGGGATTGCTTTCCCCTGCTTTGCATCGATGCTGATATTGGCTCACCTAGGGCCAGCTTTAGACATTCACCACGTTAATACGGACCACAAAAAACACGCTGAGCAGTTTCTACCTCTAGTTGTAGAAATACATGCCGGCTTTGACTACTTCGACGCTTCAATCATGACCAATTAAAATTGCAGCCTCACAGGTGACTTCA
The DNA here is from genome assembly GCA_013358835.2 of Ixodes persulcatus. Classification (NCBI taxonomy): domain Eukaryota; kingdom Metazoa; phylum Arthropoda; class Arachnida; order Ixodida; family Ixodidae; genus Ixodes; species Ixodes persulcatus. Next base: position 543,083 of record JABSTQ010011488.1, on the reverse strand, counting down.
TGCAATATGGTGGTGAACTGGGCAAGTTGGTTGATGTTACACATGATGGGGAAAACAGCTCAGAAAGCACGGACTACGAAGAGGAACATACACATACAGCACTGTCCTGTCGTGTATGTTTTTCCTCGTAGTCCGTGTTTTCTGAGCTTTTTTTCCCCATCATGTGTGATTTTATACCCTAATAACGCCGTCAATGCCATTTTGCTTTCGCAACAACAGGGAGTTATCAAAACAAAAGAACGTCTATACTTCATCTCACCTTAGCATGGACTATTGTTAGCCGCGCGTGCCAAACGCCCGAGCTAGTTGCTTTGGAGGAAGCCTCGGCGGCTGCACGAGCGCTCGTGCAGCGAGTGCTCCAGTCAAGGCAGTCGAAGCTATCCGCTCGCGCTTGCACAGCCTTCGCAGTTAGTCCGTGCTAAGGTGAGATGAAGTATAGCCGGAGTGAGCAGGGCGACCGGGAGCTATTGGGCAGGAGATCGAACTATAGGGGGCGCTTTATCGAGCTTGTTGTCCCCACAGCCCGGTGTTTACCAACACAGCATAACAAAGAAATTGAACCTGGCCGAGCACGGTCTGGGCACGAGCGCTTCGCTCTGACCAGTGCTTTGGTCGCGCGAGGAGTGGCCTTCGAATCGTCATCTTCGATTTCTCGGATCAAAAACAAACAAGAAAATACGGTTTGTTGTCCCCACAGCTGAAGCGCACCGCTAGAGGCGTGACTGTTCGATCTCCTCCCCAATACTTCGTTTCACCTTATGTGCGAGCGAAGCCAAAGCTTGAAGCGCGAGACCAGCGCTTTTTGCGTTTCTCCCCAGCTCGCGCGCTCGAGCAAAGCCTGAACGCACGGAGCTTTCGTGCTCGCGCTTCCAGCTTTGCCTTCGTGTTTCTTTTGTATTTCTTGTGCTACTGCCGAGTGATTTTAGAGGTTAGGAATGATTTCCGCAGAGTGTTTGTGCAGCGCCCCCTCTTGAAAAATGCGATTGCTCACATTTTTCATTGTATGCGATATTTTATGCGACTTATTTAAATAAAGCTTCTGCTACACTTGCAAAATAAAATGAAAACAAAATCTTCACAAACAAGGAACTGGTCGTAGAATTTCCTGTGTACATATACCCTGGAATTTCTTGCAAGAGCCGCCGCATCACCGAAGGGCAGAGGTTTCTTTTTTTTTCTTTTTTGCTAAGAAAGATGGTGCTTCTAGTGTCCCATATTCTTTGTAGCCTGTTCTGACGTTAAGCAAATGTGAGTTAAAATATTTGAGATTCCTTAAATTTCAGGAGAGGTAAACACATATTCGAATTATTTGTGACTGTATGTCGCCCCGCTTTATTTCATACTATTAATTAGGGTAAGATGTATTCAATAACTTAATAGTACCTGTGTTGGCGAAGGGGCTATGCCAACACTGCGTCCTCCATGTTGCGTCATATGGTTTTGCGAAATAGAGATTGAACAAAAAATGAAAGACGTTTAAAAATCTCTGTAGTGAGAAATTCGAACGCAGCTTTTGAGGGGGACGAGGGAAGAGTACGGGGGGGGGGGGGGGGGGGGAGAGTATGCCTCTCCTCCTCCTCCGTATCCGCCCTTCCTCCTCTCCTCTGCGCATCCCATTTAGAGGGAAATTTTCGCTAAATTCCTGCTAAATTTAGCGAAAAGTTCACACTGCAATTAGCGAGAAAACTTTCCCGCTTAAATTAGAGAAACATTTAGCGAAACTTTTTCTATTTCCCCACTAAATTTAGCGGGTTACGTTTCTCCGCTAAGTTTAGCAGGGAAATTAACGTCGCTTGACCTCAACATCAATTCAGTTTCCCCGCTAAATTTAGCGGGGAAGCTGCGACGTCCCATGATGCAACGCGCTTGGTTACGCCCACGCCGACGGCGGCGTTGCTGAACCCGGACATGGGTGCCAAAGAGCATCGCTCTAAAACATTCTTTTCTATTTTTGAAAATGCGCCGTAACAAAAAAAGTTTCTTTGTCATATGACGTTGCTTGCGGGTATACGTGGGTCTCACTAGTGCCAGTACGCTCGTGCCAGGTTGAAAACATTCCCACTGAATATCGTTGCACCGACACATACGGGGCTCCTACAAAGAAAAAAACAATAATCGTTCTGGTTGGGACACGGTCGTCAAAAAATAAGTTTATGCGAAACAAAATTTTTAGCGCGATATTGACGGCGAGAAATTTATTTGAAATTCTGCGCGCAAACTTCATGACGTCACGAAATGCTCATTCGCTCAACGAGATGGTCATTCGAAAAAAAGAAGTTAGGGCTGAAACAAGCTGGTGAAGTTTTAACATAGCTTATGACGAAAATCTAGAGACTGGGGAAAAGACGAAGCGCAACACAACACACAAAGTGTGTTGCCCTTCGTCTTTTTCCCCAGTCTCCAGGGTTTGTCTAAAATTATGTCATTCGCCCTTTCCATCTCAACGTGAAGGCGAAGCCGATCCACCTCTCCTCCACTTATCTGAAATGCCGAGAGAGGAAACAAGTGGAAAGAAGGTGACCACCGACTAAATCGCGTCTCGCGCCGTCAATATTTCTCTAAAAAAAAAAAAAAAACTTTTTTTTCGCGTAAAATTAATTTCTTTTTTTGACGCGCGTGTCCGAACCAGATACTTCGTTTTTTTTTTCTTTTCAGGGGCTTTTTAAAGGCGTGATCCAGGCAACGTGGGATACTGTAGGTCTGTCCACGTTTAAGAAACTGCCTAGCCAAGCAAACGGGAATCGATAATAATAGGCATTGCGAGACTGAAGGCACGCAGTGGCCAGCGACAAAAATACAAAGGACTCATACATATCATGCACTTCAGAGTTATGCTAGTCTATAGGTTATAAACTTCCTCATTCGGCCCTGTAATTACGGGTGAGTGAAGGACGAGCGAATGTGTCCAATAAATATAGGATGCAGATTGCTTTTTGGCAAGGCCACAGTCGCGCTAAAGGTAAAAACAAGTGCTGAGTGTGCTGATTGTATTCTTTTCACGGGTGAAGCTAAACGCGATGCATTCTGTTTTTTTCTTTGGGTTAACCCTTCAGACAGCAGAGTGAAAAAATGTATCACTAATTTATATTGAAATGGAGTGAACATACGCAGTACGGAGATAACTGGAATGGTATAATTATCTCTTTAGTGTAGTCCAGTGCGCTCGATTACATTGTGGACTTGCACTGTTTGCATGTCTAGTCCTTATTCATCCTTGCTTTACCGAATTTGAAAGAAACCGTCAGAGATCGTGTTTTTCTCACAAATTGTATCAACACTCAACTTCAAGTTTTTGTAATTATTGATAAAGAATGGTAGAAACAAAGTTTATGGTCGTTCTGAATTTCCCTAACTTTCTTATTAGCGGCCCGTAAATATTCCTTAATGATTGCGTTAAAACATACACATTACACGAAGTTACGACGCACAAGAAAGGATGTGACACAAGCGCAAAGCCCAAAAAGTAAGGAAAGCAAATAATGCCGTTCCTAAATTGACGAATTCTTAAAGTATAGCAATGATATAAAAAAATCGTTGATAAAAAAAATTAAGTAGTGAAATAAATTATAATTTATAATGAAATGAATTGACTTGCTGATAAATGAGCAAATTTTAATACATTTTGCTTTTTGAGGGTTGGGGTCAACCGAGAGTCTGTTTAAAATTAGCTAAGTGCTTGGTGTAATGGTGCGAGATAAACTAAAATGTCGGTCTTAATTTGATACAAATATGAAAGCCGTGCTACCGTTCAACAGAAAAACCCATACTAATTGAAATCCAGTCAACACGAATATTATCTTGAGATGCAACAATATAGTTTGAAAGAAATGAAGTGCGGGCGAGAGATTCGTGCCCTCGAAGCGAACGTCTGCTATTTAATCTGGAGACATAAAAAGGCTCGTAAATTCGTAATAATTTATTCGCTTTCAGTGCCCTTTCCTGTTCACTGCAAATAATTTTCCGTGGTTACTTCAAACTGCATTGGGAGAACTTTCCATTTTGTTTATGTAGTAAACACCTACGTTTAATAGTGTCGCCTAGGCACATGATTAGAATTTTCGTTTTCTAAGTGATGCGATCGAGGTGAAGAATATATATTTATATGATATAAATCGCGATTTTAAATATTATTTAAATCGCGATTAGTATCATATTAGTTCTCTTATGAGTATTTATTTCAATCCTTTCCCGCAAAAATAATCCCGAAGCTATTTTTATTTATACTTTGTTTATCGCTTGAATTCTTATTTTAATATGCATTTCTTTTTTATATATAGATCAAAATTTTATTAAGCAAGAAAGATGTAAACAAGGGTAAACACGATAAAAAAGAAATGATTTTTGAGAGATTCGGAGCGTTGAGCATGATTTTTACATTACGTTTCGTTCGTCGTCTATATAACGTCCTATTGTAACAACATAGGAAACACACAAAAAAAAAAACGAAAACAAGCAAAGTAATTTCTTGTTGCAGTCAAGTAAGAACTCGAAAGAAAAATTCAGTGAAGCTTTAAAATAATTTAGACACCAAGCTGTTTTTTTTTTTTTCGAGTATGGTGTTGATTGCATTGATAAATGGTAAAATAAATACTACTTTACATCTATAGTAATTCTTTCTTCGGCATTGTCATCAGTGATAGGACGATTTGATTAATCATTCAGTCATGTTCGAAAAATACCTCTGTAAAGAATAACTATTTTCTACCTGAAGCGATTCAAATCAAATTAAACAGATCTAGAATCGAAATAAATCGTATTCATTGATCTTCTTAACAAAAGTCATGTGTGTTCCACAGTAGTTGCGATATTTGAATTGCCTATGTGAGGTCTACAGTTCTCTGTCACTGACGGACGTACTGTGGCATAATACACGTACTCGTAATTATACACATTTCTTTTTCTCATTTGGACGGTGCAAGCATTTAATAAAAACATACAACCTCAAAATATGTAATTGCATCACCTCCTACCCACTTGCCTGAGGTATTTGAGCCCATTCAACCATGGATATTGTAATGTTCAATACTTCTTTGTAGTTGCATGGTCAGTATTATGTTTACTCGTGTCTCCTGCTTATGTTTATAATGACCATCGACATACGTGGAGACTTATGTGAATACTTTGGATGTTGATCTTTTAATACAGTTCATTCTAGCATACACTAATATAATATTATGATCGAAAATAACATTTTTAAGCATTTATAATTTTGATTAATCTTTTGTGTTTAATGTTTGTAGGTATTTCTGTCTAGTATTTAAGTAACGTACATTCCACCACAGCTTTAGCCCGACCAAGCTGTGGCTAATTTTTCATGTTTTCCTCCAAGTATCTGAAAGCTTTCCTTAAAAGTACTCGTGTGGTAGAAAGCACACATTTGGGACACTAACCTAAGTGGTAGAATTTTAATTCAGCCAAATACCCTTACATTGTTACTTGCGAAAACGCGTCGTTGTCGTTTTTTGCGCTGACAATGTCGCACCCTGTACATTCTAAAAACCGCAATATTGACTGGCATGCAGTCGAAACTACTAGCTTTTAACACAACTCTTTATATATGATAGTATAAGTCTCAAAATAAAAAAAGTTATTACCTCGCACAACGTTTCACCGTAGTGCACAAGTTCCAAAGCCACAAACTCAGTAATAGGCCTTCAACAAAGCAGGTACAAGATTTGCGACTCGGGACACGCGACATGCAGCGAACAAACTCCACACCTGTGTAGAGTGCGCTTAATCATGTTACCTGCTACACTATTCCCGTAATAAGCGCCATGAGAGCAGCACGACTCACCGAGTGTTAAGCGGGGATTCCAACGTTTGCTGATCCACAGATTTTGGAGAAGATATGCCAGGAGATGATCAACAACCCCTCGGAAAACTTCTCGCCCGTCTGAGCTCGCCTTCTCCGCCGGCGTCGCGGTTTAAAGATGATAATCGTCGAGTACGTTGCTTGGTCTACCCTCGGACGCTGGGATCAGGTTCATAGAGTCTTTTGCTGTTTTTATTTTGCGATGACCGCTTCTTCGCCGGACTGAAAGCCCCTCATGCCTCTTTCCCCGATGCTTCATGCCGGTATCGCGTTTTTGGATGTGTGTTTCCTTCCCCAAGGATAAACACTGAAGAGCTTTCGGTCGGATTGAGGAATGTTTGTATCATCTTTCAGTTGGAAACTGCTGACATAAGAAACTGCCGGCCCAGATATCGTGGTGGCCTTTTTACAGTGTCTTTGAGCTGTCCATCTGGATTAACTTGTCTCAAGTTTGTTGAGTGCGCGCCCTAGAAAAAGCTACAAGGTAGAGTAGTGATCGTCCCCTTTTTACGGTCTCTGGTCTCCGGTGCTTTTCAATATCGTCGTTCACCAGCTCGCAACGTGCTCACATTGTTTTTTTCACTCATACCAAGCAAATAAGTCAATAAAGCGTCATAGTAAGGCATTTGATTCGTTCATGACGTCGCTTGGTTTTAAGGCTTGAGATTCAACAGCAATTGTTTACGAAAGTACTAAGGAGGCTAGGTTCATATGTGTCAGTTTGTACTTAGTGGCGTAATTTTCTATATTATGTTATATAAAACAGGAGACAGAAGAAACCCGGTAGACAAAATATAACTGGAGACATAAAATTGCTTTTCTCACAACTCCAGAGATAGCATATATGCTATTGCCGAAGTTCTGAGACAAGCGATTACCAGTGCACCACTATTGGAAACACCTTCTTGATCGTGGTAGTTTGCTTAGCAAAAAAGGCGAATTTAGTAAGCTTGGGGAAAAACGTAGACGTAAAAGTTCAGTTGTAGTAACATTTTGCCACTAAATTTATTGAGTGGATAATAGTGAAACAATCATATGTGACTTTTGCTGTGTTTTTTGAACATGCAACGTTTTTTGGCTTATTGCTGCGGATTTAGTGAAGCCACATTTCGTGAAGCCGGGGTCTGTCACCTTCCATAATGCAACGCGCGGAGTGTTGCATTATGGGAATTCACAGACCTAAACACCTATTCAGTTTCTACGCCAAATTTAGCGGGAAAGGTAAATTGCTGTATAGGTCACGTGGCATCAGCTGACGTGACGTCAATTTTCTCGCTAAATTTAGCGGGAGACTTAACGTCTCGTGACCTACGCACCAATTCAGTTTTCCTGCTAAATTTAGCGGATAAATTGACATCACTTGACCTGAGTTCACGTAATGCTGGAACGTTTCACGTATGCAACACAATTGGCCAAAACTTTGCCGTACTTTTTCTTCTAATAACGTGCGTATTCTTGAGGAGCTTCTTTTTATGCAAAGGGTCAATGAGCAAAAACGGCCGGTCAACACAGGATTAGGTAGCTTGCCGTCCTATACATGCACACTTTCCGTGTTTCACTAGTAGTTGAATCATTCTTTCCTATTTTTCTTTCTCACTACGTTTAGAAAGTGGTAATGGCCTTCTCGTTCCTTATTCTCTATTGTTTTTTTTTACTCGTGTTTTGTAGAGAATTATATTGAGAGACGTTGCCTTCTCACAAAAAGCATCGAAAACAAAAGCCAAGCAGTGCACAGCCTTTTGCATAACAACATCTCCCGTCCCTCGCACTCCCCCCCCCGCCCCTCCTCGTGTGTACAGTAAAGTAAAAAAGTAAAATTGTTCGTCAAAAGCAACGAGAGGCAACAGGTATGCCGCGGACTGCAGAACGGAACATTATATACCAGTACCTACGAATTTCGTAAATCGCATACGAACTTTCAACTACCCTCATGATCTTTTTCTGCTATATACCTCTATCAGATTGTGAACCCTGGATAGGAAGCAGAGCACCCCTACGTGAGGATCCGTTGACCGACATTTCGCATTTAAACAAGCATGAGGATGAAATACTCTGAAACAAAATGGCGGCGACCTTAATGTACCAAGTCCTATAATGCGTGGAATATGTTATTTGGCGTTTGACTGTTAAAATTTGTTCAGAAGACAAAGGAGGACCAACTCCGTAATATAAGGAATATATAATATTTATTGATTGCCACCAACGTTCACGTTGGTGGCAATGTACGGCGGTGCACGTAGAAACTCGTTCAGCTGACCCAGAGGAAGAGCATCATGCTGCGGACCACGTAGTTTTATAGGCTCAGTTTATAGTGGCGCAATACTGTGAATTGGTTTAATTCTGGTGAAGTGGCTGTGTACGTCCATTTGATTATGTTCCCATGGTTACCAAACCGGTGTTGCTGACATTACCATCTCTTTGTACACCAGAAGGGGTAGGTGCGGACCGCGGGACACCAGGACGGATGATCAGGCTTCGAGAGTACAGATTTCATTAAAATGCATTCCATGCATTTTTAACCTCTTTATATTTAAGCACAAATACCTGCGGCCACGGACTTCGGCTTGTCCCAGCTAAATTTGTAAATAAAGATGACAAAACCAAGTTGGAATCGTCTCACTTCGACAGCTCCTCGTGGAAAGGGTCAGTGAGCCTCACCCTCGTCAACTAATCAATATTCACCGGACACCGTGGTGCGTTCCAGGCGAAGCGGAGTGAGTGCCCTTTTGGCTCAGTCGCGTGTTTTGAAGCCAAGAAGACGTAAACCTAAAGCGCAACATCGCTTGCGTCAGCTCACGAAATGATTCTACCTCGTGAATGCAAGAAAGAAAAAAAAAGTAAGAGCTGACCGGTTTCTCAGCGACGGTACCGCGGCCTTCGAAGGGTCATGGCAGGAGGCTCGCTTCTTTGTTTTAAGCGGACGGTTCTCGTGTACGATGTATAATGAAGACGCTCCAAACACTGAACAGGCTGGACTGCTGCATAAGTGCGTTCTGGCCTGGTTGGCTATCCAACTGTAGTCCTAAGGGACAGCTTCAGCCTTAATCTCTCGAGCTTCGATGAGTGTGCTTTGGTTTTTGCACTGCTTAAAAAAAAAAAAAAATGTGTCACTGTAAATGGAATCAGTCCAACTACAAATTAAAAAATAGGACTAATATTTTGATTAATCTATTTTCAACTTCTAGAAAGCGACTTTAGAAACGATTTTTATTGGGTTTTTCTGCATAGAAGCTACCTAATTGTTTTCGTTTTCACTTCTGTATTTGTATAATGTTTGTTTAGGTAAGCATACAAATGCAATTTATAAAAGTTATATGGTATAGCAAGAATTCCAAACTCACAACCTTATCGCAACCCACGTATGCTCTCGGAGGAGGGGCCAGCATCAGGAGCCTCTTTGTACTCGATGATAGTGTAGTATCGGCAATAATGCTTTGCAAGCTGATGTACCGGTGTCGAGCCAAGTAGCGATGATCTGCCATCCTGTAAATGACAGAGAAAAGGTGGTTGGTTATATACATGAATGACGGTTATCGAATGTCGCCGTTAAATCGTTAGAGAGTTTTCGGGAACCGTATTTGCACATCCGATACGTCTCGATGGGCCCTTCTGTACCAACTGCGCATGCGCTACCCCAGAAGACTCGTATACACGCAGTTCGTACCTGAGGGCCCATGGTACCGTAGGGCTGTGCAAATACGGTTCCCTAAAACTCTCTATTGTCTCTTGAATCCCGACCTTGAACACGGTTAACGACAGTTCCTTTCAGCCCTGCCGAATGCTGAGCAGTATTGGCATGCGGTGTCATTGAAATCAGGCGGAGAAGGAGATCACGGACGGAAGTGTTAGGACCGTGCTGTTAAGGCCTGATGACGAGAACTGATTGCCTACACTGCGGCAAGGTTCCCTAAACGTATTCAAGCTGTTTTTTTCATAACCTCCTAGGGTTCAATTTTTTTTTTTTTTTTTTTCAAAATGCGGGCAATATTTGGAGAGAATGTCTCACCAACAGGAAAATAGAAAGGGATGTCTCGCTGCTGTCTCGCTACCTGTGTCCAAAATATCGACTGAATTCACTAGGAAGCCTAACAGACTTCCGACTTCCGGGACAGGAATCGAACTTCCGGTGGCTTCACCTGCGGAGGCTCGGAGACCAGCTATGCGCCATCCAGCCCTTATAGTGGAGATCAGGGTCGCTAAACTCGTCAAACACAAAGTTGGGGCCGATGTTCGCGGAGCGTGCTGATTGGCCTCTCGCGACGATGGCGTCAAGCGGGACGAGATGTCGATCATCCAAACTCGCTCGGTGCTCAAATTCAAGCGAGATTGAGAAACACAAAGCCAAAGCGAGCTTCATGAGAGCGGGCGCGAGCAACACCGTGGGGCTAGCAGATTGAACGGCTGCACTGATGACGTCGCGCCCGCGTCTCACTACATCCCTACGCCGCGTTAAAGTTAATGCTGTCTAATTCTCACTAGGTGGGCTGCGAATACTCTGAACTTTCTCGTCGCAAGATCGGCGTTTGTGCAAGTTATCGGTGACGACAAAGTGACGTTTCGCAACTTTGGGAAGGAGTTATTTGAGGCCAAAATCTTCGCTTCAGATTCAAGTTGAAGATTGAACTTTGTGATATTGTGGAGCCACGCGCCGTGTACGCGGTTTTAGAGCTCATCTTCCGCCACTGTCGACAATGTTACCGGTGCCACCCAAAAACGGTGTGGGTTGTGACGTCGGTAGTGTTTGAGGGATGAGGGGGCGACGGGGGTTGGCAAGAGAAGAACCGGGGGAAGGAAAATAAAAAGGGGTACGACCAGCACGCACACACGCACACACACTCACACACACACGCACAGGAAAAAAGATCGTAGTCAGTACGTGCCGTAGTAAATGTTCGGGAAAGAGAGATACAGACAGAGAAAGAGAGAGAGAGAGAGAGAGAGAGGGGGAAACGATGTAGTAAAGAAGGAAGGCTTTCCTTCCCTCGAACTTTTTATTATACCTTTCTCTAATATCTAGACACTATAGGAGGCTATGGTCTGAGGATGAGGCTCTCGCTTCCCCCCCACCCCCTTACCTCTTTATGCACCTTGTCCCTCTTTTCACGCAACTGGGGAGGGGGATAAATCGCCCCCTTCCCGTCCCCCTGTTTCGACTCACCCGCTTAGTCGTGTTCCAAGTGAGAGGAGACGAGGAACAGAGCAGCGTGCAATTTTTGAAATAATGGTTTTATAGATTCTGAAATTAACCCAGGCAGCACAAAAATATTGGACAAATAACGGACAAATATCGGTCAACGTTTTAAGAAATAACGGTCCCATAGTGATTTGCAACCCGGCTCCAGATCGGTCCAATAACTTGAACCGATCACGGCGAAAGTTTTGAGACCGATATCGTCAACTGTTTTGCAACCGATATCTTCAACCGTTTTCCGGCCAATATCGTCAACCGTTTTTCGGCCATCTTTCAAAATGTTTTGTGGCCGTTATCGTTGACCTATTTTGGGATTTAAATGTCTATCGTTGAAATATGTAAGAATGCGAATGACTACGACATCAAATGTGAAACTCTTTATTTTCAACGGAAACGGACGCTTCATTTTAGGGGGAATCGGAGATGTCAGACCATTTTCGACTTGGACAAGGGGTATGGGAGCCACTGTAAAAACTTTTCACACCATCAGTGATGTGATTGGCCTAAGCCATTTTGGCGCACGTTTCGGAGCAACCAAAACAGTGTTTTGGAGCAGCAAATGTGACCTTTGGAGCAACCAAAACAGTGTTTTGGAGCAGCAAATGTGACCTTTGGAGCAACCAAAACAGTGTTTTGGAGCAGCAAAAGCGGCTTTTGGAGCAGCCAAGACAGTGTTTCGTAGCAGCAAAAGTGGATTTTCGAGCAGATATTCTTAGGAAACTAAAAATATTTGTTTTAAGTGCTGTACAAACGAAGGGCACTTTGTGTTGTGTTGTGTTCTGATGTGACGTGTTGTGACGGGACTCGCTGCTTCTGTTTTTACAGCTCAGACATCCCACAAGTGTACAGTGCTGTAGGCATTGCCCAGCAATTTCGAAAAACCGCTTGCCACCGTTTTACTGATTCCCGACGTGCGAGAGTTTCGTCAAAGGTAAGCAAACGTAAAAAAATGAATTGCAAGCGTCCCAGCTGGTGCCTCAGTCACGCAATCATGTTCGCATGCACGTGAGGTCAACTTCGGCAGGCTTGCTGTTGAGCATGCTTCGTCGCGCGAGCGCAGACAACGGCTGTCCGATCGAAACCGAAACCATGCCCCTCAGCTCCGTCGCTAACTTATCCCCAAAATTGTACACAAAATGTAACTTTCGAGCATGCGACAAAAACAGTCCAGTGGCGCCTGCTTGGCAGGCCGGCAAACAAGGTACAAACTAAACACACAAAAATAAAGAACCTGAGTGCATCGATGCAAGACATTGCGAGCCAGCCTCAAAAGTTCTTGGAGCGCTTTGTGCAACGACTGAACTCGAGACAAACAAGCACGCTGTCGGGTTCAGCGTGCAGACATTGCCTTCTTTGCTTTAGCTCACTTCTCTTCACCAACTTTCTTTCACGGCAGTTTTTTCACGTACCGAGGTCCAGACTTGTACGTAATCCATTACAAGTAACGAAATTACTTGTAATCGCTTACATTTATCAGTAATTTAGTAACGGAATAATTACATATTTTCTAGAGTAATTTTAAAGTAATTCCCTTACATTTTTTACGTAACGGATTCCTTGTAATCCGTTACATTTTTTTTTTTCAGTACCAACCCCCCCCCCCCTCCTTTCTAAAGGAAGGGTTGTTTTTATTTTGGTAAAGTCGAGCGCAGAGACACTGCCATGCAAATTGACCACCGCAAAGGGAGGCTTGGCACTCTTCAGCTCCGCAAAGCCTTTTGTTGCAACACCAAGCCCCTGAATCTATTTTTTTTAGACCCTAACAACAATGTCAAAAAATCCAAGTAAACATTTCTACAAAACAAAAAAGAAAAAAAGGGGGAGGGGGGCAAGTTATATCCGCTTTTTTTTAGTCCCTTTGTTTTTTCTTTGCGATCGATGACGGAAAGAGGAGGACACCAAGTGATTGTGTGATTGAGACCTGTCTGTGTGATTGTGTGATTGAGACCTGTCTGTTTTTCTGTTACTTTTGCTCTTCTAAAAAAAACCCCAGTCTCAGGGTAAACGACGAAATGATTGTGTGCCTCTTTGAGAAGCTCGAGGCGGTAAGTGCACAGAAAAGAATTAACAATGTCCTTCTCGGTTATAGTGACAACACAAGGCAACCCTCCGTCTACCCTAAAATCCACTAAAAGAAATGTGATAATATGTGAAGGTGTTATTGCCACAAGCACCCTCGTTCGTTGCTGCACACTTATCATCTTCTTTTATAAAACAGGATGCATTTTTTTCTGCACCTTTCACATTATTTGACCCCGTTTTAAAAGCTACTTACTTTTTGTAGTCCAACTTCTAGGGTTGGCCCAATTTAATTGTGAATTCCAGCCAGGTTATCTGCATTTCAGTCACAATTTTTGTGAGTCAGCTTTTTGCGAGCACTTGGAAAATGGTAATAGTCTTCCTTTCTTCTTTCTGTTTTGCCCCAGCAGGGCGATCTTATCTCAAGCAGATATTTTTACAAATAAAACATAATGGTGGCTGACGTAGACTTGATATTCTGGGCTTGAGGAGAGAGTGAAACTCGTGAGTGGGGCCATAGCGCGGCTTACTTAGTACTCTGCCTTTCGCTGCCCGTGGCATCAGCGGACGTCTATCTGGAGAACAACGGAGTAAATTGCAGTCGGTTCGTGCTCCGTGTGGTTTTGAACGGCACCAAGAAAGGTACACACGGCAAGCGTGCGTTTACATTTAATTGTCTTAACCGACATTCTAATTAATTGTTGTTGTGGGGGTCTTTTTTTATTACTTATATTTATATATGGAAAAAAATTGTTTTTATTCACCAACGTCTCAATTGAGGCTCGACCTGTTCAGAACTAAAGGAAGAAGAATATCGGGCCAAACCTTATTTATTATTCAATTATCACCTTACTGTTACAACTATGTTTTGCTATTGTCTGGCAATCTATGTCGGTTTAGTAAGATCGGCATCAATCAATTCTTATTCTAGTTTTGGCTATATGTATGATGACTTCCACAGCTACGCGATTTAGACAATGGAGAATTTTAGTAGATCGGCCCGATGACTCCGATAACGATACCCGATATCCGCCGCCGCCTTTGCGCATGCATCATATCGTTATCGGGGCCATCGGAGGTATCAGAACGATTTACTAAAACTCTCCGATATCAGGCAACGGCTGCAAAGACGAAGCTTTGCTCTATCTTCGAGGTAAATAGCACTTCCATTGCTTCGCTGAAAAAGCTCAATGCAGAGCATGAAACATTCGTGAGGCGCAATATGGAACTCCCATCCAGTGCCTCAGTTCAAATGGTGTTCAGCGTAGCAGTCGACCTATTGAGTATGAAATAACGCAAAATGTCTGACGAGACTTTCGAGAGCCAGCTGTTGCTCAAAATACTCAAGGTCATTAGATGGAACAGGTTGCAACAATAAGAACTTGAATAACCCTCTTCCCTTTGTTTCTTACTTGAGGACAATAATGTTGAAAGTAACGGATTACTTTTTGGGGTAACGGTCAGTTACTTTTATGGGAGGGTAATTGTAATTGTAATAAATTACAATTTAGCCTTGAGTAAGTGTAAATGTAATTCCTTACTATTTTTCAGTAACGTGTACAAGTCTGCCGAGGTCCCTCTCGAAAAAAGGCCCACCGAGAGAAATCTAGATAATCAATACTTTGACAGAGCAGTCTTTGAATTAAAGATGGATTTTTGTAGTAACGTATGATTTAAACAAGAACAGAAATGTTGATGAACATGCGGCGGTACTTAGTTTCATTTTAGAAAGTACCATATCTGCAGGGATGTGGGGACGGCAACATTCGACGTCGCGCGACCATGGTGACTGAAAGGCAGTGACCAAATATAGTTTTCCCACGGCCGTTGCTTCAGCTCACAAAGTAACTCCTGCCGCGCAAAAACGTGGTTTCGTTTCACAGCATGACGGCATGGCTGGTACCCGGCACGCTACCGTCGGAGCATCTGCACACATCCGCGTCTATCGCTGAAAATAAAAAAAAAAAGAGACGAGACCCACAAGACTAGAGCGCGAACCGCGAGACGCCGGGAAAACCATGCAAGACCGGGTGGACAATTGATGCACAGTACTTTGTGTCAGGCGGCCGCTTGCGCCACATAACACACGCCTGCTCAATTACAGTCCTTTGGCGCAGGCTTGGCGCAGATTACCCATATTTTGGCGAAATGTAGCAGGATGTAGCAGGGTTAGCCCCTTGGCGCAGTTTTGCGCAATTGGCGCAGCAATCACATCACTGCACCATTTTATGGGTAAAAGTTGCGGGTTCCATAGTGCCGGCATGGTTTCCCGTAATCTAGAAACTGAAGTCTGTAAATACAAGGCATATATTTTTGTAAAATGATGGAGCGTCTGTATTTCACTTTACGGACAGTTATCCGTTTTCCCATTTTATTGGTAAAAGTTGCTGGTTTTATACTGCCGGCAAAGCTTCCCGTAATCTAGAAACTGGACCGTCAGTAAAAACAAGGCACATAATTTCTTAAAATGACGGAATGTCTGAGCCCACTACGGACAGCTATCCGTAGGAACTATGAAAGCTGTCGGCACTAAATAACGAAGCACTATACCTTTCTGCCTTATACAAGACCAAAGTTACGAGCCATCCGTACCACCTGCACCTGCGATACATCAGGCGACTCCCCTGGAAGGGCTATACCTCTGCCAGGGGTGTCACCTGACGTATTGGAGGTGCAGATTGGTGCGGATGGCTCGTAGCTATGAGCTTCAAGAAGACAGAAAGGTTTAGTGCTCCGTTATTTAGTGCGAACAGCTTCCATGTTCAAGCAAGTCGAAGTCACATGAAGCTTTTGGGGTACGGATTGGTATGGAGAGTTCATAGCTCCGTCATTCAATATATGAACTTGTATAATTTTTCATCCTTAGACAAAACAACAACAGTTCAACAAGAAAAAGAGCACGCAACCTCTACTACTCATTTCCAGGATTTTGTTTGTGTGAGATCAGCTGTTCCTTGAGGTGATAGCGGAACAAACGAACCAATTAAGAAGTTTTGCCACGATGCCTTTATTGGAAGAAGGCATGCCTTGATTTAAGTTGGGAGACATTTTACATTACAGTTGTCCTTGCGCTCGCCGTCTAGATGCCCCTCCATGCTTGAGCTTATAGTTGTCCATCAATTGAAGACCTCTTCGGTATCTTCATGGTGCACGTAAGGGCAGCCTGAAATAAAGAGCAGAAGATTCAAAATCAATACACACTCACAAAAAACTGTATATGACATACATGGTTAACATCAGCAAGCAACGTGTTTACCACCTAGCCCAGCTCCTCACCTTTCTACAGCATATGACCATATAAAACAAACCTCCCATAAATTGAACCAAAGTAAATTTTTTTTATGGATTTGAATACCCAACACAACAAGTGCTTGAGAAATAAAACTAGCTAATTAAAATTTGCCTCACCATTCAGTGATATTAAGCACATTCAAGTGAGCCATATCTCCTTTAGAGTATACAGTTGGCTCGCAATAATTAAAACTCGAATATTTAATACCTTTGGTTAAGTCAAACAAATTTCAAAACTTGGGTTGTCCCGCTACGTTTTCAATGTATTCATAAGCCGCTTAATTTGAACGACGTTTTCGTGTAATTCATACTTTTTGTTCTCGCGGCCCCGTTGAGCGCACTTCTTTCCGAGCACCAGTGCACTGCGGAGAAGCAGCACCTGTGGAGCTTGCTTTCACAGCTGTTGCTTTCCCGCGGTGCACTGGGGTTCAGTAAGAAGCGCACTTAACAGGGCTAAAGCAGAGCAGAGCCGTATTATAGAGCTTGGTATATGAAAGGAGCAAGCAGAGCCAATTCGTGCATCAGACGCAGATAGAGGGCTCGACAAGCTCTCTTGGCCCACCAGAAGCTGAAAATAATACGCTAGCCATGGTAGCGAAAAACGGTTTTGATAAGTGCGTAAGAATTAAATGTAGTAACTCTTCATTGTTGAAAATATGGTGCACGCAATGTTTCGATTATGGTTAGGCAAAAAGATGTAAGAAACGAATGTGCCGCTTGATTTCTGTTTTGCTCAAATGGAGTCTGACCGCTTCGACGGCAGATTCCCGGTGCTTGGCGCCTGGTGTACGGATTACGTCAATCGTTCAGCTGGTCGCACATGCTTTTTATATTTTCCATATCTTCCACCGTGATCAAAACATCACTGCACCCCAGTCACCGATAGTTACTCCGACGAGCTTATTAATTTTGTTTCTCACAACCGCCGCCAGGATATTATGCGCGGCTTCTGGTTGGCCACATACGAATTTGTGAAAACGCTCTGGAACACACCCAGCCCACCTTCAGCCAATGGTGCCTCCTCATTTGTGTTCTATACATCCCAATGAATGGTTACACTATCTTTATATATGTCTCTGAAGCAGAGGACACATGAGCGGCAAAAACAGGCGCCGCGCGGAAGTTTCCATATCGACTTGCACGGACGCTGTGATGCGGCGGCATGGCTTTATGTCGCAGGGTTCACGTAAGCTGCTATAGAAACTGCAGCACAATGCCCGTTTCCATTACTCGTGGGTCCCTGCTTAACAGACCATAATAGACGACTTTTTTGCTGGTTGAACAAACTTAATTTTGTTTTGAGGTGTCATGTGCTGTCTAAACGGTCCCTGATAAATAACATTTTTGAGGGTTAAATAAACTTGTGTCATAAATTTTACCCATGTTTCATGAATGCCATACCAGCTTATGATATAATGGGCCTGTGCAGAGGAAATCATGAAATATCTGTTTTGTATGTGTAGCCATCCATATAGAAAATCATAATTTATCTTGCAACACATTTAGATGAACTTCTGATAATTTGCGCTTTTGATAATTTATACAAAATTCGTGACTTCCTGGAGTTTCAATTGATGAGTCTACTGTATGTCACATTCAAATTAATGGTTTAGCTTCTTGGGCTTAATGATATCTGAACCTTTTCCTTTGGCAGTGCATTAAATGCAAAATAGTACAGCAATGCATTTGCTCTAGTTTGTGCACTGGCACAGGCTTGTGCAACTAAGTCAAACTAGCATTAAAGGGAAGCTGAAGCACTTTTTAGGAAATCTGAGTCAGGAGCAGACTTCCATAGCATTTTGGTTTGTTAATTCAGCAATCGCACTAAACTTAGGCAAACGTCAACGTAAACTGCATTTATCTTGAACAATATGTGCAGTGATTATAGCAGGGCATGCATTGAGCCTTTCTTCCACCTTTAACCCGTCCAAAGCTTCGTGACATCATCGTTGGCATCCACAAGTCAGCCTATTGGCGAGCAAGGGTTATCGGACCCTGCTGATCACTTTTGCTAGTCTATCTCCGTTCTTTCGCTCTGCTTTGCTCGGTGTGCCGCAACCCCCCCCGAGCGGGGCTACGCCGCAATTTTAATTAACGATTACGACGCTCCTACTAACAAGATTAAAAGGAAACTTTGACTTGACTCGGAATCTCATTGGATGGGTGTTTGGTGGCTCATCGACTGGGAAGCGGAGTTTGCGGATAAGCGTCCCAGCGTGCCCCTGCTTGGCGACATGTGCCGCTTAGCATATCCAGTTCAATTCTAGCAGCCAAACACAGTATCCAAGCTACAGCCGTTAGATCAAGGCGTAATTCAAAGTTAGTCGAGATTGTGTTTACCAATTATAAATGTCCAGGCATGTCTGTCAATTAGCCCATCCAGAGGCTTTCGGAGATGACCACGAGAGCCAGCAGCTTGTCTTGGGCAGCTCACTGTCAGCCACTCTGTCCCTCTGTGCACAGTGCCACCTTCATGAGCTCCCACTGAAGAAAAGAAACAGAATATGGAAATTGTGATGACTCCAATGAGAACCAATCAGAACATCCCAGCAGCAGATGCTAGGGTATGGTGGCTGGAATGCGCCTCCGCATTTCTTAGCATTCTATACCACCCATGCATTAAAAGTGGTCTCTAAGCAACAACATTAAATGACGCCACAGTAGCCGGCATGTCCTGCTGTCGGATGAGACAACCCTGGCGGCTGGTTGTACAACTTCTGGCAATAAATATATAAGATAAAGGCAAGCATCATTGGTCTCGCAACATCCAAAATCCTGGCTGCTAAAGCTTCTATGGACTGTTAAGCTGAGGGATATTTTCTCCCCCGCAGCAGATACTACCTCAACTGCCATGATATTCACAACCTGTAAAAGAAATCCCATGGAAAGTCTATTCAGGAGCAACTGGGGTAGCTACAGAGACAAGCTCTCGCACTATAAAACCATTCCACAAATCTGCCATAAGCAGCAGCAGTTCATTCAGAGTATAGAAGTTTGTCCTTTTCATACATTTCGAGATGAAATTGTATCTCTGGATTCACCCAAGACTCTAGTTTCCAAGCAGAGATGTACATTGGCAGGCTGGCTGAGTTCCTGAGTAGAAAGGTTTATGTGTCACACCACACGTGTCTTTTGCTGACATTCAGAGAAAGGAAGACTGAATTTCCCTGATCGATGTTGATTAGGGTGGAAATCTTCAGACTTTTCCAATCGCCAACTTCCTCAACATTACCGTTTTTCCAGTTCATAGACACCTTGCACGAGGTTGAGTTGGGTACCAATGGTCATTAACAACTGCCTGAATCACCTGTACACATATGCGGTAACTATACAAAAGCCCAATTCATTCTACTGGGTGTCCCAAGGAGCGGCCAGGTTCTTTAAATCGGCCGCAAAATTCGGTTTCTTAACCTATAGCGCTACGAATTTGTGCAGCGTTGCCCACAGATGGTGCATTTGTTTTGTAAAATTTGCAAAGAGCGAACTTACCCGAGGAAAAAGTAAAGAAAGAAAAAGGCTTAGCTCCTATGAAAATGCAGCGAAGCCACCGGTCTTCAAACAATACGGCGCCGTTTCGCACGGGAGACAAAAGATGGCACAAGCAGTCGCGACGCCAACTGCAGCCAACGAACGAGCATCCGGCGCCGAGAGCCGGTGTTTTTAGCAGACTATCTTTTCGACTCAAAAGCGGCGCGCGTTCCGCAGGCGGTGACAGTCGCAGAGACAAAAACAGGCGCGGTAACAAGGAACTGCAAAGCAGACGACATAAGTACCACGAAAAAAACAGTTAAAATAACCCGACAAACCATTTTTTTAATTGATTATGTGTCCATTCAATATGTTTTATTAGTAAGGATAATAAAATAATGCATTGGCAACTGATATCAGAAAAGTTCGCGCTGCTTTTGAGTCGAAAAGATTGTCTGCTAAAGACGCCAGCTCTCGGCGCCGGATGCTCGTTCGTTT
Organism: Ixodes persulcatus; assembly: GCA_013358835.2. Taxonomy (NCBI): domain Eukaryota; kingdom Metazoa; phylum Arthropoda; class Arachnida; order Ixodida; family Ixodidae; genus Ixodes; species Ixodes persulcatus. The sequence goes on along the minus strand of JABSTQ010011488.1, from coordinate 522,804 downwards.
GCGCCATCTCTTGACTCCCGTGCGAAACGGCGCCGTATTGTTTGAAGACCAGTGGCTTCGCTGCGTTTCTATAGGAGCTAAGCCTTTTTTTTAACTTTTTCCTCACGTAACTTTGCTCTTTGCAAATTTTACAAAAAGAATGCACCATCTGTGGGCAACGCTGCACAAAGTCGTAGCACGATAGGTTGAGAAACCGAATTTCGTGGTCGATTTAAAGAGCCTGACCGCTCCTTGGGACACCCAGTAGTAACACACACCACCATAAAACTACCGTAAAACACTAAGCGTCACCAGTGTCGGAGTAAGCGCTCAAACCCCCCGTTTGAAACATTTCAACTCATCAAAAGAGATATTAAATGCCTATTCCCTATTTTAAGCAAGTTAAAAAAAATATATGTAGGAGACACCATGTGCCCTGTTGCCATGTTCGGTTATCTCTACGATTGACAGAGAGCATGGGGATAGAACTGGTAGAGTGGCAAAGCAGGAGAGGAGGATGAGGGGTAGAGAATCGAAAAGAGCTAGAAAGTGATATATTTAAAAAACTTTCCGTGGCAATGGAGCCAAAGCTAGAGAGCCAAACACGCCGTTTCACTGCACAGCTGAATATAGTTCAACCATAATGATTTTGTGGGTGTAACTTAACCAATTAAAAAATATATAAAATAGTACCGTTTAGCTCGGATTTTAAAATTTTAGCATAACATTAGCCAGGATGTACCAAACTTACAGCATTTCCTTTTAGCTCTTTTGTGTTTTCTTGGTATAAGTTTGCCATAGGTTTTCTAGTTCCCTGCAAAACAAATATAGCGTCCTTGTCATGTGCATCTGGGCATCATCGGTGTTGTTGTATTGTCGGTACACTCTGTGAGCGCGCCCTTTGTTTTCCGTGTAGGAGTTTTACGAAGTTTGGCAACCAATAAATGTCAGAAGAAACTGAGCACGTGGTGTGCAACATGTACGACACGTGGGAAAGTGGGAACCGGGACTCCCAGTTGTTTCCGTATACCGGTTGATTAGCGAGCAGGGGTGGGGATAATGCCCAGGACCTCTGGTTTCTGCAGCGCAATCTTTCACTACATGTGTTCTGAGCTGTGGTGCACCACCGACCCCCCCCCCCCCCCCCCTAGGGCCAGCCGTAACTGAATACAATCCAAATGAAATGTGACTTTGCGCCGTGGCATGTGCGTGCTTCTATTTTGGTATATCACGCCCGCGCGATGATTTTTCAGCACAAAAAGACGTATGAATGACCTCAAAACACTGCAGTGCTGATGAAATTCATTAATGTGGCAATTTGGTCCAGTTGGTTCATGATCGTGACAAGTGCCGAAAAAATAGACAGGGACAAGAAGTTGACGTAAACACTGACGCACTCGCAACTAACATTTATTGAAAAAAAAATCTCTTCAATTGCCGTGAAAAACGTCAGTCATGACTACAACTGGTGTAGCCGTCTATCGAGAAATTCATATTCTTTTGTCGATAAGGTTATGGATGTGTCAGTTGTACATTTCGTGCCTTTGGCTTCCATCTCAAACGCCTCGTGTAGCTTTCTAGATACTTTATCTAGGTATATGGCCGAAAATTTGGTGTCATCAAATGACGGGAGCAAGGGCAGCCGCTGCACTGCATGGCCGCTGCAGCCGCTAACTTTGCTCTTGCAAAAAACAAATGCAAAACAAAACACACAAAAAATGCACAGAATGCACGATTGGAGTTGTGTACAAAATCCCAATGTCATACCGTTCTGTATACATTGGTCAGACAGGTTGATGTTTTAACGATTGCACCCGCGAACACGACGCGGCAACACGAGCAACCCCCATCAGGACATCTGGCAAGGCACTGCAGCTGCTGCCTTTGCTCCGAGTCATTTGAGGACACAAAATGTTTGGCCAGACACCCAGATAAAGTATCTAGAGAGCTACACAAGGCGTTTGAGATTAAAGCCAAAAGCACGAGTTGTACAAGTGACACATCCATAACCTTATCAGCAAAAGAATATGAATTTCTTGATAGAGGGCTACACCGGTTGCAGTAATTCTTGACGTTTTTCACGGCTATATAAGAGATTGTTTTTTCACATTAAATGTTAGTTGCGAGATCGCCATTGTTTACGTCAACTTCTTGTCCCTGTCTATTTTGCTGGCGCTTGTCTACGATGATGAAATTTGCAGCATTTCCTGAATCGACGCTGCCCCTCTGCGCCAGTTGCAAGACAACTAAAATTCTAAGAGATTGACAATGGTGAATTTTACCTTGTAAGTCTGTCCGAGTGCTTCAGTCAAAGTGTAGGCTAATGTTCGAAAACATGGAACGTTGGCAGGTACCTAGAATGCGAGCAACCAATGTGGCTTTTATCTTATTCTGGGTTTGCTTTTGTTTATGAGTGTGTTTACCTGTGTGCTTGCGCTTCTTGTTTTTTGGGTACATATGCACAGGTGTATTTCTACCTTCACGACTGACTATATACCTCCCCTCCCCCCCCCCCCCTCTGGAATAATGCCTTCGGGTGCTGCAGGTTAACCCGAAAATAAAGAGATGTGAATGTGCCTGCATGCTCGGCAATCCCAATTCAACTCCCTCAACTGCAATCCTCGTACAAAAAACATGCACTCTAGCAACTGCGTGGTTGACACGCCAAACCTGAAACCGAGACCAAAAGAAGTTCAGAACTATGTGGTGCGCTAACACAGAGCCATTAGCACTGCCTGCCTTCCCTAGCTTTCTTTTTATTGCCACAGAAAGTTGTGCCCAAGACGGGTTGCTCTTTTGTTCCCCCTCCCTAGCTTTCTTTTCATTGCCACAAAAAGTGTTGCCCAAGAAAATATGAATTGCTCTTTTGTTCTAACTCCAAAGAGTAAATTGAAGGCTTTAGTAACAAAGACAAGCCAATGCTAATCGAGCACTTCTTAAAATGTTTCGTTGTAAAAAAGAAAAATATTTGACGCTTCGTTTTTTGTGTTTGCGCAATTAACTAGCTGCACAAACGGCAGCTATTCATAATTCCGTGGTCAGACCAAGCAAGGGACCACCTGACCTTGGACACCTTCGCTATCCTACCTAACAAGTGCCCATCCCCCTACTCTCCATGAATATTTCGAATTTAGAGTGGGCGCCTGTTCGGTATTTTACAGTGTGTAAAGGTGTTGTTTGTTTAGAAAAACAAAGTGTCAGATAAATCCAGCAGGGCCCTGCTCAAGCAGTGCATGGACCCTGTTTCACCTTTTACAAAGCATCCCGTCTCGAATGGCAGTAGAGAAACGGGTGGGGCTGATACGCCTGCAGGCCCTTGCCGAGTTGATAGCTGCTATTCGGACTGGCAGCTCATCGGCAGCTTCTAGTCACCTGCAATATTTTCGTCATCATACAGACTTCCTGCAACATCATGAATAAGTCTCCGACTGACATTCTGGAACAAAAAAGAAACCAAAACTTGCCTCACAGATCAACAAAAGAACAAGTACAACATGACGCTTCTCTTGTCGTCGACAGTGCAAAGACCATGATGACACCACCATTAAACTCAACCAAATAAGAAAAATGAACTTCTGCATGAAGTAATTGTATTAAGAACAGTGTGCTTGTGGAGGTTAGATACCTCTGGTACCTTAAAAAATCCCGGGAACTTCAAAACAAATTAAACACCATCTAGAAATAGCACAGCTCGCTTGATAGGCACATGCACAGCAATCAACAAGCCTTTTGACGCGTTCTGTAGTGCTGGGATACAAATCAAAAATCAACACCGGAGATGTGGTCAAAATACTTTAAGTTAGTACAATGCGCAAGTTTATCCTGAAGCTACTCTTGATCACATGGACCTAAGAGGCGTTAAAGCTGGTTCAAACTGTTGCAACTGACTATGACCAAGTGGAACAAAACAGGGTTTTAAGTTGCTTACGACTAACATTGCTGCTGCGCAGCACGGTCATAAGCTGTCACAAGAGGCTTAAAGACTGGTTTTGTGGGACTCAGTCCTAGCCTTTAGACTAAAATTGTACCCAGCATTGGGATCTTGGACATGGTTTCAAAAAAGTTTTAAGAGACTTCCTTCAACTTCAACAGAACCTCAAGTATTTAAAAGTTGAAGTAGAGAGCCTTCACATTCAAAGCTGGATCTCCTTGATTTGAATGTGTCTCCACTGTACAAGCGAGAGCGCCTGGCAGGTGCGCGAGTTTCCATTGCAACCTCTCCACTATACAAGCGAGAGCACCTGCCAGGTGTGCGATGTTCCACTGCAACCATCATACCACTACACATTCTATACCAGATCAGAGCATTTTAATCAAATCATATAACCTCTTTCCTCAGCCATGTAAACTACGTGTGCACCCCCGGGTTCTAGAAGTCACGAATATGACCGGGGTAAATTAAAACGCCACTAAGGCAAACAATAATAATCTTTATTAGCGACAGTAGTAGTACTCTCGGTGGCTCGCAAGACTAGACATGTATGCAGGGGCCCGTAAGGAAGAAAACAACGGAAACGACGAGCTTAGCAGGGTCCTGTCAACACTTGGGCAACTCTAGGCCCGCGCGCCTCAACACCGACGACACGCACGGCAGGCCGGCGCGGAGCAAACGCCGTACGCGAGCGCTACGACGCCCAGATAGGAGCGTGTTCTATGAACCCGCCGCAACCCTCCAAACGCCAGCACCCAAACCGCGCCATCCCGCTGGACGTGGGGCAAAAAGCCAGTGCACGCTGAACGAGAGATACGCTGTCGCTAGCGTGAGAAAGGACGAGACGACACGTCAAAGTAAAAAACCATCTAATTCTTCACGCGTGTCGCCGTCCCGAACACATTCAAGGCGTTTGTTCTAAGATCCGTATCCAAGCGTTTGACAGCACAGATCAGTTTAGCGCGACCGGCACTTAGCGTGTCCAATGGACTCGCCGATAGCAACGCGAACTTTCGAAACAATCTGGTCAGCGTCTCTGCAGTGCTCCGGTATCGCAGAACATTCACGGGATTCTCAAGATAGCGGTTAGCATTTACGCAAGGTTTCAACGAACAGCCTCCACAAGCGATAGCGATCGTTCGCCTAAAGGCAGCCAGCATTCCTCAGAAGTGCGACGCGACACGAAATCGCGGAGACCGCTCAAGCGTCGAAAAAAGTTAAATATCATCCGAATTACGGTGGAAACGTGAGCTACGGTGTTCGGAAGATCATCCAGCGTATGTAGATACTCTTCGGGAATGCGTAATGAATATGAAATTGGTAAAACTTACCTGAAGTAGAACTTTACCCACGCACGTCGAGCTCGGACGGACAAGTATCCGGAAGCTGCTTGTGGCTTTGGATTGGAACGGAGCAATGGATTGAAATACGACTAAAGCACGGATAAAAATGAGTTTTGAAACGGGGCTGGTCTCAGATGAGTGACGATTAGTATGCCAGCCGTACTTTTCAAATAAACTTTAGTTGAGAGTGCGCCCTGTCTTGCTGTCTTTCTCTCTGTTCGTGTATTTTTTGGCGCTTTTCCACCGTACATATAGTTTCGGTTACGATTTCAGTGGCCGGTGTCACTACCATCGGTAATTACTGGAGTTATCGTGTTGTCTACGCAGTTAGAAGTAAATATTTGGGACGAGCAGTCATAGGCCGTGTTCCAAATCTTACCCAAATGTATCTGAGTTACTCCGGCGGGTCGTGTCACGTGACAACACAGATTGAAAAACGCTGGACGGGGGTAGGTTTTAGAACGCCAAGGTACAAAACAAGGTATATGTACATAGGTAGCGAAGCTTCCATAGAAGCCCACATGTCGAAAAAATGGCGGCCCATGGGGCTGCTTTAGCGCCATCTATGAGTGGTGGGGACACTTCCGGCGGAACAAAAAATAAACAGGAAATGACGACACTTCCGAAAAAAAAAGCGACGTCATGCGTGCGTGCAGTTTGGCGCGAAAATTAAACAAAAAGAATTCCAGAGACTACAGGTAAAATGAACGACGTATACACTAAAAAGTCTCAAACATAGCTCTGTGTTTGAGCTTTGTTTGATACTTTTTAGTGTGTGCGTCGTTCTTTTTACCTGCAGTCTCGGGTTTTTATTGGGATGTTTACTCTATACTGGATCGTTTACGTCCTTATTTGCCCTTGCTCTTATATTTTGTTCGAAATGTTTTTTTCTGCAGCCGATCTGCTATGAGTAGTTCATTTCGTCACACCATCGTGTCTTTGCACTGTGGTTAAACTCGAGCCACAGTGTTTTGCTCTTTGTTCTTTCAGGATCCCTCGGAAATATTTGGGAAACCTTAAAGCGAATGATGTAATTTCACAAACAACGAGTGAATCAAATTGCTGGAGGGTGTTGCGTATGAAATACACTACAGTAACTCTAATGCAAGTCCAACTTCGCATTAACAGTCGCGTTTTATTTGTTTTATTCACTTACAATCATTCAATCAGATTACTCACTAGAATCATACAATCGGTAGTCACTATTTTAAAAGTGTAATGGTGAAAGAAAACTAGTAGAATGGTACATAAGGCACATTATAACATAATAAGACAATGTACAACCGGCTGGATGTTGTGAGGGAATTGACAGTTTACAGGCAGCCACTAATAACTCAGGGGTTTCACACTGTTCCGAGGACAACTGTGGTCACCACAGTAATACACAGAAAAAAAACTACACTTGTCTACGCAGTCCTTGGGCACTGTACCATAATGCTGAAAATATTTCAACTTGCATCTGCTGGTGCTGCTACACTGCAACGCAACGATTGTTTGGTGCAGGTCAAGGAAGCCAAGTGGAGTAAACCGTCTTGGAGCCATGTGGTATGCTGCACTTCATAAGCCAGTGTTGCTTCACAGCTTTAAAAGCTATATATGTGAATCAGTTAGAAGACTACATTACTCCTCAAGAAACCGAAGAAAATGAAAGGTTTGAATAGAACATGCCCACACCGCTTTAAAACGTTCTCTAGGTGGTCTCGCGTACGTAGCCTGTGCACTTGCTGCCTGGCTTTACACTTTGCTGCTGTATCTATCTCCGGCAAAACCGGCTCACAAAGCTCAATCTAAGCTGTGCTTCAACGAGTGCAGGGACAGCAGGAGACACATGAACGCGGACACTCTTAATGACTTCGGCACCAGTCCTCATCTGACGTTGTCGTTGCAGCCTTTTTTGCAGCCTCTTGTTACGCTCTTGAAGCTGTCGCAACTTGACTCTCATGGCGTTCACCTTCTTCTTGTCGATGCTGCGGCTTTTGCCGGGTGCTGCAATTTGATAAATGAACCAGATCAGGTCTCCAAGAAAAAGTTGCATTCGCCATCAATTTATTAAATGTGTAATCTATGCACACTAAAAAATACTCCTCAATGATTTGAAGTGTCTTTAAACAAGAACAGCAAGTATGACAGACTACACATGTGCAATTCAAATTAAGAAAAGCAGCAGTACATCTTTATGTCGGACTAGGCGCTTCATGTTGGCCAGAGATCTGATAGTCCAAAAAGACAAGGGCGCACACAGAAACATGCAAGTCAGAATAGGCATCCAAACTGTGAAATGCATTTTTTAAAGCTTGACCATACCTTACTTATGCCGATGGCACTGTAACAGTAAAGCGCTCGCACAAAAACAGGCAACTAATGTTTGGCAGATAGGACAAGGGACCATGATAGGCTCAGCATCACACACATATGACCAAGGCAGCTTTTCGATAACTATAAAAAACACTGTCTTACGTGAGGTTTTGCGGGAAGACTTATGATTCAGGGAAACCGGTTAAGCTGTTTTGATTTTATGGTGTTAACACCTGCACGTGGAACATTTTTTTTGTATTTTTGTGTGCTTCACAATGACAATATACCGTGAAACACAAAAATGTGGTGAACTTTGAACAAACTTCGATTTGTAGCTGGCAGCTACCCGGTCTTGTGTTGTGTGACCCCTTGCGCCACCAGCTCTCAAGATAAAGTTTAGTATCCGCTGGTGTTTTTCGAGCCTTGGCTTTTTATTTTTTTGGTCTGACCTTTTATAAATTCACAAAAAAAAACTGAAAAAGAAAAAAGTTCGCATCATAGAAAGCACTCACATTTGTGAGAAGGCCCAGCAGCACAGCCAGAGAGAGAGTCTCTAGGCGACGGTGAAGAAACCAAAATCTTCATGTCAGCCATGTCCCCGCTGGACTCTTGAGCAGGAGCAGCACCTTGACGTAAAGGGTAGCTGGGATAAACTGCAAAAAAAAATAAAGAAAGATTTTTACAAAAAACTGTAAGTAAGAAAGCAAGTTCAACAAAGCGGAAAGTTGGGCGAGTTGGTTGTTCATCTTAGCTGGCAGAAACAGTGCCTCTGTGTGTACTTTTACAGCGCCTGTATGTATACTCCTTGTTTCATGTCCTTCGTCAAGTTGCGCTGTTTCTACCAATTAAAAAAGCAAGCTCACAAAAAATGGGAATAAAAGGATAGCACAAACAATATTCGGCCACCACTTATTATGGGCCCCTAGTGGACTGTTACCTAATAAGGTGCACGAGTATGTGTGGTCCAATGAAGCCGCAGAAATCCGCTCTGCAAATTTAATGTGAACTTAGCGACGGAGAAGAGGTTGAAGTTCTCCCTTATTCCCATATTTGTACGCATAAAACGAAAATTCACCTTCGTTCCATTACAGGTTTATTTCAGAAGACTGGTAGTCAGGGTGGCCACAGGAACTCCGCGAGTCTGAGCGGACGGAGTACGGAGTCAATGAGGTTGGCGAACTCCTCTCTGCAAATTTAGCGTGAAGTTAGTCATGGAATAGTAGTTGAGTTCCTTCCTATGTGTCTATTCTAACACACGACAAGGAAAATCACCTTGTTCCCACGAAAGTTCCATTTCGGAAGACCGGTCGTCAGGGTGACCACAGAAACTCCGTGAGTCTGAACTGCCGATGTGTAGCTCGGTGAGGGTGGCGAACTCACCTCTGCAAATATAGGTGAATTCGCCTATTTTAACACAAAATGTAAATCAATATCTTTCATGAGCAGCTTTATTTTGGAAGACTGGGTGTCGGCATGGCAAAAGATGCTCTGCGGACCCATATTGACGTTGATTATGTCACCTCAAATAAAACATGTCATTATAAACGGGCCTGAAATGAACTTCTAGCTGTACCTCTGACCATCTTCTACCAGCTTTTTCCAGCTAATCTCACCTAGTTCTATTGCAAAATGCTTAGGTCATGAGGACCACGAGGTAATGCAGTGGTGCTGGCAGTTGCTGCCACTTTATGTTAGTTACAATGAAAAAGCTCACCATGCACAACTGCTGAACCTGGAGAGCTTCTGCTGGAAATGTCGCCATGTGTTGTCTCTGCAAATAATATAAAAATGTTATGAGCCCACAGAAGCAATATTTCAGCCCCCTGTGGAAACAATTTTTCTAAGAGCGGGTTAACCATGCTCTAATCACAAAGTGCACGGAAGGTTTATTGGTCTGCTTACCTTTTGTGGGAAGCACACTTGGCAACGCATTGTGACGGAGGTGTCCAGGCCGCAGGAAAGCTGACTCCTCAAAATTTAAGAAGCAAACGACCCTGTCTCGTAGCTGCCATGGAGTCTTCCACTGTAGACTTCGGTTGTTGCAGAACCGATCCCAGGCTTCGCACCTGCAGATACGGCATGGTGCTGTGTGGGTGCCGTGAATACTTACGAAAAGAAAATGTAGCCAAAATGTCCACAAACCAAAGCAAATCAGAGCAAGGACATTAACAAACACATGACATCAACGCTCCGTGTACATCATGAAGAGTAAAAACAGGAGTCTTACGCACAGATGCCCTACTATATATCTGTGTTGTACCATTGATAACAACGCCGATGATCACGACACTAGGCTCCTCAGAGCCAGGCCGGTACAAGTAAATTTGAATATCGTGGGCATTTGTATAATGACGGCACACAACGCTTCGAAGTCAACATTCCTAGTACAACATATTACGCCTTCAGGTGTATTTTCTTGTGCACATCTAGACAACCCTAATAGTTTTAGGTAAAACTAACAAGAGTTAAGAGAAGACCAAACAAGGGGGCATGACATCACACAGCAGGCATGTTACTGACAGTAGAAAAGTCTCACCTTCGAGAGTCGAGGGGAAACCGGTGCAGCGAGATGCCAGCCGTGCGGGCGTCGCTTTCACACACTTCCACGGAGCACCGTTTCTTTGCGTATCGCACTGTGCTCATCATCGCACGTTGAGCCCCTTGGAGGCAGTAGTGTCCAAGGTCCAAGCGCACGACTGCCAAGTTCCCGCGCAAGTAACTGGGCTAATCACGCCCGAGCAAACAACAAAGCTTCCCAAACGGTGTTAACTGCCGCTAAAACAATTAAAAGCGAAGAGCACGTGGAGGCCCACACACAAGCAAGCAGACGGACGTCAGCAGCCTGTCTTTCCGCGCGCCACAAGGTCTACAAAGAAGTGCAGATATCGCTATTGCTAGCCGGCCTTTTTGCTTGTGGCGTACAGAGGACGCTAATAAGAAGTATGCATATCATTAGCAAAAACAAAGACAGTTTTGAATTGTATAGCGCTCCAAATATGATTGATAATATCTAATAATTATATTCAGCTTGTTTAAAAATACAAATGATTATACTTCTAGTCACAAAACTAATTAATTTTAATAATGTTTGTCCCCACCTCTCCTAGTCGCGCTTCAATCGCATCTTTCACGTGACCCTCCAGGCCGATGTCGCTGGCAATTTGTTTTGAACCGCTTTTTGGCCGAAGCTTCGCTACCCATGTACATATACCTTGTACAAAACCTTTACCCTGGAGTAAGATCGAGTAAATTTCGGAACACGGCCATAATGTCCCCGCTTATCCTTTCCATGATAACCTTTGTTTGCTGATTGAAATCTTCATCGACTTATGTGCAAAAAAAACAAAAAAAAACAAAAAACAGGGTGTTCGACATTTTAATTTAAGTTGATTTTTTTTTTATTTTTGAGGACATGCAATTGCTTAATTAATCATTGGATATTAGTTTTAAGTTTTTATTTTTTGCTTAAAAAATATTTGTATTTTTTTTTATTTTGCTCTGAAACTTTGGTCGTGGTGCGCGGCTCAGTAAAAGCAGGTTGTTTTGAGATTTTCAAGATCCCGTACAGCCGACAATACACCAGTGACGTAGGTAGAGGAGAGGCGGGGGGGAGCTTTCAGGGGGGAGCCCTCTTCCTCCTGCCTCTTTCTTCTCCTCGTCCCTCCTCCTCCTCCATCCTCCTGCCCCTTGTCGTCCTCCTCCTTCCCGCTTGGTGCATTATGGGAGACGTCCCATAATCCAACGCGCGCGTCACCGCGGTGCATTATGGCACGTTTCCTATAATGCACTGCGCGGTTACGCCGACGGCGACGCGTCACGCCGACCCGTTACGGCTACCGTTGCGGTCGGCGTAACGCTTTTTCGTTACGCGACGCCGAGGCGTCACGAAAAAGCTTTACGCGACGTCGACGCGTCACGAAAAACCGTTATGCCAACGCGTTACACGGCGCCGAGGCGTCACAAACAAGCGTTACGCAGACGCGTTACGCGACGCGTCACGAAAAAGTGTTACGCGACGCCGACGCGTCACAAAAAAGCGTTACGCCGACGCCGACGTGTCTCGAAAAAGCGTTACGCGACGCCGAGGCGTCACGAAAGCGCGAGCGTTTCGCGACGCCGAGACGTCACGAAAGCGTTTCGTGACTTTCGCGACGCCAACGCGTCACGAAAGTCACAAAACGCTTTTTCGTGGCGCGTCACGAAACGCGTTACGCCGACGCTTCACTGTTACGCCGACGGTGACCGCTCAAGCCGGAAACGGGCGCCTAAGAGCTGCGCTCTAAGATGAAAGAAACATCAATCAATTAAGGTTTTAAAGTCTGATGGTTAAGGTTTTATAGGCAAAAATGCTTCTCTGTCTAAATATTCCTAGAGCATATGAAACCATCCCGGCGATGTTGCCGCGATTTGGCTGGTGCAGTGCCGTCAATCGGTAGTTGCAAAACAGAGCCCGATATACCCTTTACATATACCAAGGATAGAACTTCATATATTTTCAGAAATATCGTTTAAAAGCTGGCAGAAACGGCAAATGTTGCCGTCATGTAGCCGTCATGTAGCCGGGATGCAGCAATATCTTTTGGAAGCTGGCAGAAACGGCCAATGTTGCCGTCATGTAGCCGGGATGCCGCAATATTGGTTGGACGCTGGAAAAAACGGCAAATGTTGCCGTCATGTAGCCAGTTTAGCGCCAGCATCATGAATGCTGGCTCTAGACTGGTCAAGCTGGGCCCATATGGGGCCACCTTAACCATGCTGAGACCAATGTTGGCACAATATCTTGTGCTGCCTGGGAGTACGGTTCGCGTTCCATGAACTCACAAGCGGCCATGCCATTCCAAAGCGGCGTGACATGTTCCATGCCGCGTGCAGTGACGAGGTTTTACACTTCCCACCTTTGACATCAGTCTCATGATCATCAGCTGTAAACGACAAATTTCATGGTGCGTGTTAGAATTGGCGGTGACAAGTTTGATTGTTTACTATTAGCGGCGAGATGTTTCGGTGGCGCCCTCGTTCGGTTACCTTTCGTGACGTCATTACCCCTTGAACAACAAGTTCGATGGTGTTTGTAATGGGCATGTGGAAGCCTGAAATCATAGCGCTCTCAAAGCAACAGTGCCGAACCCACAAGCCGATTCGCACGAAGACGTCGCCAAGTCGTCGCCCCTTCTCGTGGCTTAAGACATCGCTCGGTCAGTTGCCCCCTTTTGGGCCTCGTATAAAACGATTCGGCAATACGAATATTCAGAGCTGTAGAGTAACTCAGTGGAAAGGTGTCCGTTCCACACGCAGCGGGCCCAGGTTCAATCAAAAGCCTAGGTAAGCTTCTTTTCTTAAACATTTTGCGATATTTACATTTTTTTAACAATTATCACTGCAGAAAACGAAATGTTGTAGGACGAAACGTTGTTAAATTAAATGTAATGGGACTCTATTTTTGACACCTGCGAATATCTCCTCCTACATGATGACAAAATACCTCCTTGCCGGACAAAGCTCAGGTAGCCCAATGGTAGCGAGAAGGCCGATCGCAGGTTCCAAGGTTCTAATCCTCGTAGGGGTCTCCTCTGCCTTTTATAAACCATCGACGCACTCACCGACGTACCTCATTCTGTCCTCCTCCAAAATACGGCTAGACACATTCCTTGATAACACTAGCTTGTCCACTCGTTGCAGTGCCGACTCGCAGCAGAAGGTCGGACCCAAATGCAGGATTCGCCTGTGTTGTTCAGGAACGAGTAAGTTGCCAAGGCCGACTACTGTGCCTTCTCTGATGCGGTTTGAGGCGAAAATGAATCCATGGGAGCTCGGAGGGCTTGACGAATATTCTTGACCACTTTTGATACCAGTGGGCGGTCCCAGGCTGGTGTGGTTTGTGGCCAGATGCCACCCGTCGCCAATCCCTGAAGAAGCGAACTTGCTGCCACCACTCTGACCGAAGGATGCGACACATTCTACTCGGGTGTCCGACCGCTGGGACTATCCAACCGAAGAGAGCCTGCTGTAGCTCAGCTAGGCAAAGGGATGCCCTTGTGTCCCACGGAGCAGCTCTGACCCTGGCACTCTAGCCTTGAACTTTCACGCTGATTGCTACACTTCTGTTGAACTGTATTTTGTGTTTTTGAACACATCTATTATATTTAGGATCTTATATCTAAAACTCTATCAAGTTTTCAGACTTGATAGACTTGAACTTGAATGATATTGGCAAAGCAAATTAACCGCATTTGCTGTAGACCGATGAACACGACTTCCTGGATGTCGGTAGTTAGGCCACCACTTTTCGTTGAGCTGGTTTTCTTCTGAAATGCGTCTTAGAGCAACAAGTTGAGCATTTAAGCAGTCATCTTCCTTTAAAACAGTTAATTTGAATTTGAGCACACATAAAAATATGTGCAATTTTTTTACATAATTGCAAAATAAGATTTGCATCAGGAAATTAGGATCAGATATTCAGGTTGACATTAGAGGTGATATTTAAGCTCTTCATTCCTGGAAATGTTTTTTTTTTTTATTTAACATTATTTCTGGTCACTTGATCGGTGGCCAGTGCAAGTGTAAATACTGCTTTGCAGACTGCACAAGACACGAGACAAATGTAAGTAAATAATAAGTACTAACAAGAACAACGCATGGTATAAATGACATTGAATTTAACACATTCACTGATATAGGTGTTAAGATGGGAATAAAATACAACAAAGAAGAACAAATTATATTATGGCTCACACCTATATTATAGCAAACTAATAAGATTACCAACAACGCAATAAGGAAAATACATATTAGTTGATCAACTAAAATATTACAACACTACGATTCCATGTATTTGTTACACTAGGGTTTCATAGTATTCGGTCAAGTTCTTCGGGCGACCTCAGAAGTGCTCGAATGAGATACGAGAGAGATTTGTTTTTAGTGGAGTTTATTGCTTTTTTTTTGTCAAATATAACCACACATCCCCCCCCCCCCAAAAAAAAAAAAAAAAAAAATGAGGCCCCGAGGATTCTTTTCAGAACCATAATACTCGCACAGGTTTGTTCATCGAGGTTTGTTCTCAGCAGCGACTGAAATACTAACTTTTCGACTGGTGACAGGTACTGCTGAAAACAAGAGTAGAAAATCGGAAGTGTCATTAAGAACAAACAAAAATTCTTCTGGAGACATCATCGTAAACTGAAAAATGTTACTCTTGCTAGTTTAGTCTAGCAATCTTCGAAGTAAAAAAACAACAACAATCAAAACATAAATATTTTAATGCAATATTTCTGGGATGCTCAGCCTTCTTAAAGTCCAAAAATGTAGGCCTGCACAAAAATTATTTAGTTTTGTTGGCATGCTGATTTTTTTATTCGATTGAATTCTTTCTAGATGAAAGTTATTAGCTCTCAACGTGTTTGATTGGAAGATACTCCAGGAAGAGGTCAAAATGTTCGAAATAACAAAAACGATGCAGGCGCTCTGGTGAACTCTTAACATTTTGAACACCCGAGACTAGGAACAAAAAGTCAACAACACATGCACAAGGTTCAAGCACAACTGCGTTCAGTAAAACAGGAAATTTTAATTTAACAATAAAATAATTTATGGTTAAATTAAAATCAATATAATAAATTAACAATAACAACAATAAAATGAAATTTTAAAATAACACAACACGATGAGGTGCTGGGGAGACGTGCGACCTCACACATTTTGTCTGCACGTTGATTAGAGCACACTGTAAATGAAGTAAATTTTTGTCAGTTGCGCTGTTCACACAGTTACGACTGTTTACGTCGCTAGTCATCGGGAGGTTCGTGCTTCGAATAAAGCGTGGGTACCGGTTCAAAAACTTGCTTTGCACTCGACATAAGAAACACGAATGTCCCAGTGACTCCTCACGTAACGTAAGAATTCGTAAGCAAACGCCCTTGTGTGAACCGACCTTAAAGCTGAGACAAGAAGCTCCGCGTTCAGCTCAAGCTCGCTGGCCTCCGCTGTGCTTTGGTTGCGCGTGCCCGCGCGTTCACACTGGTGTTAGCAGGGGCTTAAGGGTGAACTCTCTATTCGCGGTTCGAAGCTTGCTAGGGGCGCTTCTGTCTTCCTTTCCCTGGGTAGTGCACGTGCTATCCACCCGGTTATGTTTTAATTTTCATAGCGAATAGAAGCTTGGCATTGCACGTTCTTGCACCAGCAGAGGAAGTTGAAGTATCCTCACTCAGGGTTGGGAAAAAATTCCACCAGGCGCCGATACCCAAACTTCTAGCCGCGAATAGCTGCAACCCAGGTTCTGCCCGCCTACCACAGACATCATCTCGGACTGGCCCGTTCGTAAATATCTCTCTTTAAAACACGTCAATAACAAGTGTGTCAGCAAAAGAGGCCTCTTGGTATGTTGACTACAATATGTTTGCTGCAGCAAGTCCGTGATTTCAATCATTAAAGAAAGTGTCATGTCACATGCAACGCCTAGTTCGTGGCTTTACCAGCTATAAAACCTTTTTTTCAATGCCGCTAGAAGATATACCTTGAGGCTAGCTCACAATATCTGGCAGTCTACACAAAATTGGGCAAGATTAAAAAATGTTTAAAAAACATGGCTCATCAGGGGCGTAAGTCCGTGCTATCATATCGAACACATGGTCTTAATGACTATTTTTTCAGGCATGGTGTTCCCTGAGTTGTGCAAAATGTTGGTTTCGGAAATAGTTAGAAGGTATAAAATTATGGAATTAACATTATGTGCAATGCATTTTTCTTCATAGCCCGATATATTTGCGTGATAAAGTTTCCATCATGTTGTTTAAGTCGCGATGTTCGCGATAATTAGGTCCTTGCGAAAATCAAGTGGTTTTCACTAGTGCACAATTCTACCATTTTGAGGGTTCGCTACAAAGGATCTCGATGTTTTGCCACATATTCCCTGTAAACCAATACACATCTGTTTGACGGCAATTAGATTGGCCACCGTAAAAAATGTCATAAAATGTTTGCCCTTTGCGTGTCACGGTTTTATATCATTCTAAGAGAAAAACAAATCTCATTGCATGTTGGTTGAGCACATTGTGAAGGCGAAATATATTTAACAGAAAAATAAGAACTAGTGGTAATCTCCATTTTTGAGATTGTACATTATTGTAGGACGCGTTTGTACGAATGAAATTCCTTCAATAAAATTATCAAACAGAGCGAGATCACAAGAAAAAGCGCCAGTTCTTGAGCTCAGGAACGGCGACAACTGGCTGACCCCAGCCATTCTTGTTCCCTGCGCTGACTTGAAAGACATACTCGCTGTAAAAAATACATACAAAATAGGTTGGTAAAGGCAGAAGCTGAAGCATTTGTACCATTGAATATAGGAATTGAAAAGAAGAGAAACCTCCCTATATGACAAAATTCAATTCCATGCACTTCGCCTTGAAAATATAATTTTACTCCTTCTGGCTCTAATAAAAAATAGGATAATATAAAATCATAAGGATTTGGATAACATCTGGCGATTTCCAAACATGATAATTTATGTTTTATCCGTCAAAAAGCCCTCGAAACGTCGATCCCTTCGCTAAGGCTTGAGTCAGATAACGTTTCCTGCGGTGCGCGCACGTAGGTTCCGGAGCAGGCATTTTGCGGCGGGATGAACGTCACGGGCACTTTTCGCCGTGTTTGATTCCGTTGAAAGCCGCGTACAAGGATTAAATATCTCACCCCGTACCTCCCACTGCATATTTTTCAATAAAACATTTATGTCACGGATCAAGTAAAAGGGTAGAGCGTTAATTCTTCAACAACATTAGTGCCCCAGAAAGTGAAAAGAAAAAAAGGAAACAATATTCAGGTTTTTTTAGCTACTTAGATAACTAAATAAAAAATGTTGCCTCTTTGAAGTGGCCTCTAGGGCTTCCATCTTAGCCCCAAAGCTAAAAAAAAACCTAATGCGAGTTCTCCTATTTTTTAATACAGGTATAATTAAAAAAAAAATGACGGTATACATAATAGCAGTTGAATAAAGTGACACTTTGAAAACGACTAATTTATTTCTTTTATTTTTTTTTTTAGGAGCGCCCCGGGGGGGGGGGGGGGGGGGGGGGGGGGGTTCGGGGCTAACTCAACTACGAATTGTTTGAATTTTGGCTCTTGGGACGATACAATTATTAATTCTGAATTAATTTGGACAGAAATGAAGTTGAGATTTGTGTAGCCGTAGGAGTCGCCGTCGCCGTCGTGTAGCCGTCTGTGTAAATGTTCTAAATATATTCGGCTGAAGAACTGCTCATAGACCCTAATTCGAAGCGCAAGGCCCCCTTTCCCACAAGGTGCAGCCACCGATCGTTCGAAGAGCCACGGTCTTGGAGACGGCTACCACGGTAACTCCAGTTTATCGATCAAGAACACGCATGCTTTGATGCGCAGTCTCTAGATGGCGCTTCAATACAGCCTGGTGACAACTGACGTTTTGAAGCACATCCTCTAGATGGCGCGTCAAATCATAGCGATCATCCCTCTGGCGAAGAGAAAGGTTCGCTTTTTCATATAAGCTTCGAAACTGAATTGATATAGGAACGGTAATCCATGCAGACCAAAGGGACACGTGAGTGAGGTCATCAGATAAACTTTGCGGGCTTACGTCCTGTTAAGTTTAGCGTGGCGCCATTCTAGTTCGCGTGGTCATGTTGTTGGGTCCGCCTCCGCCATCGGTCACGTGGTTACGTGACTGGTGCAACAGCGAGTCATGTGGTCACGCGACGACTTGACGCGTACCAGGCAACGCCAGGTCACGTGATCGATACAACCACGAGACGCTTGTCTCTTAACCACGTGACGGTCACGTAAAGTTTTGATATCACGGGCATCATTATGACACGTGACATGTTGTCATGAACGTTACTAGATGTACCAAAGTTGTGTGTAACGCCGTACAGTAACGAGACGTGATATCACGTGGCCACGTCCCGTACATAACAAAACGTGTCACCACGACTTGACACCGTGACGGCACGTGACCCCCGAGGCCGTGCGCGTCATCAGGACCCCGTGACCACACGTGACTTGAGGTCACGTCACGCTCTTCCGTGTCATCATGTCATATCATGTTTGGCCCGTTCGAATGCGGCGGTTCTTCGCAAGATAAAGTACCGCTGTAATTTGGTAACAAGCGAGCACAATAGTGTGCGACGCCCAGATTAGCATTTCTGTCGCTTTCGCATCTTGGAACGAGAAGTTAGAACAGTAGATCAAGGATCTTTGTTTTTTTATAAAGAACAGGCCAGTGTAGCAGAGCAGGCAGTGTTTGTGAATGTGCCAACCCGAATGCAAACTGAGTGCTATAGCCACCGACCGCTTATGAAACGAAGAGCGCGGCCTACTATGTCCACGCTTCTTGATTCCCGATTTGTTCTTCGGCCTTCTTATCACCTAATACACCAGTCTCATTGGCTGCGAAGCAGTAACAGGACGCTCGCGACTCATTTCGCCCCGCGTTTCGGAAGCTACCAGCGGCTACGGTAAAAATCACATTCAAACACTGCTTGAGAGACATGAGGTGATCTACTCACGTCTGTGGTTTGAGGCCGTAAATATCACACACGCATATTCTTGATGTCGCCTTGTCGCGCCACTGCTTGGACGGCACCTCCCTGTACTGAATTCGGTATCCTGTTATAGGATGGCCGCCGTTGCTGATGGGTTTCGTCCAGGCCAACGTGGCCGACGTTGGACCGCTCTCGGTCACAACAGGATCGAGGGGAGGGCCCGGCACACCTATACACAATAAACGTGTCATTATCATATCTGGTAAATTCGGAGACGCACATTATACGTGCCAACGAGCTGGACACATGGTGTGTGACGTCACGTGACTCCGCGATGTCACGCGGCGTCATAGTGTCACTACATGTGACGGTGTCACGTGCCACCCTGACGTCAATGTTATTCAAGCAACATAGCCACTATGGGGCCGGAATGCTGATATGCCGTTGTCCGTTTTGTTGGTCAAGCGTAACGCTCCAGCGTGACATGTCGCTTAACTTATAAAAGCCATCCCTATAACGCATTATGGTTTAAAAAAAAACACTGCATGATAGTCATGTGAAATAGAGTAATTACCCCTTGCAAGATGTTATCGTTCTTGGCTGATGTCTACCGTTTTTAAAAATTTACTACTTCATTAGCTTTCAAGTTTCTTTACATGTTCTGGAATGTCAGCATTTTTTTTTCGTAATGTACACTTCGCTTCTTGAACATCAAGCACTGCGCACATACTTATATTGATGTTTCTAAATCAATGCTACATTCATCTGTCGCTTTTATATGTAAAATTTGCAACCTTTTTCTCTACATACAAGTGTTCTACACTTAAGTCGGTCTTTGAGTTTGTATTTGTACTCATATTCCTGAATAAACATTACACTTATTATTTTCCTGTTCGTTTTAAATTTTAAAATTGTTAATATGTCCTGTACATAAAAAAAAGCTTGCACTTAGTAGAATTGGAGCATCCGAAGGAAAACAATCAGATCCTTCTGTTGACAGAGCTCAAGCTTAAACAAACACCTAACTTACAACATGCATTTTTCAAGCGTGTAGGAAAGACATATGTAACCAGATAAACTTTCCTCAAAAACAAAAACAAAAAATACCAAGAAAAATGAAAGCCGTTTACAACTCCCTGTAACGCCGAATTAGAGCGCAGCTCTTGAGGAGGAGGAGGGAAGGGTACTGGGGGGTCACGTGACCTCGGGGAAGGGGCTCACGTGACCTCGGGGGGCGGGGGAGGGGGGTCACGTGACCTGGGGGGTCACGTGACCCCCGATGACGTTATCAGGGACGTCACTGATGACGTCATCAGTGACGTCACTGATGACGTCATCAGTGACGATGCGGATGCCGATGACGTCATCAGTGACGTGACTGATGACGTCATCAGTGACGTCACGCGTCTCATAATGCACCGCGCGGTTACGCCGACGGCGACGGCGACGCCGCTCAAGCCGGAAACGGGCGCCTAAGAGCTGCGCTCTAAAATACCGAAAATACTAACGATTCGGAAGCGTGCTTTAGTTTTGGTGTTAATGTCTTGAAATAGAGACATGCAGAACAAACGATCTAAACCTAAAAAAGGGCCTCTCTATGTAAACATTACGCTAATAGTTTTCTTTTTGGTCTCCGGGTAAGCTTGCTTTGTGGTGCGAGTTGCCTATACAGGAACCAAGCAACCTTTTATGGTCAAGTTCAGTGCCTCTAGGAGTGATTCCAAAGCGTGTTTGTATTTCGTTGTCGACTCTAGAAAAAATAGCGTGTTTCCGATTCACTCGTAACTCAAAGTGCGTATCATGAAGCGTATAAAAATTAGTGCTCTATAATATTATTTTAGGTGAATGAATGAAAGATGTATTTGCTTCCAAACCTCTCTTCTTTAGGCACCGAATTTTTTTTTTCTGCGCAAGAAATGTCCATTTGAGCTAAGGTACCGGGCTTGAATTAAGTAATGTCGAAATTGTTTTTCATCCAAACATTTTATAAACCTAAGAATCAAGGATTTGCACGTACTCTCATCAACGATATTTGAATTTATAAAATGTTGAATCAACGGGAACAAAACTTCAATAAAGGGAAAGTACGTCGCTATATAGCCTGCTTTCTGCGGCTTGGATAGACACGAATATGGTGAATTCGGGTGGTCGCCTCTTTCCTCTGATAATGACTCAACAGAGCGCCTCCTCCTCGCTGCCAGAGTTACTCGAGATCCTTTTCAGGCGATTCCCACTGCTGGGCTCAGAGCGCACTAACGGTCTTGGACCAGTTAGGAAAGTACAACATTCTGACATTAGTAAATGGAGAGAAAAATATTTTGCTGAGTACGATGGCCGATTTAGCAAAATGTACGTTCCCAACGTGTTGAAATAACGGCTGTGACGGACTACGAATTGTTCTACGCACCGACATGTCAAACAAAAAAAAGAAAAAATGAAAAGAAAAAGGCAGCGTCATACGACCTTGATTTTGCGCGCTCTGGAAAGAGTGCTTGAGAGCGCGCCGAAAGAACCACGTGAACTCTCCATTAAGAAACAAATATTGAAATCGCAATTCACGGCACTTAATTTATTAACACATAGAGAAAAGATACGAACGCCTTGGCGTTGCGCCCTCGACGCTTTTTGAATGCTCACGTCGGCTCATAACATCGGCTGCGCTCTGACTTGAGGTGACACCAAGTACCTGGTCCAATTGAGAAGGTGAAGCCGGGCTTTTTGGCACACATAAATAAACGACGCTTCGGTGGAGATGGAAACGACGCTTTGCAGAAATTTAAAACACCGCGAATGTGACGTTACTGGTGAACCTTGAAGTAGAACCTTGGACAACATGACATTAGCTGGATCAAAATTTTCGAGGGAAAAACTACATTTTTGTTTGAGCCGACGCCCATGTGAGCCTAGTATTATTCAAATCAAGACATGCTAGTGTTGGCGTCTGTAGCATTTATCTGTGGAAAATACTTCTCAGCAAAGAAAGAAGAGGTTGTTTTCTTATTTACTGACAATTTGTTCTTGAACGGATATAAATGCTAGAAAATCCCGCAATGCCATTTATTATTTGATTTTGCTTTACGTATATGGTGGTCGGCTCATAAAATAAATTTGTATATTTGTCACGCAATTTTTAATCTCGGTAATATCATGTACTCAAACTATCGCGTTGTATCACCGAACTCAGCCTAACATTTTCGAGGGGTTACAGCTTTCTGCGATCTGTAGTTTTTGTGCGGAATCAAAAAAAACCGGAGTTAATTTTTTTTTATTGGACCGGGTATCTTCTCGGAGCACATTTCTTCGGAAATGCAGTCAAACGTCATCGAATGCGTGACCTCCCAAACTCTGGGAGCTGATGAAAGCCAACACATCCTAGATAAGAAAGGCGGAGTGCGGAATTAGCGTCGCGTGTTGTGTTGCACATATTTTTGTTCCTAAGTTTTGGGTATTCAAGACCTTCAATGTTCTGCAGCTCGCCTGCATGTTCCTTGGTATTTCTATTATAGTTTAAGAGTCTACCGTCTCCAACCATCTAAAAGGCCCATTCAACGATAAAATATTAGGCGGATTTGCAGGATTCACATTGTCCAGGCATGCATTGCTTCAGTTGAGGATATAAGTGCACCTTTCTTCCCTTCTCTCTCTTTCTAAACAAACGCGCCTTTCGTTAAAGTGCCTAGCACCACCGCATCGCCTGCGAGGCGAGTGCGTCTCTTTCACTGTTGGAGACTGTACGTCGTTAAACAAGTTACTTACTGCGTGGCTCATAACTCGTCCTGGGGACATCTTCCAAATAGTTCAATCCCAGCATGCCGTAAGTCCTGAAATTTCTTCGTGACCTGAGGATTCAATAAGTTTTCATATTAAAAACCGCAAGCTCGACTGGCGCATCTCCTGAAGGCGAATGCCAAACATCGTCTTACTTGTAGTAATCGTCTTTGTTTTCTTCAGGAGATAGGACATACGGGGGATCGGCCAACCTTGACGCCCTTTCAACGGCTTCTGATGCATCTGTGTCGAAGACAACGTACTCAGCTGTAGCTTCATTTGCTGAGAAGAAGTCATATTAAAATATACTTAAAAAGAAAAGACAATTTTCTACAATATTTGAGAGGCCATATTTAGGAAGTAAATTCCACAATCTAGATTACCTTTTCCGGCACGTGCTTTAAGCGTGGTACTTGCTCTAATCGAAATGGTTAATAAGTAACTACGTATGCTCTCACGCCTTGTACCACCCACTGAACGAAGGCCAAATCAAGATAAGTATTTTTTTCTCTAAACTCAACTTCCTCAATTTAAACATTTGATTTTTTGCATAGTCTGTGATTGAACAAAATATGGGCCACCTAAATCAGCGAAACCAAGATTTTTTTGTGTTATTGTATGCTCATGACATCTAAGTGAGTAATAGCAAACTTGAACGTTGTAACATATTGTAATTACAGTAAATAAGTGAGGCGAATTCGTCCACTTATGATAATACCAAATGCTGTATTGTCAAAAGCCGCTAGGTTTATGTATCGGGAATCAACTGTAAACTTGATTAGCCTTTAAAAATGCGCAAGACAGCAGAGCGAGGTAGGATATGTCAAATTTAAATGGTGCATACAATATTAATAGGTAAATTTGAGAACGCTGAAGATTGCTTACTTCGTCTGTCGTCAACGTGAATTTTCTCGAGTCGGCGTCGTTCTTCTTGGAAGTCGCTGCTGCCTTCCTCTGAAATATTAAAACCAAAAAGGTCAAAATTATTAATTTTATGTAAAGTATTTTTGAATCGTATAAGAAAGTACGTATTTCAGTAAAAGCGCAAATGGTCGATAATCACTGTAACACGATCGATTGATTGCGGAAAACTCTCAGATTCCCCCGGCAAGCTTTTCCCAATTATTAGAGCGCAGCTCGAAAGTGCCCGTTTCTGGCTTGAGCGGCGTCGCCGTCGCCGTCGCAGTCGCCGTCATCGCGCATTGCATTATGGGACGTTTCCCATAATGACGTCACATGTGACGTCCCGTGTGACGTCACGAGGATCACGATTGACGTCACGAGGGAGGAGGGAGGGGGAGGGAGGAAGGTGGAGGAGGAGGGGAGGAGGAAGGAAGGAAGAGGGGAGAGTGAGAGGAGGAGGATGGAGGAGTGGGAGAGGGAAGAGAAGTGGGAGGAATGGAGGAGAAGAGGAGGGAGCAGGAGAAGGAAGGAGGAGGAGTAGAGGGTACAGAGGTAGTGGAGGGGCTTTTCCCTCTTTTTCGTACCCTCCCCTCCTCCTCCTCAAGAGCTGCGCTCTAATTCGCTATTACAGGTAATTGTAAACGTCTTTAATTTTTTGTAACACGTTATGAGTTGCATTATTAGGGAAGGCAATTATCATCATCATCTTGTGGATGTCAAGAAACGCATTTTGTATTCAGTATTTATTTTATTTTTTTTTAATTTTTATGTGCTTGGAACTTAGAAATGGTATTGCGTCTACCTTCTCGCAGAACGCTTATCTTCATAAAATCTAGAAGCAAAACTGGTAGAGCAACGGGGTTAGAAAGGTGTTTTAAGGATACGGCGCTCAGCGTTATTTCAGCATGTTCAATGGAAGCTTAATTTTTATGCCGCAGACGTTATTCTACAAAACATACATGTTTCGGCTATTCCCCACTTGCGTTGTTTAGCAGCCATCCCGCATGTAGTGTGTGCCACATCTCTAGTGGTGAAACTCTTGTGCACTGCCTTTTTCTCGTTTGTTATCCTTGTTGCTAGCCGTTTAAAAACTCTTAAGTGCAATAATTATATAGTTGGGTCTGAACGAATGATACACTAGCAATCAAAGAGAATAAGCTAATTAAATTCTGAATGACATTGCATCCATTTCAAAACCAGTTTCCATTTGGAACTATCGTCCATGATGGACTACTCTACACTACAATTCGAGGCATTTCCAAGAATTTGCTCTCCGGTATTAAAATATACGACAGAACCCTGGTAGTTTGTAAGCTCGCTAGCAACTGTTGTTTTGTTCGATCAGCACAGTCACTGGCCCCACGAGTAATAATGGGGTGAAATATTTTCAAACGAAATATCGCTTTATAATCGTTAAATTATTTCAATGTAATAATACATTTCACAAAAGTTTTCGTTGCATTTAATTCGCAGTGATTTCAGCTGCGCAGGTTTCTTTAAAGCCAATGAAATTCCAAATTCCTCTTATTCTTTCGCATAGGGAGAAAAACTAAACGTCTTGTTCATGCTGCTACACAAAAATGTTCCCAGATAAAAAAAAAAACCAAAACAACATTGAAACATTTGAAAGCAGATGCCGCAGATCTGAGAGTCTGTGGTACTATATGAGAGTATAGCAGCATCAACCAGACGGTTTGTTTCCGAGTTTTGTTCCTTTAGTAGAAATAAGACGTTTTTAATGATCTTTTTTTTTTGTAAGCTCACAGTTACAACATTTGAGTACGATGCATGCGCCAACATAAGGACACCTCTTTTGAAAAGCTTTTCTTGCGCTCCATTTACTGGCCTAATAGTTTTTTAAGCCTTCCTAGCTTTCGGAAAGACGCTGTAGAAATGCTACACACCCAGGCCAGCAATCTCAAGGATGCTGGTGGAAGCAGCCGTTCCAGAATCGTTTTCGGCGGTGCACGTGTAGACTCCGGCATCGGCGGGTGACACCTTTTGAAGACAGACCCGGCAGATGCCGTCCCTACTGATGATCACATCCGTTGTCAAGTTAGTCCTAAGCGGCTTCGAGTCCTTCGTCCTGAAAAAATTAAAGCGTGTGTTCTACTGGGTGACCCAAGGAGCGGCCAGGCTCTTTAAATCGACCGCAAAATTCGGTTTCTTAACCTATCGCGCTACGATTTTGAGCAGCGTTGCCCACAGATGGTGAATTGTTTTGTAAAAACTGCAAAGAGCAGATTTATCAGAGGAAACATTAAAGAAAAAAAAAAGGCTATGCTTCTGTGGAAACGCAGCGAAGCCACCGGTCTTCAAACAATACGGCGCCGTTTCGCACGGAAGAAAAGAGATGGCGTAAGTGGTCGCGATGCCAACTGCCGCCAACGAACGAGCATACGGCGTCGAGGGCCGGCATCTTGAGCAGACGATCGTTTCGACTGAAAAGCGGCGCAGAAACATGACGAACATCATGTTGGTGCGCCGTCGACAATGTACGATTGGACCCATTAGTTGGTTGCGTCGGCTGCGCACGAACTTAAGGTGGAACGAAGTATAGAACCTTGACAACGGACACTCAGACCCATCGAAGAGAAAGAAAATATATAATATGCTGTAAGAACTTGAGATTGGGCGAGTTGGTTATTAATGCTTGTCGACGTAGCGCACTCGAAAAACTGTCACTCAAGCATCCACACACCCAAAGAACACACCTCTCACACAGCGCTGTGTGAGAGGTGTGTTCTTTGGGTGTGTGGATGCTTGAGTGACAGTTTTTCGAGTGCGCTACGTCGACAAGCACATAATATGCGTTATTATTTTCTATATTTTTTCTAATTTTATATGGCCAATCATTTTTTCTTTATCTGCTTGCTACCAGTGTGGAGAACCTTCCTAGAGCATGCTTGTAGGCTAACTTTTCTGCCTTCAATGTTCCTCCTACTCACTTACGCAAGAATGACTGCCGAAACAGTAACTGCGCAATCCAGATAAAAGCATAGACTTCACGTGTTTTGTTGTTTTTTGCCAGCATGGCGCTTATAGATAAATATAAATATAATGACCGTGGATTAATCTGAGCTCCTCAGACACACCAGTTTCACTGACGAACTGATATACGTAAAACATTCCTTGGTACTTTAACACAACCGCAATCAACTTCCTCATAACCCTGTCGCAACTCCGGATTACGACATCAGTACACCTGCTTCTGAGTTCCTCCACCTGCTACGCAATTTGTTCTTAACTCAAATTAATGCTTATGTTTTGTACTATTCTAATATTAGCAGTGTCATAGTGTGAACATGTATGTTTTTGTTTCTTGCTTAAAGTGTTTTTGGAAGATGTACACCAATCGAATGACGATTGTGGTAGTTGTAGGGCAAATTAAATTTAAAAAAAATAATACGATTAGTGGAGAATGGTAAGCTGCTCGCGTATCACTTAACGCGTGGTACATTATTCGCAGAGGGGAAATGCCGTCAACAATAAGTGCAGTAGCGATCTGTGTCAAAAATGTGTGAAGAGAGAAGAAAGCAAATCTTGTTCTCACACTTTAAGGGTCGGAAGAGGAGAGCCGCTGGCTTTCCACGAAAAGACAGCTTTTCCTCCCGCCCGAACCGTGAGGTCAGGGGCGCATGATTCAAACTTCGGTTCTTCGGGCGTCAGTTCCCTTTCACCTGCAACATACACGCATAGGGGTTACTCAACACAATTATTTCAGTGTTTTAAACGCACGGGGATATATCTTAGAGACACAGTTTCAAATGCAGCGTCTAACCATGACCCACGTGAAGGTCATATTATTTTTTCTGTTCTATTTATCTGCATTGTAACGAAAGCACTATGCCTTCAAAGGTTAACTCCAACTCCGACATGAATATAAGATGTTAAATCCTCTCCGTATCTTCTAATATAGAGGGCCATAACAAAATATATTTTATTTCAATAAAATGTCCGTGATATGTGCATGTGTGCATGCGATTAATTTTATATTTTTACATCTGCGATGAAGGAACTTTCGGCCTTTCCGCTCTGGTGAACAAGGAAGACCAGCGAAGCTGTACCATGGCGGGAATGCGCTCGTACCGTGTGTTTCTTATTGGTCCTCGTGTGTTTTTCGCGCTGTTTCCTACGATGAATTTCCTGACACTCGCCCAACTATATATTCTACTGGGTGATTCAAGGAGCGGCGAGGCTCTTTAAATCGACCGCAAAATTCCGTTTCTTAACCTATCGCGCTACGACTTTGTGCAGGGTTGCCCACAGATGGTGCATTATTTTTGTAAAATTTGCAAAGAGTGAGCTGACCTGAGGAAAAAGTAAAGAAAGAAAAAAGGCGTAGCTCCCATGGAAACGCAGCGAAGCCACCGGTCTTCAAACAATACGGCGGCGTTTCGCACGGAAGACAAGAGATGGCGTAAGCGGTCGCGACGCCAACTGCCGCCAACGAACGAGCATACGGCGTCGAGAGCCGGCGTCTTTAGCAGACGATCGTTTCGACTTAAAAGCGACGCTCGTTCCGCAGGCGGCGACAGTCGGAGAAACAAAAACAGGCGCGGTAACGACAAGGAACTGCAAAGCAGACGACATCAGTACCCCGAAAAAAAAAGAGTCAAAATATCCCGACAAACCATTTTTTAATCGATTATCTGTCCATTCAATATGTTTTATTAGTAAGGATGATAAAATAATGCATTGGAAACTGATATCAGAAAAGCTCGCGCCGCTTTTGAGTCTAAACGATCGTCTGCTAAAGACGCCGGCTCTCGGCGCTGTCTGCTTGTTCGTTGGCGGCAGTTGGCGTCGCGACCGCTTGCGCAATCTCTTGTCTCCCGCGCGAAGCGGCGCCTTATTGTTTGAAGACAGGTCACTTCGCCGCATTTTCATAGGAGCTAAGCCTCTTTCTTTCTTTAATTTTTCCCCAGGCAAGTTCGCTACTTGCAAATTTTACAAAAAAAAAAAAATGCACCATCTGTGGGAAACACTGCCCAAAGTCCTAGCGCGATAGGTTAAGAAACCAAATTTCGCGGCTGATTTAAAGAGCCTGGCCCTTTTTGAATTACCCATTATGATAGCTGAAAAGGTTGCTGCCATCTATGAGCGGCGGCGGCAACCAGACTGGTTGTCTGGTTGCCGACGTCGCTCATAGATGGCGGTTGCTCTCCAGAGTTTAATGCAGTTTTGTGTCGATATTTGTTTGGTGCCGGACACGAAATTGGGTAAACTAGCCCTTAACAGCTCCGCTGTAAAAAAACACGAAGTGGGTCTGCTTTGAAGGCATAATGCGACGCCATTAAAGAGGAGATTCGGCGGATTTCCTGGCTACCATAAATAAACACATTTTCGAAATACCTAGTCTTCACTCCCCCCAGAATGCTATTTATTGCCTCCTAACTCAAATTAGCTTTTGAGGAAAGGGCAAATTAAAGTTATGCCAAGACCAACAATCAGATTTTCACGCCTTCTGGTGTGGGGTGACCTGACATGTTGTATAAATTGCAAGTCGATCCGACTGTCTAAAACACTGTATTCACGTGATAGTTTATTGTTTTGCAGTCTTGACTATTCCCCGCGGTATTCATAATTTACACCATCAGGCTTCTGTATCTCGTCATCAACACGGGGATCTACATCATATTACAGTCATGTCTTGTTAGTATGAACCCCTTTAATATGGATACCCCGCTAATGGACACTTTTTCCGGGGACAAACTGGGAATACACATGCGTTTTTGTCTCGTTATTATGGACAACTTACATTTTGCATGATATTTGGGAAAAACGAAGATGTTGATATTAACGAGACATCCTTCTACAACATTTTACATTACATTTTTATTGCAAGATGCAATAATTCTCAGCTTCTCAAGACAAATTTGAGTAATCAAGAACTGCCTAAACAAAAATTATCCTAAGTTGTAAGTGTATATACTAGATCGAATGCGTGTATTAATGCGTTGGAAAAATTTTCATTCAAAGCATTCTTATGAAAATTATGCTTTACGGTTTTACCTGTAACTCGCAGGTAAGCACTTGTCGTCGCTTCTCCGTAGGCGTTTGTTGCGGTGCAAGTATACTCTCCCGTGTCCGCAGGTTTAAGGTTAAAGATTTCCAAACTGCATAGGCCGTAGTCTTGCTGAAATAATAAAACAAAATAAGACACGCTGAAATTTGTTGAAAATCAGCTGCATCTCACGAGAATTGAACGGCTAAATAAACTAACATTTCGTCACTTTTAAAACTTGTATGCGCGCTAAGATTAATACAATCATGTTTATCCTCTCTGGCCATGCCACATGTGCATATACCTCAAGCGAAATTCGATTTAAACTAAAAAACATTACACGTGTTTGCAAATGATAGTTTTTAAGTTATTGCTAATGCTCAAAATACCGGCGTCACGCAATTTCTAAATAATCTTCCCTACAAAGTATTGTAATCCCAGGTAGCACCGAGTTCTGGGCCAAAACTTGGCTTTTGTCTGGGAGTTTAGGGCATTAAAAAGCCCGAAAAAGCCAAAGTAGAGCCAAACCTGACCTTCTTTGGCAAGCGTCTGGGTATTTTGGCCCTAATTCGCCAAACAAGTGCCAACTTTAGGCTTCACTGCCTGGTAGTTCGGCTGTCATCTGGCATATTTGGGCCTAAATCGCCTAACAAATGCCAGAGTTAGGCTTACTGCCCGGTAGTTCGTCTGATATTTGGCATTTTTGGGCCAAAATTGCCAAACAAATGCCAAAGTTAGGCTTCACTTTCCAATAGTTCGGCAGTCATCTGGCACCTTTGGGCCAAAATTGCCACAGATGTGCCAGAGTTAGGCTTACTTCCTTGTAGTTCGGCTAAGATCTGGCATTTTTGGGGCAAAATCGCCAAACAAGTGCCAAAGTTAGGCTTCGTTTTCTGATTGTTCGGCTCTCATCTGGCATCTTTGGGCCAAAACCAGAGAAAAGCCAAACTTTGGCGTCCCAAATACCGAAATTAGGTGTTGCTCTGGCAGTTATGGCTGAAGTATGGCACCAACTTTGGCGCTCCTCTGGCGGACCAGAGAAACGCCGCACCTTGGTATGCCCCGAATTCCCAGATTAGGATTTACTATGGCAGTTATGGCTCAAGTATGGCACCAACTTTGGCGCTCCTCTGGCGAACCAGAGAAACGCCAAACCTTGGCATGCCCCGAATTCCCAGATTAGGATTTACTATGGCAGTTATGGCTCAAGTATGGCACCAACTTTGGCACTCCTCTGGCGTACCAGAGAAGAGCGAAACTTTGGCATGCCCTAAGATCGCCCAACTAAGGCTATAGTTAGGCACCGTACTTTGGCACTGAGGAGTGCCATGGTGCAAAAACCTAACTGCGCCAAAGTTGGGCCTTTATGTTGCCAGACCTTTGCCCAAGTTGGGCATTCCTCTGGCGTGCTACCCGGGATACCATTGTCGATGGTCTATAATGCTAGCTAATTATTAATACCGCTCTAGCTTGCAATTCTGAAGTTACGAAGGTACGGACTCAGCTAAAAAATTGTTCTGCAAACAAATAGAACGGCCACAGTTAACTACAAAACAAAATATCAATTTCACAAAGGCCGAGCTCACGTAGCCCCACGCAACTAGTGCTGTATGAGCTCTCCCAAGCACCATTGTTAAAAAAAATAAAACAAATGAAAGACGTTTAAATTCTTTGTAATGCGAAATTAGAGCGCAGCTCTTGAGGAGGAGGATTGGAAGGTACCGAGGGGAGGGTATGCCTCTCCTCTCCCCCCGTGCCCTCCCCTCCTCCTCTCCTCCTCCGTTCCCATTTAGCGGGTTAAGTTTGCCCGGTAAATTTAACGGGGAAATTAACATCGCTTGAATTCAACACCAATTCAGTTTTCCCGCTAAATTTAGCGGGTAAACTGTGACGTCCCATAATGCAATGCCGGCGGCGACGCCGCTCAACAGGGAAACGGGCGCGTGAGAGCTGCGCTCTAAAAATAACACGAAGAAGACAACTCACGTGGTTGATTGATATCTGTCTGTTTTCCAAGGACACCTTGACGCCGTTCTTCAGCCACGTGACCTGAGGGGTCGGGTCACCGACCACGGTGCAATGCAGCTTGACCCTGTACCCACTCGGTGCAATTCTATTCTCGAGGCGAGTGATAAAACGTGGAGCCTCTCCTTTCGGCACTGGCTTGGGACGTGGCAGTCCTGCCACGGGTTCGTCGGACTCGGACGAGTCACTTCTCGACAACCGACGACTGAGGTACGGGCGCGAACTCGCGTCCGGATAAGGCCTTGCACGAGTTGTATCAGGCGATCCTTCAGACTTTCTGCCGTTCGAAGTCTTCCCATTGGTTTGCTCCCCTGTCGGCTTCTCCCTTGTTTTCAGCTCCCGTCGTAACATGCTCTGCATGGAATGCAACAGTTCGAGGTCCCTCTCCAGACTGGACATCTCGGAGGAAATCTTCTTGGCTAGCCTGTCCATGTTCGACTTCCTGTGCGAATAGTCGCTTTCGATGGTTTTGGACAGCGACGTTATCCTTCTTGTGTAAGGTCGCCTAGTGCGCATGTCAAACTCCTTGAGTCTAGCTTGAGTCTTGTAATACTGTGCGTCAGGGTAATAGTAGAATCTTCGGTCTTCGGTCCTAAGACCTAGCGGTCCTTGAGGCCTCCACTGGGTACCGGGAAGGCTAATACTTGAGTCAAGCCCCGAGTCGGATGGCGAGGCAGAAAGAAGGTCGCGTTGTTTCGCGTATGGTGCTTCTAGCATATCCTCGACGAAAGACTCATCCGTTTCCACTTCGCTTAGTTTTGTAGGGGTGTCAGGCTTGGTTACACTAAGCACCACTCCTTCTGGTTGGACTGTTGTTACGATAGCAGTCGGCTCGGCAGCGCTTCGAACATACCCAACCGAACAGTAATCGGTAGAAGGCCGTTCGGGTCTTCTCAAGTTCCCCTCGCAAAGTAGGGTATCAATTACGTAATTTAGTGGAACCGGGAGGCTTTCGCTCAGCGTGAACCGTCCAGCGATTGGAATGCGTTTCTCGGGATCTGAGAAATGACTCGTGGATTCTAGTTGTAACGGTGGAGCCAGCACCAACAAAGGATGCTCGACGTCAATGATCAAAAAGGAAGATTCGGGTAGCAAGTTTTTGTACATTCTGTACTCTGCCTGCGTGACTAACTTCACAATAATCCCGTCTGGGAATCTTGTAGGCGGCAAGTTTTGCATCTGGTCGAGAAGAAGTGGCGGCGAAAACACGACCAACGAAAATATATGGGACACCAGGAGAGTCGGCAGAGGGCGCTGTGATGTCGGGGCGGGTTCCATAGATGACTCTTCGGCTAAATGCCAACTGGTAATCGTCAAGACACAGCTGACTGTCAACGGCACGTAACTGGTGGTTCCACTTTCGTAGCGCGGTTCCTCTTGCAATAAGTCAAAGCTTTCGTCGCTTACAAAGGGCACAATTCCGAAAGAATGCTCCCGGACTAGACTTGCCAGTTTTTCTTCTTTTTGCAAAACTGCGTCACCTGGAACGTCAACGTCAATTGCCTCGACTGCTTCCTCCTCGTGAGATTCATTATCCTCAACCAGGAGAGCCGGTTCACTGAGACCCAATTTTTCAAAAATTTCAAGACTAGCCCTCTTGGTCAATGCGTCGTATTCAGCTTCTGTAATGTCGCCCGATTCTACCTTGACCACAGAGCTGGGAACGAGAGAGTCGTAATCGCTCCATTCGCTGACTCCTGGAGCCGTCACCTGAGACACCGTCTCCGATGCAGCCGCATCTTCGTTGAGGAACTCGTCGACATCGAGCGAAGAGCGCTGGTCATCGCTGTCGTATTTGGTCACTGTCAAGGTGGCGTCGTCGGCTGTCGAGGCAAAGTCCTGCTCAGTGGCGATGGCTTCTGTAGCTTCCGTCGAGTTAGTCTCCATCGGCAGGCTCTCTGCCCTCGACTCTGGTCCTAGACGTAGAAGGGTGACAGGCTCGGAGCTCTGGCTTGGCTTGCTGGTTCCGTAGACGGTGACGGCCCTCACTCTGAACGCGTATTGCCCACCTTCAATGAGTCCGTAGACAGTGCAGTGTTCCTGGTGTGCGGTTGTGGCTTTCATCCAAAGTTCATTGTTCATCTGCATGAAAAGAAAAGACACGAGGTATAAGCTCTTTAGTCATCAAAGGAAAAGCATCACTTCATATAAGTATGGGTAACAAATCTGAAAAACGATTATTTTTCGTCTATGGCTAATACTGAAATCAATGGACCTTAAACAGATGGAGTTTGTATAGAGCTACATAAATATTTATTATCTGGAAAATGAATTCGCTTTATTCCGGTCTATTTACAACTCGTCATTCGTGAGAATACCCGCCGGTTTGCAAACTCATGTCCAATTGCTTAAAACAAACACGTAAGCTTTTCTTGTTGACACCAAACATTCTCCAGATTGAGTCACCACAAGCCCACATTTTGTATCACGAAAATAGAAGCTTGAGGCTTCTATCTCTCGTGGCTAGAGAAGCTCGAGGCGTGGAAATTGAGAAGATTTCACGAAGCTTCTTAGCACATTCGTCATTTCCTCATCGAAGCTTTCTCGTCACCATAACTTTTAGAGCGCAGCTCTTAGGCGCCCGTTTCCGGCTTGAGCGGCGTCGGCGTCGCCGTCGCCGTCGCCGTCGCCGTCGCCGTTGCCGTCGCCGTCGGCGTAATCGCGTGGTGCATGATGGGTAAATTACCTCGCTAAATTTAGCGGAAAATTTTCCCCGCTAAATTTAGCGGAAAATTTTCCCCGCTACATTTAGCGGAAAATTTTCCCTGCTAAATTTAGCGGAAAATTTTTCCCGCTAAATTTAGCAGAAAATTTTCCCCGCTAAATTTAGTGGAAAATTTTTCCCTCTAAATCTAGCGGAAAATTTTCCCGCTAGATTTAGCGGAAAATGTTCTCCGCCCCCCACCCCTCGAGGTCACGTGACCCCCAGGCCAAGTAATCCCCCCCCCCCCCCGAGTTCACGTGACCCACCCCCCCGTGCCTTCCCCTCCTCCTCAAGAGCTGCGCTCTATTTCGGCGTTATAGGGAGTTGTAAACGGCTTTCATTTTAGAGCGCAGCTCTTAGGCGCCCGTTTCCGGCTTGAGCGGCGTCGCCGTCGGCGTCGGCGTCGGCGTAACCGCGCGGTGCATTATGGGAAATATCCCATAATGCACCGCGCGAGCCCCCCCCCCCCCCGGGGTCACGTGACCTCGGTGGGGAGGGGTCACGTGACCCCCCTCCCCCTCCTCCCCGAGGTCACGTGACCCCCTCCCCCTCCTCCCCGAGGTCACGTGACCCCCCCCCCCCGGAGGAGATTGAAGAATGAGGGGAGGAGGAGGAGGAGGGGTATACCCTCCCCTAATTACCCTTCCCGCCTCCTCCTCAAGAGCTGCGCTCCAATTCGGCGTTACAGGGAGTTGTAAACGGCTTTCACTTTTTTTTAATACATTTTACAAAAGATATACAACACATACACAAAAAATAAAAAAAATACAAATAAAATATTTCTATGAAACAAAAATCAAACATGGCATAAAAACGCGTTTTAGAGACATATTCACAGTTTTTTTTGCAAATAAACCATCTTTTATAATACTTCACAAAACATTACAAAAAGCGCGTCTTTAAATATTCTTTATGAATATGTAAAAATTATATACCCACCATTAATTGTCTTTTTGTTATTATCGCGGAAACGCAGCTGATTTCTCAAAATGTGGCGAGATTGGGCGTCCGATATTTAAGAAACTCCATCTTTTATTTTTTTTTAACTCCCCTTCGCACTTTCCAGTTACTTAAGCTAACCTGTGATGGCAAAACATTGAGTAACGACAAACCTTCAATCGGAGTGAGCCGACGTTTATGTCATAGCGGCTTTGCCGCACAGCACCAAACATTTTGAGCATTAGTTTTGGCAGATATTTTATATTTATTAATTCTTTTTTTTTTGTAAGGATGAATATAACTGACGGAAAACGGGACTTCGAGCTGGAATAGCATTATTTAGCTTACAATTCACAAAAACAAAACGGCCCCACTCTGCAAATTCGCTAACTATGAATACATAAGCTTAAAACTCTCAGTTGCGCAAGTGGCCATGTATGCATCCGGCTTTTGTAACCGCACTCAACAAAGTGCGGTTGAAAAAGCTACTGGCTCCACGGACAGTGAACGAATCTGACCTTTTATGCCAACATTGCTACAAATACATCAAGAATGAGATTACTTGTCCTTACAACGTGAGTACCAGACTTGTACGTAATCCGTTACAAGTAACGAAATTACTTGTAATCCGTTACATTTATTTGTAATTTTGTAACGGATTCGTTACATATTTTCTATGGTAATTGTAAAGTAATTTAATTACTTATTTATGTAAGGGATTACTTGTAATTCGTTACTTTTTTATTAGCGGCGGAAAAAGCGGGAAATTTGAATGCAAGAAAAAACATCTTCAATATCTGGAAAAAAGAAGTGTTCCGGTAAGCTCGACTGCAAACCTGCCGTCGCGCGCGCGCACACACACACATACATAGACCTGTCGAAGCTTTCTTTTTTTCTTCAGCATCGCCTAAACCCTAAAAGCTCTTTTCTTAATCTTGATTCTTTAGATTTCTTACCTACGACGAGGGGAAGCACACTGATGGGAAGAACCGGACTCGGGACGAAAACAATAGTAGGCCGTGACGACAACGGGTCAAGACATTAATTTCTAAAACCCCCATAAATGCATAAAAAACGAAAAGAATATCTTCCTTCTTGCCATTTTGCTCACGTTGCCGTTTTTTGCTAGTGAAAATTCATCTTCTTTCCACTTCCCTCCCACTAGAGCAAAGTCCGCCTTTCCTTCCTTCACTCTTTCTTCGCTATCCCCGATGCTATCCCCGATGAAGGGGAGAGGAACACATACTGCCCTCCAGAAGCTGGAGTTTGTATGAACATAATATACAACATCGATTGGCGCGCCATCTACCCAGGAAGACGGCGTGGACCACTCCTCCAGCGTTTACTTCAGCTTTGCAATGAAAACGGCATCAAGCTCCATCTCCCAGAATAAAGCTTCGCGTTTCCTCCAGGACGCAGAGTGCACCTCCATCGCCTCACTCCAGAGGTACGATGCGGTGCGCCAAGCGTTTCTGCGCTATAATACTACGCTCCCATCCAGCGCCTCGGTGGAGGGGGTATTCAGCGTGGCGGCTGACATCTTTACAAAGAAGCGGGGAAAGATGTCGGATGCAACTTTCGAGAGTCAGCTACTGCTGAAGATCAACAAAGTGTGACTTGGTCAAACAATAAACAGTTGCATAATCCCGTTCTTTGTTTGTTTCTTATTAATAGTGCAGTAAAGTTGAAAGTAACGCCGCGAAAATAACGGATTGCTTTTTGGAGTAACGTTCACTTACTTTTACGGATGGGTAATTGTAATTGTAATAAATTACATTTCAGACCTTAGTAACTGTAACTGTAATTCCTTACTTTTTTCTAGTAACGTGTACAAGTCTGGTCAGTACATCAAACCCTTCTTTCCGGAACTCTGATGAAATTCTGGCTGAAGTGAGTCAAGACTTGTGTGCTGCTAGTCCGTCGTAACCCCATTGAAACCACGTAAAACCATAAAAAAGGCGCGAAGCGTATTTAAAGAAAAAACAAGCTCAAGTGACTTCTTAGATTAGAAAAAAGCAGTCAAGCGTGCATTGCGTGAAAACCGGCGAAGACAGTTGTGAGCACTCCACTGATTGGTTTGACGCGTTCCGCGAAGCGCTGAAGGAATGCAGTTTCCACCAGGAACGCAAGCGATTGTACACGCTTCTGCCACCAAGCATCTCGAAGAAAGAAATATTGCGTCTGGTACCGGAAGCGACTGCCAACATGATTGATCAAACAAGAAAATTGAAGCGTAAAGGTGGTGTATGGACAACCCCTGATCCCTACATGGGGAAAAGGGCGAATGCCGAAGATGTGAGGGTTGCACTTGAGTACTACACACGCGACGACCTCGCATGCTCTGTTCAAAGCCCCAACAAAAAGGACGTCGTCAAAGTCATGATCAACGACAACGAGACAAAAGTCGTAAAAAGGCTTATGACCCGCTCTATTAAGGAAGCTTACCAGCTGTTTAGGAAGGACCATCCCCATCGAGGACTAGGCATATCCAAATTTTATACCCTACGACCAAAGTGGGTAAAAAAGTGTCCCGAGCATGAGGTGTGCGCAGGCATATATTGCGCCAATTTTCAGTTGCTTTTAACGGCAATAACAAAAGCCTTAAAGAAGACAGTTACTGAAGACGACCTCAAGCGCATCTACTTCTGCAGCGCTCCACATAACGATTGCTTCCTGCGCCGTAGCAAAAAGTGCCCAAAAATGCAGAGCATCTCGCTGCAGTTGCTCCATCTCGACGAAGACCGAGAGATATGTTTCGCGATATGGGACGCCGGAGAACTCGTCAAAAAGGTTATGGACAATTCCGCCTACCTGGGGGAATTGGAGTCGTGGAGTGAAAAGTATATGAAGCATTCTTACATCCGTGATCTTCAACGAAGCCTGATACGTGACACAAGAACCGCCTTTCCACCCAAGGTAGTTATGTTGCACTTCGATTTTGCGGAAAATTGGACAGTAATCTTCCCAACCGAAGTGCAGAGTTTTCATTGGAAAAAAAACTAATGTGCCTCTCTTCACATGTGTGGTGAGGTCCACGCAAGGCACGCAAAGCTTTGCCGTTGTCAGCGATGACACGACACATAACACAGCTCACGCTCTTCTAGAGATAGAGGCCATTTCAATAATCGCTTCCAATTGCAGGGAATGTCTCGGAAGCCGTACTCTTCGGCAAGATGGATCTTTTCGGTCACTAGACACGGAAAAGCGCTTGTGATGGAGTAGATGGTGTTTTTAAACCCCACGCAACGCTCACCAACTTGGGATCTTCGCTCAACTCAACGATTGTCACCGTTAAAGACTTTGCGGAAGTGCAACGTGAAAGTAGCAAATGTCTGCATGTTCCATCTGTCTACGGAGCGGTTCGTGAGTTTTTCGTGCGTGAGCCAAAAGGTGGACCACCGAAAACCTGTTAGAGGAATCCATGAATCTTATCTGTGGAAGGGCATCATATGCGAAGGACGTATTTATCATGGCCCTTCGCAACTGAGAGTTTTAAGCTAGTTAGCGAATTTGCAGTGTGGGGCCGTTTTGTTTTTGTGAATTGTAAGCTAATTAATGGTATTCCAGCTCAAAGTCACTTTCCGCGTCAGTTGTACTCACCCCTTTTGAAAAAAAAAAGAATTTGAAAAATATAAAATACATGCCATAACTAACGCTCAAAATGTTTGGTGCTGTGCGGCAAAGCCGCTATGACGAAGACGTCGGCTCACTCCGAGTGAAGGTTTGTCGTAGCTTTTCCCGTTCAGAGGTCGTATGTTACTCAATGTTTTGCCATCACAGGTTAGTTCGAGTCACTGCAAAGTGTCAAGGGGAGTTTAAAAAAAAAAATAAAAGATGGAGTTTTTTAAATATTGACGCCAAGTCTTGCCACATTTGAGAAATCAGCTGCGTTTCCGCGTTAATAACAAAAAGAAAATTAATTGTGGCATATAATTTTTACATATTCGTAAAGAATATTTAAAGACGCGCATTTTGATATGTTTTGTGAAGTATTATAAAAAATTGTTTATTTGCAAAACAAATGTGATATATGTCTCTAAAACGCGTTTTATGCCATGTTTGATTTTTTTTTTTTTTCATAAAAATATTTTATTTATATTTTTCTATTTTTGTGTATGTGTTGAATATCTTTTGTAAGATGTATTAAAAAGTTATGGTGACGTGAAAGCTTTGATGAGGAATGACGACTGTGCAAATTAGCATCGTGAAATCTTCTAAATTTCCACGCCTCGAGCTTCTCTATTTTATATCTTAGTGAAAAAAAAAATGTTACGGCGTTTATATATAGCTGAATGTTCCTCCCAGGAACATGGCTTTCATATATATTTTTAACAAAAATATCTAAATTATGACCCGGACCATCATTGCGTGAACTGACGGGGAATCACCCACAGGACAAATGCTTATTCTCAACTGAAGTTTTAATTCGGAGGACAAAAACGAAGACATCAAAAACTCAAATTTTAAAAGCACAAACAGTTGAGAAAGGAGTGAAACCATAAAAAAAGATCGAGAATTAATAGAAGAGAAAATAAAGAAAATATTAAGTACGAAAGGAAAATGTGTACTTGATAAAAGGAAGAGTGATAAATTAAAATAAAGGAGAAGATAAATGTAAGGCGAATTTTAGAAAAATTAAGAAAATATTGCAGGTACTACTCCACTTCTTTTGATGACAGTCACATAGGGAGCACCGATGCAGGAGTCTTCTTTGGTCGCAATGAATTTAGTCTAATAAAATTCGCGAGTTCGCATATTGAAACACCGCCTCAGAATCCTTGAGCTGGACAGCAGCGGCGTATATCCACAATCCCTCGCATGTCCAGCGAGATGCACCGAGGGGGCGGATTTGAGAGATAGCAGATGTTCTCTGAGCTTTACGTTAATTCATCTTCCGGACTGTCCAGCATAAACCTTCCCACAGGTGAACGGACCTCGCACACTACTCCGCTACAGCCGTTGACCTATAGACCTTTTTTGCAAGTGCGCCGCCATCTTGAATTTTCGTCACTTATAGTATGGGCGAAAACATTGTTTTGCCTTTGCCACGCCAATAGAAGGCATTTAGGATATAAGCGTAACAGTCACACTTTCTCGTTTTGCCTCCCCTTTTTTTTTACTATTTGCAGGTTGAAACGTTAGGTTATTTTTTCGTCGCCCATACCGGATACGCTTAAATGGTGGCTGGGGACGAGAGTACACAGAAAAGGTCTATTTGTGGCAGTGTCTAACGCCGTATTTATCAGGCTTTTTGCGCTGGGCGTTGAATCGGGGGGAGAGCGTTCTCAGCTCGTCTGGGGCTGAAAACACAACCTGCATATTATGTTTGAAGGCAATTCTCTCGAAGGTATGAGATTTGATGGATGTAAGGGATGACTACCGGTCGGCTTCTTTTTCTCTACTTCTATTGCTTGTTCAGTTGGGTTTGATCATACTTTCAGCAACGTCAGACATGATGAAAGTGGGGTGGCCCAACGCCTTGAAGCGTGATGTTTAAGCTTTTTTTTAAATATATTTTAATCACGTTTTTTGAACCGCGCTTTTTATTTTTGTAATGTTTATGCAATAAAGGCCAACAAATTATTTCTTTCACATTCGGTAACCACATATTGGCGCAACCGGCGCCATTCATCTTTTAGTTTACGTTTCTAGCCCAACTATGCATGACACACAGTCCTCGACAACTGCCCTATTTTAAGTACGGCGGAAGCAGAGTGAAAACAATGACGTTACATAAAAATAGTAGACAGAGTAACTCTAATGACTCCTCACCTGTCGCCTTTCGATGATGTAGCTACTCACTGGGCTACCTCCGTCATTTGCTGAAGGGTTCCAAGAGAGCGTGCATGAGTTCCAGTCAACCGAGGTGACCACAGGTTTGCCTTCTGGTGGTTCCGGTTCACCTACGACGAAAACAAGTACAACGATCTTTATTCGAAGCACTTTCTATCACAATTATTCACCATCTTGGTAATGTATGAAATGTTCGAGCAAATAAATATTGTTTCTGAAAAAAAAGGAACAGCGTTTACAAATCTCTGTAACGCAAAATTAGAGCGCAGCTCTTGAGGAGGAGGATGGGAGGGTGCGGAGGAGAGGGTATGCCCTCCTCCTCCATACCTTCTCCTCGTGCTCCGCCCCTCCTCGCCTTCTCCTCTGCTCTCCCTCCCCCTCATTTGCTCCTCCTCCTTCTCCCCTCCTCCTTCGCCTCCTCCTCCTCCCATCCTCC
This sequence comes from Ixodes persulcatus, assembly GCA_013358835.2. Taxonomy (NCBI): domain Eukaryota; kingdom Metazoa; phylum Arthropoda; class Arachnida; order Ixodida; family Ixodidae; genus Ixodes; species Ixodes persulcatus. Next base: position 481,168 of record JABSTQ010011488.1, on the reverse strand, counting down.
TCCTTTTCTCCTCCTCCGTAGCCTACCATCCTCTTCCTCCATACCCTCGCCTCCTTCTCCTCCATACTCTGCCCTCCTCCCACAGTTTTCCCGCTAAATGTAGCTGAAAAATTGACGCCACGCGACCTCAACACCAATTCGGTTTCCCCGCTAATTTTAGCGGGAAAAATAACGTCACATAACTTGTTGTCACGTTATCTATGAACAAATTTAGTTTATCCTCTAGATTTAGCGTGAAAATTGGTCACATGACCTCAACAGCAATTCAGTTCCCCCGCTAAATTTAGCGAGGAATCGAATTGGTGTTGAGGTCACGTGACGTCAATTTTCCCCTAAATTTAGCGTGGTTACGCCGACGCTGACGGCGATGCCGACGCCGCGAAACACGGAAACGGGCGCCTAAGAGCTGCACTTTAGAAATACAAGTAGCATCATTATCAAGGCGTCAAGTTGTTCATGAGCGCAAATAATAAATTCTTTTGAAGCTTATTTATTTGGCATTTACACATTTATATTATCTTATTTATTTTTCGGCCCTCTGAACTGCAACAGATCCCCAATCCATGCCCTTAACCAAAACGTTTGGAGACCTCTGCTCTAAATCTTCATTTATCAATAAAAGGAGAACTTGACAATAATATCTAAGGTCAAATTCTAGCTTTCCGTTTTTGTTTACAGCTTGAAACACCATAATATATATATTTGTATATACGCTATACGCCTTATCTTATCTGTTATCTGTTATAATAACGCTATATACGCCTCAGTCAGCACATCGCTTCACGTTCGATAAATTAGACGCAACGAGCAAGTTTCGTGTCACGTGCTATTTAACAGGATAAGGAAACACAAGGCAAATATATCGCGCATTTGAATTTTACAAAGACGCACAACAACAGTCGTAGCAGCAATAAGGCGATTAGTAGACATTATGTTTCGAAGAGTGATACATCTAAATAATATTTTTTTCTGGTTATTTTGTATTGTCCAAAGCGCATTATCATAGAATAGCTATAAAGATATAATCGTATTTTGTTTGAAATACATTATGCACACGTGGATCAATACACAGCCATTCAGAAACCCCTTAAGAATTCAAAAAAGTTTTGTGCAAAAACGCAACCAAGAATCATTCAGACATGACATACGAATAACATACAGTTATACCATACATCAAAATGAACTACTCAAAAGTGTTTAAGCAATATTCCTTGAAAGCAGATTACCCGTGTGGAAACCCCTCGAAAACGGCATCTAAATATTAAAGTAATACTGCTTGTCTAGTAATAGATAACTGCCATTGGTACCCTTGCTGGACGGAAATCCCAAGCTTAACTTCTGAAATTGTAAATTAAAAAAAGTTCTTTTTGGGCTGTTTTAGAGGTATAGCCATGAAGAACCGTAAAGCATCCGTGCGACACATACCGGCAAAAAGGATGTTGGGGAGCTGAATTAATGTAGACAGAATTTTTAAAATGAAACTTTTAACGCCGTTTCTAAATTCAAAACGGTTAGAAATTTACGAGCTCGGAATCTCCCAAGAGGTAAAACTAGTTTCAGAAATACGAATTTACAAATTTAATGGTACAGCGCGGAGATGACTTCAGCAAAGCCTTTCGTCACATAAAAGAAAATGGTCTTGACGATGTTGGACGTGTATGTACAAAAATTAAAGATTTCTGCTTTCAAATTCTGTATTACGCGAAGGTAGAGCAACACACTACCTTTGGGTAGCTGGCGGTACACAGACAAAAAAGCTTGAACACATATGTACGAAATGAGGAAGTGGACACATACAGAGCTGTCAAGAATGAAACAAACGTGACAGCTTTCAAAGCAAGCGGATAAGCAGAGTATGCGGACAAGTTGAGCAGGATGTTTAGGATTTGGGTATAACAAAAAAGATAAAGTCAAAGACCACGTAGTTACCCGGTCCTTGAAAACTATGGGATAACTGCACTGTGACCAGCTGTAAGCTGACAATCTGGCAGAAGATACGCACTCGCCGGATCAATCAACCGCTTGTATTTCAGCACCCGGCCCCACTCGTTGCGTATGAGTATTGGCGGAAGCGTGGTTACGTGGCGAGAGATACACCCATAAATATTGCAACGAACACATAGATCCCACCGCAGTTTCAACGTGCGGTTAACGGAGATTGCAGTGCACGTAAAATCCCCTTACCTGTAATCATAACGGCAACGCTGAACTGATCCGAACCGTGCTCGTTCGTCGCCTCCAGAGTGTACATGCCCCGGTGGTTCGGGTCGGCGTCCACCAGCTTCAGAAGAACAGTCTGGTCGTCTCTGTCCACCAACATGGCGGCTGACGACCCGTCAAACACAACGATCTCTCCGTTCCTTCTCCAGGTAAAATCTGGCGGCGGATGTCCGGTGTAGGAGAGCTTCACGCGGACCGTTTCTCCGGAGTCGAACATTAAACCGTCCTTGTACGTCGGTGACCCGGTTAGTTTTGGAGGAGCTGAAAACGGATCAATTCTTTATCATTGGGCGGATCCTTGGTGGTAGGCTTACGAAAAGGAAATATTTAGGCTGTAGATGGGATTTCCGATTTTGACTGTTTACCCTCGAGCGCCGATAAATATGTGCGATTTCGACTGATAACTCGTAAAATTGACACCGAAAGACCAGTAACCGGTTGGAGAGCTAACCAAAGTTGCTTTATGAAATCTTGTAACAACGCACTACGGGGTTGGCATGATTTTGGACACAAGGTGCGGAGATGGTGCCTTCCCTAGCTTGTGCGATCAAGCTTAGCAACCAAACAAAGACAATAAAATTCTTAAAAACTACTGAGCCTGCGTTTGATTTTTGTGTAGTTCATCAACGTGGCGGTTATATTCAACTAATGCTGGCAAATGCGGATCCCGCGTGAGTAAAACTCACGTTGATTCAGTACACCACATTCCGAGTAAAAAAATTGACCGCATCTCCACGTGGTGAATGATGTTGATTGGAGCGAAGCTCTGGTGGTGCTTGTCTGCGTACACGCTGAGCCGCAGCATGCCGAGCCTTTCGTTTGTTTTCATCCATGTCAGAAAGAGAATGTGTGGTATGGAACGTGGTTATATACGCATTTGAGCATTTGACCGCAGCGCCCTCTCGTCTATAAACGTTGAGCCAATGCATGCAAAGTTTAACGCGATTATATACGCATTTGACCGCAGCGTCCACTCCTGTATAGACGTTGAGCGGCTACATGCAACGTTTTATTAATGACATCCCAAGCTCTTTAGTTACTACCGCATCTCAGAGCCCCCTACTCGTCCCGCAGTCGTGGCCGAGTGGTTAAGGCGAAGGACTAGAAATCCATTGGGGTTTCTAGTCCTTCACAGGTTCGAATCCTGTTGACTGCGCAAACATATTTTTTTAAACCTTTTTCATAATTTTTTTTTTTTATCTTTTTTATCTTTTTTTTTTGCCCATACATGAGCACGTGAGCACGTGAGCTCACGAGCAGGAGCACGAGCACCGGACGCCGGACATACGGACATGGGGAGCCCCTAAGGAGCTTCGCACCTAATAAAACCGACAACGAGAACGCGAGCTTAAAGGCAAAATGAATTACCTAAATACGTCAAGGTGTTAATACTTTGCTTTATATCAAGTTGGGACGCGACCGACGGTACGAGTTTATGAGACCAATCAAACAGCCACAAAAGCGCACATCATCGGCCTTCTTTACACATGACAGGTTCAACGATATTAGGACACGTGGAGACACATGACGAACACCATGTTGGTGCGCTTTGACGCTGTTCGCGATTGGTCGCATCAGCTCTTAGCGTCGGCTGCGTCCAGGCTGAAGTTGAAGCTACTGTCTAGGATGATGATTTAAACACTGACATAAGAAAAATGTAATAACTGACACCACGGCACACAATAACTTGTGAGGTGTGTCACGTAGCTTGTTATTTTTAGAGGTAACAAACAGCGAGAGACACTGCAGAGTAGAAGACGGAAGACAAACACGGTGCTGACTGAAAACTAAGCTTTAGTGGATCTGACGAGCATAAATGCAGCATTTGCCCGAACCAAAAGTCAAGAAAGGAAACGACACTTAAGTAGGACGACACGTGTTCCTAGAGTCATCTGGGTGCTCTGTTGTACCCCGATCTACAAAGAAACATGCACTTTTTCCGACAATGCAAGTGGCGGGGCACTAACATATTCTGACCCCGCTTGTCCCGTATCGCGCTTCTATAATCTCACGCGCGAGCTTATTCTTTGGTTTACTGATGACCGCGCATCTTTCAAAGGCTGGAGTACATCCGCGCTCGCGGCAGTGCACATCAAGGTGCCCCGACACAACCTGAGACAGATTATACCGGTGCTTTCTGAACCGGTCATTAAGACAGCGTCCTCTCTGGTCTAGGTATCTGCGGCCGCAAGACAGGGGGATAGAATACACAACTTTCACAACACTTGTCACAAACCAGTTTTGGTGGTTCTTAGTGCACACTCGTTTTTCTCTTACATCATAATTCACTTTTTTAACGTTTTATAATGTTTGACCGGAGCCGAGCAGACCACATGACCAGCGACTCGGCGTCCCAATTTCTTCATATTTTGAGAAACCTTGTGTAGGGACGATATATATAATATATATATATATATATATATATATATATATATATATATCTTTCTTTTTTGTAAGTTTCTTCATCGTTCTCAATGCGTCTTCTCTTCAGCAGAGTCCCTGCAACCGCAGTTAGGAGGTGCGACGGGCATAGCTTGCGGCCACGAATATTAATAAGTGATTATTAAAGCTACCCTTGACCAAATGAAAGTAGGATTTATGTAGACTATTCTTAAACAAAGGTTTATGATTCCCTTTATTACCAGCTTAAAATGGGCTGACAAAAACGGTACGAAGGGTTTGTTGCCTCTAAGTCTCATCGAAAGGGATTAAGAAGCTTAATGACAAAATCAACAAAGAGGCATATCGCTGTACTACCGTACCTATACGAGGCTTCTCATAATTTGCAGAAAGTGGGACGTCGAGTCGGTGTTCATGTGGTCTTCTAGGTTCCAGACAAAATTTCTAGGATGTACAAAGAAGTAAATTTTGATGTAAGAGAAAAACGAGTGTGCACGGGGAAACTTCAAATCCAGTTTGCGACACCTTTTGTGGAAGTTGTGCATTCTATCCCAATGTCTTAAAGCCGCAAATACATAGGGCAGACAGGACGCTGTCTTAATAAGCGGTTAAGAGAGCACCGCTATCATGTGTCACAGGTTGTGTCGGGGCATCTTGGTGTCTACTGCAGGGACTGAGTATGAATTGCAGCCTTTGAAAGATGCACAGTCATCAGGAAACAATAGGCTAAGCTCACGAGTGAGATTATGGAAGCGCGCGCTATCGGACAACCGGGGTCAGAATATGTTAGTGCCCCGTCACTTGCCTTTTCAGTAAAGGAGTGCATGTTTCTTTGTAAATTTGAAAACAACAGTACATTCCGATCACTTTATAAACACGCGTCGTTCTTCTTAAGTGTTATTTTGTTTCTTGACGTTTGGTTTGGGAAAAGTCATGTATTTATACTCTTTGCCGGATCTATTAAAGCTCAGTTGTAAGTCAGCGCCGTGCGTGTCTTCGTCTTCTAATCCGTCCGTGTCCCTGCGCTGTTTGTTAGCCGCTAAAATGAACTACGAACTAGCCGACTCGTCAACGCTACTAGCTCGTTATTTCGTTCTTCTAGTCTCAAGGTGTCTACGATGTTTTCCACCAGCTCGCATGTATGCTTTCTCCTCTTGTAATGTGTTTAGTTATGCATTTGAACTCCATAACACCGATTTGCAACATCACTGAAATTTTATATCGGATGTTCAGAGTATATTTCAGCTAACCTGTGCCAATATTTGAAAAGGCTAGAAAACGCTAAGCGCGTTGAAATAATGCAGTCTTATTGCGCAAGTGAAGAAAGTATATCGAGTTTATAGTCCTAGATTGAGCGAGTCCAAATATTTGTGCTATGTGCCAAACTGTTTTATTAAAACAAATTATTTAACTAACTTTTTAAGTATTACCTTGCGCGCAAACCCTGCTATACAAAATTTCGCGCGTTGAGAAACCTCCAATTATATCATTTCTATAAATTTAGCCTTCATGTAAATATTTTTTTCAGCTTTAAATAAAGCTACAAAATCTCGCGCTAGATATAAAAAAAAAATGAATTTACATGACCACCCGCTATCGAACTGCGATGTTGGGGCTTTTATTAACGTGTGATATGTTTTTTTTTTTTCTAATCTCGCGCGTTTTCTTTGAAGTCTAAACTAATTAAACACAGGTAGGCTGCTTTAATAAAAACAACACGATGGGATGACTCTTAACAGGCTCTGCAAATTTAGAATGTAAGGTTTTGCGTTCCAAATGATATTTTGTGACTTAGAAAATTAATTCGCGTTAAATAATCAGCTTAGTCCCTCGCAAAAAAAAAAAATCCCTGACTTGCTCATTAACACTATGATAAAATATTGGGTTGGTTATTCATGCGTAGCCTCCACCATCTTTTTTAAACCTTGGCACAAGTTAGCTGAAGCACACTGTGTACTTTTCTGGGTTAACATGAGGCAAATCCAGCATTTAATGTTGAATGCTGCGTAAATAATTAATTTGATGTGGCCGATTGAACCATTATTCTCGGGTTTGTTCTCACAGTTTTGTAGTAATGCCTTTTAGTCGAGAATATTCACAGAGTTCGTACCTCTCCAAGATTTCTGAAATTCGCAACGCTTTAAATCGTTAGGCTCTTTTCCTGAGTGAAGTTTTCGAGTAGCGACGTCTTTGAAGTTTTAAAAGATAGAATTTGTTGGAGCCTGGGAACCAATCCGTCAAAGAAGAGAGCAATCTTTTTTAATATGCAGAAGTATTTTTTTAGTAATGGGCTGCAATATCATTATTTGCATATTAAGTCTTTGCGTATACCCAAACAATTGTTTCGGGAATTACGAGCCTACACACTATTTACAAATAGGTACGCGACTGCCCACAGCAAGTGCGGCCAATGGATGTCCGCAGAATGCATATTTGAATTGGGTGAAGGGGTGGCGGACGCGCAGTGCCGAAAGTAGCGCTGCCGTAGCAGCGTGACGTCGGAGAAGCGTGTTTTTCTATACTAAGCTTAGAGGCGCATCTCTGTAATGCTCAATTCATAATATAAAGGACGAATATCATTATAAACTTTTCCTGTGCGTCGTCTTTTCACTATACATTTATTCTTCGAAAAATTTAAATAGGACTATATACTTCTTGGGACATCGCAGGCACGGAGGATATCTCCACGAATGAACTCTGTATTATATATGCCGCAAAAGAACATTCTGGGTACATAATACATTTTTTGTGTCCTTACCCAGCACAGTCAGTTTCGCAGAGGTTGTTTTCAAGCCTGCATTGTTGAGTGCTTGACATTCAATTTTCCCCTTGTCTTCGAGTCGAACTTTCCGAAGCAGCAGGGTGCTCGTTGCAAGTGACGTGTCAATTTCTGTCCGACCAGAATCGTATATTTCGTGGCCGCTCTTGTACCTGAACGGACCGGATAAAAAAAGATGTAATCATGGAACCATTTTCGTGTATTAATGATCTCATTATTCGGTAATATTATATTATTTTTTTATTTTTTACAGAGGTCTTTTTAACTTCGCCCCACTAACACGTTTTTGAAAATGTAGCCTTTGGAGCCTTCTTTGAAATAGTCATGTTATTCTTTACTAAGGGGGAGATTTTCAGTTCTCAAGAAGATAAAGTGATTGCACATCATAAGTTACCAATTTCTTCATCCGGACGAACATAAATATTTTTCTACGACACGTACAAGAATATTGTTTAAAATGTTGAGAAACGGCTTTTCGTTGGCCTGATTCGTGGAGCAACTATTCGGAGCTACATCACAAGGTAAGAATTGCTATGATTCCCAATGTTAGTTAGCTAAATGTTTATCACACTTTTTGCATAGTGTTTTGGCGTATCCGTTTTATCAACGGATGTATACTTCAGTAATACGTCACTTTATCTGGACATACGATTACAAATCAAGTATATATTGGTACACCTATAATGAGGATCTTGGCTTTTTGTACGCGTAAACATGACTACTTTAGAAAAATGCTTAATTTAATTTCCGTTGAAAAGTTTTCAAATCTACTGCAGTAAATGGAATCAGCTTCCTTATCTCAATCAACACCAGGCCTCCTTGAATAATTAACTGCTTATTGAATACGTCTCTCATCAGAATTTTTTATGCACATACACTCGTATATTTGATTCGAATAACGATTTTGCTTCCTCTACATTTGCCATATTAACAAAGCTGGATGCAATTATTTTCGATGTAATATATGACCAACAACTGTTGTTATGTGGTGTTTTGCAGCTACACAATCGACGCAGGCTAAACCAGGCTGTAAATGTCCTTTCACATCGGACCTTTTGCGCGCTTGGATGTTTAACCATATTATATCTTAAGCATAAGGTTTCAAATGCGCGGCATTTATTAGGCGGCTCTTAGAGTTTTTGTTTTTTGCGACACTATTACGTCACGTGGCACTGACGGCATATCATAGATTTACGAAAGCATTAAAATCTGCTTTTCAGAGGTGTCCGAAAATTCCCTACAAATGCGATGCTTTTAGAACGCGTTTGGGAAATTCCAAAGAGACAAACATGTTTTTTAACTAATTTCACACACTGTTGGATGTTGGTGGGCTATGCCGGACGCGAAAACACAATATGTACACACACATGTTGCGGAAACTTCATAAAAAACAAGGCGTCATTTAAAATACAGTAATATATAAGAGAAAATAGTTTATAAAAGCAACGTACCAGGTGATTTCAGGTGTCGGAATGCCGATAAATTTGCAGGTGAACGTGGCATCGTTGTCGACCAAGACGTCGCAGTCTGAGAGCTCCTTCGTGAACTCTGGTGCCGTCATGGACGCAACTGGGCAGTAACGAGAACAACATTACAGCACCAACCTGAATGCAGCGGCTTGGCCAGTTGCGGTGTACATCTCATATACTTGGCAGCGTTTTACTCTTTGTGGTGATCTTGTCACGAGCAGTTTTTAGTATTATGTTTGCAAGGCCTGCGTGCTTGCATTTCCAAATGCAAAGACATAGTAATAAGTTGGTAAAGTGGTGCTCTTGTTGCTTAAACTTTAAATTTCAAATAACAAATAGAAAGAACACTATTTACCCTGGTGGAAAATATTCTTTAAGTATAAAGAACTAATTTAAAGCAGTGCTACCATTCACGCTGCAGTACCATTAAATTTGTTGGAGCCAACTTTGTAAAATGATTACAACAAACTTTTTAAAGGGGACGTGACAAAATATTGGATAAGAAGGTTTCCCGCTTTACACACGCTTACTGGCACTGTATGGGATCCAATCATGCTCGAACGCAACGGCACTCTCCAAGAAGCTTCTCTGTCGACGCGAAACTTCAAGGATAGAAACGGATTTTTTTTTTTAGTTTCTTCGCAAACGTTTATGACCAATTTCTGGGGATCGCATATCGTTGGAGTCGTCAACAAGGAGATCCCCAACATTTTTTTTCCATCAAGCTTTGCGATCAGGTGCGGATGTTTAATTGCAGCTCATACAGTAAACACAAAAACTGCGAAAACATTCGATTCGGGCTCATTACAATCAGTGCCTCTACATGCATTCGGGTAGTGGCTCCTTCCTAAGCACTACGATGAAAGGGAACAGCCGAACCTTAAGATTGTGTGGAATTCAACGTGTGCTCTATGCTATGCCAACCCCAGCGCGTGGTTATAATAAACATTAGTGACTTATAATTGGCTCCACGTCACGTGACCGCTCGTTCAGGCTGCGAGTTGAGTGGGTGAACGCTGCTCGTTTTTTTTTTTTTTTTAAGACTTTTCCTGCAACTATTATTGCGTGAAAAAAAAAAATCGGACGCGTTTTTGTTTTCGGTTTTAAAGGTCAGAAAATAATTCTAAGTTATATTCACTGAAAGTTGAAAACTGTTGCCTCGCCCCTTTACGATTGCGTAATGTCGTCTTTAGGTTCTTCCAACGCAGAATAATCATTGATAATAATAAAAAAAAAACAGATAGAAAGTACATTGAAAACCACACTGGTCAATTATTTTGCACAACAAAGTTTTAACATTTTCCTACATCCTAATATTCTCTACACCATTCTAGTAATCGCCTGGTATGTGCTGCCATCTTTATCTTCTAGGCTGTTGTATACAGTAGATGTCTTCTGTAGAATATCAGCGCCGCGCAAGAGTCCACTCCTTAATGACTCTGAATATTTCACCTGAGCAATAAGCGCTGGAAGGATGTAAAAGAAAGTCACCTTTTCTGATGATGACTATGGGCTCCGATGGTTTGGACCACTTCCCCATGCCGACTTCATTCTCGGCGCTGACCCGAAAAGAATACTCGATCCCCGGGACCAAGTTCTGCGCGACGAACTGGGCCTCCTTCTGCTGACTCACGACGATCCAGACGTCCCCGACGAGGTCGCAGCGCTCCACGATGTACCACGTGATGTCATCGCACGGCGGTGACCACGTGACTATGCAGGCGTCCGGCATGGTGGGATGGATGACCACGACCGGTGGTTCTGGCGCCGGGGGCTTTTCTGCGCGATCGCGTTTAAAACAGAAAGGTAAGTTGTTGTTTTTGTAACCCTTTCGGACAAATATAAATAATCTGATGTAAAAAAACTAATTCTGCCTCTTTATTTTCGTTATGAGTAATTGTAATTTTAAAGCCAGCATAAATTTGCAAATTTCTCTAACTTAACAATTCCTATATTTTCTCATCAGTTCATAAGGGGGAGGTCGGGGAACAAACCTGCAAGACAGATTGGCAGGTTCCCGGCCTGCTACAATGTAACACTAGCTGTAGATCGAGAAAACAAATTAAAACTTTTTAGCTTGACACACTGAACAATTTAATCAAAATGACGTAAAAATTCAAAAAAAATATAAATTAAAAGAAAACACGCGGTTTGACACAATAAAAATTGCAATAAACTAGATGCATGAACATTTTTAAAATAAATTAATAGATGAAAGTTTTAGAAATTGCATCTGCTGACTCAACTAAAAGTATCGTCGATGCATGGAACTGCCCGAGTGAAAGACGTGAGGACACCTGTCTCAAAATGGTAGATAACATTTTTCATAACACTATGGCTTTTTGTAAATGCATATATATATTTTAAGACTAGTTATCTATTACAGAAGAGAGATAATCACAAATATTCTTCTGTACAAAATCAAAATTGATATGTTAAAATGTTGTGACGACTAATTTGTGTGCACAGTGGCACGTCGGCACGTCTGCTTCTGCGTCACGGACCCGACTGGTACACGACAACGTGCGTAGTCTCGTCTCGGGACAGATGTGGCCGAGGCGCAGCATAGCGTTACAACAGTTGAACACTTGGTTGTTTATGCTGTATTTCGTTCTATTAGGGTGTTTGACTGCGGTGGTGTGACACTAAGGTTCGAGCTGAACACCGGGGCCACGGCGTCAATCACAGCGCGGCCCACCTATCGCAAGCAAGAGGACAACTGGTCCAGATTGCGCGAGACGTGTCTGCAGCTCTTCTGATTCTTGGGCAAGCTACCGGTACGAGGGCGGCTTGACGTTCACGTCTCCTTTCAAGGTCAAAACGAAGCGAGCACACTGATAGTCTTGGGGTGTCCCAGGTCTAACCTGTGCAGAGGCAACCTCATCCAGACAATGTGAACGCAGGCTCAGGTGAGCATTCTTTCCCTGTATGCTCAGGAGACGAAGCGAACTTTCAGGAGTTGCTACCAAAATATTCGGAGTTATTTGAGGCGGGCCTGGGGCTGATCAATGTACCTACCGTTAGCTTACAAGTGCGGGAAGATACATCGCCGCGTTTTCGTTAAGCTCGCACAGTGCTACATGCGTCGCGCACACAGGTGGACGAAAAGTTCGATAAGCTTGTGAACGTAGCAGTTCTCTCGCACGCAACCAACTTACGGTGGAACCCGGCTAAAAACTTACGAATGAAATTTGTACTACATGCCTGTATATTGTAATGACTGCTTTTAGATGCATTTTCAACACATTTGATATATATTTTTTTTTGTTTTTGCTATGATGTTGTGTGTTGATGAGTTCAAGTTTAACCCTCTATAGAGAAAACAAATAAAATATAAAGAGTTCTTTTAAATAGAACGCTCATAGCGGACTCACTTGGGGCTGCTTGTACTCGAACCGGTTTCTTGTCGACGAGAGCTTCTCCTGTGCCTGCCTCGTTTTCGGCGCTAATGCGAAATACGTAGAAGTGGCGGGTCCTGAGGTCTTCTACCGTGAAACTTGTACGAGCGTCTGGTGTCCTCACTGAGAACTTGGCGATCTGTAGCCAGACATATACACCGTGCAATGTTAGAAATCGTACATAAATTTCGGTATAAACCACCACGTTCAGCACACGCTTCACATATTTGATATATTTTGGTGATCTGTTCATTCGATTCAATTTGTTGTATAGTAGCAAGTCTTAATTTAATGATACATTGTGCAGCGCACCCTTCAACACGTAAATTGTACATGACTCGCGACATTTTTAAACATTTAAGATTAACAATGCATTGAATCAATCATGATGCAATGCCTCAAACTAGAAAAGATCTCCAAAGATAAAAATAAACAAAATATATACATAAAAAAAAGAAACTTGACGTTTATTAGTTCTGTACAACCATTTCAGTCGAGAATGATAACTAACAGCTCAATAACGTGCGAATGAGGCCATTCCTGAATGCAAAATATTCACTGCGTAACCAATCGAGTTGAGGAACATTGAAATAAAAGGTCATGAACCATTCAACGAAAATAAATATTCTTCAAAGTGTTTGCATATATCGAGGGAAAGATAGGCTGAAAGACGAGTAAGGGAGGCGTCTCAAAGATAGGATGTCTTTCAGAAATGCAAAAACGGCTCTTCATGGGAAGTTGCACTGAAGTATGAAAATATAAGAATAATTTGAATTGAGCGGTAATAACGAAAATGTGGCTCTTCAATTGTATACCTATGCTATCTATAGAGTCCTTTGTAGACACGCAATAAAACATTTATAATCTGCAAGTATGTATGAAATAGTTGCACGGACCTTGATGACTCAAACAATAACCAGAATGTCGAAAAAAAAGGAAGAGGGATATACCTTCAGATATAAAATAGACAAATTGTAGAAACTCAAAAGATGGCAAATACACTGTATTAAGTTATTTTTTCCTTTTTTTATAACTTCATATAAATTTTAGTTTTCCGCGGGCTCGAACTATTGATTATTGATACCTCAACATTTCTAGGATCGGATTGCAGTCGGCTTTTGTGCTGAACTTGTTTTTTTTTTTTTTTACTTCTGAACCTCGTAATAATATTAAGCTACTTAGCTAACCAAAGCATTGTTCAATTTATATTAAAAACATTAACAAATCAGAGCGATAAATCATGATATAGGAACAAATATAACATGTTTTATTGTGGACGCATAAAAAGGAGCTTAAAGCCATCGAAATGCAGCAGTTTTTTGTATGTTATAGCTTTTTTATATTGTTCCTATTTGTGACACATGGAATCATTATTTCTGCATGTAACATGTTCCATAGAGCACGCTAGAGAAACGCGCAACTTGGTACAAGCTTGGCTATCTGTAGGGAATAACTTGGGCCTAATACGGTTTTTCTCGAATATGTTAGTGCCAGAAAACTCCCGCTCGGCGTTTTTACGGCTTTAATCTTGCTCGAAACGTAATGCCCTGCGTAATGCCAAAATGTCAGACTCAAGTCAAACATGTCACGTAGAAACCGAAGAACGAGCAGCGAAGGCTAAGTATGAAATAACGAAAAGCAATGCTTGGGGAAGGGGAGCAAAGAGGACAAAGCACAAACACATATCTTCTAACATTGCTAGGTGACTGTTGCGGGATTGAAAAAAAAAATTTGCCTGGTCCTGGTGTCGAACCAGGGACCTCTCTATTCCCAGTGGGGCTCTCTACCAACTGAGCTAACCAGGACCACTGGAAGTGGAGAGGTCCCTGGTTCGATACTAGGACCACGGTGAATGTTTCAGTCATGCACTAGTCACCTAGCTGTTTTTGAAGATCTATGTTTGTCTTCTGTCCCCCTTGTTACCCTTCTTCATGAATTATTATAATTAATCTTGTCCAGCTAGCTTCTACCTTTGCATTAATTGAATTAACATAATAAATATTGCACTTGTTTGGCAATTTAAGCCCAGAGTTGCAACATGAAAACCGAACAACCGGAAGTCAAGCCTAAATTTGGCACTTGTTTCACTAATTAGGGCCACTATACCCAGACACTGGCGAGAGTAATGCAAGTTTGACTTTACCCTGGCTTCTTCGGGATTTTCAAGGCCTCAAATACCCATACAAAAACCAAATGCTGGCCAAAAGAACTGTACTACCTTGGCTATTGCTCTATATATTCATTGGAAGAGCAGAAGAAACCGACTGTGACATGTTTTGGCGTCAGGACTTGATGATTCAGCGTAACTTTGGCACATCAAGGGAAGGAAGGGTGTTGAATTGGCACCCTACACCGCGTTCCAGTGGTTGCAGCAGATGGATTCCGGTTCTCCCTCTCTCATTCCCTGGCATGTCCGTTGGCTTTCCGTCTGAGAGAAGTGTCCGGGTATTTTTAGCTACCAAACTATTTTGCTGAGCGCGCGCAGTATTTACAAGGAGCGTGTGTGTGTGGAAGTCAATTGAGCGCTAGTGATAAAGTACTGAGTTTTCAGTTAGTTTTATCTTTGAAAAACAAAGGAATTAATACCGTTCAGAAACGAACGTTTTGAATCCCGTTAGTTTGAGGACGTACGGTCATTAATTATTTCTTAAAAAATAAGAAATCTATACAAACTATAAATAGTAAATTTGTTGCACGATGTTTCAAATGCCGAGCATCGCAATCCTAGAAACCGATTCACAGTTATTAAATATAATATTTTCTCTTCAAAATATACCTTTTACTAAATATACTAAAAAATATATTCATCGTAAACAAATATTTTTAATTCCGTAGTTTCACACGCTGACTGGAGGTTTCCATCACATATTACACTTAATTGGTTTCTTTCTGGTGTTTGCTCTCCGATCCCAGTGGGGAGAATCCACAGACGTACAACAAGTCGAGATGCGATAACGTGGTTGCAGTTTCGTTTCGCAACCTGGCGCATAATCGGAGGCGTCCACGGAAAGATTTTCGAACACACACGGGCAAGTTTAATTTGGTTTAACACTCGAAAACACTTAATCAACGGGCCAAATTAATGCACTTATGACGTAGTGTCCCTTTTAATTTCTTACGATATACTTGACACTTGTTTACAAAATCAGGGTCGCACAAACGCGCCTATCTGGATCTCATCCACACAAGATATTCTTCAATTCGTGCTCGTGCTTCATGTGCCAACGCGCTGTTCACAAACAAGCCGGTGTTGGCCAACACCGTGTGTCGGCCCTGCGCCTACGTGGAAACAAGATTTGCTTGATGCGAATCGTCTGCGCATGCGCATTTGCAACACCAGCGCCACCGCAGCGGTGTGACGTCAGAGCTTCGTGTTGGTTTATTCTTGGCTGATATGTTGATAGCAGTATGAATTGTTCCGAAGAATGTATCGGAGGACGTACCTCAGCTGCTGACACATCTCTGTACTCGACGAGGTAGTTTCTGACCGGATCCCCGCCGTCCTTCAGGGGCTGCTTCCAGGAGAGTCGGACAGAGTCTTCGGTTACGCTTTCGACCACCAGTGGACCCACGGGAGCAGAAGGAGGCACTACAACTCCTGCGTTCAAACCAACGAAGCGACGACTTTAAATTCCGAACGAGTACAGACTATCGTCCCTTGATGCTTCTTTTTACAAGTAACGACTACTAAACGAATGACGAAGTATATTCCGTAGGAACAAAATGGCGTCATTCAGTTCACTCTTCAGATGTAAGCCGCCATTCGCTTCCTACAACCTGCACCGTCACTTAGTCGGTGGTTCAAAGAATTGTCGGTACTTGTAGTAAGCTCTTATCTAGGAACTTTAGTACAGACCATTCGAAAAATCGCCTTTTGTGCGCTGTCACGTTTACCTTTTTGGGCTGTGTAACGTATTCTAAACATGCGCATTGGCTCTCTTCCGCTCAATATCAGATGCCACTGACGGGTTCACTACTCAGTGACTCAGCATCCTTCGCCTGGTTGATAAGCGCTGTAGAGGACTACATAGAGTAGTGGGTGTAAATGCGGTGTTATACTCCTACCTTCTCCCACGCGCAAACGAGCGCTAGCTAAAGTCGGCTGCGTCCCACCGGCTACGCCGCTCGCGTCAGAAAACGCTCCCGTCTATACATTTCAACCAGCTTCAACATTTCCGACAGCACGCTGCCATGGGGTACATGCGCGTGGCATGTACCCCCATAGCGCTATGCCAAGTTTCGCAGACGACTCCATTATCTCCCTGCAGCTGGTGTCCAGCAAGCGAACGCGCGATGCATGCTCGGAGAATGGCCCGGTGGCTTCGGCGCGGCGGATGCAGCATGGGATCTAACATAGTTCTAACGAGGTACAGGGCCTTAGACTGATAAACTGGCAGCTGAAAGGGACGCCCAACTGCCCGCCGCCATGTTGCACATTTTTGACCACAAGACACGTGACATTATAGTTTCACATCTAGATTTTAACGAAGTACCGCGCACAACTAATTGCTAATAGATCTTCAATAACAGTACCGACTAGATAAGTTAGGTTTCGTTCATGTTAAGTCGAGAATATTCTTTTACTACAAAAACTCGGGCAGCTTCGCAATGCCTCCGCTATAGATGCCGTCATCCGGGCTACTGTATATTGAGTTTCTATCGGAGCTAGACACTAATCTCTGCGGCTAACAGTATCGAAAAAAATAGTTTCTCATGTTTTTTACGGCGATCGCAATACAAATCTCGGCTCAGTTTTGCGTAAAAGCCTCAGGATTTGGTACGGTCACGTGTCTAGTGGTCAAAATCGTACAACATGGCGGCAGCCAAGTGGGGGTTACTTTTGCCTGGTGAACTGGATCTTAGTTTATCGCTCTAAGCCCCCCTACCTCGTTGCATGTTTCGCGCCGGTGACGGCCGTAAGCGCCGAATGCCCCCCGCCGGTCGCGTTGACAGGGTCAGAACGCCGGGTCGTAGCCTGGTTTTCGCCGATGTATCTTTGCCGTGATGCGTGTGCGTGCGCGCGTGTGTTAGGTTCGAGGATTACAGCGACTCTCTTCAATAATACACAAGGGGTGCACTGGGTACCTCCAAATTGTATGAGTTAGATACGCTTCCGTCGGATGGCCCCTACAAAGGCGGTAAACACGTTGACCCATTTCAGCATTGTTAGTTCCAACTGCGCATTGTGCATGCAGCCATCGAGAATCTAAATGCTGCGCATTCAAATTATTTCCGTCCTATCTATGCTTTTCTGATCAACAGACCCCTTTTGAAAGTCACGGGCCAATTACTAGAAGGTCGGAACAAAAGTTCCTAGATGAGAGCATTCTACATGCGGCGACATTCTTTGAAGCGCCGACTGCGTGACGGTGCAGGTTTCAGGAAGCGAATGACGGCGCACAGCAGAAGATTGAACTGAATTACGCCATTTTGTTTCTGTGGAATGTGCCTCGTCATTCGTATTGGTTGTCGTTACTTGTAAAAACTAGTATCCAGGGACTATAGTCGGAACCACTGTACAATGGCGGAACATCGTGGAACATGCAAGTCATTCCATGAGATAGCGAACTTCGGGGTGCGGTCAACGCTAGGAGCCAACGAGCCAATCAAACAGCGTCGAATGTGCAACGTCACTCCTTTCATCACCTTTTTTTGCTGGTGCGTTTTTGCCTTTCAATCCAATACAACGCATAAACTGGGCCGTGAGGTTGCGGTTTTAGGCCGCCATTGTAAAGAGATTCCACAGCTGCCAACAGAGGGCAGTCTTTCAAAAGGGGTCTACAGCATTGCCAATGGCTTGTAGGCATTGAATGCATACGAAGGGAAGGTCACTAACGGCGCCACAAGAATAAGCCTGCTGAAGGTATAATTTTTCTAAACCTCCAAAGGTGAATGCACGACGTTATTATGGTCAAGTTCTTTATACCGAAAAACATTATTACCCTATATTAAAAAAAATGGCAATTTATATTTAAAAGAAAACCTTCTTTTTGTGTACGAAAACCTATATAAATAAAAGTGAATTGTGCAAGAAAAAGTGAATAAAAATACAACGTTCCATGCAGACGAACTTTGCCTAGGCTTGACATAAACGCGTCCGCACGAAATGCTGCGTTTTTTGGTTTTTTTTTTTGTTTGTTGCCGTTTTTTTTGTGTGGCACTTACCTTCTTTTTTTTTGCTACTGTTTCGTAAATTATTTGCGGTGACAATGCACTCGTATTTTCCCAACCCCTTAACGGTGCACAGAAATCTTCGGCAATAAATGAGTACATAGAATGAATGAATAAATGAATGGGTGGAGGTATAAGAATATTTCTCGAAATTCGTTTGAATTGTTCAAGCAGACAAGGGGTCTAGTGACTGGTAAAACAAAAAAAAAAATGGGGAACAAAATTTACGAAGAGGGTGAAATAAAATCTCGTGACAATGACGCCACACTTTTGTCGGCGAGGTCTAAGCAGCGCTCTCCTCGAATACTTGCTGCCAACATTGTGTTTCACCAGTCCAGAGCACCTGAAGTCTTCGCGTTGTTCTTTCGCATGAATCTCCTCGCGAGAACGCGCACACTTGAAAATAACCGCGCATTACTAAAACAGCGACAATGACAATGACCGTAGCTTGTTGAATCTGCAATGTATTCATTTATTTCCCATTACTTGCAGATCACACGAAATAGGCACAGTCTCATTGCCTTCAATACTCCCTTTTTCTTTAAATCAAAGGTCATCTAACGCTACAAGCCGATGATGTTAATAAAGCAGCGCTAAAGACGCAATGTAATGCCACTGAATGTCTTTCAGTAAGTACGTTATTCCCCGTCGAGGCAATCAATCTCCTGGAATGCGCCATGACCTTGCCATTTTCACTCTGTCCTTCGGCGATTGCGCGTCTTCTAGACTTTGACTGCGTTCTTACTTTTGAGGAATCAAAGTATAGAACGCCTTTAGAGGAATAAATAGAGTCAAAAAAAAAACACAAAAAGGCAGAGACAGAAGTTTGACACGTAGAAACAACGCATCTACTTGTCATTGTGTGTTTTTTGCTGAGTTTTATTTATTCTGCTTGTGCACCGACTCGGCCAGCTACACCTCTAGAGCTCCTTAATGTTCAGATTTCTATTAAGTCGTTAAAACGCAGCTGAAAACACGCCGAAAAAATCTTTTCAAGAACGTTTCATCGCTCCTTGACCTTCGAGCTAGCGATTCACTGCTGAGGCGCCCCTGAAACCGCGAAACATTCGCCCGCCATAACACCGTCTCCTCGTCCAACAAGCGTCGAGAGGATCAGCTGCGCTTCCCACTCTCGCCGTGCAAGAAACAGACACCCCCCGAGAGGAAAATAAAGAGAAAAAAACAGGCGGACTCTTACGAGGTTCGCGCACTCCAGTGTCGGTGGCAGGGGAAAAAGAAGCCTTGGGCTCGGCGTTTTGATGACGACCTTCTTCGAGGTTGCCGAGCAAAATGCGACACAGCAAGGAGAGGGACCGCGCTCGTTTGGAACACAACAGTGAGCTCGGCCGCGCGGCTAACTCTCGGCTGAGGTGGCTCCGTCGGGCGCCAACCAAAATAAATCCTGACTCAGGCCGGAGAAGCGGGTCGCTTTCATGCTTGCCTCATCAGCCCCGTTCCACCGTTTTGTTTTGTAGGTTTTGGCTTTTATGTTTTTTCCTTCGTTTATGCGTCTCAGTTCTGCTTTTCCACCCAAATCCTCGAGCTCGATTTAATTGAGCTGACTCAGCGAGTGCGCAGGATCTCTGTGGCCTGGTTCGTTATTTACGGATTAAGCGACGAACGTTTTTCAAGAGCTGTGCGAATGCCTATGGAGCTTGCACACTCGTTATCACACGCGTACGTGTACGATCGCTAGCACACTCACGCTACGCTTAGCTAAATTCAGATACATGTTTATAATGAGCTCAATAATCACCACCAGTCACGACAGCAAATCACTGAGCGAACCAACGAGAAAAGGTGGTAGCCGTGGCAAGTTTATGTGGTCAGCGCCACTTCTTTCTTAAATAGCGGCACTCTTGATGAATGAGCTATAGCCTCAGTAGCGGACTATTTGTGCATCGCGGGTGAAAAGGTGCTGACTGTAACGAGGGTATAGAAGAAAAGTTCATCTGGCTATGATATATAAATCACAGAATTTATGCAGGTGAAAAGTTTAAATCTTTCATGCTCTTCTACTTTTTTACCACATGCGCAGGGAAACGAAAGCGATCTACATTCTTAAAAATCACCGTCCGTCTACTCTTCCCTAGTGCACTCAGAAAAGCACTCACTGTGATGTATACAAACAAATTTTGGCGAATACGCATGCCAAAAATATGCTTATACCATAACATAAAGTGTGCGATGTGACTCCAAGCATGACGTCTCACGTGCTCACGCCATGCTTGTCGCCATATTGTAGCCGACAGATATAAGTCTGCATTAATTGTACACTTATCAATCACCAATTTTTCTCTCTACAGAGCAGTGATTGGGTCTGCAAGTGCTCTACTGGGAAAATAAGAGCACAAACGTTCGTGAAAGTGTATAAATAGAACGTCCACCAAATGAAAAGGCCCAACATGGTTCGCGTCAAGAACATGCTTTGCTGATGGTCTGTACGCATATTGAACGTCGTACTAGCATTTATTTAAACTCTAAACTAGAGAACTTCATATACTTTCTTCATCTCACTAAAAAGCCGTGATGCCTGCTTCCGCTTTCTCCAATAGCACGTGTTTTTGCAGTCTACGGAGGGCGACCAGCGAATTATGAAGTGCCAGAACGTTATCACTCAAATACGACGCTAAGACGTAAAGATCCTAATAGGGAATTCCTGGTATAGTGCTTTTGGGCTCCGACGATGACACCCTACAGCGACACGATGCATCCGGATACGCGCGGGCGCAGTATTGGGTATCGTTATCGAGATGCAAAAACCGTATATTAAAACTGTCTAATGTCGAGAAGAATATAAATAAAGGCAACAAAGGACGTTGACAACAAGACGAATGTTTTGCTGCCAGTTGAAAAAATTGAGTGGTTGGTTCACCATCCTTTTTGCTATTCCTTTCTTTTTATATCAGTATCTCATCAGGAATAAATAGCCTGCAATTCGTCAGGACCGTTTGCCAGTTCATGAAACGGACTATTCAGCCAAACCGTATTCTGTGCATCCTCATTCACTGCACCATAACCTCCCCTATACCGACAAAACCTGGCAGACCTCCTTGGAGACGCGGCCGCCGAAAGTGAAAAGGTAGAGCGGCAGACAAGAGGCATGTAACGGGCGCCCCGCTGCGGCGAGACGTCGAAACACACTTGTCCCGAGCGATGGAATGTCCGCTCGTGCTTCCTCGCGTTTCTCGGGCTACCGCTTCTTTCCTCGTCGGGTTCGATAACCATCATTCGGGCCCTTGCCGCTGCAAAAGCTGTGCGCTGACTTCAGGCTTCCCGAGAAATGCTTTGCGCTACCAGATCCTCGTGCTCCAAATCTGTGACCGGGCATTCTATAGCTCCGTCATTGAACTGCCAGGCTTTGTGAGTATAAAGGAGGCTATGACTGCACACAACCCAGAACCCTTCGTGATTGGTCCACCGCGTGCTGTGCAGGAAAGTCGACAACCAGACATTTCTAGAGTGCAATGATTTATCAAATCAAACTATTCTGATACTGTGAAAGTAGAGTTGCATAAATATTCTCTACCAGTGACTTACCCGGTGGCCGAATGATTACTGTGCCCTCGGGGGTTTCCAAAGGGTCGCTGATCCCGACTTCGTTCCAGGCATAAATCCGTACAAGGTACTCATGTCCTTCTTCCAAATCTTGAATGTGTGCCCTAACTATTGGTGCGATTACTTGGCAGACCTGTAAAATTATAACAAAATATGACTATGAACATCTAGAACATTGGCACGTTTTGGCAATGAACGCAACATGATAGATGTCATAAACGCACGAGGCACCTACCAAAATTATGATGCTGTTAGCCCTGTGACTTATGTTAATTGCAATTTATGGATTATGGAAGTTCGTGATGAGCTCGTATTTTATCGAAAAACTAAATTATTTTCCGCCTGATTACATAAAAAAATACTTTAATTGTAGCTTTCCTATTCTTGGGTGATGCCAGCTGAACACCACCAGACACAAAAATGGACAACCGCTGGATTATCAACTATATTGAAGCCTTCTTCTTCCTTCACTACGATCAGCATTTACAACCTGGATTGAAGTCCTCTTCCTCACAAATTTACAAACTGACCTTCCGTATTTACAAATTGGATTCAGTCCCCCTTCTTCCACTTCTATCCTTATTTACAAATGCGGAGCTTCTACGTGTCCTTCAGAACCCCCACACGAACAATTTCTCTCGCTGGTGCCGCGTCAGTATGGTCCCTAGAAAGGCTGGCTAGTCTCCCGTTCGAACGCCCGTCTCCACACAGCGACTTGGCAGCGACGTCAATAAAAGCTTTTCAAAATAATTGTTTCTTTTATTTGTTTCGCGGTTCGCCGCGTAGGGTGCAGAGATAAAGGCGTTGTGCCTTACAAAGCCTCTGCCCTCTCAAGTTCAGCAGGTCAAATTAGTTACATAATAACAGATTCTACAAAACATTGTACAATTAAAATAAAACACGAACAAGTCAAGAAAACGAGAGAAAATAAACACTACATTAATTTGGTAAAAAACACTATAAACGTCAGTAAGTGTTGGCCGTGAAAAACCGAAAACAGAGACGACAAACAAGAAACTAGAATGCAATCTTATGTATCTCCGACATGTCAAAATCAACAGCAAGTTCAGATGAAGGTATACAATGAAAAGGTTTATCTTTAAAATTAGCTATACCTAGGGATTATATTCTTGGTGCAATACACAATCCAAATGAGAATGCGATTTCGCTGCCAACGAAGAAACATCTCCAATTCTTGTTTAAAACCAAGGGGCGCTGCGCGCAATTGGCATGCCTGTTGTAGTTGCTACCTTCCTCACTCTCTACCTTCTTCAGTCTCAACGAGCTGATTTCTAAAATTATTGTTGACTTTTCTGCCTTCTTAGAAAGGACAGATGTACCTTTGCTAGGCTGTGATGTGCATGCAGATGCAATAACAGCACGCATACTCAAGTTCTTTATCCACCTTTTTCCGCCTTTACACCAAAGCAATGAACAACGAGAGGACAAGAAGTCAAGAGCGGCTGAGGCGTTTGTTCGTCAGAGGGTGTAAATAATTCGTCTGCGAAGTGCTCATTTGCTTGTGTCGGTGATATTTTCTCCAGATATCTGTTGTGGCTTGGTAACTGCCAAATTCTGGCACGCCGATTGCTCGCAACGCCGCCACGCACTTTCATTCCGGAGAAGTCACCGAGGGGGGCAGTGGACGGAGGACTACCCAGTCTTTCTAGGGACCGTAGCGCCAGGGAACGGGCACTGACGCATTCATCTTTTATTCGTTTTCTTTTTGTTTTTTACCAGAATCTCGATGTTTTGCAAACTTGCAGTGCACCGGCATTGTCGACAATGGACTGAAAGATGTCCTCCTGCTGAGATGTTCCTTAAGTAAGCAGCATGTTCACTTGTCCGGCTACTGATGCAACGACTCGTTCGGCCGATGTCGCTTAAACCGCATGATATTGGGATGTTGTAGAGGACTCATTTTTTACACCAACCGTACTTTGTCCTGCGAGCAATGCCAAAAAATTCTTCTTGAGATATCCCTCCTGGTTTACCCTGCGATACAAAATATGCCTTATTCAACATTAAGCGGAACCCTAAGAAAAAAGGCAAAAAAAGACACGAAGGCCTATAGTCATAGCGCCTTATATTCACAGCATCACTTAAAGATTTAAGAAGACTGCCGGACGGCAAGGCGTCCACAGGGTGTTCTGCGCGCCAAATAAGGCGCATTTTATGTGTCACAGGGTAAACCTGCAGGCTGGAGATTTCAAAGTTTGTGGGACTGCTTACAGAAGAAAGTCGACGGAGTGTGAAAAATAAATCATAAATAACATCCCATTATCACGTAGTCGATTCTGCATAGGCCAAACCGTTCGTTGCACGAATGATCGGACCAGGAAGCAAGCTACTTCATTATGGAATATCTCATCACGGGGACATCTACCAGTTCATTGTCGAGAATACCGGTGCGCTGCAAGTTTGCAAAACATCAAGGTCCTGGAACGAAACGACAAAATCCTTGCGCGTGAAATCCTTGAGGCAAAGGACATTGATGAAAATGAAGATGAATGCGTCAGTCCTCCTTCCCCGGCGCTGCAGCAGCAAGAGAAACTGTCTCTGCGGAGGTCCTCAAGGACACGAAGGAGCTACGCGTTTATCAATAAGAATAGAGGTAGAGGAAGATGGCTTTAATCTGGTTTATAAATAAAGAATAAGCTGACTTCAATCCACGATGTAAATACTGATAGTAGTGAAGGAAGAACAAGGCTTCAATATAGTTGATATCCGGCGGTTGCCTATTTTTGTGTTTTTGTGCAAGGCAACCCTACCACATGGCCATGTGGTAGAGTCGCCTTGCTGCATGCCCCTCCGGGAGGAACAACACGAAGCCGGGGTTTCCATAACGAGAAACTACATGTATTAGGGTAACAGGAATGGGTTGTTAGTATCAAAGTAAAACATTGCCGGAGCGTTCGAACTGCACGCCTCCGTGACCTCGGTCCGTCTCCCCCGGATCTGTGGGCGTGTCTTCCTTTTATTGGCACTTTCCTCGTGCGCTGTCGTGCGTTTTGGACTGTGTCCTCTTTTGGGCGTTCGGCAGCGGCCTCTGGCCGTGGTGGCAGACTCTCGCTCCCACAATGCGCAGCTGGCAACATCCAAGAATATAAGCCAACTATTTTCTCCAGCTTCAACCAGTAGTAGCTTTCCTACGTATGAGGGTAGATGGCCCGATAGTTGCAATATATTGCCTGCGTGTTGAGTGAATATATTGACTTAGGCACAAACGTTTAGGTAACAGAGCGATAGAAAAGAAGATGAGAGAGCATAGTATATACTTTTGTAGTAATCATTGAGAAAATTAAACTCCGAAGCCCCACATAAGAGTAAACTTGTAAGTTAGAAGATTTGTTTTGAATGACGGAAAATTGGTATGAACAGCCAAAATTTGTCAGTTCCCCTCCGTTTCACCTTAAATACTGCCACAGCCGACGCTCCTCTCCGGTGGAGTCAATCGACCAGCGGCAAAAGTGCATTGTAACGACGCTCGTTCTCATTATGAATTTGTCATTACCAGCTGAACTCGTCACGCACAAAAATGCGCATAACCGCGGGGCATTTATCCTGCGGGATGGGTCTAAAGCATTTGATACTTCTTTTCCAAGTAGCGACAACCAATATAAATGACAGAGCACATTCCGCTAGAACAAAATGGCGTCACTCAGTTTAAACCTTTTCTGTGCGTCGCCATTCGATCTCTAGAACCTGCAGCGCCACGCAGTCGGCTCTTCAAAGAATGTCGCTACTTGTAGGAAGCTCTTATCTTGGGACTTTTGTGTGGTTTAGTCGGTGGTATAAAACGCACAAAGGAGAGCCTTGACGATGCACTTTTAACGCTGCGTAATTCACTCCATTGGAACCCAGTGTTGGCAGCGCTCTGGCTTCCAGTGATACGGAGTCGAAATCAGTCCTCGAGTGAATCGGTAAAAAGATTTCTTAGGAGCTGAGCACTAGTCTTTCGCACAAAAGGACTCCAGGATCAGATCTGCTGAGCCTTCAGGAATTAAAATTGCTGAGATTCTTCGTATAATTAAGATTTAGGTTAGAATGTATGTTACAAAATACAGGGATGTGTTTTGACCTTTCTGACTTGTCGGTGTGCGGGCAAGTGATTTTTCATTCAAACACTATTGCAGCCAGAAAACGCCAGTGAAGACATCCGCAGTAATATTGAAATGACTACCTAAAAGCGGCAAAGTCATCCGGTAATAAAATATTCATATTCATTGCCTGCTGATTGCACCTGCGCAGACCGTACTTTTTAGGTCTAAACATCTTTTCAAGCTCGTCATTTTCCAGAAAACTACAAAACTTGACGTTTCCAAGTTTTTTCTCGCTAACGTACACGTTTTACAATTTTATATTGCTTATCCTGACCAGCCTTGTTAAATAAAACAAAATCTGTAATATAAATGACGAAAAACTGCTAAAATCCGCTAAAGTTGGGCCGCAGGCACGGATGTCTTTCTAACTCAATGAACTGCTATAATCAGTCTAAAAACAATACAATAAGTTAAAGAGTCATTAAATGGGAGCTTTGTTGTTTTACACAGATCGCTTTGAATCACCGAGAGATGTGCACTGCACTATAATATTATTATTCCCCGGCGTTACCAGTGTCGTCATACCTGCCGACGTACATCTCGATCATTACAATCTCAAGTGCAATATTTGGTCGTACTTCAACGCTTCATTTGCCGAATCCATGATTTTTGGGTGGCGTCGTCTAACGTCGCTAGGATCTTCCAGTACCCAGTTTTGAAAATTAGAATCCTACAGCCCTATGTTTTCTTAGTTCGTCTGCATAGTCAGCTGGGCCCCTTTCATCTGGCACGCTTGGAAAGCGAATTCATACATTCAAGCATAAAGAAATTTAAAGCATGCTTCAAGGTTTGCCACTGTATCATCTCGATGGCGTAGCAGGCAATGCTCTCACTGACTCCGCTATTTCTTAGATTAAACAAAGATCACTATCCTTTGAATCTAACTCATCACGAAAATTTCAAGGGTTCATGATTGCCAAACGTGAACTCAAAAACATTCTAGACCACGAAAGAAAAAAGAACATAAACCACTAAATGACTTAAGAACCACTAAAATCCCGTCGCCAGCTAAACATAAATTTCTGTCGCTAAAAATATAAACATAGCTAAATATAACAGGCAAACCATTAAATTGGCACACCTGATACAGATCTTTTAAACTCAAGTTTTAGAGTTCGACATGCCTGAGCCGAGACCAATTACTCAAAATAATCTGCCTGAGTGTTTTACCTCCATCCATAGCGTTCGCTGGAGTTCCTTAACGGCCACGAGGTATCCGAGTATTGGGCGGCCTCCATCGTGAAGCGGTGCAGTCCACTTGACGTCCATGGAGAAAGGGCCAGTGACGACTACCAGAAGGGGAGTGGATGGGGGATCGGGACGATCCGCTGGCGCATCGGCTGCAAGTAGAAATAATCAGAGATGATCAAAGAAGCAAGCTTTAGGACGTCAGTAAGGTAATCAACAACAGCACCCGACACCGTTGGTAAAACGTTATACACTATAGGAACTAACGGTGGCCGATATAAGTGGGGCGACCGCCGCTTCCTGGCCCCCCCCCCCCCCCTTCCCCCACCTCCCTTTCCTTTAGCTTGCAGATGTCCACGTTTTTTTTTTTGTTTTTTTTTTTCGTGAGTCGTTCTTCGGCGCTCGAATTTTCTGATGCTCCCATCTCATTGGCAGGTGAGCGATAATAAGACGGTACACGACATGCCCTTTGTTTATTTCGCTGTAAGTGACAAAGAAGTATAATCTCTGAAATCTAAAAGAATACATTGTGCTTCCATATTTATTCTTGTGAGTTATTGGCTAATGCTGCAAACTCATTGGGTCCGGTCCGGAGTGATGATAAGATGATCGAAACTCACCACGCCTCGCCTTTCGGAAGTTGTCGATGACTATAATTTGAGCGCATCAACACATCATTCTACTATGGCTCTCAGGGCGGCGCCATGTTCAACAGCATTGCCGTCTGCACACTTCCGTGCATTTCAACAAATTCCGCGGAGTAAAATGGGGAAGGGCACACGCCCGAAACCCCACGTTTCACACCGAGTGACGTCGATAAACCGGTACACTCTAAAAAAAGCCCGTGCGTCTACTTTCCCGCACAACACTCGGGGAGCCAATCACCGCAACTTACGGAGGCAGCTCAGCGAATGACGATGGCGAAACATATGTTTAGACAAAAACACGCAGTCTGAGTTGCGACGTTAAGCAATGCAAAACGTCACGCTTGCATTGCTTAATGTCACAACTCAGACTGCGGTTTCTTGTCTAAACATATGTTTCGGCATCGTCATTCGCTGAGCTGCCTCCGTGAGTTGCGCTGATTGGCTCTCCGAGTGTTGTGCGGGAAAGTAGACGCACGGGCTCTTTTTAGAATCTATACCTAATAGCCATTTACCCTTTGGTGTACAGTTACGCAGCAACTGAGTTTCCCAGATACATTTAGAGCGAAAATCTGGTTTGGGGTGTGGCAATACAGCGATTCAGTTTAGATTAAATTGGCGCGCAAGCGGGCACATCCTAAGGTAGACCAATTGCAACAGCTGTAGAGGTGGAAAGGCTTTCAATTTCTATCGCGTTTTATCACCTTTGGTAGTAGACAGAGCGAAGGAGTATAATGCTTACGAAATCGTATAAACCGTTTCATCTTACGAGGGACCTTAGCGGACGCTGCAAGCTCTCCCAGCTAATCCAGTGTTGTGAACGTATCACGTGACTTTCCAGAACGTTACTCGACGTTCAAACAAAATTTAATTGGCTTCGATCGCTCGTAGCGCCCTATGCGATTTATCGTGAGCTTACACGAAGGGTAAATAGCTTGCACCGACGTAGCATCAACGGTCATTGTGGTGGCCTTACTGCTGAACGCGGATTATCGTGGCCACCGCTCGCTATAACACCGACAAGCGCCGTGGCGTCGTCTGTTTTTGCCTAGGAGATATCCAAGTGCGGGTGCGACCACAAACTAGAACAATCAATCTCCGAGAGGAGTCGCGAAGTTTTATTCTTCTCGGAGAGCACGTGACACTGGGAGTACGGAACGGCAACTGCTCGGATGTTGTTAGCGGATATATGTTTTGGTGGCGCCCTCCTATGGTTCCCTCTCGTCACGTCATTACCTTGCGAACAAGTTCGATGGTGTTTGTAATTAGCATGGTGGAAGCTTGAAATCATTGCTCTCTCAAAGCAACACTGCCGACACCGTCAAAGATGAAGTCCTTACGTTCCTCTTATTTCCGGCGATGAGAAATCCTTTACAGAAGTCATAGTCAGCATTGGGCCAATCGTGGCTGGCCGACCACAGCGACGCTTTCGGTCGCGCACGTCGCCAATTCGCGACTCCAGCGACCTATAGGGGGCGCCACCACCAAACAAACATGGTGGCTGAGTCCAGGTCGCGTCGGCTCGGCCGGGCCGCCTGAACGGGTGGCGCATTCAATTTAACAGATTGTTTTTGTTAAATGCCCAATTTTATAGGTATTTGAACTGAGACGGTTAAGTGTCGCCGGTGCACATAAACTTGCAGAGCACCGTTTTGTTTTCCCGGTGTTTTTCGTTATTTTCATGTCAAACTTTCGTTTCGGAGATTTCGTTCAAAACCGAAACTATGGGTTCTGGAGAGATGGTAATAGACTCTAATCAGTTTTGGTCATCTAAGGAAAGCGGCGATGGCTACAGAATTGTTCCACTGAGAGTAATTTTCAGCTAACTTGGATGCCTCGATCCATGCGACTTATCTGTCCGCGAAATCGAGCTTTTGTGCGTATCCGCGTTTAAGAAACAGCTCCAGTCGTCTGCCTGGTCAACAAAGCAGGCTGCAGGAAAAATTACGAAAATTAAGCAAGCGCTTCTTCAACCAAGGAGCCTGTTAACCCGCTGGCGCCTCACTAAGCAGCTGATACTTGTATATCAATTCAGGTTTTAGTAGCAATCGAGAAGTCATTTTGACGAGCGGATTTTGTATTATATTACGCACTATGTCCCATTAAAGCGATATTAGTTTATTCTTCGGGTTGAAATATGAGCTTAGTTGACTAGCTATTAGATGAACTGCTGAATAAAAGTATATTTGACAGACAGAGAGATACTACTTCAACTCAGCCAAATGGTTCTATCCGGTAGGACGGAGACGAATGCGGACAAACTGAAGAGAGTCTTCATCGGAGGTTCACGGAGAACCTCTCTGCATTGAACTTGAATCCCAATCCTGAACGGAGAAAATGAGCGTTTTCCGTGGCCGGACAACCTGAGCTATGTTGACGTATATTGCTGCTGGCTTCAACGGGGGTATAATATAAATATTGGAGGCGCGATAGATCCTAATGCCGTGACAACTTCTAACTTTGCGAGACGCGTCCCCCACCTTTTGAAAACAGATAATTTCCTGCATTAATCATATGCAGCGAGCAGGTTTTCCGGAATCAAGTAATTGCGAAATCATCCCAACTCCTTCAGTGCGGTCCAGAGGCTTTTTCGGCGAAAAGCAGCCATGATGAATAGCCAACGCACCGAACGGAGTAGGTGGCTCAAACTTGAATCTAATCGAACACAACCAAGCTCAAGAAAAGCAGCTATCGAACCTTCCCATTCACTTGACCTGTAACATTGGTGTTCCCTCCAGTGAAACACCTCATCTGTCGTCCTCAGTCCACTGTTCTACATCCTTATTAAAAAACCACCTAACAGTTACCAAGTACTTTGAATGTGATTCGAGACAGACAAGAAATCACAACTTTTTTCCGTGATTCCTCCCCATCCAAGAAATCGAATGCACGCCACCATGTGTTGTGGAGTAAACGGGCTTCCAAACACATGATGGAA
This sequence comes from Ixodes persulcatus, assembly GCA_013358835.2. NCBI lineage: Eukaryota > Metazoa > Arthropoda > Arachnida > Ixodida > Ixodidae > Ixodes > Ixodes persulcatus. The sequence continues at coordinate 450,300 of JABSTQ010011488.1, read as the reverse complement.
GGAAACAATCTATTGAGGCTTCACCACACTAATGAACACTCAAGCAAACTTAAGAAATTTTCGGACCTTCGTCAAATTACATTGTTCGCCACCGCGCCGACAACACGTATCCGCGAAAGCCACCAGAGACGCGGAGGGGCGCGGAGCGACCTGGTCCGGCTGGTTCCCGGTTTTCCCGCTTGGTGGCGTCCGTTTTGCTGGAGTCGCGAATAGACAGCAGTGTACATAATGGGACCTTCTGCAGCATGTATTTCATCCCCCCGAATTCGTTTGTATGGGCAAGGGCATGTAGTAATCGCCCAAAATAGACGTTTCTTTTCCTTGGTCTTTTTGCTTGCTCTAAACAAAATCTTGTTGTTGTTTTTTATTGTGGCTTTGGGTTTCCACGGGATGTAGAGGGCACGTTATGACCGCTCCTAGTCCAGCAGATCAAGAAAGCTCTGTACATTGTAATCCTTTAATTTTTCTTCTACCGGTCTTCACTGGACTTTGTTTATCAAAACCAAAGCGTCGAACCGGAACTTAACCAAAAAAAAAAAAAAAAAAACAGAACAGAACTGTTTTTTTGTTTTTTTTTGAGCCGATCCGAAGCCGACCTGAACCGAAATCTTCGCCGTCATCTTGGAATTAAACTGAAACTGAACCGTAAAAAATGTAACGGTAACCAGCTCAAAACGATTCACGGTATTTGTTTTATTACAAAATGAATATTTGAGATATAATAATCGGAAACTTTATTTCTAGACAGGGATCGAAATGTCATATACCGAGCTGCAGTGTATGAAAAATTGTGAGTTTTTCTGGTGCTTTTGTTATGCCACTATGATTATTCGTGTGTCACGTGGTCACGTGATGTCATGGTGTCAATACACGCTGTAATGTTACGTCACGTGGCTTGGCGTAGTCACGTGAAGATCTGCGTCAAGTCGACTTAAATTAAGAACGTCAATATGTTTATGAGCGTAGTTGACACCGTGACGTCACATGACATCATGACTTCTCACCTGGTGTCACGTGAAACCGTGACACACTCGATTGTCGTGAGCCTGAGTCCAGTGCTCGGGTTCATGACGATCGGCATCGCCAAACATTCGGGTAATGACTCGTGTTCAATCAAAGCTGAGAGTAGCCGACCTCTAACAACGTCTGAAGCTCAACCCATGTTTGATTATTTACCAACCCCAGCGTATGACTCTGATGAACCGTGACGGTATATAATTGGCGTGAGAATACGTGGCCGCTTGTTCTAATAGCAAGTTGAGGAAGATAAAGCTATTTCTTGCCCTTATTGTTCTGCGTCTGCCTTTGAGTGGAGAGGAAAACTAATGGTAGTGTTTTTTGGTTTTTTTGGCAAGTTACGAATGTCAGGGAGTAGCTCTTAACAGTATTTACTGAAAGTTCAAAAGTTGTTGCACGACCATTTTTCCCGTATTTATCATTGAGGCACCCAATCATGTTTTCGTTGTTGCTGAACTAACTCAGAAAGTTGTCCCAGAGAATAGGAGCATTGAAAAGAGAAATGTGACTTATTAATCCGACGATAAATAGAACTACAAGTGTGTGCGGGAGGCATACCCGAAAAGAAAGATCCTAATGGCATCAGAGAGACAGTCTAAAGTTGGAAGTGATTCTAAGTCTCAGAAGACTGTCGTCCTGAAGTTGTTCCCCAAGTTCTGATGAACCCCGTATTTTGTTTAAACTTCAATCTTTTGGGTGCAAAATAAAATCAATGGGAAATTTAAAAACGAAAGAATAAAACATTTAAGACTTAGACGGACGACCACACTTTTAGCTTAAATGTAGTACTTTTACTAACTTTACTACTTTCACATTTATTACTTTTAGCAAATGACACAAATAGAATTGCCTAGAGTAACACCCCCGAAATGGAGAAGGAAGTGCATCAGAAATCAAAGACATTTTTTTTTTTCTCGAAGAAGTAATGAAAGAAAAAGAAAAAGAGAGAGGGTGGTAGTTTTTAAAACATACTGCGTTGTAAAGGTTCGTCTGCCCCGCATTTAGGGCACGGACCAGAAAGGTTGGCCCGGAAACCACTTTGTTTGCAAAAAAAAGCTCTTGCCAGAAAGCGCGTTTTCGATGTGCCGAAAGCTCGCTCAGTTCCTCACGACGCTGCACCAAGCAAGAATACTTTGGCCCTCGACTACATGGCTGGCACTGAGCGCGAACCTTCTGCAGCGTGCCTTTTACACCACCGTATTTGATTTTCTCAGCAAGAAGAAATAGTAATGAGCACCAGCATATCGTGCGATGGCGTCACGTGCAATACATGTTAAACTGTTCACTTCTCCGGTGAGACGCGGTGTTCTCTACACTACTCAAATATAAAGGTGGGCTAGTTGGATAGGCATCTTAGAAATAATCTTAGAATCTTAAAAAGCGCTTGTTCCGTGAATTTGTACTTGACCTTCGCGCTATTTATTTCTAAGGTTCTCTACACTAGCAAAAGGTGATGTCCAAATTCTAAAGTCTTGCAGTATATATAGCTTTCTCGCGATGATATGCGGCAGCCTAATAAAATATTAGAGCGCGCATGACTGATCGAGCATAAAGGTGTAAAGTGAGGGCCAAAAACAAGTGCACGTAAAACCGAATAAAACATTAGCCTCTCGAGACGGTATTTTGTGAAGTTTCGCGCTCGTGGAAGCCGATGTCAAAATATGACTTATATTGGAAATATACTGTCGGTCCATCGGGCTAATAATGTGTAATTGGAATTAAAATTGCATGCATCTTAGTGTAATTCTTTTTGCAGTAGGGAGTTGTGTAGGGGATTATTTAGCAAATACCACTTATGATCTGTCTTTGTGCACATTTCGTGAATTTGCCTTCAGATTATTATGCGACAACACAGCATTTTAGGCATAACCGGCGAACCCCCCGTTGTTTCATACAGCCAAACAACGAACAAAAAAGCACGTTTCCGCAGACTCAGCAGCTGGCATATTTTCGAGTACCGTCCTCCTGTGTCAGTCTCCAGCGGTTACGTGCACTTCATACAGTTCAATTTATTGATGATAATAAAATTATATAATTACTGACTAAAGATTTGTGAACCTAAATAAAGGCCAATCACCCTAAATATATGCATAAGTAAATGCACCCTCAAATTATCTAATACCCCTGTCAGACGGCGTTTTAAAGATCCTTTTCACTAAGCTCCTTTATAAAATTGGCGAACCAGCGCACGCCATAGAGCACGTGCGCGCGCCACAGAGCACGTGCGCACTCCACATCCCGAGCTGATTGGCCGATTTTTTTAAAGGAGCTTAGTGAAAAGGATCTTTACAACGCCGTCTGACAGGGGTAGAATATATGCTTTGCAAATCTTTAACGACGTTTTTATGCTAGATAGCCACGTATAAAAGTGATTTGGCAGGGCCTTAAACAACTCTCTGATTGTTTAATTGATTTAGATACCTATATGTGTTCCTGACACATATTTATTTATTTATTTATTTATTTATTTACATACCCTAGAGGCCCTGGGGGCGTTACAGAGGGGAGTGAGTGAAAAAAAAACAAAAAAAAACGTAATAGAAGACATGATAGGTCACGGGTCACTTTCGCAAAACTATTTCATAACAGCACTTTTAAACACATCTAATGAGGGTAATAATATTAATGACGCCGGAAGGTTGTTCCACTCTGTAGATGTCCTAGGAATGAAAGAATCGTGATAGGCTGTGGTTCGAGAATGAGGAACGCCGACTTTGTACTGATGATCAATGCGTGGAGAAACTTAAGGTGGGTCGAGGAAGAGCTTCTCTTTAAGAATGGGGTTAGAATTGTATATTTTATAGAAAAGACATAGACGAGAACACTTACGGCGCAAAGAAAGCAGTGGCAAGGAGAGAAGAGATTTCATGGACGATACACTAGCTGTACGGTGATAATTATTAAGTATGAAACGAGCGCCGCGGTTCTGAACTGACTCGAGATGAGAAGTGAGCGTCGTCTGACCAGGATCCCAGATTGAAGCTGCATACTCTAATTTTGAGCGAACCAAAGATCTGAATAATATTAGTTTGAGAGAAACTGGCGCTAGAGAAAAGTTACGTATTCGGTAGCCTAACATAGAATTGGCATTAGCAATGATGTGGTTAATATGAATATGCCAGGAAAGGTTAGAAGTAATATGCACACCGAAGTATTTATATGAAGTCACACATTCTAAAGAAACGTTTTCAAGATGATAGATAAAAGGCATAGTGTTACGGCGAGACACTTTCATTGTTTTGCATTTTTTTAATGTTAAGTGTCATGGACCACAGCTTGCACCAATCAAGAACAGCATTTAAGTCGTTTTGAAGAAGGAGAGTCGGAATCATTAGTAATCTTACGATAAATAACGCAATCATCCGAGAACAAACTGAGCGATGATGAGACACACAATGGCAAGTCATTGATGTAAATAAAGAATAACGGAAGACACTGGAGAATTAGAGTTATTTACATGAACAAACTGAGAACGATTCGTAAGAAAACACTCAATCCAAGTTAGTATCTGAGGGTCAAGGTTGAGTTTGCTAAACTTGAAGAATAGTAGTTGGTGAGAAACTTTATCAAATGCTTTGCAGAAATCAAGAAACATACAGTCAACCTAGGATCCATGATCAAGTAATGAAAATAAATCATTAGTAAAGACGAGAAGTTGTGTTTCACAAGAAAGAAGTTTACGAAAGCCATGCTGTGAGGACGAGAAAAAAGAGTTCGATTCGAGATATTTAACAAGATGTGAATAAATAATATGATCTAACATTTTACAAGGAGTACTGGTTATGAAAATGGGTCTATAATTGTCGGGGCAGTGTTTGTTGCCTGATTTTTGAAGTGGAACCTCCTTGCCAGTTTTCCAATCTTCAAGAAGGACACCAGTAAGAATCGATTGCTCAAAAATCTTAGTAAGAAAAATTGCACTGTAAATTTTAGTATTCTTTAGAAACTTAGTGTTGATATTATCAATACCACATGATGAAGACACCTTGAAATTGTCAATCAGCTTAACAATGCCATCAAAATCAAACACAAGCGGGTCCATAGGAAAGAAATCATGATTAGGGTAAGTAACAATAGAACAGCTTACATCCCTAGAAAACGATTGTACAAACACCTCATTAAGGACTTTTGCAGTCATCGTTAGACATAACAATGCCATCAGAGTCATAAAGCAAAATAACCTTGTCTTTCTTGCCATTAATAACGCTACAAAACATTTTGACACTAGTTAATAACAGACGGGGCAAGGTTTGGCTGAAGAAAGTTTGTTTAGCGTCCTTAATTGCATTTCTGTCTAAATTTTTTGGCGTTGTGGTAAACCGCCCAGCGCTCAACAGTGTCTGTACGCTTAGCAGTGCGGAACAGGCGTTTCATTTTATTTGAAAGTCTTTTCAAGGCACTGTTAAACCATGGGGACGTGCAGCTATCAGTAAGAAAGCGACGTGGGACGAAAGAATTGATAAGGGAATTGATTTTGCTTTTGAACATTGTCCAATTAACCTCGACAGAGCGTTCAAAAACGTTTGATAGGAAAAAGTCAAGAATTGCGCCAACTCGCTGCTTATAGCCTCAAAATCAGCTTTGCCATAATCAAGAAAAGAGTTATTCTTCGCTTTTGTAAAGGCAGATACAGGAGCGCTTAGGTGAAATTTAAGTAAACAGTGATCGCTGATGGCAGGTAAATGCGCAAGACAGGATGCAAGATCAGGCGCAGTAGAAAGAAGTTGCCGTAACACGAGTCGGCCTAGTAACTATCTGCTTTAACGAAAAATCGCAGCATAGACTTAAAAACTCGGAACACGCAGCAGAATTTGAAGATATGGTAGGATATAGACCAGACCAGTCAATGCCGGGGAAATTAAAATCGCCCAAAAGAACCAAAGGCAAGGCAGGAAACCTTGTACGGATTGTATTCAGAGCATCGTGTAAATCGATAAAAACGTTTGCTGCGGCATTTGGAGGACGGTAGCACGCGCACAAAATAACCTGTTTATTTAATGTCTCAAACATTAAGAAATATGTTATTAACTTTTTTTGTTATGAACAACACTATTATATGTCTGTAGGTCGGAAAAAGAAAGTACGTAGCGGTGCGTGCCGAAACTATGAGGATTGTGTACGCAGACCGTCAGAAAGTGACCAATTAAGTAGCTGCAGTGTCGAGTAAAGTATGAAATACTACTTTGTTTTATTAGTATTAAATCACCAATTAGCGAGGGTGATGATTATTTGCAAATTGAAATGACTGGCATCTTGTCAAAAAAAAAAAACCTCGACAGCCAAGCTATGCCGAAAGTGTTAACTTGGGTGCGCCATATATTATGACAGATACGATCCGAGTACGAAGGTGCGCAATTTTCGTCACTGTTTTCGCATAATTATTCGCCTGCATCACGGCTCTAAATGTAAATAATAGTGGTCAGTAAAACAAGCATTTTAATTGCGGCTTATTGTTTCCATAAAAGGTAGACAAAATGGCTTCTCCTAAAACTTTCGTAACATTTGGAATATAATTTTGCTTTTATCTCAGTTGCATCGTCATCATTTATATTCTGAAACATACTTCTTAAATTCTATTTAACAATATAACGCGAGGACGTGCCCATTTCACGATTTTATGCACTGTAAATAATTCCTAAGTTCGATAGCACCACTAGTATTCAACTTTTAATATTGCGATGCAAAGTTGTACCAGACACCGGTATTTTAGGCGACCTACCATACTTCGTGATAACCTTTAGATTGAGGATAAATATAGGCCACTAAAGGTAAGCAATATGATATTGAGTCGTATAAACATGACGTTTTGTATGTTAATCAACCTTTTCCTTTACTGTCTCGTCAAAATAAATTGTGCAATTTCTTTTTTTTCTACCTGAAAAAAAACTGGATTCTACGAAGGATAAAAAGCTATATAGTCTCGTTGCATGGTGTAAATAGTGCCTATTGCCATAACAACGCGGAAAAAATATTCTCAAGTAAGGGGTTCAAACCGCTTTTAGCCGTTATTTTTGCTGAACTGAATCGAGAGCCGTACACCCAATCCCGAACCAAACCGATAAATATCTCGGTTCGACACTCTGACTAAAGCAAGCTATCAATCTCTCTATCTGACTCTTTCTCTCTTTGTGCCTTTCTGTCTCTGGTGTCACAATATAACAAAATACCCATTAGCAAGAAGCACTGACGTCAAGTGCAAGTCATGTGGTCTAGACATATTTTGCGTAAAATGTATTCTGATCCGCTTACTTTCTTCTTCCCTGAGCTGAAACGGCAGCTCCGTCTCGTAGACAGTGGTGAGTCCCATGGAGCTCCTGGCCAGGACCCTGAACCAGTGCTGGGCGTAGAGGTCCAGCTCGCCAACCTCGTAGCTCGTGACGTCAGAACCCACGACAGCGACCGGCACCCAGTCCTGGTCCGAAGGGTCCTTCTTCTCCACGATGTACGAGAGCGCCTGGATGACGCCCATAGCCGGTGGTCCCCAGTGGAGGCGGATGGCGTTGGGACCCGAGACTTCGATGCCCCAGGCCTCTTCTTCTTTAAACAAGAACAAATTTAGAAGAGCTTAGATGAGATTACTTAATTATTTTTTCTAAATTATTTCTATTCAAAGGCTAAAAAAAATTGCTTGTCTTTTTTTTAAATTTTGGGTGGTACCGTGACCTTTTCCTCAGAAAACACCTACGCAGGTTGCATTTGGGATATATGGGGTGACATTGTTATAGGCTTTAGAATAACTGATCTTTAAAGATCCACAAATGTCACAGTAATGCATCTATGCATGTGCGTTACACGGTCAAGTGGGCATAATATAGGGGTCCTATCACCACGATAAGTTGAATAATTAATTGAAAGTTGGTAAACCAGTTTTTAATTGGTGAATCTAAACATATGGTTTGAAATAAAAACTTGTTGGGCGTGATTTGACACAATGAAAACTGTCAACTTGATAATAATGTTGAGTGCATGGAAAACTCTCTGGTGCGCTGAAGTAACAGCTCGTACAACAGTCGCAAGGCTGGTGGTGAGAAAACATGAATGATAACCTTATCCGCGATTTCAGCACATCAAGTGCTGTGCGTGCTGCACGAATGGAAATAAGTGAGGTAATTTGATTGTTATCTGAATTGTTTTGACGATTGCATTCTATATTATGTCGTCTTTACAATATACTCACATGCACGGACCGCGTTAGAAAAGCGTTTAAGACATATGACGTCAAAGTGTTATGTGACGTCAGGGTGTGATTAATATTATAGATCTAGTAAGGTTGTGTGCAAGCCATAAACCAACGTGACGACGCGTCCTTGATCATCCCCGTAAACTTCAGCCTTCCTTTTTCAAAACTGTCAAAATGATAAATATTCATACTTTACCTTCCCCTTGCTGACCAAAATTCGTTGCTCACTCACATTGTATAGCAAACTAATCAGAATATTTGCCGTGTGTAAATCATTGTGTTAAATTTCTAGAGAGTTTGTTTACTGAATTGTGTTTTGTTTTGCTCTATATTATCGTGTGCATTATGTTGCAGTAGCTTCCCCCTGATGTCAAGAGTACGTTTGGAGCACTTTGGAGGAAAATTAGATTGAACTCAACTAGACATGTGATCTGACGTGGTAGCGTGACGTGCATTCACGTTGCATCACGGCCTAAAAAAGTGAAGTGACGACAGATTGTCACGTGACAATCTGACATCAATCATCGACATCGCATTGAGCGTCATGTAAAACCCTAAAATCACATGAAGCCACAACTTTGCACCGTGAGTTCCGTAACACCACGACATGTAACCGCGATGTAACACGACCTGGAGCGGTCTGAAGTCCATCATGGAATCACGCGACCCGTAGTGGCACCAGTCACGTAAACACGGGGCTCATAGTGGCGTGCTGCTCAATTCAGCTGGTGACGCCACGATGCGGCCACAGCGACGCGACTGAAATCCTAACTGTACCTCTACAAAAATGTATTCTGCATGAAACCTTGTCTTTCCGACAATTACCGAACATGAAGCCAGTGTATGGAAGACTAACGTGTATAAATCTAATCAAATTGTCTTAAGCATTATTTAATCTATAATTAAAATAATTTTGCTATGTGGCGCTATTCACCGCCTCATTCAGAGAACAGCCGCCATGCATTCATTCATCTATCCATCCAGAGCGGGTTTATAAAGATCATCACTTCCTTAGCCCAGGAATTAGTTTGCGTGATTCGTGGTTGAAAGATACACTGGAGATAGCGCGTAGTACGCTAGAAATAATTTGCGCGTAATTATGCACTAAATCTACTTCCTTTGTCGTTCGACTTCTCCCATATAAATTGAGCGTCAGTGCCGCAATAAAAGAGGGTTGGGGAACTGAGGACGAAAAGCACGTAATGCAAGGTGACACCGAAACTCCTCAGGGAGATACCATAAATCTTTCCAACGTTTTAAATATTTTTGTTAGGTTGTCTTTGATGTGTTAACTGGCTCAGAAAGGTGAGGCCTTGTAGAGTCGCAGCTTTTAATACCTACCTTATTCAAAAAGGAAATCCTTCGCGCTCTATGTTAAAACAATGAGCGCGCCACGGAACCGAGCACAGCGAGCGCGAGTTGCTCGTGCAGACTCTCGCTCTGGCTCGCTCTAGCGGATCTCGGGAGCCGGTGCAACAACAATAAAAATAAGAGATGCCTTTCGCCTAATCTCCGGGACGGACGTCTCAAGCCGACAGCCTGAAGTCTCCTCTATTGTAGTATTTCTCTATTTCGAACTTTTTTTGTGTGTGCTACACACTGACCTCGAGGCTAATCTTGCCCTCAGGAATCCTCCCTCGTAACGGGGGGACCGGGGGGGGGGGGGGGGGGGCTGTGATATTTTTTTTTTATTTTATAAAAACGAGTAAGCTAGACCATTTGCTGAGCAGTTGCCTAGAAAGAGCAAGTCATGCTCTGTGTAAAGATTCAAGGGTCACTGAGAAAGAACCCCCAACATCGTTATTTTTCTTTATTATTGCGAGTGTCTAAAAATTATTCCTTAGAATTGCCCTAAATATATCAAGCTTAAAAACTTTGTTTTTCCAAAGAAGAAAGGAATATTATCAGGAAGCTTGATATGAAACCGCCGTTCGAATCTATAACGAACTTAGCAAAATGGTGCACTTTTTGCCGTTTTGAATGAGTTAAAACAGGAAGTGCTTTTGAAGTTAAATTTCTCTCTCCTCGTTCACTGGCTCGCGCACGTGCTCCGGTCAACCGCGAAAGTATTTCCCGAAACCTTTCTCCGCGTGCAGACAACGCGACACTTTCATCTCTCTTTTAGCAGTGTCTGTCGGTCTAAATCGATTTTTAATAAAAGTAAGAAAAAAAAAAACTACGTGTAAAAGACCTTGGCGAGCGACGTGACAGGCGATGTGAAAGATATTTTGTGTGAAGTTCTGCTCCGGTACTACCAAATCTAAAAGTGCCGTGCTACGCACGTTTTCTAAAATATGAAGCACAACATAATGCGTGCTTGGCTGCGATCTCCGAAGAACGGCTCCAGGGGCCTGTCTCATATCCCCTGATGTGTTATCACCTCACCACTGCAAACAAGTATTTTGACAAAAACCTCAATGTATCCAAATCGGACGGAGTTGAATTCCGACCTGAACTAAAACGTGCCGCCGTTCCCACGAACTTTCGGGCCTCACGTCATATTTAGAGTATAAAAAAAGAATGCGTCGAGATGGCCGATATTTCGACATTAAAACGTCCGGTCTTTGTTGTTGTTGTTTTTTTCGAAGTCAGTGGTGTAGTGCCTTTGAAATCGCCGTAAAAAAAAGTTATGAAAGACAATATTAGTTATTACAAGGATGCAACTTACGACACTTCTTAGCGTTTTCAAAAAAAGTCTTCGCCAATTACTTCATCAAGAAAAGACGCTACGAGCTCAAACGGGCAATATGCAAAATATCAGCGCCCCTAGCGATTTCATATTGGGTAGTTTCGGTTTCGGTTTCGCCAGGTGTTGCATCAATTGTGTGCTATCGTCTCCGCTGCGCCATTGCTGACGTCGTCGTGGATTTCTCCAGATTTACGCGCTATGCAGGAAGTAGCCTTTTCTCATCGTCGCTACGTATCAGACACAGCGAATAACGAAACAGTTAGGATTTCGCTGCAACGGAAAGCGAGCGAAAACTCTGCAACGGCTAAGTCAATTGAACCCAGGTCGACATACGCCGAACACTGTGCCGGTTCACTGCGTGAATTGGTTTGCAGCCTCGAGAACAGCCACTGAAACTAGTGCTCCAGTTTTATAACACCGTATATAGCGGAAACGTTTTCTTCTAAATCTGGCGATAAAATGTTACGTTAAATTTGAGGGAAATATTTTCCGCTAAATCTGGCGGAAAAATTTGGCAGGTGGATAGGGTCATGCCATTAAAGCCACGCGTGACGTCTCACGTGACTGCGCACGTTGGATTATAGAATTTTTTGGTCACACCGACGCCGACACCGACACGGACGCCGACGCCGGATTTTCCGCGACACGAGCTCGTAAAGGTTATCGTGTTAAAATAACTCCAGTTAAAGGCACATGGAATATGTTTCCTGCCAGTTGACAAAAACGGGTCTGTTCCTAAAGATCTAATCATGGTCATCGGCATTCACAGTTTATGGAAGAGCCGCACGATTTTGCAGCACTCCGATTTTGATATGGGACCCGGGTGTGAGTATTTTACTCAGAGCATCAACCAACTTAGAAAAAAATGTATTCCGTTCTACGAGAAACTCCAGATTGGTTTTCAAGTTCTCGACGGGCTGTTTGCGTTAATATCCGCAGGATAACTCCTTGGCAGCCGACATTGTCAGCGAAAGTTTGGAAATGTCTGTACGCTTACTGGAGTGCCATTTTGTCCTCCACATGTTTCTTTTGTACTATGCATCCAAATAATACAGAAAAAAGAAACGTCGGGGCGTGCTGGAAAGACTCTCTCATAATAACCTAAATGTTCTGGATTCGATTCCCGCCTGGCGCCAATGCTTTTCTACTGCGATGTCCTCTGCTTCCCCACTCATAACCCGGCAGTATTGAGCCTCGAGGCCACGCTTTTATCCATGCTTTTCAATAGCTTTTCAACCTTGCAGCCTCATCCGGTAAGAACTCCGAAGAACCAATCAGAAAGCATGAAATGTGAGCCACGCCTTGCGTTTCCTAAGCTGTCAGGGACTATGAAGTATGCAAGTTTGTCTGCTCATTCCGCACCTTGTGCATTTGTTTACCCTGCAGTTGAGCCTATGTGCTTTTACCCCCGACCTAAAGAATACCGGCGTGGGCTTGGCTGTCTCGTTATCGCGCGTTCTCTGCGCGGCGTGTCTTTTGCCTCTTGGTTGGACTGTCCCCAAGCAGCACAGATTTGGCCAATCATTAGCCATTGGCTGCCGATGGTCCTTTGGCCATTGACCAAAGGACCATAGGCCAAGCTAATTATCCGGTGAATCCGGCCAATCACTATCCGATGAATGGCCAGTGGCCAAAGAATGGCCATTCATCGGATAATGATTGGCCGATGGCTGATGGCCAGTGGGCATTGGCCAATGGCCAGAGAAAGGCCAGTCATCGGCCAATGGCTGGCCACTGGCCAAAGAACCATTGCCACCTATCGGCCAATGATTGGCCAAATCTGTGCTGCTTGGGTCATTCCTGGCATTCCGGTGCCGTTTGGAACACTCGAGCGTCGCGTAGAGTGGTATGGAACACACCTTGGAATTCTAAGGGTGAGGATGGTTCGGATTGGTCAGCCATCTCCGATTTGTCTTGTTCGTCGGCGTCGTCCGAAGGGAGGGGAACTGGCTTGGACTTGGTCAGTTGCATCTTTTCACGGTTGGCCCTCGACGCACGAATCCCCATTCGACGATGCGTCCCAGCTTGAAGGGCATCAGCGCTGCGTTTTCTTCATATCTAGTTTCTAAACGTCCCCTGCCCTAGGTAGGGATAAACAAAGAAGCACGCACGAAACATATAAATGGGTTCATGATGTTCTTTATGCTCTTAAAATACCTACTCAAGTCTTCTAAGATACCTTTGTATTTTTGTTTTAAAAGCAAAGGGAACGGAGGCGTAGATCCCTTTCACTAGCTGCAATGAAAACGATATCGTATAAATTATTTTGCTCGTTTAAAACATTCGGTCGACTATACATTACATTCTTAATGTTCCTCAATAAGCTGCTGAAGGATCTCAATGCTCAGACCTTGTTCTGATCACACATTTCTATATAAATTTACTCGACCTATTTTGCGTGCATTTTTAAATCACATTGTTTTAGTCTAGCTCTAAGTTGACTCTAGCTTCCTATATATTGTAATTTTGCTACTTGGTGCAAAGCTATATATTAAGTTAACGAAGTTTTACAAAACGTGTTCGATTGCAAATCGATTTTTTTTTTTTTTGTAAATACGTGAGAGGTATTATAATACGGTTTGTGCAGGTAGTTACACGACCAGGGGGACTTAATACACGAGGTAATTGTCACGATAATTCTGACTTTCAACTAAAACTTACTCATTCAATTTTTAGTTCTTAGAAATAAACATTTGGTTTCAATTATAATCTCGGTGTGCGTATTATAAAACCACTAAGTCGGTCTATTTCAGAAAGTCTTAGAGCACATGGGGAGCCTGACAGACAGCTAAATTAACAGTCGTGCAGCAAGCGCAAGGAGTTCGGTGCCATAAGGAAACCGAGCGGATTTCCGTCTCTCATCAATCGCGCTTTCTCACCTTCAGCCTTGCGCTTGTTGCACGAGTAGAAACCTTAGCTTTCCTCCGCGCTTACCATGTTCTACATATCTCTAAAAATGTCTGAGTTTGATGAGCGTCATCTAAGACCACTTCTTAGATGACGCTCATCAAGTTTCGAAAGGAAGAATTTAACTTAATTGTTCAACTTATTGTGATTGTTAACTCCTCTTGTGTGCCCACTTGGCGTATAAATCGCCTGCCCACAAGGCACTACTCTATTTTTCACGAATATTTTAAAAAATATGTTCAAAATAAAATAAAATCTTGTATAATTGATGTGCAGGGTGAAGATAAAAAAACAAACACAGGCGAGCTGATGAGTGACGTCTATAGTAAATTCGAGACAGTGTAATATGTGAAGGAGGTGTGAACTGATGTATAAGGCAATTTTTTAAAATAAAATTCAGAGCGTTTGAGACTGCGTCGCTCTGTGCGTTTTTTTAAACAAATTCGCATTCCTCTGTTTCTGTTTTCGTATGGCTATACAGTGCGTGTAATTTTTAATTCGAACAGAGTTAAAAGAGCAGATGAGAGGTGAGTGTCTGCTTCACCATGTACGTATTTATAAGGTAGGCGGACATGAAATGAGAGGAAAATTGGCGTCGTAATTTCTCTAATTAACTCAGATCCGTTATTCACCTTTCGGTTTATCGGTTCTGGGGGTCATGTTGCAAATACACTATACACAGCAGACTGTGTTTGAGAAATTTAATAGCTTTTGAGATATTGATCAATTTTTACGTTTTACAACCATATGTAGACATTTCGCGCAAAAAGAGCTAATCAAGCCCTGCTCACACTGGCGTTGCGAAGAATGACGTATTCGTTTCACTCAGAGTCACTAAATAAGCTACGCTTTCAGAGTACCGCATTCCTTTTCTTTGGCATTTTGCCGACAATACTCTCGCTCTATTCAACAATAATCTGGTTCGCTGCGGCATCATTGGACAGTGGCGGTCACGTGAGTAGCTATCGTCATCATCGCGTTTTTTCAACGTTACCATCTTGGGTCCAGCAATCCTCTGCCTGCTGCTATTTGCTGCTTACTGCGCGCGCAAGCTGAAGTCCGTCGCTCAGCACGCACTTTTTCCTTCTTATGACGAGATACGAACAACACGACTTTGATTCGCTGCCACAGCTGCGGCCGCGGCAGCTGGCGCAGGCGACGGCTACAGCTCGGCTTGGCTCAGCTACAGTCACGCTGTAGCTGAGCGCCTGTCTGTGTTCTGTGTTCCTTCCTTGTTTGTCCTTGTCTTTTTGTGCGCGAATTTTAACCATGTTTTACAGTCACTCCTCCATCTGCGCGCGGACCCAAGATGGCGCCGCTTGACGCGCTTCAGACGCGTTGTTTGGGAGTTTCGGTACTCTGAAAGCGTAGCTTTATTTAGTGACTCTAGTTTCACTCACGCCTTCAGTTGTGTCGTCGGCGCACTCACGAAGGAAATCCGGCCTAGATAGTGACAACATATTTGAAACGACTTGCGTCACTGTCCCGAGCTTCACTACGGGGGTGACTTGCGGTGCTCTTGTTGTTCGGAATGTTTGTATCGGGGCAAAAAAAAACAACATGAAAATTGATAATTTTATATCTCAATATCTAAACACCTTTGCAAATAATTTTAATTTGTCCGGCCTTTAATAATACTACAATTTCGGCATGGCCCCTGAATACAATATTTAAAAAAAGTTAATTATTATGTTCTAGTTAATTTGCCCACTTACCGTAAAGGCCCTGTCACACTGAGGCAAAGTTGGACAACTCTATCCGGCAGCACGGGAAAGTCGTGTTGCCGGCGACCCTGTCACATCGCGTCAACTACAACAGTCGGGCTACATGTTGCTGCCGCCCGGCAACCATGTTGCCGGATTTGTTGTCCGACAACCCTGTCACACCGTGCTGACGGCACGCCGTCTCCCTCGCTGGGGGGAAGATGCGGGGGGGTGATGTTTTTAGTTTTTTTGCCCGATCCCCCAAAGGTCATCCTGGTGATATCCCACACTACCTGGTGATAGTTAGGGGGTAGAAAATTGGCTTGGAAGGGCGGGAGGAATCAAATTTTTGTCTTTGTTAGACATAGGCTAGGGGGCGCAAGCTACCGCCCGCTACAAAGGGTATATATAGCCAGTAACATCCATCCATCCATCCATCCGGCAGGGACAACACGGGGAACACTCCGCCATCTTGATTGTTTACCTTCGTTCGTGTGCGGCGCGGAATCGCTGGAAATGTGACTCTACAAAGTGCTAGCGCGTTCGAAGGGCCGGAATTACCACGGTACGACATCAAACAGTGACTGTGATTAGAAAACCTGACACGGGGAGTATTTTCCGCTCTTTATTTTATCGAAATGTTCTTCATTCGCTGACAAAGCAGATAGCCCTAATCGAGGAAAGTGACATCGCTGATATATTTTCGGGATTTACGCCACCGTATGAAGTGTTTCTGTCCGGTTTTTCATGCAATTCCTATGTCTACTGTAAAATGGAGTTAGCAGTGGCAGTACCCCAAAGCGTCTTTTGTAGCGTGGTGTTGAGCTGAACTGACAGTGCTTCAAAACTTCGACACCGACACGGTCGGCCTTCCTAACAATCGGTGGAATAAATATTTTTCAACGCTGTCTACTTGCCTACCGCCTGCTATGTGATCGCCTCATTTCCCCAAAACGTCCATGGGTATTTTGAAAACAAATCAGGTGTCTGGTAGCGGCTGTTTCCAAGTTCCAAGCATCAACAATTATGATCAGAATGGTTGTTTTAATGCTTCGATTGTTATCTTTGGTTTTCTGGGTTATATTTATTATACTTCATCAGCGGGTGAGTAGGCATGCCATTTTATTTTACTATCAGAAATGTGAGCTGGTCTCTCAGCAGTTCTAGTTTCAAAACCAGTCTGAACGTTCACGACCGTAGCTGTGACCATTTCGAAAACTACGCAGCAAAAACATTAATCGAAAATATTTTAGCTGCACGCCAGCCCTAATTAATGTTAAATAACGTTTTCCAAGCCTTTATTTGAGTAAGACGTTATTGATAGGGGACTAGGTCTACCATCGAAGCTATATATGTTGCCGTGTTGCCGGCCCGAAATTCGCTTATCCAGCGATCAGGGCAACACACGTTGTCCACCACAAGTTGCTGCTGTTTTTGATGCCGAAAGCGGTCATACCGAGGCAACATTTTAGTATAAGTCCATGTTGTCGTGCTCTTGCCGCGATGTGACAGGTTTGTCGGACAACATGCGGAGCGAGCAACAAGTTGCTCGACTGTTGGATAACGTGTTGTGTTGCCGTGGCCGTCGTGTTGCTTCAGTGTGACAGGGCCTTAAGAATTATCCGCTCAGCTAATATACGCCGAGCATAATGAGCATTTTATTTCAAATGACGAACTGTGTATCACTATTTAGGCTATGGGCTGTTTGTGGACGCAACAAAATAAAGATTATTATAATAAATACATGGTGAAGACGACATTTGTCTAACTCTTATCCCCTTGAATATAATCTGCTCCAATAAGAATCAAAGTCCCTGTAATTTTGAGCCTATAATAGGACGTACATATCTATACAAAGTTTATTTTGACCCTCCTATAAACAGCGCAACCTTTCTCGCTACTGGCACGCGAGGCGTAATTCTACACAATATTGTGACCCTTTTTTATTCGTAAAGTCGTTTAATGAGGCAGTCATCCACTTAAATTTATATTTGAGTTGAGTAAACTTAACACATTAAGCTGAAGACCTTAACAAATTTAATGTGCGAGTAATATCACAGTTCAGTTACGTCTTCTGTAGAGCAGCTAAGTGTTTATTCCAAAACGTTTTGTTTTTAAGTACCGCATGAATGTAATTCGTGCCAAAGCTTTTCCTACACATCTTATGTCAAATAAGTCCATCGTCTACCCGTAGTGTGTAATGTCCGCAAGGGTTATAAAACTGTAGATTTGAGCTGGTGCTGGTGCATATTAAAACACTCAGATAGCAATGCACTTCTCTAATTTAACATAATAGTTTTCCTTCTTTCCCATTTAACAAAAGCTAAGCACTTTTAACAGGAGTATTGATATGAGTATGCGCCCTGATGTAAGACTTGAATTGTAAACGAACAAAAAGAGCACATGCCTCCATCTAATGCATTTTTTCGCTGGATTAGATAGTTTGTTGTCTTTGTTAATTCCCATAAATCAATTCTATCTTGCGTACCTTAAAACATGATTTGGCAAGAGGAGTGCTCATTATCTTTGAGCTTCAGAGATATGCAGATTATTAATCTTCTCCAGGTTACAATACAGGTGGAACCTAGCCAGGTATAGGTATACTTGCTCAAATTTATGTAATTGATCAATATATATATATAGGGGTTAAATGCCTAAAATACCGAGAACCGTGGCAGTTATAACTGTAATCGCTTATTTTAGTTGCTCGAAAATACCCCTCAGCTGTCACACCTAACTATCCATATTATCTGCCGGAATCGGGATACCTGGTTTCGTATGGCAAGAGTCATAATTATAGCGTGTCAAAACACTTAGAATGTACTGTCTTGTTGCATCATGTATCGTAAAAGTGTTTCCTTACTCTGCTCGAACATCATTAAGAAGTATATTTTGAACCGTATGAATTCTAACGGGCCATATTACTCTCTCGCTGTAAAACAGTGTTTTTTTTAACGTTAAAACTTTTATCAGGTAAGGATGTAATAAAAACAAGTTTATGTTAATTAGAGATATAGCACTTTTTATCGAATGTATTTATCAATTGGTTTTGACAAGTAAAAATAAGGAAACAACGATGTTTTCGTGCATCCTTAATGTAGTTTTATCAAAATTTTCACATTTAGAAAAACGTTATTGATAATCTACTTAATTTTGGATGAGGATAATAAAATCTAATTCGCGCAAGTAATTAGATCGGATACCCAGACATGAGTCAGCACTAATTTTACTTTTTTGTGATCAAAGTCGCCCTGAACTCTCATGGTTCAACGTGAGCTACCATGCTGGCCGTAACAGCTGGTATTTTCCACGCACATACTTAAGCAGAAAGTAAAGAGTAACAGTGTACCAAGTAAACAATAAAACGTAAGCATACAATATGCAACACCTTTGTGTTTTCGAGAAGCAAGTCCTGAAAATCTTGCGCATGTATGCAGATTTTGAATATTAGTTATACGATACATGACTAGGTCATATATAGATCTGCGAATCACTTACAGCATATAGGAAAAATATAAAGTGCGGGTTATAAAATTATAGACACATTATTTTCTGGGGCATTGAATCAGGTAAAGTAAATATAATACAAGTTCCCAAAGTAAGATCAATGGAATCAGGTAACAATAACCCCACCCCTGTTCCGCATCTTTGTCAGCGACATCAAGTGTTCGAGAAGGACGAAGAACCGATCAATCAACGGCGCGTCAAAAGAATACAGATCCCTAAAGACAAGAGCCGGAACCGGAAACAATTTCTCCCAACACAAAGGTGACTTACCTCTTCGCCGCGAAGCCGCCCCTTCGAAAAAGCAAAAAGATCGTGATTCCCGAGGCACCATGTGTTCGGCCTCCGCCCCTCGCGGCTCTGTGACGTCAACGTCACGTGACCCGAGGCCAGTTTATTTTTAAGAGGAAAGGGCGGGATTTCGAGGTCGGTGTCGCCGCGTCAGTAAGCGGTCATGCGAGAGGGGAGCCCGTGGGTATTTTTGGGGGTCCACCGGGCGGATTTCGGCCTCGACCCCATTTTCCCACCTCTTCCTGGGGGTGCGCCGTTCTAGCGAGGGTAGGAACGGGTGTGACTGGCGAGTGTCAGATGCCGCTTTGTGTCTAGGTGGCCGCTCTCGCATTCTTGGACGGCTCTCTCCCTGCTGCTCTCTGCAAGGATTCATTCAAGGTGCGCTCCCGAACGGGGATTGATCAACAAAATGTAAAAGCACGAGCTGGTGAATCTTAAAAATTGTTAGGAATGCGTGTTTTCAGGGTTTATGATTGCTTTAAATTCGTTGGTGCTTTTTAATTTTATTTTTTCCCACAGATTCAAGTTTTTTAGAAATCAAATTTTGGTGTCTGATAAAAAACAAAAGGGGTTTTTATTGAAGAAAATAGGACACGACCATTGTATACTCGAACTCGAGTGAACATACGCTTAACTAGATAAATTGGAGAACGTTCCCGTACCATGGAGAAAACGAACCGAGATAAGATGTATGGTTCCGAAGCAAGAAGCCTGCCGGACAGTTTATTGGGGGTTGGGTTTAGGATCAACACGAACATAATCTGTGGACAAAAAGTTTTCTTTGCGCGAAGCTTGGATTCTCATTTGTGAACAGCTCAAATATAGGGTTTATAGGTTTTCTCCAATCTTGATAAAGTCAGCTTGGGAGCTAATTTATATCATTTTTTGTAATTACCAAAAACACGAAACTATAATCATAAAAACAAAAACCCAAGATAGAGCTTTTGTTTTTGCTGCAAAATTTCTTGTTTTTGAATATATTACGATCCCGCCGTTAACGTCATCCCTTCCGCGGAAAGAATATGAGGAGCGGGCCGAAATGAGAGATGTACAATGAGTAGGTTATATGTATAGGTTCCTTGTTTTTGGTAAATACCGATAAACCGAGAAACGAACCTTCTAGCCAGTTTTATTCAATTCGGCGAAAACCAAAAAAAGATTTATGTCCTAGAATTTTATATTTTGGAATTAGTTTTGAATTGGAGATTTAATGTTTCTCATACGCATAAACCCTGGGAAAAGAAAAACCAGGAGGAAAAACAACAACAACAAAACAATAACGTCTCAACACTCAGCCAGACGATTCATTTACGAATAGCTGTTTTTATACAGGGCAGTACACATCACAACTTTGAAACGACACGCGTCAACCCCACAACCAAAAAAGGGGGGACACCCATCTACCCTGAAGCCCAGTCTAAGGTCAATGAGGGCATGCTAAAACAAATGTCAGCGCTTGCGATGCGAATCGTTTCTTTGATTACCTTCTTGAATTGATCACTATGACTAAAATAATCACTAGAGAAAGGGAACATGAGGGACATAGGACAAACACAGATCTTTTAAACGCAGCTAGGTGACAGGTGCGCGACCGAACGCATCCGCCTGGTCTGGGTATCGAACCCGGAACCTCTCCATTTCCATGGAGCACTCTACCAACTGAGCTAACCAGGGGTTAGATGTCAGTAAAGCAGGAAGGTTTTATCAGCTGCCATCAGTCTTGCACCTACAAGGGTGAAAGGCTTGCATTTTAAGGCTAGTATTATAATGCAGTTAAACGCAAAGGTGCGAACGAGCTGGACAAGAATGACTAAAATAATCCCTGGAAAAGTGGAACAAGGGGAACAATCCTTTTTTTTTTGCTTTGCTCAGCACTTTTGTTTGTGTTTTGGGATCACTATGCTGCCCATACGCCAAAATGGGTCCCAAGGTGCCAACAAATGGCATCACAGAAGCCGAAGTGTCATGGTTTTGGGTGTCACGATCCTGGCGGTTGGTCATACAAATGCCGGCAAAAAGCACAAGGAACGCTAGTGTCGCTGTCGTCCCAATTTCTGCCTGATGGACTTTCTCTGGACTGCCACACTGGAACGCGACCAGCAAAAGTACAGGCGCCTGCCACATCCACCACCGCTGCCGAAATACCGCCAGGATCGCGATCGAAGGCAGCATATCAATAAAGTGGTCCCTAGATTTCCCTATATCAAAATCTAGCGAAAACTAGAGACCACGTTTAGGGGACGCGGTAAACACACTAGTCGCAGACGCGTTCCAGGCAGCATAGTACAATTAACCTTTTTTCATTAAGCCTCTGCGCATGCGCAAAACGTCTCCCTTCCCCCTTGCTTCCGGCTGTGGCAAGTTTCAAAGGGCTCCTTCCCGCATTTTCAACATTGTAAGCACCTATCTTTGTGTGTTATTCGTTTTTTCATTATTTTTTTTTAGCATGGGCACTATAAAGAGTATAACGCAATAAAACAAACACAACGGCAGGATGCCAATGCGTTCTGACTACAGGAGGCACATTAGGCTGACCTTAATTTGTAGCTCGTAGGCAGCCCACAGGCAAGTTGGTAATATGAATGTCAATTACCAACTTGCCCAGCAGACCAAGATTTTACAATACATTTCTTCTTGATTGGGCTCTTTTCTGTGTAAGCTTCCACTATGTGAGCAGTGCACGTAGTGCACGAGTCTCATCGCCCTCTCGACGTGCAAGGCCAGCTGCCTTGCCTACTGCCTTCGAAAAGGACAGTGCCCACTGGACATTGCTTCCTTGTTGGCTGCCTTGGGTCCGTCCATCGGGCATTAGAAGATAATTTGTAAGATCCCCAACTCTGAGTGTTGGCGGCAAGTTCGATTCCTTCAGAACTTGCTGAGAGTCAGCTGCTTCAAGTTGTGCGGGGACGGCCAAGCTGGAGCGATCCGATTGGCAGAATACCGTAGGTTGGCAATAGCGACAACGGAGTTTCTTTGGTGCAGAACTCGGTGGAACCTGCCGAAACCGGGGAAGAAGACGACAGTTCCTGTTGCCCCAGTGGTCTTTTTGGGTGGTACTTCGGTACCACCTGCCGTGGAGCGAGTGCTGGAAAGAGGACCAAAGTTTAGTTTTGAGACGTATGGGGACAACCCTTGGCAGCTGTCCACAGGATTGCAGACAAGGCTCCCACAGAGGAAAAGGAGCGGTGTGTTTCGGAAGGAGTGGAGTCGTTGCAGAGGAGCTACGAAGGTAGCAAAAGACAATATGTCAGTCCTCCGGAGGGTTGTCCGTCACTTGCACGACTCGGACCTTTCGCTCCTGTTGGCTGACAATGAAGGAAGCTTTACGGGACTCCCAAACAAATTATTTGGTGAGAAAGCTATGCTGGCCATCAACAAGAACTTCAAACTAGCAGACACACGACCGGCTAGGGCAAAGACTAGGGCGGTTAAGGTGCTGGAGGAGTTGAACCTCGAGGCTTTGGCAAGGCGTGCAAGGAATTGCAAACTGGATGTCTTGAAGATGTTCTTCGCGGCAAAGACGCACAAAGCTGAGTTCCCCTTCAGAGCCATCGCCACCGAGAGAGACAGCTTGCAGGCCCAGGTGAGCAGGTTTCTGCAGCTGCACCTGAGTAACCTCATCCCAGAAGATCCAAGCAAGGGGAGCAGTTCGGACCACCTCATCGACTTACTACGGAAGGGCCTACCCGGAGTCAACAACGCTTTCTCCTTGGACGTTGAGGAATTGTTTTACTTGGTTCTACACGACGAACTTCTAGTTGCTGTTCGGGATCTGATTGAGACATCAGGCGTTCTTGCATTTCAAAATGCATGTGGGCTTACCGCTGATGCCCTCCTGGAAGGGTTGGACTGCTATCTAAACTCAACGCTTGTTGGCTTTGAGGACAAGACGTATGTGCAGAGGCGTGGCTTTTGTATCGGGTCTAGTGTGGCGCTTTTACTATGTGAGATTTGTCTTGCCAAGTTTGACCGCTCGGTTTTGCATGAGTTGGCAGACGCCCCGTTCTGAAAGTTTTTAGGTACGTTGACGATTTTATTATTTTGTTAGTGTTCCTTTAGAGCAAAGCCTTGTCTCTTTAGTCCAGACTACTCTGGAGGTTTTTGGCAGATCTTCTAAGCATTTACATTTTACCTACGAACTTCCGTTGGAAGGATTTTTACAGTTTTAGATGTCCGCTTGTCTTTTAACTCCCTTGACCATGTGTGCTGGATGTACATGCCACGCACAAAAAAGGCCCTTTTGGCTTTTAGCTCAGCCCACTCTAAATTGATAAAGAGGGGCATCGCCCTCGCTGTGCCTCCGGTCGGCACTGCTGAAGTCCTGTCCGCATGTAATTACCCAGGTAGCACGCCAGAGGAATGCCCAACTTGGGCAAAGGTCTGGCAAACATAAGGGCCCAACTTTGGCGCAGTTAGGTTTTTGCACCATGGCACTCATCAGTGCCAAAGTACGGTGCCTAACTATAGCCTTAGTTGGGCGATCCTAGGGCATGCCAAAGTTTGGCTCTTCTCTGGTACGCCAGAGGAGTGCCAAAGTTCGTGCCATACTTGAGCCATAACTGCCATAGTAAATCCTAATCTGGGAATTCGGGGCATGCCAAGGTTTGGCATTTCTCTGGTCCGCCAGAGGAGCGCCAAAGTTGGTGCCATACTTGAGCCATAACTGCCATAGTAAATCCTAATCTGGGAATTCGCGGCATGCTAAGGTTTGGCGTTTCTCTGGTCCACCAGAGGAGCGCCAAAGTTGGTGCCATACTTCAGCCATAACTGCCAGAGCAACGCCTAATTTCGGTATTTGGGACGTGCCAAAGTTAGGCTTTTCTCTGGTTTTGGCCCAAAGATGCCAGATGAGAGCCGAACTATCAGAAAATGAAGCCTAACTTCAGCACTTGTTTGGCGATTTTGCCCCAAAAATGCCAGATCTCAGCCGAACTACAAGGAAGTAAGCCTAACTCTGGCACATCTGTGGCAATTTTGTCCCAAAGGTGCCAGATGACAGCCAAACTATCAAAAAATAAAGCCTAACTTTGGCATTTGTTTGGCAATTTTGGCCCAAAAATGCCAAATATCAGCCGAACTACCAGGCAGTAAGCCTAACTCTGGCATTTGTTAGGCGATCTAGGCCCAAATATGCCAGTGTGATGATGTGGACAAAAAGGAAGAAAAACGAGGGGAAAGAAAAGGAGGAAGAAGAAGTCGGGCGATCGGAGGGCAACCAAGAAGGTCGATTCAGGACGCCTGGAACCTTCGTTGGACCCTGGGTTTTGCTTCCAAAGGACCACGTAAGCGCAGACTTCACCGGATCCAGGCTAGACTTCTCTAGAAGGGACACCGACCCAATCTTTCGTGGCGGTTCCGGACCATCCAACATCTGAGGCGTAACCATCCCAACCGGCCTTACTCGTTGTCTCAAGAAGAAGGCAAGACAGTGACAATCCGCAAGTGAAAGAAGCTTTAATTTTGACTTTAATCGCATATCGTATTTTTGTTTTGGTCGCATAGTTCTTTTTTATTCGAGAATAGTTTTTTTTTTTCTATAAATTCTTCGAATCTCCAGGTCTCGTACGTTTTCTTGTGGTTTCTCACAAAAAGAAAGCGAACCAACATCACAAATTGGCGTCCGCGACAGGACGAGACCTTAAGGATTCGAGGAATTTGTTTTTACCAGTATGGATCTGAGAGAGCTTATCGCTATAGGCGAACGGCTGGGACTCGCTTGGGATGAGCTGAAAAAATGGATAGACACCGAACGAGCCCGGGAACGCGACGAAAGGGCCACTGAAAGAGAGGCGGTACGACAACACGAGGAACGAGAAATCGGAGCGACGCGCGAACGGATGGAATTGGAAGCTAGGAATCTACAGTTGAGAATTCAGTTAGCCGAGAGCGGAGCGACAGCAACCGACTCACATAGAAACCGGGCAAATGGGGAAGCTGGGCTTCAAACCGGAGACGTCCCCCATATGATAAGTCCCCACAAGCTCGTGCCCGTATTCGATGACAAGCACGATGGCCTTGATGCTTACCTTCAGAGGTTTGAACGGGTAGCCACAGGACAGGAATGGCATAAAGATAAGTGGGCAGCGGCACTGAGCATGTGTCTTGCCGGAGAAGCACTTAGGGTTTTCGGTAGAATGTCCCCAGAAGACAGTCTGGATTACGAGAAAACCAAGTTATGTTTGCTCCAGAGATTTCTGTTTACCTCGGAAGGATACAGAGAAAAGTTTCGAGGATCGAAACCAGAGGACGGGGAAACAGGAAAGCAGTTTTCCAGCAGACTTGAAAACTACTTTGACCGGTGGGTAGATATGAACCACACTCCAAAGACATATGACGGCCTGCGAGACCAAATGGTGGCGGAGCAATTCTTGAGTCAATGTCATTTGAAATTAGCGGTGTTCTTAAGGGAACGTGACTGTAAAACCGTCTCACAACTGTCTGAAAGTGCAGATCGGTTTCTGGAAGCCCAACGGCAGATAAACTTGGGAGCCTACAAAGATGTAAACAAGGTCGAAAAGAACGCTTGTCCTCTTTATGGGGCTATGAACAACGCTAGGGTACTCGCCAAATGTTTTTTTATGTGGAAGAGGTGGACATAAGGCTGCGGATTGTCGCGCGAAACGGGAGGACGGACCACCTTATTGCCGGTTTTGCCGGAGGCAAGGACATGACTCAAGGTCATGTACCCAGGACAGGGGAGATAAGCCCGAGGGGTCCTGCTTCGTTTCTCCACAAACCTCGACAGACAAAAGTAATGCAATAAACTCTACAACCGAGAATGAACGGGAAACGACGCACAGCAACAAAACAGACATCATCAACAGGGTACAGGGAGAAAACATCCTTAGTTCATCAAGAAGTATGCCCGTAATGCAGGGAATAGTAAACGACAGGCTTGTTAGGGTCCCGAGAGATACAGGCAGCAATACTGTCATTGTTCGCCGTGATCTTGTTCCACCAGACTCGTTTCTCGGGGTGACAAGTCCCGTCTTCTTGGTAGATGGGTCATGTAAAATGCTACCAGAAGCAAAAATTACGGTTCGATCACCATATTTTTCTGGTGAGCTAATAGCCAAGACTATGGAGAACCCTCTTTACGACTTGATCATAGGCAACATTGTTGGATCTCGAGGGGTTGACGAACCTGACTTTAATTGGGAAGTCAATCTTACCTCCCAGAGCGATCGAGTATTGAAAAACGAGAAGACTGATGACCTAGATATACAGGGTCAGAGGGTAGCGGCAGCTACGACAAAAGGTAAAGAGCCTTCAGGAGTGACCAGGATAGGGGAAAAAGAGGTGACGCGGGAGGCACTAGAGCAGAACCAAAAAAAGGATGTCACTTTAAAAAGATGTTTCAAAGAAACCGGACAAATCCATCGATACAAGAGCGGAAGCACCCATACCTTCTACGTTTTCAAAGGTCTTTTGTACCGCCGATACCAAATGACCAGTGGCAAAAGTTTCAAACAGCTCGTAGTCCCCAAAAGCTTAAGGGAATACGTCTTACAGGTTGCACATGATAACGCGATGGCTGGACACCAAGGCATCAAACGTACGACCGATAGGGTGCAAGAAGCATTTTTCTGGCCAGGCATTTCAGCTGACATCAAGAGGTACGTCAGCTCCTGTGACAAATGCCAGAAGACTATACCAAAAGGAAAGGTCGCGCCCGCTCCTCTGGGAAGAATGCCCATAATCGACACACCTTTTGAGCGAGTGGCGATAGATATAATAGGACCGTTAACACCAACTTCGGAGAAAGGGAACAGATACATCCTCACAATGGTAGACTTCGCCTCAAGGTATCCCGACGCCGTGGCATTGCCGTCTTTTGACACGAAGACTGTCGCAGAAGGATTGCTAGATATGTTCACGCGCGTTGGCTTGCCCAGGGAGATTCTCAGCGACAGAGGAACTAGTTTTACGTCTGACCTGATGAAAGAAATTACAAACTTGTTGTCAATTAGACAGCTAACCACCACCCCGTACCATCCGATGTGCAACGGACTTGTTGAACGATTTAATGGAACACTTAAGTTGATGTTGAAGGAGATGTGCCAAGAAAAACCGCGCACGTGGGACAGGTATTTGGCGCCGTTGCTGTTCGCGTATCGGGAAGTGCCTCAAAGTAGCTTGGGCTTTTCGCCCTTTGAACTGATATATGGGAGGCACGTGCGAGGACCATTGACGCTGCTAAAAGAACTGTGGACAGACGACGGTCTCAAATCGGACCTGAAAACAACATATGCTTATGTACTCGAGTTGAGGGACCGTCTAGAGCAGACCATGGAATTAGCACACCAACAGATTACAGTAGCAAGGGAACGCCAAAAGAAGTTTTATGATCGGAGAGCGCAGGGAAGACAACTAAAGGTCGGAGAACGAGCACTGATTCTGCTGCCAACCAGCCACAACAAACTGTTGATGCAATGGAAAGGTCCATATCCAGTCGTTGGAAAAAATAATGAAATAGATTACGTAATTGACTTAGGACACACTACCAAAATGTTCCATATCAGCATGCTGAAGAGGTATGAGGAACGGAAGCCGTGGACAGACGACCGAAGCCAAGCAAACTCATTCGTGATGGTAGAAGAGGGAGAAGAACCTTTCCCATCACTAAGTAACAAAGACGTCCAGACGCAAGCAAAGGTGGTCATCTGCCAAGACCTTACGGATGCACAAAAAAGTGACATCGAGGCAATATTGCAGAAGTTTGCAGGGGTATTTTCGGACAGTCCCGGAAGGGCCAAGTTGTTAGAATGCAACTTGAGTCTGAGCACTGAGATACCTATATTCACACAACAATACCCCATACCATTCGCAATGAAAGATACCGTTGAGTCAGAGGTTAAAGAAATGTTGCAACTGGGGATCATTGAGAAATCGTATTCTCCATATAATTCCCGACTGGTCTTGGTAAAGAAACCAGACAAAACGTTCAGGGTGTGTATAGATTTTCGTCACCTGAACAACGTGTTAGTGACTGACGCCGAACCGATCCCACGAACCGACACGGTTTTCGCTGAAGTCGGTACAAAGAGGTACTTCTCAAAGTTCGACTTGGTGAAAGGGTACTGGCAAATTCCCATGACAGAGGAGGCGAAGACGAAGACAGCGTTCTCTACATCATCAGGACACTTCCACTTCAAATATATGCCATTTGGGATTAAAACAGCTGCCGCCGTCTTTACGAGACTGATGAGAACAGTCCTAGAGGGATTACCGAATGTTCAGCACTACATTGACGACGTTTTAGTAGCCACGGACACGTGGGAAGAACATCTTAATACTTTGTCTGACTTGTTTCAAAGGATCGAGGAGGCGGGGCTTACTATTAAGCCAAAGAAATGCGAAGTGGGGATGAGCACAGTCACCTTTCTAGGGCACAAGATTAGATGCGGCAAGATAGAGCCAATGTTGTCCACGCTAGAGAAGATAATAGGCGCAAAGAGACCTACAACAAAGAAACAAGTACGATCGTTTCTCGGTCTTGCGGGTTATTATCGTGAGTACATACCGCAGTACGCGGAGCTGGCTCAGCCCCTAGTGGACCTCACAAGAAAGTTGGAACGACACCAAGTGAATTGGACTTCTCGGCACGAAGACGCGTTCAGAAATCTCAAGAAGGCTCTAGCTACCGGACCTATTTTGAGGACTCCTGACTTATCGAAATCATTTGTGCTTAGGACCGACGCTTCAAGCACTTGCGTGGGGGCAGTATTAATGCAAGAGCACGAAGGAACACTGCATCCAGTGGCATATGCCAGCAAACAACTGTTACCTTGGGAGGTTAATTATTCTACTATTGAACGTGAATGCTTAGCCTTAGTGTGGGCCGTGAAAAAGTTTCACCTTTACTTATATGGGACACATTTCAAGGTTCAAACTGACCACCAGCCATTACAGTACCTAAACAAAGCTAAGCAGTTAAACAGCAGGGTGTTGAGGTGGAGTTTAACACTGCAGGAATACTCGTTTACAATTGAACACATAAAGGGAACCGAGAACGTTGGGGCAGACTACCTTAGTCGGGCTTAGACCAAGTAGAATTGTTTATCATGGCTTGATTCTTACGGGAGAAGGTAGTTTTCAACAAATAAGTGAAGTGACCGTATTGCGTGAGACTTCAGGTTGCACTTGGTTTGCAATTATTGGGTTGGTGAAATGTTTATTTATCCATATCTGTAAAATATTCCGTGTTCTACAAAGCTTATTCTTGGTTGATAGACGCTGGAAAAGCAGGAACATCATCCCAGTTGTGCGTGTGTGTTTTTTTTTTGCACGTTTCCTTTTAAAAACAAACTTAGTGGGGGGTGATTGTGATGATGTGGACAAAAAGGAAGAAAAACGAGGGGAAAGAAAAGAAGGAAGAAGAAGTCGGGCGATCGGAGGGCAACCAAGAAGGTCGATTCAGGACGCCTGGAACCTTCGTGGGACCCTGGGTTTTGCTTCCAAAGGACCACGTCCGCGCAGACTTCACCGGATCCAGGCTAGACTTCTCTAGAAGGGACACCGACCCAATCTTTCGTGGCGGTTCCGGACCATCCAACATCTGAGGCGTAACCATCCCAACCGGCCTTACCCGTCGTCTCAAGAAGAAGGCAAGACAGTGACAATCCGCAAGTGAAAGACGCTTTAATTTTGACTTTAATCGCATATCGTATTTTTGTTTTGGTCGCATAGTTCTTTTTTATTCGAGAATAGTTTTTTTTTCTATAAATTCTTCGAATCTCCAGGTCTCGTACGTTTTCTTGTGGTTTCTCACAAAAAGAAAGCGAACCAACATCACAGCCAGATGACAGCCGAACTACCAAGCAGTGAAGCCTAAATTTTGCACTTGTTCGGCGAATTAGGGCCAAAATACCCAGACTCTTGCCAAGGAAGGTCAGGTTTGGCTCTACCTTGGCTTTTTCGGGCTTTTTAATGCCCTAAACTTCCAGACAAAAGCCAAATTTTGGCCCAGAACTCGGTGCTACCTGGGTAGTGATACTTTTGACCTCCAGACACTTCGCTTGGAACACTCCGGTTTTTCTTCCGTTCTAATACAGGGAGTTGCGGAATCCCTTCTAAAAAGTTGAAAAGCTCTACCGTTGCACCCAAGAGGAAACCAAAAAAATTTGTAGTGCTACCCTACATTCATAAAGTGTCGCAAAATCTGAAAAGGATAGCGTCTAAGTTCGACGTGGAGGTTGTTTTCATTGCCCCGTGCAGATTGTTTAAAATGTGCGCTATGGTGGGCGGGCCGAAAATGAAGAAACCTGTTTGCAGCAAGAAACACGTCACAAATTTTGTGCCTTGTGCCACTGAGGTGGTTTACAGGGTTCCTTTAACGTGTGGTCGTGTTTACACAGCCCAGACGGGACGTTGCTTAAATGATAGGCTTCGAGAACATGTGGCTTCCCTTGGCAACAATTACGGTTCCCACTTGCCGGGGAATTGTAAAACTTGTGGTTGTTCCCCCATGCTGGACGGTGCGCAGATGGAGGGACGCAACAAGGGAAGACTGGAACGGGAGTTGCTGGAGGTGGCAAATATACATGCCTGTGACAAAGACATTAGTATCAGCGTCGGATAGGTGTATATGCAACCGAAAGAGTACAGTTTCATTAACACTATCTAGCTTGTAAATATTAACACGGCGGTTTTTCCCGCTTTTTTTTTGTACCTCGTTCAGATTGTGTGGCGGGGTGATGTAGCTGTTTTGCTAACTTTTTGAACTGGCGGTGGGCGGACCATATCTACTCATTTGGCGGTACGCCTCGTTTCCATTGAGACGAGATTACGCGCGTGTACGGCGATAACAAAGTTGGAAGCATTCATTAAACTTTAGTTGCCAGTTAGCGCTTGTCCTGTGTGCTTCTTTGTCTTCTTGTCCCGTCTTTTGTTGCGCTATTTTAATATGAACACAGACGCAGCTCGTTATTCAAACAAAACGTCAATTGCTTGGTTGCGCGGCTGTACACATCCCATCCAAAGTAAGGGTTTTTTGTATCCTTTCAGTAATCTAAGCCTTACAAATGCTA
The DNA here is from genome assembly GCA_013358835.2 of Ixodes persulcatus. Classification (NCBI taxonomy): domain Eukaryota; kingdom Metazoa; phylum Arthropoda; class Arachnida; order Ixodida; family Ixodidae; genus Ixodes; species Ixodes persulcatus. Next base: position 418,980 of record JABSTQ010011488.1, on the reverse strand, counting down.
CAGTCTTTCCCAGTGCTCGGCGTGAAATATTTTGTGCTTGGTTGTTGAGGCTACTGTAGGTTCAGCAACTGCTTCAGCTCTGTCAAGGAGAGTTTATCGACGGCGTGCGGGCGGGATCGAAGATCAAGTCCCGTGCCCTCGCAGGCGTTCGAGGCTGCAGCAATGTGGAAGCTACGCTAGCCATGGCAATATAACACAAAACAGTTGACAACGACAACATTAAGGGTTTGTTCACAAACGAAATCAATATATATCGGAGACGGGCTTGCTTTTATTGGAAAATAAGAAACAATTGTTTCGTGCTGCTGTGCGGGAGCAGGAGTCCAAAACATTAATTTTGCACCATGAAACTGTTTATAATCAGTAGGAACAAAGTATACAACCCAAATTGAGAACCCCTAGCCTTCCGCTGGCATCACATTTTTATTGTTACAAGTAGAGACTTTCACTTTGAAAAACACGGTGAGGACCAAAATTGAAAATTCAATAACTTCGCAATTTTTGTTTTGTTTTGGCCCAATATTTTGGTAATTATTTCAGCAATTATTAGCGAATTTTGCGGCTTATCGGGAACTACGAAAAAGTGCCGGAGTACCCCTTTAAGTGTACATGCAGCGATTCAAGTATGCCACAGTTTTTCCATGAGTCGTTTTATTTGGTCTGACTTTTGAGATGCTTATAATAAGCTTTAAAATTTTTCAGGCTTTGGGAGTTTTGATATGCTTGATCAGAGGCACGTAGCCAGGATTTTGATTCAGGGGGGGGGGGGCGCCCATGAAAAACTGCTGTATGAGGGGGAGGGTGGAGAGGAGGCCCCAGCAAAATAGAAGATTTCGGGGGGGGGGGGGCCCATGCCCCCCCCCCCCTCCTTGGCTACGTGCCTGCTTGATCGTATACGTTTTTGTGGGACTGTCACTCACTAGCTCGTTAAGAATAAACCTCTGGTAAGCGATTTGGCGAGCGACGAGACAAGCGACGGCGACCCACTTCGCTGTTGCTCGGTCAGTCGCGCGACGCGGCAAACCGCACGAAAGCGACGCGAGCAAGTGACCAGGCGATGAGCGACGCTTTCGAGAAATCAAAACCGAGCGACGCGACGAACGGCGGTGAGAAATCTCCGTCGCTCATCGCTGACTCCTGTCGCTATCGCCGTCGCTCATCTCGTTGCTCGCAAAATCGCTTACATGCGTTTCAGCCTTTAGAGCTACTGGGACCACAGAATGGTAGTGTTTTATTTTTGCTAGCTACATGTAACTTAGCAAACAGAAACGAAACTAGCACACAAGGGTAAAGACGTATAAACGTGATGTTTGATGAGAACTTTTGAAAATTCGGATGTATTCTGTTCTTTCTCTCCTCTCGTAAATGGGTACTGGAACAAAATTCTTGCACCTATTTTATTGTCCAAATGTCAACCACATCTGAACGCATCACGGAGACATCAATTTCTTGCTCGAAAAGACACCGAAATAACATTTAGAACGAATAAACAAAATATCGATACATCACACTCGACACTCGACAAGCAGCACCGCTCCACGGAAACACGGCGGTAACCTGCGGGTACGTGAGCCCTGTCTAATTTGGCTGAACCGGAGTTGCCTTCTCTATGGTGCCTATTCAACGTCTGTGGACGGCGCGGATGGGCAACTCCAACGGCCAGATTGTAAAACATTAAAGCCACCAAGTGGCGAAGCTCACAACCACGCCTGCCCCCATGTAGGCTGGCCTTGAGGAAGAACAAGGCGTCAAGAACGCAATGCGTCTCGGGAGATCTTCGAGACACATTCGTTTTAAATAATGTTTTGGTATCTTTTCGAGCAAGAAATTGCTGTTTCCGTGGTGTGGCCAGAACGTGGATGACATTTAGGCAATAATAAAGGCACTAAAATTTTGTTGCAGTATCCCTTTTACCATATTTAAAACATCCATAATGGTATTGCTTTGAAAAAAAGTGTTTTCGTTTCACTGTCGAGAATTGTCCATTCCTCGCCTGGTTTTCAACGCAAACCCAACATACGGCGATATAAATATTTGTTTTGTTGATGGTCAGCCCATTTTAACTTACGCTTGTGCTTTTTTGGTTACAAGCCACTTCCAGGCATGAAGGCCAGAGAACGGCACACAGCGGCCTGTTCGCAGGAAGAGCAAGTAGCTCCTGCCGCTACCACGGAGAAAACGAGCGAGCTGCGACTTCTCAGAAAGAGCATTGAGGCTGTTTAGCAAAAGTAAGTTAAGATGAAAACTCTTACTTTAAAGTTATGTCTTATCAAATTCTGCAAAGTTTGAGAACATTTATTTCAATAATTTAGGGCTGATTAAGGAAGAACTTCAAACCTCTGGTGCGACTCCATGGTCGCTGAAGACGAAAAAAAAATGTAAATTTATTCTGAAAAAAAATGGAATTCTTTAAATTAAAGTAATTATTAAACCACCTCTATTTTTTTAAATCGTTTCTGTTTCTCTTTATAATAGCTTAAGCTAAACACCAATTTCCCTTACAGCTAGATACCACGAGAAACCAAAAACTGCTTAGACGAAAACTCCGTAATCCTCCGAAACCATGTTGTGAGTACATGATAGCCAAGATATCACTAGGACACAAGGGCGCTGATGTCACACCACAAAACCAGAGCACTGACTTTACACCAGACAGCAGAGCCCTGATGGAACAGCAGACGCCAGAGCACTGGTGTGAAAATGTCCCCAATCACGTTCGAAAATGTCTGGTGTCACATCAGAAAATACCCAAATGTTCCATGTGTTTTTTTTTGTTTTTTTTTTTTTCATTAGGGCTTCCGCGAACAGAAGATAATGAGCCGAGAAAGGACAGGCAATGGAGCAGCCGGCAGGGCCATCGTATATGGTTATCAAGCGGCAGAAGGCAAGAATGCATTTAAAACCGAAACTCAATCGCACTCACGTGATGCAGTATCATGTAACTAAGATGAGAGCGTCACTGCATTATTTTTTGTTGTTATAAATTTCAATGTCTTCTATTAACTTTAAATAAAAGTTGAATATCAGTTTTGCTTTATATATTACTTATAATGACGCTTTGTTCCTTCTGCTTCTCACACGGTGTGATATGGTCGTTTCAAGATATCAAACACATAAGAATTTTAAACGCAGTTTGTAACGTGCAGACACAATATTTGGCCGCAAAATTTAGGAAACAATATCTTTGGGCTTCAGTGAATATAAGAAAATTAAGATTAGGTCGATAGATTTTCTTTTCATCACCCCTCAAAAGGGACATTGAAAGGGTATTTATGCTCGCTAAGGTTTTTATTTTACATGACCAACTACCCAGAACACAATTTGCAGCTGGAAACAGCCAGAAAACCACCGGTCGAGATTTGGCCGGTTGAGCCGCACTCACTCTTTTTTTCATGGTTAAGTGGCATTTAAATTGAAGCGTACAAATAATATTACAAGTCGTGGGTCTTCTAAGGCACACAGTAAATATAAAAAATATAAAAGAATATGAACTCCATTTTAAGGCCACAAAAAGCTGCAAATAATTTGATCGAAAATAAATGCGTCGAAAATCACACACACACACAAAAATGACCGCATCTCCACGTGGTGAATGATGTTGATTGGGGCGAAGCTCGGGTGGTGCTGATGATACTGATTTTGGTCATAGGTATTGCTGCTTGCTGTCGGCGTTGACGCTTTGCCGCCGCTTCCCGAGCTCTCAACTCCGGGTCCGCTTGGCGTTTTTGACGGTGTGCAGCAGCTTCTCGCGCCCTGGTCTCCGGAGCAGCTTGCTGTCTACGTAGACGCTGAGGCGCTGCATGCCGAGCTTTTCGGTTCTTTTCATTCATGGCAGTAGGAGAATGTGTGGTTTTCTTCTTTTTCTTTTTTTAAGCAGACAGATGGGATGGCATCTCAGAACTACCTACTCTTTTTTTTCTTTTTCTTTTTTCGTAATTTTTTTTTTCATCTTTGTTTTTTTCCAATTTTATTTTTGCCCTACACGAGCACGTGAGCATGTGCTCACGTGCTCGTGAGCACGTGATCTCACGAGAAGAAGCACGAGCACCCGACACCGGCCTACGGCGGACGGCGGACGGACATACGGACAAGGCTAGCCCCTAAGGAGCTTCGCCCCTAAAAAGTTGGTGTGTATGTTTAAACAGACTAGAAATCAGTCTGCATCAACGGGCGACTTGTCTCCTAGCTGTAGATGAGAAATTTAGCCAGTGCAGTACCACCGCTAGCCTGGGGTCTTTAACGTGCATCACGTAGTAGTGATACACGACCGCACGCCGGTACGATGCTCATCCAAATAGAAACGGGCAGGGGCGGCGATTGAACCCAGGATCCCCAGGTTGCGCAGCGCGAGCTTTCGCTCCACGTGCTTGGTGCTGGTGTGCGCTAGCCCACTCGGCCACCGAGTCCTTATCGTAGAACATCGAGCGGAAGGGATATAAACGAACACGCGCCAGATTGAGCCGCCATTGCCGACCTTCTCCTGTCTTACCTAAAGTCACTTGATCCTGGTAAAGTACCACCAAGCTCCCCGTATGGTCACCATTTTGGTCCGCGAAATGAGCAATTTCTCCTTGACCCCTCCGTTCTTGGTGCGCCGATTCAAAGTCACTGGTGACGGGTAGCTTTATGGAGACATTTCTTGTATACCGAAAATTCGCTGTGCACACACCGGCGAAACAAACGTACATCTTTGTACCACCACCACATGCTGCGTCGGTGCTTGGAGGCACTGAAAAATAAGTTTAATGTATAAAAATACGCGAGAAAAACTGTATAATTATAAGAGATCTGTGGAGATGCGCATGATTTATAGACCGACACGCGGAGCGACTCTGTTTACCAACACGACCGGAAGGCTGCGCATGCGCGGTAGCTATGTGGGCAAAAGCAGCCCGGCTCTCCGTGTTTTCGCCATTGCGTTCTATGGCATGCGATCGTTGTTGACGTTGCAGGGACGCTTGTATCTTTATTTGTGCGTCGTATTTCCTGATAACATATGTCTATGCTATGCCCGACTATTTGAGCTCGCTGTCCGAGCCTGAACGACAGCGGTATCGAAACAAACTGTCCGTAGACGGCGTTGCTTACGAGGATCCGTACGCCCTAAACAACGCCTGCTGCACTTCCGACATAAAGTTGGCGCCACCGAAGTCGACGGCTCACGTCGTCGTTTATTTCGTTTTTTCGCCAAGCCAGTTCACGGCCGACACGGTGCAGGCGTACAAGTCTCTCGAGGCCTACGATTACTTCGTGTCGGTTTCCGCACTGCCGGCGGGATCGGTCTGCGGAAGTGTGTGTATTCATTAATTGATTAAATACACACAGTGTCTTCTAGTCAAGGTATGATATTTTTCCTACCCTCATGACCACAAGGCATGACAAGCAGTAACGCTTTGTCCGTTCTGCAGTCTTGGCGGTAACACGTTACAAGTAACGGCGTTGTTGGTACCGCGTTTCTTTTTTTCAGTAACGTAGTAACCTACTCGTTACTTTTTCGACACAGTAACGGTTAACGTACTTACGTTACTATTTCAAGTAACGTAGTTACGTTACTCGTTACTACTTCCCAAGTCTTAAAGAAATTACACTTCAATTTTTTCCGTGTTTTAGGCGTCAAGCCATGTTTTTCTTTGCGTTTTTTCTCGTGAGTATTTAGGTGAAACCGTAAAAAGAGATAGAGTAATTATGTTCAGTTTCTGCATCAACATAATGTTTCTTGATATATGACCTGTATCGTCAAAACCGAAAAATGTGTTAAATCATAATTTTAAAAAGTAACGCAGAAGTAACGTGCGTTACTTTTTATCGGTAGCGGTATCGCGTTCCTTTTATTTTCAGGTAACGTAGCTCAGTAACGCGTACCTTTTATTTGCAAGTAACGAGTAACGTATTTCGTTACTTTTTTTTCGGTAACGCCTACAACACTGCCGTTCTGTCGCCGATCCCCTTCTGCTGGGTAGCACGGGCGTAGCGAGCCTCCGACGAGCGCTTGGCCGATGCTTTGTGCGCGAACACCATGGGAACAAAATCCGGGTGGTCTCGATCAGACGACGGTTTCCCTGCACATAAGCAAGCTTCGGGACGGAGATTGAAATGGAAGCCGCACTTGCCTTCAAGAAAGTGTTTGCCGCACAAACGGTCGTTCGCGCGAGGCGACCATTCTTTTCGATCCACGGATATTATCCACCTTCTATGCCTTTCAGAGTCTGCCGGGAACTTGTGGAAACTCACTCTGCTGCTTTTCTTCTACATTCCGGTGAAATTAACGGCAACACAGCTTCGCGGCATGCTCAAATGCTATGACGCCCATGCGAAACGTGCGCGCTTTTGCCCACACCCCCCGGCTCCGGCGCGATTGCAGCGCCGCCGCAGCTCCGTGACGTCAAGCCCGCGTGTCGGTCTATAAGTTGATTGTATACACCGTGCCAAAGATGCTTATATTGGCGAGAAAGAATTCCAGTACGATGATGCTCCATGGTGATTTTGGCGCTACTGGTTTAGAATGGCCCTCCGGAAGCTTCGAAGACTTCAATAGACCAGGATGGCGATTTCCACGGCAACGTAGACAGTCTTCGTTGTCAGCGGTGCCATGACAAACGCATTGCCGCCCCAGCCTACAAAGGCATGTACCTTCAATGTTTCCTGCCCGCCCGGCAGGTCGGGGGATTCGATCTTCGACGCGGCGGCGGCCATTGTCGGCACTGCCGAATTGTACTCCATGCAGCATCTGGAAGGCAGCAACTTCCAGCTGTCTGTTACATCGTCGTAAGCCATAAGCTGAATTGTCAACGCCGGGGCCCTGACCATTGGCGGAACAAGCGTCCCCATCGTCCCGGTAGGCCCCCAGGTGACGTCCATTACGTGCCTGTACCTACCAATCTATGTGAGAAACGGAGCCCTCGCCGCCGCTCTCTCGCTTTACGGGTAAGAGCTGGAAATTCGCTCCGGCGTCTACCAAGGTCACCCCAACCTCCGGACGGGCACCCGCTACATCCGGATGGAGATGAAGAAGTCTACCCCGGTGCCGAACTTCCTCCGCGTCTCCGGACATCGGGCTACCTTCGACTACAGCGGCCTCAAGAGAGTCTGCCTACGCTGCCAGCAGGAGGGCCACGTCAAGGCGGCCTGTAACGTGCCCTACTGCGCCCGCTGCGCGGCCGGCTGCGGACGCTGCGGGGTGGCCCACGCCACTGTGGACTGCATCTAGCGTCGCAGCTACTCAGCCCTAGCCGGCTACGGCCAGGACGACTTCGCGGCCTGTACTCCGGCGTCCCAGACTCCGAAGTCCCAGGACAGGCCTCCTACCTCCCCTCCTCCCCCTCCTGCGGTGACGGCCACCACTCAAGGGTCCGGCGACACGCCTGCCCCCGCCGAGCCCCCAGTGACGACCCCGTCCGAGCTCGCCCCGACATCGCAACAGTCGAAGCCGGCAAGTCCCACCGACGCGAATTCGAACGCGTCACAGGACGTGGCCGACGCCGCGCTTTAGAACGCGGTCGAGACCGCATCTGTGCACGCGCCCACTCCTCCCAGTACCGGCTCCGAGGAAGTACTGGCGAAGGAAGAACCTCCGCGAACGCCGGACTTCCGCCCCAGCCTGCTTCCCAGCTGGAGCGACATCACGGAGGACACTGCCTCATCGTCGGACGACCGCCTCGTCATCGACAAGGTTGCCCGCGACAAAGACAGCGCTCCGCCACACGGTCGAGATCGTCACCGCGGCACTTCCGAGGAACTGTGAAAAATCTGCAGCCGTAGTCGCAGCCCACATGGCTGTGCCGAAGACGGGAAGCGAGGCATTTCCAGCAGCGGCGAATCAGGGTCGCCACGATCCACTCCAGCACCCGCAGCGGCTTCCAAGCGGTGGCGGAAGGACCTCACCGCGCTGTCTGACAGCTAGTGCATTACGTCCAATACATCTACGGACTAGCAGTGAACACAACGACCTCCCCACTCCATCCTCTTTTTGCACACCTGCGAGTCATCACCCTGAACGTGTAAGGCTTCAACAGCATGACAAAACAGATCGACGTCCTCCAGTTCGCCCGAACCGCCCGCTGCGACCTCTTGTTCCTGCAAGAAACGAACTTCCACAGGCAGCGCGACGTGGACATCTTCAAGCAGCGGTACGGGGTGGACTGTTTTTTTTTTTTCATACGCTACCACACGGAGCTCGGGAGTGAGCGTCGTTATCTTTAACCGCCCGCTCCTCCGGATCAGCGCGTGCTGTTTTGACCCCGACGGGCGGCACATCGCTTTTGATTTCTCCCTGGAACGCACGGGCTTTCGTTCTGTGGGCGTGTACGCTCCAGCCCAGCCCTCAAAATCCACGGCTTTCTTCAAAAGCCGGAAAGTCCATCTGCTCGACGCTCGCCACTGCCTTCTCTTTGGCGACTTCAACTGCGTCGTCGATTCCCGGCGCGATGTCAGGGGCCCAGGCAAAGGACGCTCCACGTGGAACGCCGGCGAGCTGATACGCCTGATGCAGCACTTCAGCCTGGTGGGCTGCTGGACTTTACTCCACGGCACTACCTTTGAGCATACCTGGCAACGAGGAGACTCGAACAGTGGCTTGGACAGGTACTACACCTCCGAGTTTCTGAGCCCCTCTCTCACCGCCTGCTGCGCAATGAACTTTCCTCTCTCCATTGCGCACGTCTCAGACCACCGACGGGTACTCGTAGAGCTCCGCTTCAGCAGCGCAGCCAGTTCTCAACGCACCTGGCGTCTCGACACCCGGCTGCTACGAGACAAAACAAGCCGCGACTGCCTGAGAGAAGCCTTGCGCCGGTTCCTCCATGGAAAGCACCGAACCCGACGACCTTTGACCGACTTCAAGAGATATGGCGGGTGGCGTGCGTAGCGGAAGGTCGTGCCCTGCGTCGGCTGCACGCCGAGCAGCTCCGAGACACCTCACTGCGAATCAGGATCGTGCGACAGAGTGGCGCGGGGCCTCCGCTGATGCGGGGCTGCCTGTTGCAGCTCCTCGACCGTTACCAGCGACAGCTACGGCTTTGTACCAATGCAGCCACAGCCTACCATGGACGGGTTGGGCCCTCGGCTCACCCCGAAGTGCTGCGCTACGCCCACCGCACCGAAGTGCGGGAGCGACGCGTCCCTTCAGTGCCGACATCCTCAGGCGCGCCAGCAACACCTGGTTAATCGTCGGTCTCCGGTTTCAGCGTCCACGTCCGGGCCTTGGCAACCACCGAATCGGCGGCGGACTGCGCGGCCCTCGTGGCGCACCCCTTCCAGCGCGACTTACCGCAAGTTTCCGGAGACCTAGCCGCACACCTTGTGGGAGCGAGAGCTTGCCACCACGGCCAGAGGCCGCTGCCGAACGCCCAAAAGAGGACAAGTCCGAAACGCATGACAGCGCACTTGAAAGTGCCAATAAAAGGACGACACGCCCACAGAACACGGGGAGACGACCGTGGTCACGGAGGCGTGCAGTTCGAACGCTCCGGCAATGTTTTACGTTGATACTAACAACCCATTCCCGTTACTCTAATAAATGTAGGTTCTCGTTATAGAAACCCCGGCTTCGTGTTGTTACTCCCGGATGGGCACGCAGCAAGGCAACCCTACCACATGGCGCCCAACGTGCTTTTGCTGCCCTTCTGTCGGAACGACACGGGGCTGGGTTTCTTCTCTCGGTAAGTTTTTCTTTCAACTGAGGTGTTTCGTTTGGAAGTAGTGCTGGCATTCGCGACAGCGCGATTGCTCGTTGAATTGGAGCCTCAAAACATTGCGCAGTCACGCGGGGGCGTGTTTATCGCTTTTGGGCGTGTTTTTTTCTCGAGCGGAGTTACTGTCTGTTTCCGCGCACGTTTTCTTGTCTCCTTGGCGTTTCTATTTTTTCCCGCCATGTCTCCCACACTACGATCCGAGACGAAGGAGGGCGAAAAGCCTGGAGCAAGCGTGGATCCCGGAGCAGGCTCGGCGGATGCGCAAGCCGAAGTGCTACTGAAGGTGGCAGCCATGTGTGATGCGGTCACACAGCGTCTCGCCGTGCAGCAGTCACGTGAGCCGGAGCTGCGTCCCCAGCTGACGGTGCCGGTGTACACTGGCTACAACGACGCCAAATCAATCGCCGACTTTCTGGGTGAGCTCGACGTCTACAAAGCCGCCTCAGGCGCCTCGGAATCCCTCGTGATAAGCAGAATACTCCCACTCGCTCTACAGTCTAGCGCTGCGTGCTGGTTAAGGCTGCAACCTACGTTCACCAGCCTAGCGGAGTTCGAGCGGCAATTCCGAGCAGAGTTCCTGCCACCTGGATACGAGTTACAAATCTTGAGAGAACTCGAGTCCCGAACGCAACATCCGAACGAAAGCCTGGTTCAGTATGTTCGCGCATTGCAGGAACTCACACGAAGGGCACAACCTAATGCCTTCGAGTCGGAGATTATAGCTCGGGTCCTCAGACAATGTCACCCAAAGTACCACGTGTACCTTACACGGCCGCACCTTTGAGACTATTGAAGAGCTAGCCCGGCATGCCCGCAGCACAGAGGAGATCTTCCTCGCTCAGAAGAGCTATCTCCCACCGCCTTTTGCCACAAACTCTCTCGAACCCGCATGTGCTTGGCAGGGCCCCGAGGCAATCCCGGCGCTAAGACCTCCACGGGACTGGCACAGAGTGCCCAATCAAAGCAGCCGGAGGCGCTCCAGTTTTGGTTCAATGCAGGGCCACTGGAGGACGTCCGAAGAGCGCCCTGGTGCCGGCGACTCAAGCAGGTATTCGGACCAATGTCACAACTGTGGACAGCGCGGCCACTTCCAAAGAGAGTGCTCAAATACAAACCCGAGGCAGAACGAAACAAATGGCGGAAGGGCTGGAAGTGGCATCCCAATCGGGAAACTATTATGGCCTGCGCCGATGAGCCCCAGTGGAGAGCCGCCGATTGGCCACTATCACAGCCGGGATCACGCACGCAGCGTCACTTGTTCCATCGGTATGTCGAATTCAGACTAACAGCGAAATGATTGAGCCACGCATGACAATCACTTTGCTCGGTTTTCCTTTTGCCGCGCTTTTGGATACCGGGGCTGCTATCTCGCTTACAGGAGACGCTGCTTATTAACTATGCAAAAATAAAAAAATAACATTTCGTTCGGCAGACACACGTCTGCAGTTAGCCTCCGGTTCAACACTATCGGCGGGCGGAGCCGTAAGGCTTAAAACTTCATTTAATGAGAAGAAACGGCGTCAGCGCTTTTTGTATCTCCCGGGACTCGCCGTACCCGTGATCTTGGGTCGAGATTTTATCGCAGGCGTAAGCATGACGCTCGATTTCCCTGGTGGCAGCTGTCGTCTGGGAAACCAGGCGGACCTTACTCCGTTCACCAGACGAGAGAACTGCATCACTGGCCCAACCCTCCCAGCCCACTTCACAACGTCCGCAGCTGCCCTACTATCCGAAATCTCGGACACCCTGCACAAGTGTCCGGGCACTGACCTCCAAAAGAGACAGCTGGAGGACGTCTTGCGGCCGTTCTCTCCGATGTTCACGGAGCGACCAGGAAAGACAGACATCCTGCTGCATCGGATTGAAACCGGTAACGCACCGCACCGCCTTGGAGGTGCAATCCACGCCCCATCAGCGTGCACAAAAGAGAACTCCTGGACGTGGCCCTTCAGGAGATGCTGGACACCGGCGCAGTACGTGAGTCAAAGAGCCCTTGGGCATTTCCTGTCGTTCTCGCTCCGAAAAAAGATGGAACTGCCAGACTCTGCGTAGATTACAGACGGCTTAACGAAGTGTCTGTACGGGACAGTTACCCTTTTTCCAGCATTTCCTCTATAATGTACGCGCTCGGTAACGCGACGGTGTTTACCACAATGGATTGCAGCCGCGGATTCCTTCAGATCGAGGTGCACCTGTCAGACGTGCAGAAAACCGCTTTCATTTGCCACAGAGGGCTGTACGAGTTCACCCGCTTGCCTTTTGGCTTGTCCAACTCGCCAGCGAGCTTTCAACGTCTGATGGACGTTGTGCTCGGAAACGCAAAGTACGAATTCGCGATGGCATATATGGATGACGTTGTTGTTTTCTCGCGTACATTCGAGGAGCATCTCGAACACTTGACTATTGTGCTTGAGCGGATGCGAAACGCGGGCCTAACAATCAATCCGGGGAAAGTTCAATTGGCCGAGCCCAAAATTAACCTCCTCGGATTTGTTGTCGATAGCAGCACGCTCCGTCCCAACGAAGAAAAACTGCGCGCACTAACTGAGTACCCGTGCCCCCATGACGTGAAAAGTTTACAGCGATATCTTGGAAAGATTGGATTCTATAGGGATTTCATTCCTTACTGCTCCGAGATTTCTCAGCCGCTCAATCACCTCCTTCGAAAAGGCGTCAAATGGTGTTGGAGCGAACAGCAACAAAGCGCATTTATACCCTTATCAAAGGCAGTGACAGAAAAGCGTGTTTGCATCTTCCCGACCTAAACCAACCATTCGTTTTGCAGACAGATGCAAGCGATTGCGGCGTCGAAGCAGTTTTACTGCAGGAACATGACGGTATACTTCGCCCGGTTGCTTTCGCAAGTCAGACCCTCAATTCCGCACAGCGTAACTACAGTGTTGCAGAAAGAGAATGCTTAGCCATAGTGTATGCGTTAAAGCGATTTGACATGTATTTAGATGGCGCAACATTCCAAATTCAATGTGATCATTTAGCGTTGTCGTGGCTGAAAAGAATTCAGAACCCCGCTGGTCGCCTCGCTCGTTGGGCACTTACGCTACAACAATACGACTACACTATTGTGTACAGGCCGGGTGCTACAAACCAAATTGCTGATGCACTTTCCCGCGCCCCCTTCCTGAGGAGCACGTGCAGGAAGTTCCAGGTCTGGTTGCGGTCGTTAATACAGCCCAGGGACCACCTGACTCACGGTGGGGAACATTGGTGTCAAGAGAGGATCTTCTCAAGGCCCAGCACGACGATGGGTTGTGCCAACAAGTGACTGCCTGGCTGGCAGCGTCCAGCCCAGTCAACACCAAGGGTGATGAACAGTTTGACTCTTACTTACTGAGCAGTGACGGACTCCTGTGGCGCTAAATCCCTCAGGCTGATGATGATCTGAGCAGTTCTCCGTTTCGAACAGCGATGCCTCGGAAGTTACGTAAGTCCTTTATCAGATACATGCACAGCTCTGCCCTAGCCGGACACAGCAGTGGGAGCAAAACTTACGATAAGTTGTCCCAGATTGCGACGTGGCCCGGCATGCGGCAAGATGTACTGAGGTATGCGCGTAGTTGCCAGTCATGCCAGAAAGCGAAGCCACGCGGTGGTCAAGCCCCAGGTTTCATGCAACGGATCGCAAGCCAGAGCCCTTGGCAGATCTATTGCTGTGACGTCATGGGTCCGTTTCCACGTAGCCCACGCGGAAACCAGTACTTGTTCGTAGTAACAGACCATTTCACCAAATGGGTGGAGCTCTTCCCTTTACGAAAGTTGGACTCGCAGAAAATATGGGACTGCGTACTTCAAGTTTTCGCGCGTTTTGGTTTCCCGGCAAGCCTAATTTCGGATAGTGCGTCGTATTTTACGAGCAAAGTGTTCCTCGAGGCATGCGCGGTTCTGGGAATTGAACATAAACGGACTTCGCCGTATCATCCCCAGGCAAATATAACCGAAAGGGTAAATCGAAACTTTCAGATGATGCTTGTTGCGCATACGGAGTGTCACAAATACTGGGATGCGAAGCTCCCAGAATTGGCTTTCGCCACCCGCACCATGGTTAACCGGTCAACCGGGCTCACCCCTGCCCAGCTCAATTTTGGCAGAGAGCTTGCCTTTCTACTCACTAACACACTCCGTTCGACAGAGCCCAGGGCGCAGGACCACAACTACACGAAGTTCGCAGGCGACCTGCGAAAGCGTTTCACTATAACCTCAAGGAAGCCCGGGAGAACCTTGACGTTGCCAGAGTGCAGCAATCCGACCAGTACAACCAGGGACGCCGAGACCTACAGTTCGAGGTGGGCGACTTGGTGCTCCGGTGCACTCACCCCCTGAGTGTCGCGGCGAAGGGCTTCACGGCCTCACTGGCCAACACGTAGGCAAAAAGCTTTCCCCGCTTACATACACATTCACCATTTCAGTGGTGAGTCCACAGGACCAACTCATGTCACCGACCTAAAACAATTCCACATCTCGGAAGATGGTTTTTCGCAGGATCGGACCGATGCCGGCGACGGCCCGGTCCCGGACCCCCCCTCGCCGCCACACAGGCGGTACAACCTGCGACGTCGGTGACTGCTGAGGAGAAGTTGTAAAGCGGTGGACAAGATTATTCTTTTTTTTTTTCGGGTTTCGAGCGTTGTACCTCGATCGTATATCATCCCACGGGCCTGACCGCCTTTCTAAGGGGGGGAAATATTGCGCGATTGTGTGCCCACCCCAGGTCCTTTATCTTTTTTTTATGCAACATACAGCCAGGGGTTACACATGAGAGTAACCCATGTCAATTTCTAATTCACGAAGATGGATCACTGGCAGCGCCACCACCAATCCCGGGCATCTGAACGCCAGGGTCCCCGGACACGTGGCGGTCCCAGTCACCGAGGGCGGCAACCGGCAAGGCCCACCCCATGGAACTGCGGCCAGTGGGCAAGACGTTCCATAGGCACCAAAAACTGCAACTGTCGGCGATTCCGGGAACGGCCACCAAGGACGACCGCGACCTGGAGTGCGCCCTAGCGCCGATACAGCGCCGCCGTCCGCACCCTCGACGACGACCCCCTACCAATGACGACCACGACAACACTGGCCTTGACATGCCAGACGCTTAAGGGGGGGGAAGTGTGGGAGCGAGAGTCTGCAACAACGGCCAGAGGCCGCTGCCGAACGCCCAAAAGAGGACAAGTCCGAAACGCATGACAGCGCACGAGGAAAGTGCCAATAAAAGGAGGACACGCCCACAGAACACGGGGAGACGGACCGTGGTCACGGAGGCGTGCGGTTCGAACGCTCCGGCAATGTTTTACGTTGATACTAACAACCCATTCCCGTTACTCTAATAAATGTAGGTTCTCGTTATAGAAACCCCGGCTTCGTGTTGTTCCTCCCGGATGGGCATGCAGCAAGGCAACCCTACCACAACCTGCACGAGCCCCCCAACCCCAAAAAGGTGCTCCTTGCCCTGTCAAGAATGAAAACTCGGTCCGCGCCGGGCCCAGATGGTTTTCCCGCCGAATTCTACTGAACCTTCTGGAACGTGCTGGGCAACTATATCTGTGCCGTGCTCCGGGAATTTTTCAAGGAGCACCGCCTTCCAGAGTCGTTCCGCCAAAGCAGAATCGTTCTTCTGCCTAAGGAGGGAGGAGACCCCAACGACCCGGGCGCGTGGCGTTCCTCAACGCGAGCTACAGGCTGCTAGCGTCGATCATTGCGCAGTGCCTCCACGGCGTGCTCCCGGACGTGCTGACACCCCGCCAGACGTGCTCGATCGTCGGCCGCAGCATTCAGACCCTGACATCCCTGACGAGGGACGTGGTGCAGCACTCGAACGCTCGCCAAGCCAGAGTCCTGATCGCCTCCCTCGACCAAGCGAAGGCTTTCGACCGGGGGGAGCACCCGTTCCTCCTAGCCGTGCTCACCGCTTTCGGTATTCCCCCTGAAGGGATCCGTCTCTTCGAGACGCTCTACAGTGACATGAACAGCGACCTGTGTTTGAGCGGCGGCATGACGGCCAGCTTCCCGGTAACCCGGGGCGTCCGCCAGGGTTACCGGCTCTCGCGGCTGCTCTTCGTCCTCACCCTGGAGCCCTTCCTAGCCAACGTCCACAGGAGCCCCCAGGTCCGTGGATTCCCCCTGCCCGGAAACGGCGAGGTGAAGGTGTAGGCTTACACCGATGACATTACACTGTACCTGCGGGACGCCGAGGACCTCGGAGCGGCTCTCCGGGTCTTCGAGACCTACGGGTCTCTCTCCGGAGCGAGGCTCAATGAGCACGAGAACGCGGTGCTGTGGGTTAACCGGCCGCCTGACCCCTCTTTGCCGATCCCGACAAAGACTTCGGTCGCGATCCTTGGGGTCATCTACCGGTCGTCGGGAATCTCGGTGGACATTTGGACGCGCATGGCGCGCGACATCGGGGCGAAAGTGGACCGCGCTCGCGACTACGCTCTTTCCCTGGCCGAGCGCCGGTACCTAGCCTACTCTGTCTTCTGCGGGCGCCTCTTGTATCTGGCGCAAACGGTGCTCCCGCCCTCACGTTTTATCCGACGGGTGAAAAGCGCACTCTTCAGCTTCTTCTGGCCAGAGAAGACGGAGCTCGTCACCCGGCCAGTTGTCTGCCTCCCGCGCTAGCGTGGAGGATGGGGCTTCCCCTGTCTCGACATCGCGCCCGCAGTGCTCCAACTCAAGACCACGCTGAAGATCTTGCGCGATGAGCACGGCCCAGCCCGATTCCGCGCGCTCTACTTCGTGGGGCACTCCCGCCAAGACCTGGGAGTTGAGTCGCCGAGCTCACCGGGCCCCTGTGCCGATACCCCGCCGCCAGACTACCGAAGGGAAATCCAGCTCTTCAAACGTCTGGAAGAGCAGGCACCCCAACTGGACCTCGTGGAGACACCGACGGCTTGTCTCACCGAGGTCCTCCTGGAACCGCAGATTTCGGCAACGTAGGCGGAACTCGGAGACTCTTTCTCCTGGTCCCGCCTCCTTTCTTCGTATCTCCCCGGGCACCTACGGGACTTCAAATGGCAGCGCGGCTGGGGCATCCTACCCAGCAAAGACCGCCAGCTCCGCTGGGGCGTGTCGCGCACGGACGAGTGTTCAAACTGCGGAAATCGCGAAACGAACGTGCACGCGGTGAAGGAGTGCGTTGTGGCGCGGACGTTCTGGCGCGTCATCCGCACCATCTTCCACGGCTTGGGCGTAGGGCTTTACCTGCTGCGCGTGAGATGCCCTCCGGGCGTCTTCGTCCACCTCCTCCTCGCCGCGGCCGAGTACGTGCTGTGGAGAAACTGGTGCTGCGCGGTAAGACAGGCGCATCGATCCCGTGCTCTTTGGCCCCTCCTGTGGCGAGGAGGAGGTGGACGAAGACGCCCGGATTCTAGCGATGAAAAGTATACGGCTCATTGGTCCGCCGAGTACGCACTGTCTATCACGGCTTCAGCTTAGGGAGAGAGCAAACAAGAGAGAAGGAGTAGAAAGGAAGCAGGCCAGAACGGGGGTGCACTTATAAAGGTTAATCTTCAGGCCCATCTCAACAATGAGCGCAGCGAGAGGATTTGTCACTTGTACCCAAGGTTGACAGTGCAGTGGATGTTATGCGCGGCCTTGGGCTGGCAGGTTCCGTGCTCTGCCTTATCACCAGCTTTGAGACTGTAGTCACGTTACCCTAACCGGAGACACGATTGGCCTAAAACACGCATAGCGTCTACCCTGCTGTCAATACCGATTGAACAGGGCGGCTCTTTGAAGGCCAGCGTTTGAACTTCTAAAGAAGCTGTCCAGCCCAAAAGTGATTCTAAACGGGGCAAGTTTGAAGACACTATGTTTTACGTCGTACAACCCACATTATTATTTACAATTAGGAACTAAGCGCGACTATTTTTTGCGCACGATGTCCACAAATAAATAAATAAATATTTATAAAGATATATATATATATATTTATCAATAAATTTAAAATTATTTGTACACTGTTAAGTTCGCGTTTTTAAACTTCAAAGATTTTCACGAACGAGTTACACATAAAAGAAACCACGGACAGCACATCGTCCGACTTTCAACACACTATGAATCCCCGACGCTCGCAGACAGATGGTTGCGATGCTGCGCGGACGGTTTTTGAAAGATGCTGCGTAGGGTACACGCCGGGCGCAACGGCTTCGCGACCGTTCGAAGGGCAAAGGATTCGCGACGACAAAGTAGCGTCTTGCAACTTCAGTAAGCTAACGGGGCTCGAGAGTCCCACGCTCACATTTCCGCAGAGCGAGCGCGGCCGGCCATATCGAGGCGCCGTGAGCTCTCGCGTCACGATTGCTACGTCGTTGCTTTGCCTACACTAATGATATCTGCACTGGCAGTTGAAGCAGCCCTCTCCAGACTTCATTCGAGTCCAATAGACGGTTTTATAGCGCTATAGACGCTCGTAATACTGAGAGTAGAAGTCACTTCGGTTGCGGCGTAAGCGGCGGCTTTATGTTTGTTGACACCTGCGTCGACAATGACGAAATATGCACAGAAACATTAAATATAAAAAAATAGATCACACAGAAAGGAATACAAACGTGCCAGGGGCACGGGCAAAGTAGAAGACATTAACGCTACGTAATGCATATACATACAAAATACACTGGAAAAGACGAAAATAATTAAATCTAAAAAACGGAATTAAGTTGTCAACACCGAGGTAAGGCAATGCGAAGAGAGAGCAGCCGGAAAAAAAAAAAAAAAAAAAAAAAAACT
The DNA here is from genome assembly GCA_013358835.2 of Ixodes persulcatus. Lineage (NCBI taxonomy): Eukaryota > Metazoa > Arthropoda > Arachnida > Ixodida > Ixodidae > Ixodes > Ixodes persulcatus. The sequence continues at coordinate 400,549 of JABSTQ010011488.1, read as the reverse complement.
GCAATAGTCCTATAGGCAGCTAAGGATGTATTTGTGATCGCGGTTACAAAGCACCGGCGTCGTACGGCACACGAAGTTGGCTAAATGCAATTCTCGCCCCGAGCGAGCGCATGAATGACTCTTATCCACTTTCCTACCTGTGCAATGTAAAAAAAGAGGGTCGCGGGTCTATAGCCTAGGCGACACAAATATCGATAACCCAGTGGCTATGGCGGTACAATATAGACCAGCCTATACCAAGACATCACCAATATTGGAAAACTCTTGGCTTTGACAGTTTAATATTAACCAGCTTAAGCCAGCGCATATTCAATATCGGAAAGCCATTGGCTCTGACAGTCCAATATTGTACAGGTTATGCCGGCGTATATCCAATATTGGAAAGCTATTGGCTTTGACAGTCCAATATTGGACAGCTAATGCCGGCGTATAGCCAATATCAGAAAGCCAGTGGCTCCGACGGTCCAATATTGGACAACTTATGCCGGCGTATAGCCAATATTGGAAAGCTATTGGCTTTGACAGTCCGATGTTGACCAGCCTATGCCAACGTATCACCAATATTGGAAAACCATTGGCCTTGATAGTCCAATATTGTTCAATGTAATTCCAATATTGGGAAACATATGGCTCAGTTGGGCCATTGTTGGGCCATTCTTTGCCACATCAAATCCAATGTTGACCCAATACTGTGTGCTGCCTGGGTACCCTTCCGTACTCCTCCTCAAGAGCTGCGCTCTAATTAGGCGTTACAGGGAGTTGTACACGGCTTTCACTTTTTTATCGTTATTATTACTTTTCATTGTTGATGTTGTTGAGCACTCACGATGCATGTCATGCGTCCAGAATGCGTTTGGGCCTTTTTTCCTCGGACAACAGGAGTTCCTCAGGCGCTGGTCCTTCCGGTACCTGAGCGTTCGTGACTCGCGGATTGAACTCTGCTTCAGGTACCTAGACAACCTGTGGGCCCATGAGTTCAGAGCGGTGCCGTTGGGGCGCGGGCGCGGGTGTGTGGCTCTAGGGTGACGCTTCGGCCGCGTGAGTGATCGCGCGGACGGGACACCTCGCGGGAGTGTGCCTTCGGGCCTGTGCGTGTGGTGGCGCGGCAAAGACCCGTCAACTGTACAGACACTGGTTCCCGTATATATGTGTACACATTGTTCTTAATCTCTGCGCGTTTCTTACATAATACGTCCTGTCCACAGTGTTTTAAATACATTTTCTAATCAGATTAGCCAATCGCCTTGCGAGGTTTTGGTCGTCTGAATCTTAGTATCTTTGTGTCCGGCTAGCAGGTGGGGAAGGCAATGGAGCTACTTTCCCAGGATCCAGTGACTTCAGTTTTAACGAGGTGCCGAGTCAATGAAGCGTGCGTTGATGAGCCTCCACCATAGCCTCCTCGGTACTGACAAAGCCTGCCAGATCCCCATGAGGCGCGACCGCCGAAAGTGAAAAGGTAGAGCGGCAGACAAAAGATTAGAGGAGAGGCCAGACTGCCTTCATACACAGACGTTCTTTTGCTTGAGTGGTGACATCTTAGCCATTTTTTGACCCAATCGCTTTTTTATGTATTTTTAAGTGCGTTCAATTCGGTATCACTGAGCTCGAGCGGGTAGCTTTGGCTAATGCATAGACGCCATTTTACCGCCCAAGTCAAGCACCCAGTGCGCCAGAGCGTCACGTGCTGGCACATTCAGGGCAGCAATGGATGTCTTCACCCTGAGACAGACAGACATGTAGCAACCATAGGAGAGGCTAAACCCCTTCATGTTTTAAAAGTAGCGCAAAGTGGGTCGATGCAAGAGACACGTGCAACGTGCAGCCCTTGGGAACATCATGGCGGCACAGCGCAGCCCTGATACAGTGTGCTAGAATACTTGGGTAGTGTTGGGACCGGAGCGGCTCGGCAAGGGGAGCTCGTGAGGGCGCGTGTATTGACAGTTCGTGGCGGCGCTGTAGTCGAAATATCCGGCAAAAATCGCGCAGCCCGCCTTTTTTTTTTCACTTTGAGCGTTTCACGTGTCGGTACCACGATTTTATACACTCCGTTTCACCTTATGTTGTACCGCAGCGAAGGCTAGAAGCGCGAGCTCATAGCGTTGGCACTGCCCTTGGTGCACGAAAGCTTGTGCCGCCGAGATGTGCCCTAGAGCAAGGAGCTCGCGCTCGTAGCCTTTCCTGCGGTACGACACAAGGTGAAACAGAGTATAGTTCCGTGTGTTTTTCACTTCGAGTGGTGCGCGTGTCGGGACCATGGTTTCATAGTTCCGTGTGTTCGATCGTGATATGCTTTGAATCTTGTGTTCTGATTTTGCGGATGGTGAACGCGTAAAGCGGGTTTCACATGCAGCGATTTTGTCCCTAGAGCGGCGCGATATTTGCCGTCGTGGCGCTCTGGCCAGCCGCTGCGGCTGAGCGGCACGGTTCCACCAGGTTGGAAATTTTTCACGGCGCAGAGCGGCAGCTTCCGCCCTGGCCACTCACAGCGCGGCGGGAAATCACGTGACAGGAGGAGAAACACTGCGGGAAAGCTGGCGCATAGGACGGCGGCGTTTTCACGTTCTTGAAGCAGACGACAAGCAGAGAAAGTATGCAAGCGACTGGTTTGAGGTTTCTTTTTAGGGGCGAAGCTCCTTAGGGGCTAGCCATGTCCGTCCGCCGTCCGCCGTAGGCCCGGCGTCGGGTGCTCGTGCACCCGACGCCGGGCCTACGGCGTCGGGTGCACGAGCTCCCGACGCCGTAGGCATCGGGTGCTCGATGCCTACGGCGTGCTTCACGTGCAGCGATTCCACGGCCGAAATCGCTGCCGCTAGCGACGCGGTGGCACGGATCGCGAGGTTTCATTTCACATGAGCGTTTTCTGCCGTTGCGATGGCCAATGTTGCTTGCAGCAAGCAGACGCGGTCACTTTCACGGCCTCAGTCACCTCTTCCCAGAGTTTCTCTTTGGTCCCACTGTTTCTAAATGTTTCGAGCTGCGCGTCCCAAAGAACCCGACGCTTCGACACTTCACTTATAAGCAGTTCATTGAAATGGGCGCTGTACCTTTTCTTACTTGGTGGACGATCTGTGTTGGAAAACACACGTCAGTGTCGCTCAGTTCTTGTTCTTCTTTTAATACTCTCACTAGCGCTCGCACGAGCCACTTCCGATTAGCGTCTCTTGCGCTCGCTACACTTGGTACTCAGGCGACAAAAGTAAAAAAGAGCCGCGTGTTTCATTGAGATAACAAATTCCGAGGAAGGGGACAGCAATCCCCCTCCTCCATAATCTCCTGAACAGTTCCGACGCCACTGCTGAAGCAAAGAAGCTCGACCCGCCGAAAAAAAGAAACCGCAAAGCAGTCGCTTGAGTACTTTCTCTGCTTGTCGTCTGCTTTAAGAACGTGAAAATGCCGCCGTCCAATGCGCCAACTTTCCTGCAATGTTTCTGCTTCTGTCACGTGATTTCCCGCCGCGCTGTGAGTGGCCAGCTGGGAAGCTGCCGCTCTGCCGCGGCGAAAAATTTCCAACCTGGTGGAGCCGTGCCGCTCAGCCGCTGCGGCTGGCCAGAGCGCCGCGACGGCAGAAATCGCGCCGCTTTAGGGACAGAATCGCTGCATGTGAAACCCGCTGTGCAGAAATGCCGTCGGCGAAACAGCAACAGAACTCTTGCCCTGCACCTGGTTGCAAAACGGGCCTCATCCGAGTGAAAGGAGTGAAAACGGCGTCCCTTTTCGGCGTTCCGAAGGACAGAGCCAAAAGATATCTTTGGGAGAAGAATCTGCAGCGATCGGACAAGCGTCTTGAAGAAACAAGTGCTTATAAGCCGTGACAAAAATTGTCACGGCTTATAAGCCATTTCTTACAAGTGAACGTCGGGTGGTCCTCGGATGGTCGTGGCAGCCATCAAGAAATAAAAGATTCTCACCCTTTGCGACCGTCGCTTGGGTGCTTCGTCGCATAAATGAACACAAGAACGAGTGACAAGTGAAGCGAGCTGATTAAGGTCAAGAAAAAGAAGACGGGCAGAAAAGAAGACAGAGAAGTTAACCTGGGGTATTAAAAACATACTAAAACAAACTCGGACTTTAGTACGTGCCATTTCGTTCTATTATAAAACAAGATAGGAAAACAAAAAACTGCTTCTGAGTTTTAGATATCCCTTTCAAATATCTAATGTTCGGCCTTTGCGACCAAGGAAATGGGCATTTCATTTAAAATGCTCACCATCCGAGAAACCGAATGTCGCAGCTAATTCTACGCTGAAATAACTTGCAATCCGCTTCTTTAAAGTCGCAATTGTTTTTATGTAAAGGATGGGTAATGTAGCTTGTACCGTCCAATACATTGAAGCATCATGTTGCTAACGATCGTTCCGCAGCGTAATCCACCTCTTTACGAAATCACCGGTTCAAGAGTTTTTGGTAGAGAACGCGCGTCCACACCACGAGCGCACTCACGAGATCTCGCTTGAAAGCATGCCATGGCCGCTCGTGAATCCATGGAACGCGAACATGTGTTTTCATACCAGAAACTCTGGAACCATGATTTCGAAAGAGGTGGATTGATGCCGCGGTACGACCGCTGGCAGGTGGTAGATGTTTCAGAAATCCTATGTGCGCTCCACCAAAGCGGCACCAAAAATTCATATTTTCGCGCGTGCAGCCACGGATGCGCACACCTTCTGGATAACGCGCCGGTGTCGACACCTGTCGCGATCAATACCACGCGCTTCAGGCGAGCCCCTCCGGTCCCAACACTACCCAATTATTCTAGTACACTGTAGCCCTGAGCTAGATTTCAGACGCTATTTTCTTCCCAGAAGTGGAGCGCGCATGTGTTTCGGGCATTTCTGCAACAATGAATGGCGCCACTCTTCCCAGGATAGAGGGGCTTTAGGAGAGGCCACCGTGGGAGAGGCTAGAGTTCCTGTATAGGCTCCCTAGGGAGCCAGAGTTGCGCGTCTGTTTTCCGCTATTCGCCGAGATCCGATCACGTGAGGAGCCGGATCAAGCGCCGTGCAGGAAAGTAGATGTTGCACGCGCTCCGGCGTACGTTCCCCTGCTTTTGAGCGCGCCGCGCGCCCGAACGCGCGGCGCCGCCATTCGCCGAGTTCAGTCACGTGACGAGCGAGATCAACATGCCGTGCAGGAAAGACGGCGCTACGGAGATGAACGCGCAACCCTGGCTCCCGTAAGCCTAGACAGAAACTCTAGGAGAGGCCAGAGTTTCAGCATAGGCTCCCTACGGGAGCCAGAGATCAATTTGCATCGTAAAAGGTGGTGACCCTAACATATGCATCTCTACTGTAGGGTTCGCCAGCGGATCGAGTTTTTAGAGATCACCGGGATGCTTTCGAGACGAGCGATGCGAGGCTTGTGGGCGAATACCGGCTGACCAGAGGGGTGACTCGCTGGCTGTGCGACTAGCTTCGCGGAAAGCTCCAGAGTTGTCGTGAAGGGTCCCGTGTGCTGACGGTCGAACAACAAGTCCTCGCAGCTCTACGCTTCTACGCCGCTGGCGGCTTCCAGGGAACCGTCGGAAGCGACGAAAACATTGGTGTTCACCAGTGCTCTGTGAGTCGCGTACTTGCTGATGTCCCCAACGCTATCATCGATTGCCTCGGGTCAAAGTGGCTGTGTTTCCAGCAAACTCAAGCAGAGAAGGCGCTCACAAAAAGGAAGTTCTTCGAGCGATGCAAGTTCACCGGCGTGATCGATAAATATTCTAAATACTCTTACACGATTCAACAGGATTGTGTTTTCATTTGAGTGCACCCCGTATAAGCGATTTGGCTGAGCGAAAAGCCAAGAAACGGTAACAGGCTTAAATCGAGCTAGTTCGTTCATACTTCAGGTAGAGGGAGAGATATACTTTATTTTAAAGCAACTACTTTAAATAAGGCCAGCTCAAGGGGGATTTAACCGCTATTTATTTGTACCCTTTTCCTCATAGATGGCGCAGAATTTTTCCGGAACAAACGAGTTGCATCTTCGCAGCTGCGCATGCAGATCGGGCGCTCGAGGTGGCCTCAGGCCACGGGCTGTTCGCCGCCGATCTCGAGCTAGATCTTCTTCGCTCTGCGTCCGCCACTGCAGGAAGCGGCCAACACGCGGCGCGAGATACTAGCCAGTACATACGTAGGTTACAGTGGCCTACAAAACGTAGAATAAGCTCTGATTTCCGAATGAATTCGAAGTTCCATCCACGTTCGAAATTATCGAAAGCACAAGGTGCGGCGTTGCGGCCGTTTGGACCACCATATTTAACACGCAAACGTTGTTTCGCAAAAAAAGAAAAGAAAAAAAGAATATATATATATATATATATATATATATTATATATATATACATATATTATATACCAGGTGTTCATTTTTAATTCGAACAGATTTATTACGAAAAATCCGTAAAGATGCACTAGTAAGGTTTGTTCATGTGAGTTATACTGCCAGGGGGACATATTATATGGGGCTAATCATAACAATCAGTCGGCTAATTAATTAAAATTCGTTAATTAACTTTTTAATTAATGAAAATAGACATATGGTTCCAATTAGAAATTTGCTCAGCGTCGTCGAAAACCCCGAAATCAGTCATTTTCAGAAAGACTTTGAGCGCGTGAGAAGCGTAGTAGTGAACTGAAGTTACCGCTCGTGGAGTAGGTACAAAGCTACAGGTTGCGATAAGGCGCCCGTGCGATTTTTCCATCTCTTATCTAGCCCCAGCCTTGTACCTGCTCCACGAGTGGTAACTTTAGTGCACTACTACGCTTCTCACGCGCTCAAAGTCTTTCTGAAAATGACTGATTTAGGGGTTTTCGATGACGCTGAGCAATGTGAAACAGAGTATAACAACTAATTTTCTTTTTCCTCCTCTTCTACTACGAACCCAACTCGAGGAAAATATTCTTTTTTCTTCTTTTTTGGTTCCTACTTCACCAAAAATTTAACCCCCGAAGGAACATGTTTTCTTTCTCGTGGAGCACGAGAGAAGTTGCACTAACGCAGTCAAACATAGTCAAAAAGTAACATATGTCGTTAGTTGTTTATACAGCAGGAGGTTAGTCTGCCTGAACATGGCGACATTGTTACCCACTGTAGGTAAGCAATTTAGCCAGTGCAGTACGACTGCTAGCCTGGGGTCTTTAACGTGCGTCACGCAGTAGTGATAAATGACCATACGCCGGTGCGGTGCTCATCCAGATCGAAACGGGCAGGGGCGAAGATTGAACCCAGGATCCCTGGGTTTTGCAGCGCGAGCTTTCACTCCACGTGCTCCGAGCTGGTGTGCGCTAGCCCACTCGGCGATTCTCCGAAATTCCCTGTAGGGAGAAAAAAACGATTTAGTTTCAACTCAGTCGTCACTGTTCGGCGACGTCACCGGACACGTCACGGTGCAGTTCTCTTCCGATGTAGTTTGTTGGCGATGGAGATTAGGCTTCTCCCACCGGCGACGTCACGATGCAGTTTCTCCACCGCTTTTTCCAGCATAGACAGACTGATGCCATATTAAATCGCATGCAAAATATGAATAATCTATTGTGGGGGGGGGGGGGGGGGGAGGGTGTTCCTTTAAAGATTTATATTACTATTAATCTGTGAGACGAAATGTCCTTTCATTATCATCATTATTAACTTAGGTTGCTCGCGAAGACTCACGGGCTCGGTCATTTCTCTCGTGACGGGTAGAAGACATCGTGCCATTCTTCTGTAGCTTCCTTGCCCTTCGCAATGTGGCCCAACATGCCTCCTCTTCCAGATTTGGGTCGCTTTTTCTCCCGACTGCCCTGGAGTTCTGAGAAGCTCATTCACTCGGGATACAAGCAGATGGATCCGCAGCGCAAAAAGAAAGTCCAGATGATCACCCTCAGTCTTATGTTCGGTTGCATTGTACTCGCCGTCTATCTGATATTGGCGATGGGAAAGGCCGGCCACAACAAACTGGTAAGTTCTAATTATTGTTCTGCTTGCAGACCATGAGCTGCTTTGTTAAGGAAGGAAAAGCAAGAGTAGGCCCTAAACATGACTTGCACGTGACGACATCGCATTTGATGGTGGTCATTCCTGCGTGTTCTTGCCGTCCGAAAAGGAATGTGATGGGGCGAAATGTAAGCTGAAGAAGGTACGCGCTGAAAAGTAAGGTCATCCCAATGGCCACTGTTGGGACGTCAGTGCCAACATGTTTGATGTTAGCAACTCCTTTAATAAAGATTGCGTCTCTTCTCACAGCTCTGAAAGCCCCAGCTGCATTACGCCGCCGCAGTCAACACCATGAAATATGCATTTGTTATGCATGGCTCGTGCCGACGTCCCTATTGTAATGGACTTCTTCCAAAACCGACGCGCCCCATCCTGGCGAAATACCACGCAGTGCACTCTGGGAACTAGTTGGCCACTCAGTTTCGGTTTCGACTGGGCAGCTTCATCTCATGCTATCACGCCGCGACCGAACGCGCTGCTTGCGTTTTCGATTATCTGACTTTTCACGAACGTAGAATACACTCATTCTCGAGCGATACAAAACGAAGACCGGGGCACTTTCCCTGGTTCCCGAAACACCGGATATTATGAGGGCGTATGCAAACCAACGCGCTCAAGCTCGTTGATGCAAACGTAGTAAGACGTGGCTTAGTCACCTCACCCCACGAGTGCATCTTTGAGTCCAATTTCGATAATCCCGTCTAGTACCAGTGAACTACAACTGAAATTTGGTCACCTGGAGCCTTACACGTATTTTGTTTGCCAAACGCCCGCTTCTTGTTACTTCATTGGGCGAAAAGCAAGCCGCATCCTCAAAGGAGTATCAAAGTTGAGCCCAGCGTTGACGCATAATCTTTTAAGGAAACGCAATACATTCGACCTCACTACTGCACAAAAGTTACTGTATCTCCCACTCAAATTTTATGCTGATAGAAGATTTAAGTTTTCGCAAACGCTGAGATCGGCTAGCTACGACGGAGGCCCTAACAAGCGTCCCCTACTCCTCGCTGAGCCTTTTTGGACGAGCTTTTTCTGACGCCCAAGATCTGTGCCTGACCGGTGTGTTTGAAATTATCTCGGCATACTCAGGCAGGAAGAAAGCAAACACATAACAAATATTATGGCCATTAGCAAGAGTCAAACGCGCTTTGAATAATTTCGTTCGTTTGGCGCACCGCATAGGGGTTCATCCCCGTCCGGCGCACTTCCGGCGAACGGTGCGACATTCTTCACACAAGTGCTCGACTTTTGCTTTGTTAAAACGGTTTGTATGTACGAATGTGCTTATTTGATTGCAGGATAACTTCATGCGCATACGCGATGTTGAATATTAGTGGAATGCAAGCGGGTGGGGACTTAACTTAATTCGTGCAGTGCTGTGGGTCTGTACAGGTAAGAGATAAGAAGTGTGTTAAAATTGAGTTTTTCAATGGCGCCTCCGAGTTTTACCTCGCGTACTCAGGCGTATTAAGACAAACGGTAATCGCAAAAAGTAATATTTTGTCTATGGACGCACGAAACAAACAAACTTCCTGATCAACAACACTAATGTAAAGGCGCGAGCTCGATGCATGCATACTTATTGGTTGCTACAGATTGTTGATTCGTACACAAGCAAGATCCCCGAGCTTCGCAGCGTCGAGATTCCCAGCACTGGCTCGTCCACATACCTCGATCGAAACGCTAACAGAAAGGCTCAAGTACAAAAATAAAACAAGCATGTGTTAAGACAAGCTATACGTCTCGGGTTTGTGCTAAAGCTTCGAGGTCTGGCCATTTAGGTTAGTTTAGAGACCACAAATGACGCTCTCGGGACCAGAAAACATCCACGCTCTGTCGACGTGTCGATCGAAACCGAAACCAAGCTACTCTCCTCCCTGGCCAACTAGTTCCCAGAGTGCAACGCGCGCCGTGTTGCATGCAGGGCTTTATGGAAGTAGTCAATTGTATATAGTCGATAATGGCGGCAACGGAAAAGGAGCCGATGCTGCGCGTGAAATAAACAGCGCCGAGCACCCGCGTTCAGGGTGCTCCGAACGCAGAGAATATGACCAGCTGCCAACGGGCGTCATTTCTTCTTTGAGCTTCAGCGGCGGGCCCCTGGCCGCCGCTGGATCAGATATACTACAGCCCCGTCATCGGTCATTTTGAAGGACTTTGTTCCTGCGCGCGTACCTTCTGGAAGCGATAATTCCCATCACCGAGTGTGTTTCTCTTGGGAGGAACAAGTCGACATTACCATTGGTACGGAGCTATGACGTCTCGTGCCAGCTGCTCGTGTGAGCCATGCACAGCCACATATGCATCAGGGGAAATAAACCTTGAAGTTTTCTAGACGTGCCAGCTGGCGGGTGTCTTTGAACTGCTGGCTGTGCAGTATTTTCAGGTCTACCAGAAGACGTCGTTATTAAAAGAAACTATTAAAATAAGAAGCTCATTACCTATGCGTAGTTCGGAATCATCGCCATTGCTGGGTACTGATGGTTATTTCTACTTACTGATTTTGTTTTTGTACTAGGATTTAGGTGTGAAACAAAACAACGTGAACCTAACGCTCGCGGCGCATAAAATACTGGCATGGCGGCAAAGGACGTGGGACATGCAAGCCATCTATAAGGAGTATTCACTGGGCGCCATATTTGTGGGTGCTGTCTAGAGCGCATGCTCAAAACGAGCCCACATTAATAGGCTGCTAAGGCCGGCAATCTTGAGGGTGCGGAATGCACGTTACGAAAGAACTGTGGAAGCTCGCCATCAGCACGCGCTCAGCATTCGCGCACACAGCTATTAGCGGCGAGATGTTTTGGTGGCGCCCTCCTGTGGTTCCCCCTTGTGACGTCATTACCTTGCAAACAACAAGTTCGATGGTGTTTGTTTTTAGCATGGTGGAAGCTTGAAATCATTGCGCTCTCAAAGGAACACTGCCAACACCGTCAAAATTAAAGTTCTTTCATTCCTCTTATTTTCGTCGATGATAAATCCCCTTTCCGACGTCATAGTCAGCGTTCGGCCAATCGAGGAAGGCCGACCACAGCGACGCTTTCGGTCGCGCACGGGGCTAATGGCCGCCAGTGAATACTTCCTATAGGTGTTATTTACTGGGAAATATACTTGAGTGAGGAGATCGAAGCGCATGCTTAGAACAAGCTGACATTTATAGGATGCTCAGACTGACAATCTTGATGCTGTGTAATCCACGTTGCAAAAGAACAGTGGAAGCTCGCCACCAGCACGTGGCATGGCGGCATGGGAATACTCCTTATACTGTCAGCTCTGCGCATGCGCGCAGGATGCATGGTAATCTGGTCTTTGCGCAGGCGGGGTGCCCGCACCTAAAGTGTAGGCAAACGCTGACTTGTTTGTAAACAGTGTGTTGGGCTATATATTATTTACTTCCGAGGTTCTGTCCCTGAATATGCATAAATATTCATGAATATCACTAGAGACACTAAATGAGCTTCGCTTAGAGAATAGGCACTGCGTTCCCCGATCTGCTAGTGGGCGTCGCCATGTTGGTGCTTAGTCCAGAGCAGGCACAACTGTCGATAGCCGCAATTAAAAAATGAGGCTTCCTCAGTTTTAGATGCGCTGTTATGAAGCTGAAGTGATATTGTTTTGCTCTGTCGCGAACTGTTTTAATATTTCTGGAGGACGAAAAAGCGTTTTCTTCTATTTAAAATAAAGCTTTAGATAACTGGGCTTCATGAATGTAAGCACAAAGGTAGCTGACGTGTCGTTACTCTAAAGCGTAGCTTATTTATTGACTCTAGATTGCACGTGACGTTGTCCATCCGGAGAGGTCGCAATGAAGACTTCTTGCTAATGTAATTAGATTCTGTGCATGTAGCGCCATCGCCTTCCCTGCCTGCCGGCCTGATACAAACATATACTAACTTACAGACGAACAAACCTCCCAAGGTGATTGCCTGATTGTTCTCAGTTGTGATGGCGATCGCCATTTCAGATCCATTCAAATCTGAGAAACTTTGAAAGGGTTGTTCTAACCATAATCGTACTAAGAGCGTTCATAGCCAATATATTCGTCTTTGGCATTGCACATGCGAGCAACTTATCAATCCTGCTTATCTTCCCAGATTTTCTACAACGGCAATGTTGTCTTTGCATGTGTGAAGACAGGCAAACTATTTTTTATAAAAAGACTGTTAGTGCGTAGGCGAGCTGGTGGTAGTTAATCATGTCGTTTAACACTTGAGACTGTGATGCAGAAAATAAAAAAAAAAACGTATTAGCTTTTCATTCCGGCAACATGTTATGCCGCCAAGCACCGACGCCACATCTGGTGACGGTGCGAAGATGAGCGCGCTTGTTTCGCCGTTGTGCGTATAAAAAAATCTCGGTGTTCTAGAAGTGCATTCATAATGCAGCCTGTCACCGGTAATTTTGATTTGCTCGCAAAGAGTGGAAAGGTCAAGGAGAGCCTGATCATTTAATTTAACCAAAATGTCGTCCATGGGTGGGAATTCGACCCTACTTTCTCAGGATCCAGTTAATTTGGTTCATTCCTAGAATAACGATTTTGGTGGCACGGAATTAATGCTGGAGATTTTATGGGCTGAGCAGCAGAACCACTATTTTAGCTGCTAAAGTGGCGTGGAGTAAAGTAACTCTTTTTGCTCTATTGTATATAAAAGTACGAAAAATAAAAGCAATGTATGGACAACGTTAGCGTGGCGGCCGCCATGTAGAATTATTACGTGCCGCTGGTTTGGGGTACTATGCCAAACATTTCTTTTCTGTCGACTGTGAGATTCTAAACTTCAAGGATTGGAACAAGCACTCATAATTTTCCCCGACTGTACTTTTGTATTGTTGTTAAGCTTAAGTAAGGTAAATACGGCGCACAAACATACGAACACGAATAGAAGGACACAAGACGAGCACCGTGTTCAGCGCTCGTCCTGTGTTTGTTTCGCCGTCTTTGTCTTTCTGTGCGCTGTGTTTACCTTATCCACTAATCAGGCAAGTCGTCTGCATCGCCACATTAGCTGAGGCCTAACCTGTTTACTTCATCCTATGTCGATAAAGGCAACAACGTCATATGTCAAGTAATGTCGAAAGTTGGGCTGGTTAGTATTCGTAGATCAAAATCTATAAAAAAAATAAGAGTTTGAAAACTGTATAATGCGAAACTAGAGCGCAGCTCTGGTGGAGGAGGAGAGGAGGGTACGAAGGGGAGGGTATGCCATCCTCCTCCTCCTCCTTCTGCCTTCTCCTCCTTCACTCCTCCTCTCCTGCCGCTGAATTTGTTCATGGGTGACGTGACACAAAGTCGTGGCGTCATTTTCCCCTCTAAATTTAGCGGAGAAACTGAATTGGTGTTGAGATCACGGAACGTCAATTCCCCCGCTAAATTTAGCGGGGAAACTTAACCCACGAAATTTCGGTGCTAAATTTAGCGAGAAAATTTCCCCGCTAACTTATTCTTATTAACCATCAAATAATTATTCTCTGATGACTAATACTTAAAGAAGCCCTCATTTGGTTCTCCCCACGGAATGGCAGTCGCAGACTAAGCTGCCACGTGATCTGGCGCCGCATACGGGCCGATCAGTTTCAGATATTGTAAAGACTAGGTTCCACGGAGCGAAAGAGCGGCAAATTTTGCCCGACGGCGATCGCTCTGCGCTGTGATAGGAAGAGTTGCTTTAGCGCCACGCACAAAGCGAACGCGACGCCGGGTGAAGTTCCACGGTTCTTCGTTGCATATGCGCTCCATGGAGTTCAGATTTTAAATATAAACTTCCACACTTCCACTGAAGGATTTATTTCTAGCTCGTCCTGGCTTGTTGTGCTACTCCGTCCCACCGTAACTTGGCAGTCGGCGAAGACTGCAGTCCCAGTGAGCCAATCAGCCTGTTGGAGGGAGACACTTGACTATACCTAATCTTACAAGCTGTATGCAGTGCTATGAAAGCCACAGGCAGGAGAGAACGAAAGGAAGCCTTTGTACAAACCTGAGTGACAGGCGACATCTGGATCACACAAAAGAGGGTCCCGATAAAAATGAAGTTCTTTCTTCATCTCTTATCGAACCACTTGAGTTCCGCTCTAGCCCATGAACCCTCAGCGAGAGGTGTCACGTGCTTGGCCTCAATCGGTCTGGTTGGTTCGAAGGGGACATAGTGTTCGCTCGTTACCAAGTTTCCGCAATACAAAGTATGGTCCTTGAACTTTTGCGTGATGTGTATTTTATTATGTGCAACCCACTATCCCGTTACTTGATTTTGATTCTAGTAATACCATATTAAGGGAGTCGTACGAAGGGATGTCGCTAAAGCATGGCTAAAGCTCGACTGCTCTTCATGATCATATTAATAAGCAGGTGAGTTAGTTTAAGTTACATGCAGTAGACTCTATTTAAGACGAACACGAAGGGACCCTGAAAATTTGTTCGACTTATCAGATGTTCGCCTTAACAGAAGTGCCCTAATTAGCAGAGCTATGACTGGCAACCGATCTTGAAAGATAATTGCGCGGATTCGGCTGCTGAGGCTCTTACAACAGTAGTTTCGAGCGCCATAAATAAATTCGTGCCTAAGCGTTTCTCTCGGGCAAACAAGTACCCGTCATGGTTTTCAAGGGAGCTTAGGCGTTGCTTGCGACGTAAGCTTCATTATCATCGTCTTTTTAAAAAATCTGGACTGCATAAGTGGTACGCCAAATTTAGTGAGTGTCGTGCTTTGGCAAAAAAGCTTTTTAAACAAGACGAAAGTATGCATACGGCTGCACTTGAGACCGATATGCACACGAAGCCAAAAGACTTTTGGAAGTATGTACCATCAAAAAAGAAGCAAAATCATAATGTCGTCCCCATAAGATATGATTCTGGTTACACATGTGATCCAAGTAAAATTGCCAATAGGTTTGCAGTGCATTTTAAGTCCTGTTTTTCGTCTGCGGCAGTCACTGACGGCAGCACGACGTGCCAAGGCACATTAGATTTTCTTTCTTTTACCCCATTTGATGAACTTGAAATTAAGGAAAGCATTTTTAAAATGAAACCTAAGCTGTCTTGTGGTTCAGATGGCATTCCCAGTTTTATTGTGAAAGGGTGTGCAGAGCTTCTGTCTACCGTCTTATTACACATATTTAATTTATCACTTCGTTCAGGAATATTTCCTGCTATCTGGAAAAGCGCCGTAGTTGTTCCAATTCATAAATCAGGCGATCCTAGTATTGTAAACAGCTACCGTCCCGTTTCATTACTGTGTAGTTTTTCCAAGTTTTTTTTTGAGATGGTAATACACAAACGTCTGTACAGTTACTTCAGCCTAAAAATAAACCCTGAGCAACACGGATTTTTGAAGGGCAAGTCAGTTCAATCTAATCTGTGCTCTTTTTTAGATTATAGTGTTCCATTTGTTCGTGACCATGCACAAGTCGATGCAATATATTTCGATATGACGAAGGCCTTCGATAAGGTTGATCACAATATTCTTCTTACCAAACTTGATAGTTATGGTTTGTGTCCAACGTACTGCCGTTGGTTTAAAAGTTATCTCTCATGTCGTGAAAATTATGTTCGTGTGTCAGGGCTCATGTCTGATAAATTTTTGTCGCCTTCCGGAGTGCCCAAGGAAGCAATCTTGGTCCACTTTTATTCTTGATTTTTGTGAACGACATCTCTCATAGCGTGAAAAACTCTGAAGTATTACTATTTGCCGACGACATCAAACTTTTTCGCTGTGTTCGTTCGTACTCGGAGTGCAAACTTATTCAGGATGACGCGTTGGCAATTTCAAGGTGGTGTTCTATGAACCATCTTTTGCTTAATGAGCAAAAGACAAAAATAATGTCACTGTCTAGAAAGCGTCAGTTACTTGTGTTCCCTTACACAATAGACAGCAGTGTCATCTCCCGAGTGTCCGTCATTCGTGATCTTGGAATTTTTGTTGATTCATCTTTAAATTTTAATAATCATGTTTCAGCAATATGTAATGCCTCTCTTAGGAATCATGGGGTGATATTTCGTTTTACGAGGAAATTTTCTTCTCCTGGTTGTCTCGTGCGTTTGTTTTGCTGCTTAGTGCGTACAAAGCTGGAGTTTGCTTCAATTGTTTGGAATTGTATCAACCACACTGCATCATGCTCTATTGAGCGTGTTCAAAGACGCTTCATAGGCATAATCTATGATAGGCATTTTGGGCGCAAGTGTTACTACAACTATAATGTACTACTTAAGAAACTAGGGTTGCGCACCTTGCTCGACAGAAGGCGTTTACATGATTTTATGTTTTTCCATAAGGTTGTGAACGGAAGTGTTGATTCATCGCTTTTGTTAAGTACTGTTTGTTTTCATGTTCCCTTGCGGTCAAGTCGGTTTCAGAGCCCGTTCTACCCCCGGACTTTATATGATACGTCTCCCTTAACAAGAATGCAGCTGGAATTCAACAGGCTTGACCAATCTGCTATAGACATTTTTAGTGACGTGACAACTTTTCGACGTACACTGGAGTCAATCATTTGTTTATAATGTTGAATCTATGTGGCTGTCTGCGTTTAATTTCCAATGACGAACTGTGTACCACTATTTAGGCTATGTGCTGTTTGTGGACACAACAAAATAAAGATTATTATTATCATGCTGGGCACGTCTAAATTGCTGTTGACCAATAAACACAGAATGAAAAGGCCTACGGAGAAGAGATACTTAAAAAGGGACATTTATTTGGCTTACCATGCCAAAAGAAGAAAAAAAAATGTTTCACACACCACTGCGGGGGGAACCGATCCATTCGGTGATTTTCGACTGCCTCCTCCTCTGTGCAAATCGGTGTCTAGCGGCCCATGTTCCTGAGAATACATGGGCCAGATGTCATAATTGAACCTTAATCACTCTCATCACGTCCATCAGACTCCTTGTCCGACGCCTCCTCCCAAAGGCAGTATTCTTCAGTGCCGTCGAGCGCATTTGAAATCCCGCACTTCTTGAAAGAGCGAGCGACGAGCGTGCGCCAACTCTGTGAAAACCCGGCGCGGCGCATACAGCGAGTAACCCAATGTCTGCTCGCCAAGGTTCTCATGCAGCAGCTCGATGTTTACGGCGAGGTGCCGTTCACGCTGCTCTTTTACCAAGTTACGGCGAGGTGCCGTTCACGTTGCTCTTTTGCAAAGTCGCCGAGACTTGCCTCGACGTCGGCGAACGCGCCATTCTTCGGGCTCCTAAAGCTTCTCGCTCCGTTGCAGGCGAACAGAGCTTGCTTTTGTCGTCTCCATCCGCGGATGCTGCCCTCATTTACGGCGAATCGTCGTCCAGCCGCAATGTTACCGATGTCTTCAGCAATCAAAAGAATTTTTCTTTTGAAGGCGTCCGATGACTTTTTTTGCGCCGACGCCATTGCCGAGCCCGACAGTGTACGAAGGGTGGCGCCTCGGACATTGTGATTATAATTATGATGATAGCTCTTTTGAGCGCCATATTGCTTCGAAACCGAAACTACGTCAAACAGCGTTAGATCGCGCCTCATCGAAGCTGAAAATTTGAAAAAAAAAAAACTCATATTATATGCGGATTTTTACGGTACATCTGACGTACACCTCGGCCGGCGCAATTGTGCGGCGTTGCCGTCGGTGCAGTGCCATCGCGAAGGGGACCTATGAAAGATCGAGTTAACCAAAATGCGCGCGCAAAGCGGTTCGTGTTAAACGATTTTTTTTTTTTTTGCATTGCATCTATGGGAAACCAACCAAATGTTCTTACTTTGTTCGGCATAACCAAAAATTCCGCTTAAGCGAGTTCGCCTTAACGGGAGTCTACTGTATATTTAAAACCAGAGACGACGGAAATATAGGAACATGAGAAAACAAGACGTGGTTTCCTGATTTAACTATTATGCGTAACTGTTCTTTATCTCCCTTCCAGGACTCTGAGGATGCAGTCACCATCGTCGCTAACGGCGGCCAAGTGAATGCTAAATGGAATCCTGATCAACGGTCGGGGATAAGGGTTCAAAATCCTTCCAGTTCCGCTTTTTATAAGCGGCTTTTCCGGAATGTGCCGCAAAACCTTCGCGTATCACACGTATTCAAGACTTCGGAGTCTACAGTACCGACTCCAGAAGCCAAGACGAGCGTCGAGGGAGACTCTCCAGACAAAAACTCTTCGGTACGCTCGGTGACCTCGCGTATATTTTCCATAAATAGCGTATAACAAATATATTAATTTGAAAAGCTTCTTAGGCCTTTAATAGAAACTAACTGGAGGTGCCAGCTTTGGCAAGTTCAAAACAAAGGACGAAGTTTGGAGGTCGAGCCATAAAAAAGCTGCACTTTTTATGTTCATTTGGTTTATTCTACGCAAAGAGCTCAAACAAATTCCTGAGTAACACATTATCTGATTTAATAAAAGAACGCAAAAATAAACACGGAATTAAGATGTACGTTAGTTGTGGCGTTCCAAAAAAATTAATCATTGAGGTGTCATTTTTTTCGGTAGGGATTACGCTGATACTGTCCGTTTAGACATGGCATCAATAAGGAAGAAATTAAGATGCATTTCGTGGTATAATAACAGTAAATCGCCGGTTACAGTTCAGCGGCAGTTTATAAATTACTGTGGGCGAGGACTGCCATACGTCGTTACAAGCAGCAAAGTGCGGTACGTATGCAAAGTTTAGATATATTGGCAGTGTCGGTGACATGTAGAGAACAGGACTGATGATATATTATCTAACACACTGCGAGGATAGGAGCGTCGCTTAGTCGTTCTTCGGAGAACAAGCTCATAACATAATGAAATATATTAGGTAAAAAAATTGGCAGCCACTCCCCTTAGGGAAGGTAGATGATCAGCGAAGCTGTTTAGCACACGACACAGACGTGACACAGAATTTTAAGCAAAGGTAGAAACACATTTATTGCCTTTATCGGTGGTAATCGTGACGAAGGGTACGCACACACACGTGTCGCCCGCAGCCGCCGCCGCTGACATTCTCGTTGCCGTTCCCGCCGTGGCTCTTCGCTGGCGCGTTGCTCTTCGGGAGTCCGGCCTATACGCGGCCTTTCTATTATACAACGAGATAAGAGAAGTGAAATTAAAAATAGAGAATGGCAATTTGCCTTTCTGGTTTTTTATACATTCGCGTGGACGACTATCGCCCCCCCCCCCCCCCCCTCCCGGAGGAGCCGGAGGAAACTAGACACGCGCGACGGGACCGCCCCCTGGTGGAAAGAAGACACGCACGACGAGACCGCCTAAAGTCCCTGTATCTGGGAAAAGTGGCGCATTCTCTCCTTCTCCTCTAAAAACCCTCCTTACCCCACCTCTAACTTCCGGTTTGCGACAGAGGCGCCCTCTGAAATTTCCCAAGCGTCTGGACGTCCCAGTTAGCTGGAGCGGGCGAGGTGCCGATCGTGTGGACTTTTCTCGTCAGACAAGTGTGGCAATGACCTCATTTAGAGCCCGCATTCGTATCGGACCGTCCTGAAGCCGCTCTAGATCTGTTCGTCCAACCGCGGATCCCAAAAGTTCTTTGGATAATCGTCCCTTCCGAGTTGCATTAGGTCAGTGTCTCGTGAGTGTTCGGCTTCGCAGCTGGCGCGGGCGAGTTGCCGATCGTGTGGACTTTTCTCGTCATATAAGTGTGGCAATGACCTTATTTAGAGCCTGCATTCCTTATCCGACCGTCCTGAAGCCGCTCTAGATCTGTTCGTCCAACCGTGGATCACGAAAGTGCTTTGGATAATCAGCCCTACCGAGTTGCATTAGGTCAGTGTCTCGTGAGTGTTCGGCTTCACAGCTGGAGTGGGCGAGTTGCCGATCGTGTGGACTTTTCTTGTCTTACAAGTGTGGCAATGACCTCATTTAGAGCCCGCATTCGGATCTGACCGTCCTGAAGCCACTCTAGATCTGTTCGTCCAACCGTGCATCCCGAAAGTACTTTGGATAATCGTCCCTACCGAGTTGCATTAGGACAGTGTCTCGTGAGTGTTCGGCTTCACAGGAATTGCAAGTCGTTTTTAATCGTCATATAAAACCGCCAAATTGCAATTTTAATCTCCACAAATTCAAATGATTGACTACTTTTTAATACGTGTCCTTGGCGAGCTTTCGGGAGGGTTTGGCCTACGGGCGCTAAAAACAGTTTGGCGGCCTAGAAAGCTAGATACTATTTTCTTTCTAATCGGAGAAGTGTTGATGTGGTTGAACCTAAGCTAGCACTTTTAAGCTGCCTGCAGTACTAGTAATGACTAAAATCGCTACGTATTTCTGTGCATGCTGTAACAATTTGCGACACCGCGGGCCTTTCGCTACGGGGCTACGCGGTGCCGCTACTTTTCCAAGCGTATCATAAATACTATTTTCGTTATTTTATTTGATGAAACCGTTTTTAGAAATGAAAACTCCGTTTTCGTTAAGTTTTGTTACTCCGTAATTTTATCAGAGGGTCTGTATCTTTTTTGTTATTCGTTCATACTAAAACAAAACAGCTAGGTTTAATTACGATTTACGCTGCTTTTAGACTCCTGGGCCAGCGACCTGGTGCAGACTTGGAAACTAGCGCTCGGTTTCAGCACCTAGTTCTCGAGTCAAGCGATTGCTGGTTATTTCAGTCAGAGGGAGTGAGGCAAAAATAATTCAAATCCCACCCAGAGAACAATGCAAAATAAGCGAATGCGAGATCAAAATCTCAATGAAAATACACAAACACAGATGATGTTAAAAAGAACAAAATCAAAGTTACAATTTTATTTATTTCACCAAACTGCCAGCCAAGTAAAAGGCCACGGCAGGAGCATTCACTACAAGTAGGACATATGCTGAGTACATAACAAAAGAGATCACAGAATGAAAAGCGAAGATGAATGACACGGAGACACACCATACACAATCAAAATGCTTTCTCAACACTTCACAAGTGTGCGGGTAGCTTTACTGACAGGTGCAGTCACTTTTACATATCATAAAATACTTCAAAAGCCCTTACACCTTCTAATGCTGTTACTGGTACGGTACACCTGTAGACAATAAATTGTACAAACCACATGGAATTGAACATCGAGCTGCTTGACGAGACGGGTCTAAAGGTATCCGACTTCAGATGCATACTCGAGATAAGGATGCACGAGAGTGTTATATGCTGCAAGTTTGACTCGCCTTGTATGCTAAAGAGTCCATCAGCTTGTGCATTATGTCTGACACAAACGTGAAGTCCTGTAGATGCCAATGAAGTGTGCATTCTACAGGCAAGAGCTACCCCAATTCCCCAGTACAACATTGAAACCATGGGAAACACAAGAAAGATGAATCTTAAAAACTTTCTCGAGGATTCCTTTATTTCATGCAGTCCCCTTCATAGTGGACTTTTCAAGACACTTAAGTTGATCTGCAACGAGAAAGCGCTTAAAGGGGCGATGCAACAATTTTTGTACTTTGCGCAAATACCGTTTAGAACCGATCCCTGACGTTAATGACCTATGAAACACGCGTTCGTTTTTCACCCCACGCAATAGAAGTCCAAGAAAAAAATTGAAGAAAAACGAGCAGCGTTCACCCCCTCAACTCGCAGCCAGAACAAGCGGCCACGTGATTTGGAGCCGATTATATGCCGCCAATGTTGATCATAGCCACGCGCTGGGGTTGGCAAAGCACAGGACACGCGCTGAGTTCCCGATGTTGTTATGGCTCGGCTATTGTCGTCGTTGCAGCGATTGGACACGGGCCACTACCCGAATGCTTCTCGAGCTAGTAATTATCACGAGCCCAAATCGAGTGCCCACGCAATGCTCGGGTCCAATCTATGAACCGCATTCAAATATCGTCATATGGGTGTACTGCGATCCTCACGTTACGTCATCAAATTTTGCAAGGTAGAGATTGAATGAAAATGATCGCTTTTGTCCTTGAAATTACAGCGCAACAAAGGAGTTTCTTGGCCAGTGGCGTAGCATGCGAGTATCCTTGAGTCTCAGTAGTGCCAGTAAGCTCGTGTAAAGTGAAAAACATTCCAATTGAATATCGTTGCATAGGTCCTTTAAGTCCAAATTGTAAATTGTTCTCTTCACGTTGCATCTGATACTCCTGTCATGGCGCCAATATAAGTTTTATCTGCATTGAATATAGTTCATTGTAGCTATTTGTTATTCATTAGTACACCAGAAAAACTCTCATTCTGATGATATTGCCTGATACCAAGTGTAAACAGTGTGCCTGAGAAAGAAAAAAAAAAAGATTATTACTTTAGTCTTGTTAAGTGCCTAACAGTGAGACAATAAGATAGGATGTAAGTAACAGTGTGCAACTGTCTGCACTCTGCCAGGAAATAAACAGCAGTCGAAAATAAAAACTCATCAGCTGCTGCTGCGGCAATCTGTCCAGGACAGGCTGGAGAAGCAAGGGCCTGTAGGGCGCTGCTCAGACCTTGCTCGGGCAGTCATGGGACGGCACATACTTGAATAAATGAACAGAGACAACAGTCGTTGTAGGTGTGCCTCGGTCGACCTGGAAACAGTATCATTGTGCTAAACTCACCAGCAGCTGAGGGGGGGAGGGGGCGGGGTTGCCGAACCAGGCTGCTCTGGGGAAGCTGGGAAAGTTAGGTTCGGTACAGCACCGCTTGGAACTTGCTGGGGGGCCTCAGGAGGACACACTCGCCTAGAATCAACAAAGACGGCACTAGGGGTAGGTGAGCCTCAGTTGACCTGGAAAGAGTATCGGACTGCCAGACTCACCAACAGCTGTGGTCACTGCGGCAGATTGCCCCGAGGCGAAAGCTCCGCTTGGACCTTGCTGGGGGCCTTCGGGAGGACACACACTCCTAGAATAGACAGATATGGCACTAGTGGTAGATAGGCCTCGGTCAACCACGAAACAGTATCGGACAGCCAAACTAAAGAGCAGCTGCGGTTGCTGCAGCAGTCTGTCCTGGGGATGTTTCAGTACTGTGGGCACTACCTTGTGGTGTACTATTCAGGTTTTGTTGTTTCAGTAAGGGGGGGGGGGGGGGGGGGAGCCTCGGGGACTTTAGGGAGGCAACCAAAACAAACACATAGAACTGCATTTTGTAAAAGAGGCATCCAGTCATCAGTTTGTGCATCGAATTTGTATCATAAAATTGATGCAACGTGTCTCACTAAAGAAAAAAAAAATATTTTGTGAGCTGTTGTACATACCATTTACATTTCCAGTTCCCTTGCAGTGGTGGTTTACTCTCATGGTTGAAGGTAACGAAAAAAGAAATGTTTGGGAGAGCATCTTTCCTCAACTTTTTGCTCTCATTTGTTTTGCATGATTAGTGTTTTGTAAATGGTCGATACTGAAGTTGTCCTGTAATACAGTGGTTCTCAACCATCGATGTTTCGCGGACCCCTTGTGGATCGGCTGAGATGATGGAGGACCCCGTTCGTGGTGAGAGTAGGGGAAAGGTATAGCTTAAACATAATAATGATTTAATAAATGGATGTAACTAAGGGCTTGTGTGGAGTAGACTTCTCTCATTGACACACTCACGAGAAAGCTCACCCGAAAATTGAAACGTTTCTTCTCGATCGGATAAAAGACAACTTTTAGTGCCGGGCTTGACTGACGAGGCAGGGCTTCACGGACCCCTAGAATGCCTTCGCGGACCCTACAGGGTCCGCGGACCCCCATTTGAGAACCACTGCTGTAATAGATTGAAGAGATCGGACTTTAGTCGAGAGCACATCGTGTAACGCCACACCAAACGGGCGTTTATGCAGATCCTAGGTTAGCCTGCCAAACACCTGCATGTGAAGTTTGCGCGCTGTCAAAGCTGCTGACGCGAGTGTGGGGTTGATCCTAAATGTTTTATTTGCTTGCGTGTTCCGTTTCAATAAGACTACGAGCGAAGGAGACCCTATTGACGCTACGAGAGCGAACGCACTTTGCGCGGGCTAAGCACACACGCTCGTCCAGTAAGAGCGTCGTCACAGAAAACATACTCCTGCTTGTCGCAAAGGCTGCGCTCGCACCTATATTGAAACGAAGTATAGATACAGCCCAATGCTCGGGTACGGAGCTGCGGCAGCGTTGCAAGCTATCTGTGCGAAACAAAGTATGGTACACGAGCACGTACCCAACACTTGACGAGCGCGTACTCCGCACGCACCCGTAATAGACCGATCTCACCAGCCAGTTTGACTAGGCCACCACTGCCGGAACGCATCGAGGGAGCTTTAGACTTTCTGCACGTGCGACAACCTTGCTGGAGCTCTGCGCGTGTGGAGGATGAGGCGGCAGGAGCTGTCTCGTGCACTGCTGCCAGCCTCCTGCGAACTAAAGCCCGGTTCACACAGTTGCGTTTGACTGCGTTTGACTGCGTTGCGGCAGCGAGACACCAGGACATCCCTGCTGCTTATATCGCGTGCCAAGACGATTCCTTAAATTGGATTCCACGCTTCATACGAAGCACAAAGCACAGATGTGCCAGTGACTCGCTTTCGGTTCTCGCCGCAACGCAGTCAAACGCACTCAAACGCAAGTGTCTGAACCGGCCTTAAAGTTATGGCGGCGTCACGGATGCGCCGAACGCTTGGTGAGATCGGTTTATTGGGGGCGACGCTGATGCCACAAGCACGAGCAAGAGCAGGCCGTTTGAACGACTTAAGACCCCGACGCACAGTTGCGTTTGAGAGCGTTTTACTGCGTTGCGACTGCGAGAACGCCGGACATCCATACTTATTTTATCGCGTGCCAAGCAATTCCTTGAGTTGGATTTCACGCTTCATACGAAGCACAGATGTGCCGGTGACTCGCTTGCGTTTCTCGACGCAAAGCAGTCAATCGTTCTCAAACGCAGCTGTGCGTAGGGGCCTTTGCTTCCACGGCACGAGCGTCCGTGCATGCCAAGTCGGCAATGTTGTGCTCGGTATTACATCGCTCGCGTTTACGGTTGAATGGAATGCATACTCACTCTAAACAGCTGTCTTTTTGCATGCTAATGAGTATACAGAGCACCTACTTCGCATAACTTTACGGCTCCCGTCGGGTTGAAATCTTTTCGACCGATTCGGTGAAGCAAGATCTTCCTCCAAGGTTCATTTTCCGTTCTAGAGGGACGACTGAAAAGCTTACCGGTCCACTTTTCTACGGGCGCAGCAGCCCGTCAGCTGCGGCGTAGCAACATATTGGAAAATTCATGACGACCGGAAGTCCAAAACCGAAAGCCAGATGTCACGTGACGACCGGCCAATAGTGTGCGCGGCGGCTAGTTCAAAGAATGGCGCCAGTTTTCCCAGGATAGAGGGGCGTTAGGACCGCCACCTCGGGAGAACGGAAAGAAAGGAAACTAGTTACGCAAGTGCTTGGAATGACGACAAAGAGAGGGCTGTGCGAGCGTAGGGTTTTTGGTCACGTACACAAAAAGTGCTAAATTACCCAAGCTTCAAGGAGAAACCAGGGAATGGTGTTCCACGCGCCGCACGCAAACGCCTTCCCCGTATAAAAGATTCGAAGTAAAAAAACAAAAACCGTTGACGAACGCGCGTTCAAGATGCCATTTGTTTTAGGCTTTTTACATTAGGACAGTTACTGCTACAGACGCCGGTATGTGCGGCGCGCGGGTGCGGTGCGAGCGTGAAGCCATAGCCTCCTCTTTACTCACAAAGCCTGGCAGTTCCACGACGGAGCCATAGTGTGCCCGGTCGCATATTTGGAGGGCGAGGATCTTGTAGCAGAGAGCATTTCTCGGGGAATCTGGTATTCAGCGCACAGCTTTTGCAGTGGCGAGGACCCAAAACAATGTTTTTAAACCAGACGAGAAAAGAAGCGGTAGCGCGAGGAACACGAGGAGCACGAGCAGACCTTCCATCGCTCGGGAGAAGTGTGTTTCGGCGTCTCGCCGCAGCGGGGCGCCCGTGACATGCCTCTCCTCTCATCCGTTGTCTGCCGCTCTCCCTTGTCACTTTCGGCGGCCGCGTTTCGTGGCCATATGCCAGACTTTGTCAGTATAGATGAGGCTATGGTACAGGTTTTGGTCACTCACGCGAAAAATTCACGGAACCCTAGCCTTAAGCAGCTTCGCTGGGAAACGTTATTGAATTTTGGTGACATTTTTCTAAAAAAACACGTCTCTTTCTTATAATATTTTTGTGCAATGCAGTTGCAAAATCAAATAAATACCTTGTGACACGAAACAAACGGTGCTTTATCTTTCATTGACGCCATGCTGAAACAGGCGGTCGAAGCGTCACCTTTATCGAAAATAAATCTCTATAGGAGTAGGCCTACGTAACGCCACAACGTACATCTTTTGATCCGTCATAGTTATTTTAAGGTTGGATATTATTATTCAGGGAAACACTTTATACCCACCCTGTATGTTTTAGTTAACAAGATGACCTAATGTTCGAATTGAACGAATTCTAACTATATTTTATTGGTTGTGGTTTGTTTGCTTTATGTTCAACGCTCTACAGGAAATTTTAGCGCAAAGTTTCCTCCCGAGTTTTTATTCATATTCGTTGTCAAGTAGTTTTCGCGTAAATGACGATCTCTTGTGGGTCAGTGTTCTATTCTATTTGAGCTAACGGTAATTGTCTGAGCCAAGGATTTCTCAAAGCACGCGTACTGTAATCCGCGCGAAGCGGGGTCTTCTCCCTGTTCGTTTGGAATTCATTTAGAATACCCAGATTTCGGAAGGCAGATAAATGTAAAGTCTTATAAAGGTATTAAAATACGACACCGGGACCTTTCACATTGAGGTCAACAATAGGTGGACCAATCAGACTCATTAAAATGACACGCCAATCAGCGGTGTTCGCGTGCGGATACTAACAAAGTCGTTGCAATGGTGCCAAACAGTAATGTCGTTGTTATGTTGAGAGGCAACTGGTTGCGGAAATCTGCACGACTCATTTAGATGATTTGAAGGCCGATTCTCCCCAATAAAAGTGCAGCTACTTGAGAACCGATATATATTACATAGACCCTGTTGAAAATGCAACATACTATTTGTGTTTTGTGGCTTCAGTCTCACGTGCACTTACTCTGGGCCATGTAATTTAGAAATACATGGAGTTGGGGAGAAATATGTGCGGCATTTTTCTTGTCACAAAAGTAAAGAGCACATCTCCAAAAGCTCAGTCTCTGCTAAAACCAACGAGGTAGAGGGGCTTAGAGTGATAAACTGTCAGGTGAAAGTGAATCCCCCCCTCCCCCCGGCCGCCGCCATGTTACACATGTTTGACCACTACACATGAGACTTTATAGTTTCACGTCTAGATTTAAAAAAAAACTACCGCACACAAATAATGGCTTATTCATCTTTCATAACAGTACAGACGAGATAAGTTACGTTTCGTTTAAGTCCAATATGAGCTTTTACGACAAAAAATTGGGCAGCTTCGCAATGGCTGCATGCACTCAGCCGCGGTGCTGTATTTTGGGTTTTCATCGGCGCTAGGCACTGATTTTCTGGGCTAACAGTATTGAAAGAAAAAAAAAAAATTGGAAGCCATTTTACTTTGTAAAGGTGGCTGACGAGCGAAGCTGTTTAGCATATGACAGAGACGCAACACAAGATTTTGAACAAAGGTAGGAACACATTTATCGTCTTGATCGGTGGTCATCGTGACGAAAAGTACGCACACACACGTGCCGCCCACTTCCGCCGCTGGCATTCTCGTTGTCGTTCCCGCTGTTGCTCTTCGCTGGCGTGTTACGCTTCGGGAGCAGACTTGGAAAGTAATCCGTTACAAGTGACGGAATACTTGTAATCTGTTACTTATTAAAGTAATTTTGTAATTGCCACGTTGCGTTTTTGCGCCAGCAATTTATGATGCAATTTCGTTACAAAATATTGGTAACGGATTACTTTAATTACTCGTTACTTTTTGAAAATATGAACATAATACAGAAATGGAGCAATATGAGCAAGAAATTCAGCCGCACGACAAAATAGTAAACGTCGTGAAGAGAATAACGACCAAAATGAAAACACGATTTTTTTTTTTTTATGACCGGTCAATAGAACCGCTAGAAAAACTTTCAAGGCCTATACACCTTTTTCGTTTAGCCTCGCACCCAGTTACGTTATCCCCCTTTCCGGTATGCGTTCCGAAAAAAAAGCAAGAGATTACAACCCCGAACAAGTAAAAAAGTATAGAAGGGTCATAACAAGAATGACTGACGGTTGCAATTAAAATGTTAACACGTTCTACTGTCGAGGGGAGAAGAAAGCGACGTTTTCACGCATACCGGAAGTGCCAGAATTGAAGATGGCGGCGCCCACGTAGAAAAGGTCTATATACAAATATGCAGGAAAAAAATCAAGACGACAACGCCAAATAGGCTCTGCGTCTTCCACCGCCTTCCAATTGTGCTTTACGTCTCCTGGGCAGGAGAAATCTCTTCGTATTTATTTGTTTTTGACTTTTATACCGTTTCAACCTTTCCAACTTCTTCGACGTCTCTCGCCACCTGCACAAAGCTACAGGCACGAGACCGCCGCTTTGAGAGGTTGCGCTAACGCTCGAAAGGCCAGTTTCACAAGATAGCTTTCATTGATCGGTTCTTTACCTCCGAATCTCCTAGCATAGGTAGACGCTGCTACTGAGCATGCGCACCGCTAGCTTTGTCTGCACAATTCCAGGGATCATTTCCCGTCGCTGTAGGCTAGCGGGATGGCGGGTGTGGTTGCAGTTTTCATTGCCTTGTCAGCTTACACGGGAACGGAGTGCACCTACATTTCTTATCTTAAAAAAAAAGTGTTTTATTTATACAAGAACTACCATAATGCGGGCGTTTGAGAAATGAAAAGTAGTGTTACAGAAGCTTCTTGAA
The DNA here is from genome assembly GCA_013358835.2 of Ixodes persulcatus. Taxonomy (NCBI): domain Eukaryota; kingdom Metazoa; phylum Arthropoda; class Arachnida; order Ixodida; family Ixodidae; genus Ixodes; species Ixodes persulcatus. The sequence continues at coordinate 371,827 of JABSTQ010011488.1, read as the reverse complement.
AACATGAAAGTTGTTTGTAATGTTTTCTTGATAGGTGTATGGGAAAAGTAACGTAAAATTAATTTGAAAAGTAATCAGCAAATTAATTAGTAACGTAACGAGTAGAGTAATCCATTACTTTTTAGCAAAAGTAATTTGTAGCGGAAATCCATTACATTTGGGGCTCGGTAATTTGTAATTGTAATCCATTACATTTTTCGAGTAACGGGCACAAGTCTGTTCGGGAGTCCGAACTATACGCGGCATCCCCATTGCGACGTGAGAAGAGAAATGAAATAGAAATTGGAATAACGGCAACTAGTCTTTCTAGTTTTTTATATGCACTCGCGTGGCCGACTGTCGCAGCACCGAGGACCCGGAGGAAACTATACACGCGGGACGGGACCGCCACCCAGCCGAAAGTTGACACGCGCGACGGGACCGCCACCCCGGGAAAGTGGAAGGAAATGAACTAGGCATGCAAGTGTTTGGAACAACGACAAAGAGAGGGCGGTGCGAGCGTAGATTTTTTAAAGCCCATTCATGATTTAAAAGTAGCGCAAGGTGGGTCGATGCACGAGGCGCGTGGAACGTGCATCCCTCGGAAGATGATGGCGGCTCAGCGCAGCAGTGAGCTATAGTTCAGACGCCATGTTCTTCCCATATGCGGGCGGCACATGTCTCGAGCATTTACACAACAATGAGTGGCGCTACTTTTCCCAGGATAGAGAGGCTTTAAAGGGGCCATGAAACGAATTTTGGGTTGGGATGAATGATTTTAAATTGGGACTTTACTAATCGCATATCGTTTTGTTGGCCAAAAGAAAGAGGTTAGAAAGTCAAAAGCCAGCTTTTCGGTACGAACATTTGAAAATATATCGGACTATTTTGTACCTTCTTGCCTTCGAAAGCTCTCCGCCTTGGGACAGTGAATGCATGGGCTTCGGGCCAAAGGAGAATAAAGACAGGCTTTTCATCTCTACAAGTGAAAGCTACATGCTTGTTAGACCAATTAATCGCTTACCTTTTACACCAGACACCACTATATAGATGAAAAACTTATCTTTATTCTCCTTTCGCCCGAAGCCCCTGCATTTCACTGCCATCTTAACCGCGAATGGAGATCTTTGACGTCATTTTTGTTGCGTGTGCTCGCGCACACCGGCGGCTGCTGGCTCGTGGAAAGAACGTGCGCCACTTATTATGGACACTAAATTTTATGGTTCAGTATCCCTTTAAGAGTTTTTGGTCTCGCACACCAAAAACGCTAAATTACTCAAGCTTCAAGTGAGTGGAGGAAATGGTGTTCCACGTGCCGCACGAGCGCGCCTTCCCCGTATTAAAGATTCAAATTAAATATAAGCTAGTATCATAATTGTTTATTGATAATAGGGGTTTCATACTCGGTAGCAGACGACTTTTTTTTATCTGCTCACTGCTAAATAAACCATTCTGGGAACGCCACCGCTACCAATGAGCGCTCCGGTGCGCTATGGGGACTGTGAGGGTGTGGCGCCCTTTAGCCAAGCCAAATCTAGCCTAGTAGAGCTTTTGTATGCTAGGTGCCTCACCCTATCACCCGAACTGCAGCACTATTCTTAATCGATTCATGCATCCAGGCAAGCTAATAGTCTTCGAACGTTTTTGGGACAAGCTACGTTCTGTTTCGCTTTTTTTGGTGAAGGAAACTAAAATGTATCAACTAACTTAACTGATGCCAAAGTAAAATGAGAGAACACCTTAAACGCGTGAGTGATACTTCGCTCTTTTGGCGTGTGGCCCCCTCGCGATGGCCCATTCAAAAAGACTGATAATGTGTAGGACTGCGAAAGCATTATAGTCTCGCAAGTGAAATGTTTTCGAGTGATGTTTCTACACATATTAAAGGCCTCACGGGTTCTGGGAAGAACCATCTGCGTTGCCGTGAACATGTCGATGACAACGTCAAGGACGGCGTCTAGGAGGACGTCAAGGACGACGTCAAGAACGACGTCCTAGAGCGACCTTTTGGACGACCTTTAGGACGACGTATAGGACGATTTCCTAGAGAACAACGCCAAGTACGTCATCTAGGACGACGATAAGGACGGCGTCTAGGACGACGCCAAGGACGAGCTCAAGGACGACATCTAGACGACGTCGAGGACGACGTGAAGAACGGCGTCTAGGGTGGTATCTAGGATGACGTCCTGAACGGCGCCTAGAGGACGACGTCTGGGACGACGTCGAGAACGACGCCTAGAGTACAACGTCTAGGACGACCTCTAGGACGACCTCGAGGACGTCACCAAGGACAGAGTCGTCCTTGAGCATACGATTGAGCGGCGCGTGCTAACGTCAGACCAGAGTATAGCCGCGTCCCTACTTAGCAACGATGAAGCCGTTGCTATGGATCCACATGACGCGCCGCAGCCAATGGGAATTTAGGTGCCGTTTTTGGTGGCCAGACAATGCCGGCTTTGCTTCATGGGACAGTTAACGCTTTCGCGCTAAAAAAAAAAATGGTGGCCCATCCAGAACAATGTCCCATCCATAGAACGATGAGACGCCTACGTTAGAATTGATGTGACGCATCAATTAATGCCATACACAGGAACCAAATGCGAAGGTAGGCACCGTGGTTCTCGCAGGTGGTAGGCAGTGGCAGGAGACGACGGAGAAGCTACCCTCACGGTTTTTTAATGCATCAGGCGCGCCGCCTGAGGGCGCGCAATACATACCAGAACGATCTATTGGTGGTCAATGTATCCTTTAATTTTTCCGGATATGGCGTGTAATGTCAAAATACATACCGGCTATGGTCTAAAACATTAGCACCTGGTCTCTATCGCTAGACCACACCTTTTCCACAAGGGCGCAGCCATCTTGAATTTTGTCACTTCTGGTATGCGGTAAAACATCGTTTTGACCTCTCCCCGCCGCTGCAAGGTATTTAAAAAAATATTCGTAATTGCCACACATTCTTTTTTTTGCCTCACCTATAATTTCTAGAATATTTCCAGTTCAAATGTTTTATCATGTTTTCGTCCCGCATACCAGATACACAACCCACGTGACTCAGAACGACGGGAAACAGAAAACGTCTATACTTGAAGACATGCTTGGTGCTCGGTGGCGTGTAGTTTATTTTTGCGGTGTAAAAAACACGGTTCTTTTTTGTCCCGATCACCCAGGAGCTTAGAACTCGATGTAGCTTCACTTCGACGACAGGGTGTAACAAACGTTTTCTGCATGTTATGTGTCAACTGTTCCAAAGGGTCCTCATGACCGAAACGTAGGCCTTGTACAAACAAAGCTTGCTTTTCCTTTCTCTCTTTCTTTTCTGTTCCACAGGACATACGGTGCAGTAGAAGTCTTCAGTTCACCTTGTGCAGGAAGGCAAGGAAGAAAGACTTCTTCTACGACAAGTCCTCGCACTCGTGTCGTTCGAGGCACGAAGATCTGCCACCAGCCTGTCTGACTGGAATAAATCGCTTCAAGTCCTTCCAGAAGTGCAAGCTGGCATGCGGGGACGCGGTACGTATTGGTATCGTGTGACACCTAAATGGGCACGCGCAGCTCCGTCTTGGCAACCGGTTTGCAGCCCCACAAACCAAACCGCCAGCGTCACGTCTCATGGTGAAGCTGCTGCGCGATCCTACGATGTCTATTGCGACCGCATCAAGTCTTCTCAACATCTCAAACATTGGACCTAGAATGTTCGAGACTTAGTAGGCAAGGTCATCTGGCCTCCTTATCTTTTACACTCGGAGTAAGAATAAACACGAAACTTCTAAATGCGCGGAGAAGCGTTTGTCCTCGGTCATGCACGCGGCAATGTAAGCTTCGAGCTCCCGGCGGCGCTCGAACTCCGGTCGGTGCGGTGGAGGACTAATCTACACTCTTAGAAAAAGGGGTATCACTCTACACCCTTTTGTCACATATAATACACCCCAAAAGCTTCCGTTCGACGTACAGCGCACTATAGTCAAACAAACGGCCCGAAATTTTACGAGGGGCTTGATAACGGTGCGATATAACTTTTTATATAGCTAAAGTACGTATCAAAGACGACAGAAACAAACCACTGAGCTTTTGCAGTAGGGCCAAGAAAACCCCGTATATTATTTTGTAGTCAGCAACACGTGCATTAGCTAGTTTGGTAAGTTGTACCACACGACTATCAAGCCTCTCGTGAAAGTTAGTATCCTATGATCGACGTCAGTGCGCTGTAAGTCGAGGTGTGTCTTATATGGGAAAGGGGTGTAAGAATACACCCTTTTCTTTGAGTGTGCTATAGCACTTTTTTTCTAATTATTGCGTGGAATATTTATAGTGAGCAACGGTATGATAATAAATACGGTCATGATCTTTTGGGATTGTTTTCAAATTCTCTCTTTAGGACCTCGTCTGGCTGCAAGCACTACTCTGTCATTTCTTCTGAGCTAATAGGGAGTTTTAGAATAACGTACGCAATTTTAGCGCACACTAGCGCTATATTTAGCGCTTGTATTAGCGCACGCGACGAATGAGTGTTTTAGAATAGCGTTTCTCCGTCGCGACGCAAAAGCCCAAGCATCTTGCGCTTGCGACGCCACCAAGATACAGTAACATTTTTTATTTCACACACGAAATGCTGTAACTTTAGAAAAAAAAAAAAACAAGTTTTCTTCCAGAGTAGCTTTTTAGATTTGTTTAAACATGAGAATGCGACGCGAGCGGTTGACCGGTCGTGTCCGCTTGCGTCGCCTCGGCAAGAGAGGTCACGTGTACTGACCTTCGCACATCGTACCTTCGCCGAGAAATGTTCGCGCGTCGCAAGCATCAAGTTGCCGGTGATTGTTGCCAAACCGAGTACAATGTCGTACCGTATTTAAAATCGCAGTCGCGAGGATGCCGCCGACGTCGCACTCATGACGCCGCCAAAGCAGCCGCCGACATAATGCTAGAAGCCGCCATTTTTTTAAGTCTGCTCGTCTTGGCTTTAGCCAACTTGACATCACGAATCCTCCTTGGAGAAGCGCAGAAACGCTTTGCGTACGCACGCTATTTCCAAAAAATAGCGCACTCCAAAATTGCGCACGCCAAACCTGATTTGCGTTCGGAGCATGCGCAGTGTCGACGACGCTATTCTTTGCGTACGCAAAGCTTTAGCGTGCGCTATTCTAAAACTCCCTAATATAGCACAGATGGCCTAGGACGGGTAAATGTGTTTATTTTAATGCGACAGGGAGTGCTTTGAATAAAGATGAAATAAATATATAAATAGAGTAAAAATATATGATTAAACTAATAAAAATGGAATAATAAAACATATAATACCTAAATACTCTAAAATGCAATAAATATGTAAAATGATACTAAGTAAAATATGTACTAAATAAACAAACATAAAAATCAAATAAAAATACACTTTAATAAAAATAAAATTATAAGCATAAAAGTGGATTATAAAAATAACGAAAAATCTATCACAAAAGGACACATGAAGTGGGGTTAGTGCCAGATACAAGCCACGTTTACATGAATGCCCCATGATCACATCGACTCCAGTTGTCGCATTCAAAGCGGTCAAGTAAACGGCATAATGCGCTAGGGAAGCGCCACGCATTTAAAAATCGAGACTTAGATGGATCGAGACGGCGAATGCGAACGCATTCAGCCCATGTAAAGGGAGGTCGCGTCGCGTTTCCGAACGAAAAAAAATTATGGGCAGACGCTCGCTTCGAGTAAGAATTGAGAACGCGGCTGTAGTCAATGTCGACGGTGGCAGCAGGGAGCAGTCCCACATGTTCGCCAGCAATTTTCTCCCGAGAAGGAACGCGAGCTCTTCTTGCCACAATAATTGAGCTGCCGGGTGAAAGTGGCCTCCGTTCTGGCCTTGCGAATCACTGCTTGCGCGACGGAGGGAGCCCCTAGACACCGGCGCAAGCTGAAACAGCGCCGAAAGTTCCGAGCATTGGTACCGAAGAGAGAGCAGCCCCTACTTCGGTGCCGTTCCTGCTTGCGCCGGAGCCTTTCGGCCTTGGATTCGGTCGTGGTTGGCACGGACTGGCGAGCGGAGATGCACGGTGTCCTGCGAGTGCTTGGAAACTATCTCCCTCGCAAGGGCCAGCACGCCCGCATCGCCTCTGCTTAAGCGAAGCCCAGCGCGGAGGTGAAAAACAAAAGTGGGTTGTGTGTATGTTTATACAGCCTAGAACATGGTCTGCCTCAACGGGCGACGAGTCTCCCAGCTGTAGATGAGAAATATAGCCAGTGCAGTACAACCGCTGGCCTGGGGTGTTTAACCTGCATCACGCAGTAGTGATACGCGACCGCACGCCGGCACGATGCTCATCCAAATCGAAACGGGCAGGGGTGGAAATTGAGCCCAGAATCCTGGGTCCTGCAGCGCGAGCTTTCGCTCCACGTGCTCCAAGCTGGTGTGCGCTAGCCCACTCGGCCACCGATCGCCCCTCAACCCGGAGGTGAAAGCACTTTGAGTTTGACGCTTCTTGCTTCCCATAACTTCATGCAGATCCTCGAAAACAGCAGGCACAATCTTTATCCTCGTCGAAAGGACCTTCGCGCGCTCAAAGCCGTATAACATCACGTAGCGCGGCTGCTACACGAAAGGGGGCATTAACATTGATATGTGGCGCGTCGTTGCGCAGCCTTCGCGTAAAAAGTGATGAGCATTCATGTAAACGTTGACGTGTCAGCTTCATTCCGAGGGCAATTGGAGTCATTGAGCTTAAGTCGCATTCAAGTAAAAGCGGCTGCATTCTACTCCCTGCTCTTTGTAAGCATTATTATGTTTTACTTTGTGAATCGGATTGGAATGCTCCCTTTATTTGGTTAGATGGATGTATAGCGGAACTAAAACTAAGTCACCCAGGTGACTCTGAAACGTTATATCAAAGTTCGCCAGACATAAAACTATGCCTCCAAGCTGACCGCGTTACTCTCGGTCGCCCCAGGTTTTGGACCGCTGCGCTCGGGTAATGTAATATATAATCCAGGCCCGAGAGTGCCGCGAGCTTCCACGGAACAACTAATGGTTCTGCAAGCTGGGCTGTTATAATAGATGTACGTAACGCTTTACTAGTTACTTCTACCCCTATTGAAAATAACACTTCGGCCCTGCTGCGGTGAGACCCTTTCAACGCTTCAAACCTTGTCAGCCCATCAAACCCCTCAGCCCTTCAAACCCCTTCAGCTCTTCAGACCATTGAACCTATCAGACGCCATCAGCCATTAAACGTGTTAGACGTCCATGTGTCCGCGAACCCGAGACGAAAATCGAAGTTTTAAAACGCTTTTGGAAATTTGTTTCAAACTTTGAGTTCTACATGTATTTAGTAACTCAAAAAGTCGATAAGAACCGACGTTTATTCTAACCAGGGCGCAAGCAGCTGCATACAAAAGCGATCGGACCAAATAGAGACAACCCTGTTCTTTGTCGCAAAAAAATATCTTTCGAGGTATAAAACACTCCGCTGGGTAAATTCCTGAGATGTAGGGTACTTCAAATAATAACAGCGAGCAGGCGCAGACCACGCACACATAAGCACACATGCGCACACATACGCACACATGCGCACTGTCAGTAGCACGTTTATTGAAATCCACAAACGCGCAACCAACATCCACCGTCATTGAGCAATTCATGAAATCCTGAATGCAGTCACGGTGCCGTCCATGTTGCCGTTGCAGCGGCGTCTCCGGCGTCTTTTTCGATTGCGGGATGCTTCTATGGCCGGACGGACCAAGGGGCGCAAGAAACAGGGCACTGTGAGACCATTTCTGGATCCGCACACCCAGCTGCTTTCGAAGATAGGTCCCACGCATGGGACGGGAAGCCGAGACTGAGGGTCACCTCGTTCTGCATTTAGTTTGCGCTAGTTGACCGAGAAAAAAACATGGCGACAAGCTTCTGACGATGGCTGTAATTCGACTGACTAAAAACAGGTTTTATTCAAAGAAACCGACAAATGTCCCCCTCCCTTTTTCCCCACGCACCCTCTCAACCTCGGGAGCGCGGGAGAGAGGTTGCTCAGAGACGTGTCATTGGCCGTTCCTAGTCCAACCCGTGAAACACATACACAGAGCACACAGACACAGCAAATGGGGCGCTCGTTGCGGCCGCCCGGTACAAAATAGCCAAGCAGCTTCTCCGACGCATATATCCTGAAGGGTCACGTGATCGCTCCCACAGGCACGTTCAAACGATTTTTATGGGTGCTTTGGTTTGACGGAAAGGATTGAGACAGACCACACATCCCTCTCAAGAAACTATGACGGGTCCCTAACACTCTTTGGGAATTCTTAAGGGGTACGTCAGGCCCCTTGGGAAATTTTGATGTACATCTCAAACCCCTCAAACGTTTTTGAAGGGTACGTTAAACACTTTTAGAAATCTTAGTGTGCCCCATGGACGGTTTTTCAGTGGGGCCTAATTACTCTCTTTTTATAACGAGTATCCAATTTAGTTACTTTTTCTAGAAAAGGAACGAGTAACATTGTTAGTTACTTCTAAGGTCCAGTAGCGAATAACCGTATTTTGTAACTTTTGATGACTGATATGTACAGCCCTGTTTAAACAGCCTTTTTAAATTCTAACCTGAGTATGCGTCTCTTCTTACAAAAGCAGATAGGTAACCCGAAAAAAAAGGTTACTATGACAGTATAGGAACCTTTATCGCCGAACACGTTAGTCCAACTTTACAGCTGGGAATGTCCTTTACCCAGCGAGCACAAGAAGCTCCATTGCTTGAACCCTTTAGAATCGTGCAGAGACTGGATGTAAACCCGGAGGTTGCCAAAACGGGAAGGCACAGAACCCACTGACAACTTAGAACTTCGCACTTTGAGCCAGATTCACTAGCTCTTCCTGAAGCACTACACTGCCATTCCTTCGCACGAGTTAGTACAACGACTCTTGAGCGTCGCCGGGGGCATTAATGAGGAAGTGTCGAAACATAAAGAGTGAAAACTTCGAGAGGCAGCTACTCATTAAATGCAACGACTACTGAACATAATACAATAAACCATGTAACAAAAAGGTAGCTCGTTGCATTTGAGGTTAAGTAACACGTTCCTTTTGAAAATCGGTAACGAGTAACGATATTTTGTTACTTTTTGAGCGAATAACGAGTAGCTGTATTTACTTACTTTTTTGGGTAACGTGTACATGTCTGACTGTCATCTGGGCTCCGGCGGCCGAGCCGATGCGCGAGGAAAAACGCATTCAATGTTGTATGGAACAGCGTTCCCATGAACGACGTTCCTTAAACACGTTCCTTTTAGAAAAAAAGGAGGTACGCCGCCGTCCCGTTTTGCATCGGATGAACTGGATCTGAAACTTTTTACGTTTTCGAGGAAACGGCAGGAGGAACGGCATTCTTTGTTTTTGTTAATATATCTGTATTTCTACCAAGATTTAGCAGGTACTTAGGCTTTTATTATTATCGTCTAGTTCGACGTTCGATTTCAAGGGATGGGACTCAAGGTGTCCGAGAGGCAGTCGAAAGCAAAGAACTGAAACATTGTGATCGTGGCGAATCGAAACACCGTTCGATGTAGATATTTTCACTTGCTTGCCTTATTTTATCAACAAGACTGTCCAGCAAAATATTTATTAAAATACTCAAATTCAGCGTTGATGTAACAACGCGTTTCACTTTTAGAAAGGTAAGGGAAACGGGTTCCTTTCAGACAACAGGAACTTTGAATGGAAACTCGTTCTAAAATTAAGAAGGAAGGAACTTTCGTTCCTGTTTTGTAGGAGCGTGTACAATACTGGACGCTTTCTACGAAACGCACGGTGTGTCGAAGCGAAAGTGGCAGCTTTTCGACGAAACGGATTGTCGATGAAACGCCGAACTTCGACGAAATGATCTCTCAATACGTTGTCGTTCGACAAACTGATTGACTCCTGTGGCAAAATCCGGGGCATGTATATAGACCAATAGCTGTCGGCATGGCTTTTGCAGACTTTAACATCACACGACTCTGCTTCCATCGTATCCGCAGTGCCCACACTTGGTGTAGGTAAACGGTGGCTTGTTTGTGAACAACCCGTTAGAATATGAAAGTTAGAAATGAGTAGTGCTGGAAAATTCTAGCCTGAGCCGCCCGGTAATGAAAGACGACAAGGGCCGTGGTTTTGAGCGGGCCAAACACTACGAATTATCCATAACTATAAATGGCTTTCAGGTTTCGTTACCGTATGTTTATGGTCAGACATATTTGTTCTTCCCGAGAAAACCAAATTTCTGATACGATACTTTTGCTCCAGAAGGTACGCGCTCAGCAGCGAGGCCACCACTTTGGTAGCTGATGAAACGGCAAATACATGCCGTGTACTTCGAAGGTAGGAGTATTTACGAATTCTTATTCAGAATATGAAGCTTTCCTGTAAGATACGCCCACCTGCAATATCTTCGTTAGTTCGTCCGAAAAGGGTGTTTCTCGCCCATCTTGCATTCGCGGATGGGGAAGGAAACAGGTCGACTTAATTGCTAGCTTTGAGAGTCAACTAATAAATGAATTACGTTTACATATCTCTGTAATGCGAAATTAGAGCTCAGCTCTTGAGGAGGAGGAGAGAGGGTACGGAGGGGTGGGTATTCTCCGTCTACTCCTCCGTACTCTTCCTTTCCTCCACCATACCCTCCCCTCCTCCCAAGGTTTCCCCGCTACATTTAGCCTGGAAAATGACGCCACGCAGCCCTCAACCCCTATTCAGCTTCCCCGCTAAATTTAGCGGGGAAAATGACGTCACATGACTTCGTGTCACGTCACGCAGGAATAAATTTATTTTCTCCGGGAGATTTAAAGGGAAAATTGACGTCGCGTGACCTCAACGCCAATTCAATCTCCCACTAAACTGAGCGGGGCTGTTCCGTCCACGGTGACGGCGACGCCGCAAAACGCGGAAACGAGCGCGTGAGAGCTGCGCTTTAAACTTAACATCTGAGGATGGACAATCGAGGGTTACTCGCTCTTGGTTCTTGTGAGACGGGAAAGTTCCCTCTTCTTAATTTTATCTCCTCAACTAACCTGGTACCAACATTTTGCGATGGAAAAGAAACAACGTGGCCTCACGCATTCTTCAATCCGAACTATTTTCTTCCTTCAGAATCCAATGCACAAGTGCTACGCACCGGCCGAATTCAAGCGGTGCGACGCCGAGGACATCAAGCGCCAGTGGTGGTTCCTCCGGGACGGAGGCTGCTGTCGGTGGGGTTTCCCAAATTCCAACTGCGTTCTGCCGGGATTGGCGTTCTTTGGGAACGCCGAGGACTGTCGCAACATGTGCGTCGTCGGCACGGTTACGGAGCGACACCCCGCTTGCCGGGACATACCCGTCGAACACGTCTGCACACCGATGGACATGCACTACTCTGTGTACGCAGTTCGCAAGGGCAACAACAGGTGAGGGCTATGCATTTTACAGCGGAGCTGTTCGGACCATGGAGGCCCGCGGTGCCACGTCTAGTGATGATGATTATGAGATGATAAGTAGAAGAGGAGGACGACGACGTATAAATGACGGAGAGGTGCTGAGGATGTGAAATAAAGCCCGCGGGTGGGGGCGCGGGCCGATTTTGTGGGCGATGAGGGCCCAGTGCTTCCCATTGGGCTGCTCGCTGGGCCGGTACCCCGTCCAGCTGCCAGAAGTGTCCTGGCAAGCTCTCCAGGGTGGCGTCCGCAGGCTCCACCATGCGTTGGGGCTGGGAAAGCCCTGGCGGCCCGGCGGTGACAAAGACGCCAAGCTTGATGAGGACGACCCGCTCCTCCGAACTGCCGCGCGACTTCTGGAGGCCCGGGTGAGGCCCAGGCGAGCAGGCCAACTAGCCAAAGCGACCCTCGGCGGGCCGTTCGATGCACGACAACCGTGTGACGGGCGGGCGCGTGGGGCCAATACCAACTCTCTCGAGATTGAGCACCGCGAGAGTCCGTATTTGTTTCTGAGTCTCCACAATACGTACAAAAAGCGCGCCGTCACGGTGTACCTTCTGCGTCCAATTGGATCAGCCGCATGTGCTCAAAGAAAGAAGTAGTAAGTGGCGACGACGCGCTTCCTGAGGTACTTGACTGACAACACGGGCGTTTATTGGCGGCGTGGGCGAACTACAGGCGGCGCTTCTCTAGCTATCACCATCATCGTTTGTGAAGTAGCAAGTAGGAGAAGGATCAGATTCCGGAGCCGATTCCTCTGGAGCTCCTAGATACGCTGGTCTCTGTAGGAGAGCCAGAGTAGCGCGCCTGGCTTCCACGCGCCGCCGCGCAGATATTCGTGGAATTTGATCACGTGCAAAACAAAAAAATCCAGTGCTCTGCGGGAAAGCCTCTGCTACTGCCGCTCCGCAGGTCCGTTAGCCGCAAGGCGCTCAGTAGCCTCTAGCCAACTGTGGCCATATTCTTTGCTTTTGATATGAGGCTCTATATCATACATTTCTTTGAAGTCCGTCATTGTATGATGGATGCAAAAATGTGTGCAGTAAAGACCCACGAACACTTCTAATTTCAGCGTTTGATGTAATCAGTGTATGAACACAGACTTGGGGAAAACATTGTCCCCATAAAGAAAGGACTCAGACAAAATGGTTTGTTTTTCATTTTCAGTGCCATTAGATGATAGAATCATAGTATCCCAGTCAATGTCTTACATAAAATATTGTGTCCTTTGTCTGAGGGAAGGTTTGTTCCTAAGTGTTCATCATTCCGGATATTCTTCAATCAATAAAATAAGCAACCAGAGTTTTTGTTTTCTTTAGGGACTGGATTTCCGGCAATTAACGTTGTTTTAAATTAAATAATAAATGAAATATTAAATGCCGTGCAAGACGCACGACCTTTTGTGAACCGGAGGATTGCTGTGTGCTTTCGTTCTTGAGTTTAGCACAATTAGAGTTATACAATTATTTTATAAGTTTTCCTTTTCCTTGACCAGATTTCGCTGCGCCACGGTGGATACGTCGGAACCGAAGTGCCTGGCTGGTCCCAATCGCTTCGAGAATTTAGAGCGTTGTCAGGAGACCTGCCTTTGACAGTCGCCACATTGGGTTAGCTGCAACAAGACCGGATGCTAGTCACCTTTACCTGCTCGGTCATAAATAAGAACAGCACAGCTGACCGGAGAAAAACTACAAAAATTGTGTGCTGCCTGTCATTGGAATAATAGAGTTCTGTTCCCGGTGCATGAAATAACTTTTGTTAGCGCTCAGCGTGAATTCATGTGGCTAAAGTGTTCATCACAACTGCCGTGTCTTAGACTGTTTTTCTTTTTTTTTTAAATGATGTAGTATGTAGCTATCTAGTTCCTTTTGACCCACGAGGAGTGCCGGTGTGCCGCAGCTAAAGACAAAAAAGGGCTGTTAGATAAATGTTTACGTCTTTTATACTCTGCTTTGCATTGTAAGCTCTCTGAAATAAAATTTGACTGATAAATTATTGGACTGATATTGTTTCGGGAGCCCTCGAATATAACGGGAACTTGATAATTATCAATAAGTACACTAAAGGCATTTTGTTGCCTATGATTTATTGCGCAGGCGCCTTTAAACACTAATCACACATTCTATTTCTCAATCGATTTGCTTACGCAAACCTATACGCACGGAAGCTGAAGCATAATAGTAAAATCGAGTGTGCCGTCTTTTGTAATTGGCTCGTTATCTCGAGGGAAGTGATGACAAGAGAAATGATGGTAAACATAAAATCGGAAACACAAATGTCAAAATGTTGCACAAATGGGTGTCAGCGAGAAAACCTATATGTCCAGTGGATCGACCACGAATAATGTGCGTCTTGTTGATGAGAAAACGTTGACATGCATCATCAGCTCGCCTACATCTGAAATCATCATGCGTGTTGTCTCTCCCAGATAACAAGGTTTTTTATGCGAGCAGCGCTGCATTAAATTTGCCAGCAAAGCTAAATATGTTTTCGCTAGATGAGGACACCATGAATCAGTCTCAAAGCAGAAATGCAAAACGATTCAATTTTATTTCTCGATCAAAAAGTGATGAATGTACAAGTTTGGTATCGTGCCGGCAGGCGGACAGTACAAAAGTTATAAAGCTATTCTTGTCCCACAAGACTACTTGAAACATAAAAGGAAAAAAATAAATGCCCGCGCGCATTGTGTGCACCTCGTGTGTCCCAGAAAAAAAAAATGCATGATTCGTCGTTCTCTCTCCTGAGGAAACTTTGTTCTTTTATCCAAGCAAAATATAAACCTTAGCAACCGAACAGTTCACGGAGCAATTTAACAAGGATATAGTGACCTGTGGCCCGCACAAGCGCTTGTGCGCTTATGTGGGCCATCGATCTCACTGTACAAAACACTGTGCAATAAAGGATTTATTATTATTATTATTATTATTATTACCCTCATCTAGACGGCTGGCAAACTATTCATTTTTTTTATCGGTTTAAATTTTGCAAGTGTTTAGAGACTTTGGGGCCTATTGATGTTATGACCCTATTGTAAAGGTATTTAGGCGTATATCGGCAAACACGTCAAATGGTTTGCAGAGGAAAATTCCATGTCCCAGAGAAAGTGTGGTTCTATGCCAGGTTACGTTTTCGCATATCGAATTTGCAACAGCCAGTTAAACGTCGGAGGTATTTAAGTCCACAGAAAAATAAACTGTACAGTAATGCCTTTCTTACCTGTATGAAAAAGGGTAGTTAAGTAACAAAGTAGGTGCATTTCTGTCTCTACGCGTTACTTAAATGGAAACAAAAAGAAGAGGTACGACTTTTCCGATTGGCAGCAAAATGGGCACGTGACCTTCTATTATTATACTCTGTGCGCTTGCGACGACAGTTACCGGTATCAAAATGGTTGGTTATTAAAAACCATCGCCGAAACGAGAAGCGACGCGAGGATGAAGCGCTGTCTTGACTTGATGCTTGTGTTCATTTTGATGAAGCGATATCGTTCATAAGCTTTTATACGTGGTCAGCAGCTCACTGGCAAGACGTGTTGAGGGTGTAACTCACGGACTTGCTGTTTTCTGTTAAAACAAGAATACGCGTCATCAGTTTTTATGAGAAAAAACGGCATAATATGCAGACATTATCTAACACATGCGGCAGGTAAATTCCGAGAAAATTTGCGTGACATTGTGTATAACGACATTTGCGAGGTGCTGATACTCTCCGAGATGCCGGAAAGTGTAAAATTGACCAAGACTGTTTTGAATTCTTTTAGATAAACATGCCGTGTAAGATATGCGGAGCTTCAAATAGTTCCGACAACCGTTCAACCAAGAAAGCGTAAAAACACAGGCGAGCTGGTGAAGAACTTCGATAGTAACCGGAGACATGGAACGATAAAAAAACGGACAAAACAACAAGTCTCAAACCCTCCTGCTCGTTTTGTGCTCTCTTACTGTTATATCAGTTCCAACACGCTCGTCAAAATCTTCTACAGCTTCTAGTTTATTTGAACAACGAAATCCCTCACATATATACGACAAGACTCCCTCCAACAAAGAAGACACACCTCCTCACCACTAGGTGACCAAAAGCTGGACACTCAGACAGATCCAAAATTATTCAGGAGCCTTTCACACAAACCAGTCACCCAGACGACCTCGTTTGAAGGCTAACCAGCCACAAGCGATAACAGGCAGCTCAAGCACAACCCTTTCTATTCTCGGGAAACCCACAAAACAAGATTTGATGTTCACAGAGGAAGGTGCCCTTTAGAGCAAAATTGAGTACTTGGAACGCCTGTTGCACCCGTAGCAGTACTTAGACCTCCTGCTACCGCATATATAAGAGCTTTTGTTGTGCAAATGAACTAGAACCTGTATTTTATTTTAGACTTGTTTTGTCCGTTTTTTATCGTTCCGTGTCTCCGGCTACTACGGAAGGCGAACCGTTCAAAATTATGATATTATTTTGAAAACTCCGTAACATAGTAGGCTTAAACTTTATATTAATATTTATCTTATATAGTCTTTAGTCCTTGCGTGTACTCTTGCAAGCTATTTTGAATATGACATGCTAATTATATATGAGTACGAATCTGATAAATTAGAAAAGCAATACAATGTACCGAAAACAGGTCAGAGAGTCAGATATGCACATAACTCTAGAAGATAAAATGAATAACACATTTCCTAAGTTTTTTATTAATATAGCTAGTAGAGATTCATTATTATATTTCTGAAAAACAATTACCATTTATTAAAAAATTTGACGCGAGTAAGCGTCCCTCCGATATAATGCCCAAATCTGGTAATCTGCGTATAAATAAATGAAAAATAAAATAACATTATATTGAATCCTCACCTTGCTCATAGTAGTCGTAAACTTTGACATTGGCAGGTTTGGCGTCCTCGACTTCAACGTCGCGGTTGACACGAATGTCGAAGCATTTTTCAGTAGAGGAGATCTGGAAACAGTAGAAGAAAAAGCCGGTGAGCTTGAATATGAGCTCAAACGCCCACGACAACGAGTAAGTGGGCAAAGCACGCCTCGTATGTCTCGTGGGAACGATGTCAACCAGTAGAATGGTCGGCCACGTGACTTGCAATCCACAAATCCTATACTCAAAAGATTAGAAATCCCTGATAATCCAATGACTGAATTATGTTTGACCTAGCACTCAATAAAACAATACAAGACTGGACAAAACTTGCAGCTGCATTAGGATTTATATCAAAGAGTAATGTGAAAAATTACGTTTCATGAGGACGCAGCCGACACTCATCTCCTGTCCTTTCTTTCCTGATATTCCTAGCCTTGCCTATCTGAGGTGTCCCATCGTCCACCTCTCCTAACATTTATATTTTTTATTGTTGTTTACAATATCTTTAGAGAACAGGTAAAAAGTGGTACCTTCTTTTACGTCATGCCAAGCGCCCCTCACAGGCTTGCCAAAATTTAGTTAGATTGTTTTATTACGCAAATCGGAATTAAAATTCTCCAACTATGTCGCGGACCTATTATTTTTTATTTGAGTAGTCACTAGCTATACTCCATCTTAAATAGATCAAATAATGTAAAGACGTCAGGGACAACGCATATATTGAAATTGCGACATAACAGCACCTTCACAAGTCATTTTGGAATTGGGAGATGTCATTCATTTACCATGAACGATGGCAAATGACAACACTTTCTGCTTTTAGCGTTACCGAATCGCGCTGCTTGATTGCACTTTTGGCTGATTTTGTTCAATTACTCTTGAACTGAATGTGAAAAAAAAAAAAATGCACTTCTTGTTTGGTTCAGTACAATTTCAAAACTTACCTCTTCGAAGTACAGGTTCAGTTGGTTCTTTTCAAGTTCGTGCCTTTTGAGCGACACTCCTTCTTTGCGGTACAGCTAGAAATTACAAATAAAAACCTTAGAATCCCTGTTTATAATTCAGTACATCGATAATGTTTATTAGAGTATTGCATATTACAAGTTATGAAGGGACAGGTGCTCCAATAGCAAATTTGGCTATTTTGGGAACATGAAAAAATACTACGATGCCAGCCACTGATAATGAAAACACTGAAAATACGTAAAATAATAGAATGGCAGGCAAAGCAAATGACTAGATTGAGTAAAAAATGGTACACATAAAACAAATTAACTCAATCATATTATTACAGTGGCGAAAAACACGTGATAAGCAAATGGGTGTCAATATAATGGGAGACATATCGTCCCACGGCAAATTATAATGAGATAGAAGGTATATAGATACTTCATAGTGATAATTTAAGAAATATCTAAAACGCACAAAAAGTGAAGGCATGACTTAAAACGAAAGAAACACACAAGAGGACGAAACAGACGATTCAGAAGAGAAATAATAGAATTCGTAAGCACCAAGTCGGCGACAACAAACCTCTCCATTCCTTCCCTTTCACTCTCGGAGAGAGAGATTCGCTTCCTGCGAGGGTAGGGAGCGCCCCAGCCCGCACGGCGAAGGCGCACGTGCCGCGTGCCGCCTTCGCCGCTATTCGCCGAGATCCGATCACGTGAGGAGCCGTATCAAGTGTCGTGCAGCAAAGTAGACGTTGCACGCGCCCCGCCGTACGTTCCCCGGCTTTTGAGCGCCCCGCGCGGCGCTGCTATTTGCCGAATTCAGTCACGTGAGGAGCTGAATCCACATGCCATGCGTGAACGCGCAACTCTGGCTCCCGTAGGGAGCCTATACAGGAACTCTACACGGCACTAGAGCTTAAAGGTTTGGAAAAACAACAGCAAACAAAATCAACCCTGGAAAGCCGCCCTCAGTTCTTACTTCTTCTCGCCTTCTGTTCTCGCTTGACCCTCTGGTCCGTCTTGCGCTTTCCCAAAGGAGTTTCGAACGCCCCCCCACCCCCCCGTCCCCCCCCCCTCCCCCGCTCTCCTCCGCGCCCCCGACGGCGTGAAGCGACGCGAGGTGTCATCCACGAGAGAGGCAACACAGACCAGACTCCCGACCGCCCGCTGTGTTCGCCCCTGTGTTTCTTACATCTCCCCTCTTCCCCCGCCATCTTTCCCCATCACCTCCCCAAGTCGAGCTCTGAGCGCGTTGCAACGAAGGCTGTGTCGTCTGTTTCGTCCTCTTGTGTGTTTCTTTCGTTTTAAGTCGATGTAGATCACCAACACGCTCCAGTCTTTAACTGAAGGCATGAACAATTCTTTTTTGTCATTAAGGCTGTTTTTTTTCAAACTTTAAGAAGATTATTATTGCATGCCCCAACTTTTGTTCGCAAACAAATCGGTGTACACCAAGTGGTGCCAGTGGCGCCGCTTACGTGCCTGGGGATGTGGACATGAATCGGAGTGTTTTTAACCAGCAAACCATTGACACACGATGCTGTCGTTTTAAACCTGAGATCCTGTGAACGTTTTCACGCTGAAAAAACTGATTGCACGTCTTCCTAGTAATGCCATTTTACTACAGAGACTGCAGCAAACTCAACCAGGCTCGTAAAACTTCCACATGTTGTGTAAATGGCGTGAGCTAAGATGTTTAATCTCCGTGAATGCTTGAGATATTAATGTGCGACGCCGGTCGTAGTGCAAAAAAAAAAAGCGTGGACAAAACATGCGGCGCTTGACGTCGAAACTGAAGGTCAGAAGCATAATTTCACCATGTAAGGGAGGCAGAACGAGTGAGCGATTGCCATCGGTTACAATCTGTGAACATCAAGTTCTATCTACATTTCACACCGATCCGATTAACTCCAGACACCCTTCAAGTTTACAAGTTTTGGCTGATCCACAATTCCTTCGTATCAAAATTACTATGTTGACGGCACGTACACCGTCTTCTTAGTCGTTGGGACTCTTGACGTTAAAGGGCCGGTGCAACGATATTCAATTGGAATGTTTTTCACTTTAAACGAGCTTTCTGGCACAAGTGGGACTCAAGGATACTCGCACGCAACGCCACTGACCAAGAAATGTTTTTGTTGCGGTGTAATTTCAAGGGCAAAAGCAATCATTTTCAATCAATCTCTCCTCTGCATATAGTGATGACGTTACGTGGGGATCGCAGTACAGCCATATGACGATATTTGAATGCGGTTCATAGATTGGACCCGAGCATTCCGTGGGCACTCAATTTGGGCTCGTGATAATTACTAGCTCGAGAAGCATTCGTGTAGTGGCCCGTGTCCAATCGCTACAACGACGACAATAGCCGAGCCATAAACGTGTCTGGAACTCAGCACGTGTACTGTGCCTTGCCAACCCCGGCGCGTGCCTATGATCAACATTGGCGGCATATAATCGGCTCCAGATCACGTGGCCGCTTGTTCTGGCTGCGAGTTGAGGGGTTGAACGCTGCTCGTTTTTCTTTAATTTTTTTTCAGGGACTTCTATTACGTGGGATGAAAAACGAACGCGTGTTCTATAGGTCATTAACGTCGGGGATTTGTTCTTAGCGGTATTTGCGCAAAGTACAAAAATTGTTGCATCGCCCCCTTTAAACATGAGGATGCTGTCAACGTAATCCCCGTGGTCGGGACGTCTCGACGGTTTTCCATCATTCTCGTAAAATAAAACGAGAAGTATGCAACAAATATATGTGACTTCAAGCTTGCAAAGTGATTATCCAGAAACATTAGCGATCCGATGGCGTATAGTATATTTTCTGCGGCGTCGATTCACTTTGTCGGACGGATCTGGCAATAAGAAAACAGAGGAAAGCTGCTCTTGAGACGCTTCCCAGCTTTCTGGATGCTGTGCTTTTCAGCGCAAATCCGCGGTATTTTGATAAAAGGCAATCTTCTACTGTTTGCTACCTAAACTAGCGTAGCCATGAATAGCCCGAACTGACTTTTTTGTTCACACTCCAGAACCGAAGTTCACCGAAACACCACCGCCCCGGAGGGACGCACGGGATTTGAGTTGGTCTGTAACAACAGATACTGATTGCTCAATATACTCACAGAATACACATGATCTTCGTCCACTGTGAACCCAGAGACCAACTTCAATTCAATTACAGCCATATTTGATGGCTGTTCACCGTCAAACCTGAAAAAAAAAAGCCGAAAACGTTGGATCAAGAGCGTGAATTTACTTTGTTTCATCAGGGCTCCTGACAATTCCGAAAATAAATTTGTTGTGCGAAGCGTATATAGAGTTGCGCTTTTTGAACTAAAATAAATATAACTAGAGTTTTTTTCAAAAGTATCATGCATTTAACTGACGATAATGAGCCACATAAAGATGGCAAATGTGTGTTTTGCACCTAATGAACATCTTTCTCGGTGATGCGATGTACAAGTTTGCAATGGCCTAGATGGATGACGTCGTTGTTATCTCCCAATCTTACGAGGAGCTCCTCTAACACACGGGACCACTAGCATCTCTAACACGGAACCACCAATACCACCAACACCTCGAAAACACGGAACCAATCATTAAGGTTCTGTGTTTTCAGGGTCCACCTCTCGTGAAATTCGGGAATGTTTCTCGGTGTTTGTTTTTTCCCACACATTCAGTATTTTCTTATTACTTTTTTAGGCATTGGACAAATTATCCGGGTTTGTTTGGGCTGCTGTTGACAATAACAGGATACGGAAGTGAGAGCCTCCAACTCCGGGGAAAAGAAGCGTGACCCGAATAATTAAAAACTTCCCTGTACCGATAAGGTACGTGATTCCGAAGAAAGAATCGGTCTCGCGGACGTTCGCCGGAGTTTTGTCTCTGGCAAAGAAAAAATAAGGCTGGGTATACTTATTTTATTCCCACTAAGATTGGGTTTTTCTTATGGAGGGACAGCTCCAAATTGGGGTTTACGGTTTCCCAGGTTTTTATAAAACCGGCTCTGGGATTAATATTCGGCGCTTAGTGGTATTTACTGAAAACACTGAACAATGGAAATAACTAGAGTCATAAAGCTCAATAATAAATGAAAACGAGCCTGTTGGTGAATAGATACGAATACTTCAAAAGTTGAGAGTCTGGTTTTTGTCCAAGTCCACGATGTTTTATCCTTTCAAGTATTCGTATAATGTTGAGGGCTGGGCTAGTTGGAAGTGGTCAAACATAATTACATAAAACAGCACAAAAGGTGCAAAAGGAAGTGACAAAAGGGGCAAAACAGAGCGCTGACTCGCAATTATGTATTTTTACTGATAGGCAAGGAGAAATAACCTTCTTTTAATACCACAACAATTTTAGGAATATCACTAAAAATATTAACACGTGAGGTGATTGTGGCATTCTACATCCACAGTGGTAGAAAAAACTGCATTAGCGCAGTGTCAGTGGCGTTGCCTTGTAAGGAGCTGGGATACCTGAAACTGACGATGATGGTCTAGCGCGTGCCCTAATAAGTCGGCATCATAGGCACAAACTGTGCACATGAACATGTGGAACAATGTGTGTTTTCTTTCTCCTTGTCTGTCAGTAAAAATACATAGTTGCGAGTGAGCGCTCTGTCCTCTCCGCTTTGTCGCTTCCTTTTGTACCTTTGTGCGCTGTTTTATTTAATTTACTTCAACTAGTGTAATGACTACTAATAAATTTACAAATTAATTCTAAAATTTGTTTTACATAGTATAAGGAAACAAAATAGACAATTCCTTGCTCTTCTATCCTTCCAAGATAAAAACCACCAGAATTAAAAAAAAAAGAAACTATGTTAATGTAAAAAAGAGCGAAACGAATTTCAAGTGAATTAAATTATAAAGAGAACAAATCTGAGTCAACTCCAATGTGAACAAAGATTGCGACCACAAACGCTAAATAAAAAAAATAAAGAAATAAACACAACTGAGGTCGATTGCGCTGGAAGGACTGCATACGGCTTTGTTCTCCATGATTTCCAGAACGGTTGGCTAAGCACCGGCCAATTAGCTTTAGGTCATTGAGTAGTTATTAGAGACATGTCTCAAAACTTAACTTACCGCAAGCAAACCTTGACATCTGCGGTATTGCATTTGTTGGGCTCCTGCGTAGGCGTCACCGTCAGCTCAAATCCTTCACTTTTGGGTGGCGTGTGGACGTTGTATTTCAAAGTCGTCTGAAAGAAAAATAAATCAGCATACATCGGCGGGTTTTATGAAGTCTTCTCAGTGGCTGTTTTTCAGTGATTCCGCTGAGATATGCTAATTATTCCGATCATAAACTCTAATTTGTTCATACATGTTTGATTCATATTCAACACCAGTCTCAAGCTAACTGCGCAGTGCATATAATTTGATGCAATTTTATTACAGTTGCAGAACTCTTGAAGTATTTTAATCTCGCCAAGCGGGAAATGCACTTACAGTTTCAAAGACGAACCGACCTGAGACCTGCGTAATTTGCAAAAACTTTCTTTGCTCAAATATAAGTATAGCAGTTTTTGCAAATTTGAGAGTGAATCAATACAAAACGTTTTAAAACATTTTGTCTAGAAGCTCGAGCAAAAGTGTTCATAATGTTTCCTAGTAAAGAATATGAATTTAATTTTGCAGCATATAAAACGGCATCATGACAGAAGAGCACACGACAGAACAGCACACGACAAAACAGCACGCATGAAAACAGCACACGCCAAAACAGCACGCGTCAAAACAACACACGTCAAAACAGCACGCGTCAAAACAGCACAGAAAAAGAAGAGCATGCACGTAAATGCGTGTTTTTTTTTTTTCGCTGTGGGACATAATAATAGCAGAACGAGCCTGAATTAAGTACTTGCTACTACCGTGTTCAGCAGAAGAAGTATATTGCCGTTATGTTTCATTATCTACCGTTATATGACTTTGAACTATTACCTGTCCCGTTATATTCTATTATCTGCTCATTGCTTTTCGCGCATGATTAGTAATGTAACAGGGTCCTGGATGTCTTCAAATCCTAGGGACTCTCATGGACTCGCGTGACTGAAGTAAAGTCCTAGTCCCGTGACTCACTCCGAGAGAGTCACGTGACTCTCGTGGGGCGTTGAAATGAATCTAGCACTCAATTAATCCCGTGATTCTTATTGAGGGAGTCGTTTGATTCCATCAAATATGTAATCGGATGACTCTCGTGGCGGAGTCTCGTGATTCTAGTAAAACGAGAGACACGTGATTCCATCGGAGAGAATCCAGTGACTCTCGTGGGAGGTTTACGTGAATCTAGGACAAAAAACAATCCAGTTAGTTCTATGGGGGAGGCGTCTGACTCCATCAAAAATGTAACCTGATGACTCTCATTGCGGGGTCGAGTGATTCTAGTAAAAGGGAAGTCACATAATATTTTCGAGAAATGATAATTTTTGGGATGACGAATGATTGAAGAAAACTAAGGGGTTAATAAGGAGAACTTGTGCCCAAAACAAAATAGAAGGTTAGCGTCGCAGGCGTCGACGGCGGCGTAACAGCACGATCGAGCGCTGAGGCGAGAGTAAGTCCGGCTCTCCGCGCGTAGCCCCTTATGTATATACTTGCGTGGGCTTCTAAAACAATCGGCTTAGAAGATTCGACGCGTAGAACATTCGATCCTCGAACAAGCAACAGGGTTCTCAGGCTTACCAGATTGCGACATTTACAAAAGTAACAAAAGGGCGCGTCCGCTCCCAGGCATCGAACCTTGGTCCTTTTATTCAGAGCCATGCACGATAACCATTCGCCCACGGGCGCGTTTGCTCGATGACGCGCGTGGCAATATTACTGTAGAGTCGGCTGACCATCGCGAAAGGTAGCCGCCTGACGCTAGGCAGGAGGAGAGTCACCCGACGCCACTGGGTAATAATCACCAAACTCTAGTGGGGTAGTCTACTGATTCCACTGAACACTAGATTGATATGACTCTTTTAAGAGGTATCACCACGAAGATCACTTTGGACCATCCCGAATGGAATCAGCGTTGATGACTTTCTTTATCGTGTGCAGGTGCTATGAGCGTGTTTAAGACGAGCTTCCTTAGAACAACACCAGAGCAGAAGAATGGCACCGGATAATTCAGTTTTCTTTGGGGTTCCAACATCCTGACCCGTGTTGGCTCACCGAGGACTTGAAGACCAAGGAGAGCCTCACCCAGCAGAAGATGATGGATTGCCAAAGAGGATTCACCCCATCGGGTTCGTGACCATACGCGAGAATCTTGAAAATATTATGGAACACCTTGTTCCAATATGACACACAGCTTCTCATTGGCACTCTTTGGGGCTGTCGCTTTTCTTTCTGCATATAAGCTATATGTGAAACAAGATTGCATGAGAAATGAACTATTTCTTTAGCAGTTTCACTGAACTCTTAAATTCCGATCTTCATTCTTCATTTGGTTAAAGGGGTACGGAAGCAAAAATTGAAATATTCAAATTTCATTCGGAAATGGGTCAAGCATGACGGATAATAACCGTAATTCATAATCGCACGTTTGTATTTTGAACGATTGGCTATATTTTTCGTTCCAAACGGTGCACTCGAGTGAGCGCTCGAAGAGAAGCGAGCGGAGGGCGCGATGCGTCATGGGATATCCGGCGCAAACAAAAACAACAAAAAAGACTCCCCGCATCCGTGACGTGGCAAGACAGGCTTGGTTATGAGCTTTGCCGCTGGTGGCGTTGTCAGCGTTGTAGTGGTGTCAATACCGTCAGCGCGTTACAACCGAGCCGTTGGAAGTGCCCGCGGGGTGACGGGCGTTTCACCTGTCGTGTGAGCGGCTTTGAAGTGTACAGCAAAGTCACACGAGCAACCCCGCGACGTGCCTCAACGAGTCCATCATGGCGTTTGGTTGACTTTCGCGCTTTCGCATTTTTGGATGGAACAGCCCGGATGAACAGTCACACTCACATGCACACAAGAAGCAAACAGACTCGCAGCGCTGACTTTCAACTCAGTTCTATATTTCTTCTTCCTCAAATCTTCAACTTCTTCACCTTTGCCGTTAATGAGAACAATTTAAATTTTTACACACCAGAGACCAAATAGCCAATACACATTAAAAATAACTAATAATTAAATAAATCATGCAAAGACAACTAAAGAAAATAATAAAAAAAATTAAAAATTAAAAATTAAATTAAAAAAATAATAAAGCGAAAAATTTCTCATCACTATTGGTGCTTTGATAATATCTCTAGATAAACCAATTCCTTCTTTGACAAAGCTTCTTCGACAAAGCCAGGTTGGACAAACAATGTGTTATACCCTTGTTACACGGGCAAACTTAACTGCAGTTACGCTAAGCCACAGTCAGCGCACAATACTTGCCGAAAACATTCTGCGGCTATGCAGTCAAAGCTATGGGCGAACGTGCGCTTGAGCACCTGGAGCACCCATCAAAGCAGTGCACGCGCGCTCTTCACTTCTTCTAAAATAGCTCTCCGAGAGTATAGTGCGGTATCAGTGGTGCCGCGTAACAGCAGTTAAACCGCGGTTAAGTGTGCCCGTGTAACAGCGGTATTAGTGTATCATCCGTAGCTTTGTCAAAGAAGGAATAGACCCTTCCCGAAAGTCAGTCTACCCACCCTGTGCAGAGCCAAACCCGACGCTTTAATGGCGGCACTACACAGCTTCTCCGCACCAGAAAATGCGAACGTCTTTGAAAGCATAGAGCAGAAAGGGGAAAAGGTGTTGGTCCCCTTACGTCACCTTCGACTCACGAAATGGAGGGTGCTTGATTTAGCCGAGCATGATCTAATATCCCCGCCATTAGAGCGGCAATATTGGAGCTCATGGGACTGCCACAAGGTGACTCTGACTTTTGAAAGGGTTCTATTGGTTTATCTAGAGATATCATCAAAGCACCAAGAGTGATGAGAAATTTTTCGCTTTATTATTTTTTACATTTAATTTTTAATTTTTAATTTTTTAGTATTATTTTCTTTAGTTGTCTTTGCATGATTAATTTAATTATTAGTTATTTTTAATGTGTATTGGCTATTTGGTCTCTGGTGTGTAACAATTTAAATTGTTCTCATTAACGGCAAAGGTGAAGAAGAAGATTTGAGGAAGAAGAAATATAGAACTGAGTTGAAAGTCAGCGCTGCGAGTCTGTTTGCTTCTTGTGTGCATGTGAGTGTGACTGTTCATCCGCGCTGTTCCATCCAAGCATGAATTACCAACTTGCCCAAGCATCCACATTATCAAGCTTTCGCATTCATTCGAAAAGGGGCAAACACGTTCAGGCCGAGGTGACTTTAAACAGTTGAGCGTACTTCCAAAGAGCGGCGCTGCTCCAGAGGAATCTGCTACGTCACGACTACGTAGCAGATTCCACAACGTTGCTAGACTACCTCCCAAATAGGCTCCGCATGCATCCACCAGGTACACATTGGAAGATCGTTTATTTAGCTTTAAAATTAGTTTTCTTGTGCCTTTCAACGGAAGACTGGTGTTGTTGAGATTAGGGTGCAACATGCAACACATTCAAGCAAGAAAATGAGCGCTGAAATTTCGCTTCAGTACCCCTTTAAAGAGGGAGCCGCTTTTGTGTCGATATAAAACGTTAAGGGATTAACTGTCAATCAGTCATTAAACAAACCAAAAAAAGCGCTTAAGCTTTACTACCGCTCATTCCAAACCCATGCAAGCGTCTCTGCATGGCCTAGTCAGTGCATGTATGGCTCGCACCCGAAAAGTCGTGAGTTAGAATCTCGCCTAAAATGCTTCAAACTTTTCTTTAATACAAATGAATTGTATTATAAAGTGACATCCTTTTAGACATGCGGCGACCTTTAATTCGCATTACATGTCGTGCTTTTAATCACTTTCATTCCACACTTGACGTCACGCTTCACTTGAGCGTTGGGGGTTGATTGAAATTCTCGCGCCAGGTCATGTGGCTGTGACGTCATGACCCTATCGACCAATCAAATTTTCCGGTCACAACGTCACCGTCGCCGATGGCGGCTTTTCTGCGACACGAGGTCCTTGACGCTATCGCTTTAAAAGAGGGCAAGAAATTGAGCACCATAGGCTTGCGGTACGAATTGGTTTTAAATGGCTGAACATGCACGAAAAGTTATACGTAGGTAATAATTGTTTTGTCGTGTGCTGTTTTGTCACGTGCTGTTTCGTCGCTGTGCTGTTTTGCCGCTGTGCTATTTTGACGCAGTACTGTTTTGACGTGTGCTGCATTGGCTGTGCTGCTTTGTCCGTGGTGTCTGGTGGTGTTCTGTGCTCTCGCTTTCCCATATAAAACATGTTGTCAGGCAGTTCGTCTTGTTTTAAAATTTAACTGTAAGATTTATATGACCATCTCCATTACAATTTAGTTATTTGTACACTGCATTATTATACTACATTTCTGAGTAACGTGAATATATATTTGGAAGTACGGTTTTATCCTCAAAGTGAATAAAATATCTAAAATTACTATACCTTACGCTAAACAATTTCGCACTAGCGATAAGTATAAGGAGCTTGTGCAACTTTTCGTTTTCAAGTATAACAAAGATATTAATATTATTATTATAAAAACAGTGATGTCGATTTTTTTTTAGAAGTTGCAATTTGCCCCCGTCAGGAAAATATATCAATTTACAAAATATACCACGATAATATTAAGTTTAATATTTCTCCACTGAAATTCCATGAGCTCGCCTGCAGAATAACTGAAAAATACATCTAGAAAGTGCTGCAAAGAAAACGGCCAGACCACGCTCAAATCACAAGACAAGCAGTAACAAAACCACTAGCTTCACTAGGGAGGTTCAGTAGGGAAGCGAATCGGTGATTGTGTTGTTATATGACGGCGAGAATATTTTACGATTTATTTCTGTTATTCTTTTCGGACAAGTCGATTGCCTTTGATTGGCCAACAGTAGCCCATGATCGGTATCGACTAGTCTTACCGAGATTAAGGCACATCCAGATCCAGTTGTCTCGACTGCCAATTTGTTGGGCAGGTTGGTGACCTTCTTTTCTTGAATCACGAGCTTCGTGGGCTCCTTCAGGTCGTAAGATTCGTCCACATCGGTACCAGCGACTTTCACAGAGATGTCCACTGGATCTTTGCTCACGTGCGTAGCAAACGCAGAAAGTGCCTGGAGACCCAAGACTGTGTCCTGAAATTAAAAAAAAAATAAAGAAAGATCATTAAACGATTTACAGAGTGACAAGGACTTATATTTGACGCGGAAGGACACCACCTGAATATTCTTTATTCGTGATCTACCTTTCTAACGTTATCAGCACTGCTACGATAACAATTTACAAATTACAAGTTTTACATTCCTGTCCATCATCCTACTGAGAAAACATTTCCTAAACCTAAGGGAATACTAAAGAGGTCTTGAAAGTATATCTTACTTTCAGTAAATAAGATATCTAGTTATTTCTGGGTGTTTATGACATATCGAGCCCCATATTAGGCTCGTTTTTTCAACTGCACCACAGTCACCGAAAAAAAAAATGAGCTGCTTTTAGGTTTCAACCGACGTGCGCGATCAAAAGCGTCACTGTGATCGGCATTCCACAATTGGCTGAATGCTGACTAGTACCCCAGCAAAGGATTTCTCATCGACGGGAATAAAAGTATTGTGAGAACTTCCATTTTCACGGTGTAGGCAGTGTTGACTTCAGAGCGCAGTAATTTCAAGCTTCCACCATGCGCATTTCAAACACCATCGAACTTGTTGTTGGCAATGTAATGGCATCACGACAGGGAGGCATAGGAGGGCGCCACCTAAACATGTTGCCGCCACTAGAAGAAAAAGACTGCGCCATTCCTATTCTAACGTGTCCACTATTGGCAACATGCGCGATCGAAAGCGTCGCAGTGGTCGCCCTGCCGCAATTGGCTGAATGCTGGCAATGACGCCAGCAAAGGATTTTTCATCGACGGAAATAAAAGAAGAGTGCAAGAACTTTAATTTTGACGGTGTTGGCAGTGTCGCTTTGAGAGCGCTATGATTTCAAGCTTCCACCATGCTCATTACAAACACCATCGAACTTGTTGTTCGGAAGGCAATAACGTCACGAGAGGGAACCATAGGAGGGCGCCACCAAAACATCTCGCCGCTAACAGACCTTTCAAAAAGAGGGCTCCTGACTGGTTCCATTTTATTTAAATTTATTATCCCTCAAAGGTACTTGAAAAGTAAATTACATAGGGGGGACAAGAAGGCAAATTTGAAGAACAGGTGAACCAAAATAAAAAAATAGAAGCCGTTTACAACTCCCTGTAACGCCGAATTAGAGCGCAGCTCTTGAGGAGGAGGAAGGCACGGGGGGGGGGGGGGGGGTCACGTGACCTCGAGGGGTGGGGGCGCAGAAAATTTTCCGCTAAATTTAGCGGGGAAAATTTTCCGCTAGATCTAGCGGGAAAATTTTTTCGTAAATTTAGCGCGGAAAATTTTCCGCTAGATTTAGCGGGGAAAGTTTCCGCTAAATTTAGCGGGCAAAGGTTTCCGCTAGATTTAGCGGGGAAAATTTTCCGCTAAATTTAGCGGGGAAAAATTTTCGCTAGATTTAGCGGGCAAAATTTTCCGCTAGGTTTAGCGGGAAAATTTTTCCGCTAGATTTAGCGGGAAAATTTTTCCACTAAAATTAGCGGGGAAAATTTTCCGCTAAATTTAGCGGGAAAATTTTTCCGCTAAATTTAGCGGGAACAATTTTCCGCTAAATTTAGCGGGGAAATATTCCACTAAATTTAGCGGGGAAAATTTTCCGCTAGATTTAGCGGGGAAAATTTTCCGCTAAATTTAGCGGGGAAATTTTCTCGCTAGATTTAGCGGGGAAAATTTTCCGCTAGAATTAGTGGGAAACTTTTTCCGCTAAATTTAGCGGGGAAAATTTTCCGCTAGATTTAGCGGGGAAAATTTTCCGCTAAATTTAGCGGGGAAAATTTCCCGCTAGATTTAGCGGAAAAATTTTCCGCTAAATTTAGCGGGGAAATTTACCCATCATGCACCGCGCGGTTACGCCGACGGCGACGCCTACGGCGACGGCGACGCCGCTCAAGCCGGAAACGGACGCCTAAGAGCTGCGCTCTAAAAACAGCTGATTAATTACGAACAAGAAGTATACAGATATGGCCACAGAAACTAAACATGGTAACCATGAACAATGTGGAGGTGTGCCTTGCAGAGATCTCTGAATTTATCGTGATTAGTTTTATTTACAATTAACGGAGGGAGGGAAACCCAGCTATTAATGGCAAGAGCCAGTGGAGAGTTCTTAAATTTATTAGTCCTCGCGAGTAATGGCTTATTATTATAGGTTGGGGCCAAAGCGCATGAAAATGTGGCATGGCGGTTGTAAGTAAAGGCCACGAATAGAGGAGAGGAAAAGAATAGTTTGTGAAAGATGGCAAGACGGGAGAGATTAGTTATTTCAGACAAAGGGAACAAATTGAGAGCAGATTTTAGTGTAGATATGGTGGTCTCTCGAGAGTAATCATGTGATATGAAACGGCTTGCCTAGTTTTGAACCGATTCTAGTATGCTAATAAGAAAGGATTGATGAGGCCAGGAAATAAAGCTAGCTTAGTCCAATTTAGATTTTACTAAATGTTTGTAGGCAGTTAGCTTAGCATAACCATAATGCAGCATCAGGCACTCCAACGTATAGGTTAAATGCCAAGAAAAGCCAAGTCATTCTATTCCGCTGAGCTGTGGTAGCCAATACATCGGCCAGACGAAATGCTGCCTGAACGTTCGCCTTAGGGAACACTTTCTCGAAGTCAACAAGGCGTCATCTGACTCTTACCATCCAACTGTTGTGCACGCCCGCACTCCCCATGATTGCACACCCATCTGTGAAAACACTACAGTGCTTGGCTCACACAAGGACGAGTATGGGCGAGAACTAAATGAAGCATTTAAGATCAAGTATGCCACAGACAATGTTTCAAAACCTTCTTTAATGTTATCGACAAAAGAGCACGAATTCCTCGCGCCAGAGTTATCATAGAAAAAGCGTCCTTCAATTTTGTTCTTCTTCATGAAGTTAAATTCGGCTATCTTTACCTTTATCTTCTTCTGGTATTTTTTTGTATTTTCGTCTTAATTCAATTCCTCTGTAACCAAAATGATTTCGCAGTGCGTTGGGAACCATCTAAATGTGTCGTTGCTCATTGAATAAACTGTGAGTGTCTGTTCCTCGTCCATTTCAGTGTTTTTATTCCTTCGGTGTGAAATAAAGTGATTGGACCTACTATTCATATTCTGGAACGAGGTCGTGTTACAGAGCGTTGTAAGACCGAGAAAAATAATACCTAAAGTGTCTTATTACATTTATGATATAATAGACGAATGAACTCGAGGGATAACGCACTACTTTGTTTGCCTCCGAAATTATTGACCATTACTTCAAGGCACTCACATTCTATTCCTGATGTGCAGCGTCCTCATATAGAACAGCGTACGAAGGAACGTCGCATATCTCCAAGAGTATAATAAAACTATTTTTGGTATACGTATTCCTGCAGCATATGTCATCACGTTTATACCCCATGTCATATGACAAAGTTTGCATAAGACAGACAGGTAGATGCGCAAGCGACAGGGCACCCAAACACTCCCTGTCATTGGGGAGCGCTTCGTCGGGTTTCTTAGACGAACACTTTAATCAATGTGCCTGTACTCTGCGTTTAGAAAATATTCAAATACTAACTGATCACCCAAATAAGACAGCTAGAAAAATGTATGAAGCATTTGTTATTCGGCATTACGGTTTTGTTTGTATTAGCCTTGAACGAGTACCTCTTTCTGATGATTTCCCATTGTTCAATACGTCTCTCACAATTTGTTGACGGTGTTTCACTATACGGTTTAATAAGGCGATGCGCTGGCATTTTTCCTTTGTTTCTTCTTCTTTCGTGTCAATGCGTTTTGTTATAAAATATTATCACAGTATAAAGTCAGCGTTAATTGCTAGTGTGTTGTGTCAACATGTGTCTTTGTCATACTTTGAACTGTTTTTTTCTTCATATTTTTCGCGACTTGCCCTACTACACACGTTTCCTCTATCTAGGCATTGCTTTCGATCCGGTTCAGAAATCCACGATATCGAAGGTAAATATTAAGAGAGATGACTGCACCTGCGTGGAGGAAAATCCGCCCCGGCTGTTCCTTTGGGTAGCCATCCAGCGAACGATGGGCTTGCGCTTTTCCCAGGTTCTCCTTATCGCCAAGCTTCACGTACGTCAGCACCGCATAGGCAGCAGTCTCGATGTCGGCGGAAGCAGACGATCCTTTTCTGGCAGCATTGGACCAGTATGTCAAGCCACCTGTGGAATATCACTCGTTGAAATTAGTGACAAGACAGCAGTGCATTCAAAACCAAATGTCGGCTTGTCGAATTTCTAGAGGAACAAAAAGTTAGTCGATGAGTTGATCCCACATTGGGACTATCTCAAGAATTGCGAAATATTCAATATAACAAACCGATGTTCGTTGCGCGCTCCTGTTTTCCACTTTTAACGCGATTGAAGCTAAGCTTTTAACGAATAAACTAGAGGCGGAGCTATGCAGGTAGTAAACAAACTTCGGAAAGCTTTTCCCGAAAGGGAATCATTAAAATAGAAATGAGAGCAAAGTGTGCATCGCATTCTCAAAATAAGGGCCGCGTGTGTACCTTCTCGAATATCACAAAGCCGAAGTCATGTCTATAGGGAAGAGACGGACGTCGCTACAGACATAACGACATAAATAAATGACGTGCCAAACATGTTCACTTCATGCAGATGTATATTAATAGCGAATTCGGGTGGTCATTTCCCGGCAATATATTTTGCCATATCTCCGGCAAGGGCGTTCGCGTGGTCAAAGGCTGGCGAGTGCGCGCCGTTCGGGTGGCGCTTCTCAGGCGGGTGCCGGCAATTTACCGGCACAATTTTCACCCGAGATTCAAAAGGGTCGGGCAGCTTGTCTGCCAGACTGTATCCGGTGTCGTCATATCCGAATCGGGAAAGGGAACCAAACGAAACAATGCTCGCCGAAAGCGGGTTCGAGTAGAAAACGAAGCCATTGAGACAGACACCCCTCTGTGGTCCGAGAAAAGACAGAAATAACAACGGAGATAAAGATAAAATATTTTAAAGGGAGCTTGCGTAAGATCAGTTAGCTATGGGGCACAGCGTGTTATTATACCGCTGTAACAAAAAATGTATTGATAGTGCTGCAGCTCGAGACTTGAACGCGCCTCACTATTTTAAAGATTGGGTCAAATGAAAATGCTGAGGATTCCAGAAAAAAAAGGTAATAACAAGAAAATGAAATATAAACAGCGACGCTGGTGAGCTTTCTGGGATTCTTGTGAGATGGCAACAGTTCATCGGGAATCTAAACAAAATATATTAAAATTTCCTTACCCACATCTCAGAGTCCGAATATATGTTGCTGATGCCTACATCCTGCGTATTGTATCATAAAATAATCGAGGAAGAAGTTAACAAAGTTCACGCGCGACCCAGGCAAACGAAAACGCCAGTTGCCGGCGCTTTGTGTTCGAGTGTAGAGGGTCACGTGGTGCGCCGCTGGCGCGGTTTTGGTTGCCTCTGCCGCCGGCGTGGGCTCGCCGGTGATTGACCACCCGAATTTGCCATAATACTGCCATACGCGTTGCCGAGCGAGCGCGTGGCTGTCCGAGTGTTTACCGTGCTTTGCCTTCGCGCGGAGATCCCAGGTTTAATTCTAGGGAGCGGACTCCCTTTTATTTATTTTTTCAATTTAATTTATATTCAGTTTCATATTGGTCCCTATATATATATTTTTCATTCAGTGACAATATCTGAGACAACACAAACCACGACGTCGCGGACAGTGGACGTCGTTGGTCATTAAGGAGAGGCGTTGAGTCTGTGCCTTGCAACGTACCTTTGTGGGTGGCAACCGCTTCCAACTTCTCCACGTACTCCTTGGCTGAACTGTGACCGGCGAGGGCGGCTGCGTACGCGGAAACCGCCAAGTTGTGGGGACTCGGGTTCTTCTGCGCCGCGATGCAATTCAAGGCGGACTCGACAACCTTCGGTTCCGCAAGGCCACCTTCCAGAAGGGCCACAAGGACGTAGGCTGTGAGGGCGCCTGGTGCTGTTTCGTTCACCTTGCCCTGTAATTATAAAATGCATATGTTGCAGACCCAACTGACATCAAATAAATGTACCATTCGAGTGCCTATTACCGATGATAGCTCTCTTTCTCCTAAAACCACTAAGTAAAACTATTTTAAAAATTATGTAAATAAAAATACCCGATAGATATTACTCACCTTGCCCTGTTACTGATAAAGAAAATTGTTTCAGATCGTACTATGAAAATGTAACATTTGAATGACTATTGCATATGATACCTCGAGTGCCGATAAGGCCCAGATCTCGTTCACCTTTCCCTCTTCATGATACAAAATATTTGTTGCAGATTTAAATTGTAATATTAGTATGACTCTTACCTATGATACCTCGATCGCGTACCCATAACAGACATGTACATACGTAACGCGTTACTAGGAACCAGTTACTTCTTCCTAGTTACTTTTTTCGGTAAGGAGAAATGTATTAGGTTCTTTATTTAGAAAAGCAACAAGTAACGTAAGTATGCGTCTACTGTGACAACGGCTGACGGGCAACCCGAAAAACAACCAAAAACTATGACAGTATAGCAACGTTTATCGCTGAACACGTCAGTCGAACTCTACAGCTGGGCATGTCCTTCACCCAGCGAACACGATGAGGTTCGTGGGTTGAACCTTCTAGAATCGTGTACACACCGAACGTAAAGCCGGGGGCTGTCAACGCGGGAAAGTAATTAAGCAATTGGCAACTTGGAACTTTAGAAGCAGAGAGAACAAAAGAGAGAGTGGAATCCCAGATTCACCAGCTCTTCCTGAAGCGTGACACTGCCGTTCCTTCAAGCGCGTCAGTAGAACGACTCTTCAGGGTCACCGGAGATGTATTCTCAATGCAGCGGGAAACAAAACTGATAAAAATTTCCAAAGGCAGCTACTATGCTTAAAGGTGCCCTGAGGAGCTTTCATAGAGCTCCTAAATATGTCGATAAATCAGTCTGCTGGCTCTAAGCATCCTAGAAATGCCTAAATCATGACGATACGCGGCCGATTTTCCTATTAAAAAGCAATCAAAGATCGCAACGCACCGAGGTCATCTCCGGCGACGGGAGGAGCATGTTCCGGAACCAGGACCACTGGCAGTTAATAGCGAGCGAAGGATACTGGCGCCTTTGACCGGTGTTACCGCGGAGTGATATCTGGAATTCGAGTGGCTCGTTGCCCATACAGCCAGGGCTCTGATTCAACCCTGCAAGAACGCGCTGGAGCGCTCAGGAGCTGACGACCGGACACATCACTCCCGCGGAAGAAAAAAAAAAACAACCCAAAACCATAGTTTGTTGTTTTTGAGACGATTATTGCACTATTGTGTTCCTTCTCCGCGAAAAAAAAAAAAAAAAAACGAAAACGTCGACTACACTTACTTGCTTCTATCATCTACCAATGGCGTATCCAGGGGGGGGGGGGGGGGGGGGGGGCCCGAGCTCCTTCCGAGACATATTAGCCTCCCCCCCCCCGACCCCGCAAAGTTCTGCAAACCAGAACCTGGCGCAAAAATTTGATGGATTCTACACGTTTGTATTCGAGCACGGACAATTCGAACTTTCAAAGTTCGAAATTGGAACACTTTACAGTCGAACCTCTGAGATGTTCGTCCAAACCAGGTATTGGTGTCGTTTGCTGCGACTTGCCAGTTAAGATGATAAGCAGGGGCCCCAAGCGTCAAAGCGCACCTTCATCCTCGTGACCACGGGGCGTAAAAAAATAAAATAAAAGAAATAATAATAAAAATAACGAGCTTGTCTTTATTTGACAATGCACTTTAGAGTAGCGATCTTCACCGTCGTCCTCGGGAAGCTTCGGCCGACCTGAGCGGATTAAACCTAGCCATCCCTGAACAGAAGAAAGAATGTCGAAAATAGGCTGATTTGAACACGACAGAAATATGACACCCTTCCGCGCACGTCAGGATGATTGGTCTTTGAGGATCATTACTTTCCTTCCGGCACCTTGTCCAGGCGAGCTGCCTTCGAGCTACCATTAGCACTTCTGGGTGGGAAAGGCTACGGATAACCAACTTTGAAAACCTTTTGCTGCCATTCTCAAGAATTCATTCAAAGAGGCAAAACGAGAGGAGCTAGCGTTATTGTGAACACTGACACCGTTATTGGCTGTCACTCTGATCTCTTTAGGTCCACGCGTAGGAACATAGAAAAAATGTTTGGCTTAGACGAAGGCGGTCAAGCTTACACCCAATGGCCATTGCGGTTAGAGTTTGCTTCTGTATGGTTTCCGAGCCGACGAAGTCTTGCTTGTCCGTTTCGACCTTATCGAATACATCATATGCACCACAGCGAAAATGGTAAGCCTCTTTATATTGCCCTTAACTTATTTACTTGTTGGTGAGCGCGTTGGTAATGATGTAACGTTCAAAAGAGTTTTATACATAAAGACAGAAGACGGGACAACACACCTTTCACGTATTGTCCCGTCCCCTGTCTTTATGCATAAAACTCCTTATCTTTTTTTAGTGCTTGTTTTTCTGGTTATATGTTAAAACGACCGAGACAGGCTAAAAGTGTAGTTAGAACAAAACCTGATAAAATATTCGAACTTATTTCGTAGGCGTCATTGTACCACGCATTCTGGTGTAGAGCTTTTTGGCAAATGTTTCGTGACATAATAGCCGACGCACAAATATCCTGTGGTAATCTCAAAATCTGAAATTTATTATACGGATCAGAAAGAGATGTTTGCTAGCTGATACTCGATGCCGACGCTCAGAGGTTCTGTCGCACATGAGTAGGGTTCCGTCTTATTGATAAATATTGAAAAATCTGAAAATTAACCTCCAAACTGGTTCTATATATATAAAAAAGAGATCCACGGGAAGAAACCCTTTGTTACAGCTTTATTTTGTTTTCAACGGGAACACCGCCCACACTGAACCGTCCGCGAGGCTGCTTATTCCTCCGGACTTTTTATCGCGTTTCTTTTATCGGTACGCGATTCACGCGTATGCTCCATTGGAGGTAAGGGAATCCTATGCCCTTTCTCCTTCAACATATGTCCTAATAAACTCGGATTTTTTCGCGAGTCAGCCTGGTCAACCTCCAGAGCGCCGACTAGCTAGCTCGAGCTTTCATTGCTTCGAGCGCGTCTCCACGCGTTGGTGCTGCCTAACTCATAGGTCCGGTAGGGTTTCGTGTTTTCGGCGTTTATCTTTCTTAGAAGTCGTGGAGGCTTTTTCAGAGTTCACTTTTTCTCGCAGATTTGGTGTTCTCCGGTGACAACTTTTGGTGTTGGTCGAAAACATGTTTTTTTTTTTTTTTCTTCAGAAATTACATTGAAGAAAATGAGGCATGTGATTCCCCAACCTCCGCGGAACATTCGCTTGACCCGAATAATCGAAAGACATCCCCGTACCGACGAGGAAGAGAAGCGAGATGGGGGGATCCAGATCGAAAACCAGCCTCGCGGACAGTTCATTGGAGGCTGTGTTTTGTGCCAAAATAAAACTGTAGATGAAAATTTCCTTCCCGCAAAGGTTTCTTTTTTTGTTCATACAAAGACCAATTTTGATAAAACAGACTTGAGCGTTACTTTTTGTGGTTTATCAAAATTTACCGAAAAACCGAAAGCATAGTTTTATGTCGTGCGATGTGGGCACAAAGTTAAATGAAGATTCCGTTATCCCTGCTTCGAAGCGGGAGATATCGCTACCATGTCTCTCTACTATTTATACGTGCGTTTAAACAAGGATCCAACACTCAATGAGGTGTGCAGCGAGTGCTTCCTCTCTGTCTCCCCCCTCCCCTTGTTTTTTTTTAATTCTGGGCCCCCCCCCTCGGGGGCTCCTCTGGATCCGCCCCTGACCAAAGCATACACATTTTGTAAAAACGGCATTTGCAATCTCAAGGAAATGTCGCACTTTCATTGGTCACATGCCATCCTGGCTGTCGGCACAATGCTCTTCCCATCGCCGGAGATAATTTCGATCTTTAATTGCGTTTTAATAGAAAAATCGGCCGCGCATCGTTAATATTTATGTATTTCTAGGAGGCTTAGAGCCCGCAGAGTGAGTTGTCGCCATAATTAGGCGCTCTCAAGAACCTCCTCAGGGCACGTTTAAATGCAACGACTACTACTGAAAAGAAAACAAACCATGAAAGAAAGCGGTTATGTATTAGGTCGTCAAAGTAACCAGAAAAGTAACTCGCTACTTTTGAGGTGAAGTGACGCACCCCTTTTGAGAATCAGTAACGAGTAACGTATTTAGTTACTTTTCGAGCGAGTAATGGGTACCAGTATTTAGTCACTTGTTTGGGTAACGTGTGCATGTCTCACCCATAAGTACCTCAAATTATAATACGTTAAAGGTTCAATAATTCAAAACTCCTAATATCTTCTCGACATAATACCAATGTTCTGTTGTTTTTGTAGCCATAATCGTCTAAATTAAATTGGTAGTATTAGTAGAAGAGCGTCATGTGTACATGAATGTCTAGAAAACACTTGACTACGGTACAGCAGGGTCAGATTGTCCACTGCTATGCATATTACACGAATAGCAAATAACTGTGATCTGGAAAACAAATAACTTTAGAAACCGATAACACCCTTATCTGTTTCGTTTTTCAAACAGGGACTTTATGTTTGTATTCGTGCTCATGTGTGTCACCTCTAGTGGAGATTATAAACACCAGCTGCCTAATAATATGCCGCCCTAATTGCGTTGTTTTCTTGGCTAGCACCGTTCTTACATTCAGAATATACAAATGCCTGCCATCTTTCATCTTTGGTCAAAAGTAAAATTGCGGATGAAAGCTTTAGTAAGCAGAAGTGTTAGACCGTTAAAGAGTGGCTAACCACATCTTATTATGATTGCCTTCCCTATGCAATCTAAGAGTCTGACGCAAGCGCCCGATTCGAATATTCAGAAGACAATCATGAATGTAGTAGTTAATATAGCTGCACCTTGTTCTTTGTAAAAAAAAAAAAATGGTTGCCTATAATAGAACCTTTCCAAAGCGTCTGATTCGTTCCGAGTCCTCGCCAAGCTCTGACGCAGCACTCGCTTGCAATACGAGCTGGGCCGAGGTCAATCCGAATGATGACGTCACCCTCATGTCTCATACATACGTAATGTTCTGCGTGCCCAAACAATTGCGGATTCGAATTATGGACGTAGCAACTACTAGATGGCGTGGACTTTTGAAAAAGGTATATAACAATTACAGGCCTAACACTTCGTTTCAGAAAATGACAAAAGTCCCGCATTGTATGCATGAGGGTGCCTTTGACTTCCTCACTGATCGGTACGTTCCAGTGGGCCTTTTCCGACGCTGTCAATGCGCACGCGCAGTCCTAGCTTGTGTAAACGTCCGGGATTCTTGGTAGCGCTTACCTAGCAGTACCGGCGCTCAGTAATAGTGTAGAGCCATGTCTGCCCCAGAATTTAAATTGCGACATGCCTCAACTTTTACCCAGATTTGTTTGATACAAACAATAGAGGAGTAATATCTGGTTAAAGATGGAGGGCCGGCATACTTGTTTTGTGGTTTTCCAATAGTCGGTATAAAGTATAGAAGAATTACGGAAAAGTTCCAGTCAAGCGTAAAGACACTCACCCTAAGCCCAGAGCTGAGCACTCTTCCAACATTCTGGAAGCATCCGTTAGTCTTTTGTTTTGTGGTGACCCACTTGATGCTTTCCTTCAGGTTGGCGGCGTCAATGGGGACGTACTTCTCGGCTTGCTTAAATGACTTCACAACGAAGGATGTGAGGAACATGCTGCCGGTTGAGTCGCTCGTTCCGAACGCGCTGTAGGATCCGTCTGGGTGCCTGTACTTCATCTGACGCTGGTAGCCTGAAATTTGAAAAAGGGTGGAAGGAAGAAGGACACCTCACTCAAAATGATAAGTGAACTATTGACTGCTACTTCATACTAGAGGAGACGCTCCGCTCCAAATATTTGCAAGAAAACTTTACTTAATAAGAACTTATCTTTCTTTTCGGTGTCGAAATCCGACAACAAAAAACATGCGGTCCTGTAAGCTTGTAGGGTAGCTTAAAATAAAACATTATATAACTCAGTGAATAGTCTTATTCGATATGTTGTTTTTTCCGTGCCCAACTCTCTTTCACAAGAAGGGAAATATACAATAGTTAAGCTAGGGGTGTACTCAGTGAGTGACCAAAGAACTTCACTAAAGCCATTCGTTTTCATTTGTGGGCGTCAGAAAACTTGCGTCAATAACCAGAAAAGTAACTATGTATTTTGCCACTTAGTTCCCAACTGTCTTTTCATAGTCTGGAGCGCGGGTCTCTATATTAACGAGGGAGACTTGTATGGAGACGGAGTGGTTGACGAAAATCTTGAATATATAACGAGGTGTCTATATTAAAGAGGTCTATATTGAGCAGACAAGGCAGTATCGTTTAAATATGGGGGAAAAGGCTTATGTTTATATTTTCTAATAATACAAACAAATAGTAATCATCCATCTGGTCTATATGACTGCAGTTCATTTCACTGTTTACGAGAATCACAGCCTACAAGTGTCAAAACACAGACCAGCACGCGCACGTTCGTCACTTTGGAAGGCGAGCGAAGTATGCACTAGATGCACACTCTAAGAAAGGCTCGAGGCACACCTAAGCACTTCTTATGAGTTGTGAATGCGAAAGCATGCTTGTCTTTCTTCCGCTCCTTTGTTTCGTCTGCGGCGTTATTTGAATCGGCCTCGCGCGCGATCTCCTAGCTCTCTTTGCCGCTCTGACCTTGGATACTTCGTGTCACCGGCGCGCTCGCGGTGCGGAGACGCTGCGCCATGGGGTGGCAGTCGTTGAAACTGACGCGCAGCGGCCAATGGGAGCCTCCTTCCTTGAAACTATGATGCGCATCAGCCAATGGGACCGAATCTGAAATCCATCGGCTTCACTCGCTCCTTTGGTATCGGGGGAAACTAGGTGCCGTTTGGCTAGGCTTTTCGCGTGGTTTCAAATTTGGGAGATCGCGGCTGCACTTGGAGAAAGGAGTATAGGTGCCGTTTGGCGCGGCTTCAAAGCTGATGAATTCAGATCGCTCCAGGGGACAGTTGATGCTTTCGCCTTAAAACTGGTTTCCGCGGTCTTGTTTTCACGCCTGATGAACAGTGTTTGATATATTGGGAGTGTAGCACCCACCGGTCTTGAGGTTCTCTACAGCCTTCTTCTCGATGTCCTCTTCGTGCTTTCCGGTCGCCTTCAGGTAGTCCAGCACGTAAACGTTGGGCGTGAACTTTATCATATTTTGCTCACCACAGCCCGTCGGAACACGGACCAGAGAATCCAGGTTTTGAACGGCCGGCCCCATAATGTCGCCTGCAAATGTTTGAAAAGACATACCCAAAAGCGAAAATTACCAAAAGACAGACTTGTCGTTAACTTGTGCCACATCGCTCAGCCCCTTCGTAAAAACACTTCGCGGAAAAAACATTTAAGGATATATTTAGATTACTCTCATCCTTGAAAACTTGAGAAATACATAACGTGGCAGATTATGATAACGCTCCTTCCTTCGTGCTTTGTTGACGTTCTTATTGTCGTATGTGATTAGGTCTCATTGGCTCCGTAGAAAAAATGTGCTACTCCGCACTTGACATACTCTGCAGTTCTTGAGGTGTCAGTGACTATGCTAATTTATTAAACATACCACTTTAAGTATCTCCACCTTATCTGTCAGTCTGGATCGACGCGCGAGTCGCGTCGTTTAAATACGAAGCACACAAAAAGTGCTAGATACCTATACTTCAAGATTAAAGAAAGAATACTCGTGAGGGACAAAGACAACACAACCACATCTCTCATGAAACATAAGATGTGGTCGTTTTGTCTTTCAACTATATTATTTCTTTCATCTTGACCCGCATCAACAGGGTCTTCGTCCGTCAATACATCTATACTTCAGATAGTGAAGCTATAGGTATACTTAATGAGTAAATGTTTGTCTCGTAAAAGAATATATATTTTACTTCAAGCGCACTGCTTTTTGGAAGGGTTCTCTTAAAGAGATGCTGAACCAAATATTTCAGTGTCTATAATAAGTGGCACACTATCTTTTCATGAGTCAGCAGCCGCCGGTGTGCGCGAGCACACAAACGAAATTGACGTCATCACATCCCCCATTCAAGCTTATTAACTGTGAATGGGGGATATGACTCCGTCAATTTCGTTGCGTGTGCTCGCGCACAGCGGTGGCTGCTGACTCATTGAGAGATAGTGCGCCACTTATTATAGACACTGAAATGTTTGGCTCAGCATCCCTTTAAGAAGATAGCGTGCTTCAAGAAGCTAGATGTCTTTAACAGAACACGGACATAACAACAGCACTGAAAGCTTAGGAATAACCGTGAGGCGACAGTTACAGCGGCCCTTCTTGCTTTGTTATTTCTACTCAGTGGTTTCAATAGGTTAAAAGGTAATATTTTTGGAGCAATCCAGCAGTCAAAACGTGAACGTTCTTCTGTTACTATTAAAACGTGGGTTTAAGCTAGTTGGTCCATTACTGAATGAAAGGTTAAAAAGCGCGAACAAACGAGGACAATAAATAAACACGGACGACAGGACAGGACAGGCCTGTCCTGTCGTCCGTGTTTCTTTATTGTCCTTGTTTGTTCGCGCTTTTTAACCTTTTATTCTGTTACTAAGATGTTCCTTATTTCCCTGACATGAGTGAATTATTTTATTGAACTCTATAATCACTTTTTGTTGAAGGCTAACCCACCCACCTGTGACCGAGACGTATGCTCTCGCAGAACCTTCGACCAGATCATCGGGAAGAACCAAGTCAAACTCGTTCTTGCCATCGCCCTCGGCGACATCTTCCAGAAAAAAAGAGAAACATAGAGGTGTCAAATTAGGAACTCCTTAGGAAATGCTAAAATATTTTAATTTCGGTGTAAGCCCTACTGAAAAAAATTATATGAATCTATACAAGAACTGATATGAAATAAACGAAAACGATGCTACATATGAAACTAATATGAATTATCCAAAAACCGATATTTGACATATGAAACTGATATAAAATGTCCAAAAACGGATATTCAACATACGAGAACTTATATGCAACATACGAGAACTGATATAAAACATATGCCAACTGATATAATAATAGTCTTTATTTTATGTGTCCACAAATAGCCCAGGGCATTTTGTGTGGTACACAGCAAATGCCGACAAGATAAAGATATGCAGCATACAAGTTCGTATTTGATTTAAATGATAACTTATATAACCTTCATATCAGAATTTGCAATGTGTCCAATAAACATATCAGAAGTACATTTATATAATTTTTTTCAGTATACGACGTGCCGCGCGGGCAAGCAAACACGCGACCTGGAACCAAAGTGGAGCGGCTTGATTTATTGGCTTCCAAATAACTACGGCATGAGCGTTTAGTTCTTAATAAAAGATTCATCCCCTGAGCCGTTCAAAATACTCTGAGATGTATGAAATTGCTGAAAATAAATCAACATGTTGGGAATAATATTTATTGCTTAAGTATAAAAGGCGGGAACGCAGAGCTCAGAAGAAGTTATCGGGTGTGCAGTTGTATTTGTTGTGCCGTGTATGCGTATTGATCAGTGTTTATATTCAGCTCATGTTAGTAGTATGCGTAATGTAATTACATGGTGGCGTGACTGGCGTAATATGGCCTAAGTTGCTTGTGCGCCATAAAGCTCCAATCATCATTATGGTGGCGTGAGCAAATAATTATATTTTTGTAGCCCATGAATTGGGCGGTACCTAGCGCCACCTAGCCTTGCTGAAACTGATATGCAACATATGAAACTGACACGAAATAATAAGTTCTGATATAAAAAGGTGTCCAATAAACATATCAAAAGAAATTCATCTATTTTTTTTTTTTTTTTAGTAGGGAGGTTATATTTGCTTGCGCTTACCTTTGGGACAAACAAACACGCTCTTGGTTTCCTCCTTGGGGAACCCTTCAGCCTGTAATCACATAAAAGGAATCCATAAATGTCAATCCAGTCAACATTGTACACAGTCAATTTTTTGTTTAATTATGCAGACTACCCCATTAATTAAGTGTTTTGATGCTCTACTTTCGTTTTTTGGCTGCACATTCAGACAACTAAGCACCAGCGGCGCTTGCTTATCAAACATATGTAGACATCTTAAGCACCTGAGCAGAAACAAGACCGGACAGCTTGTGTGTATACATTTTCATACAGGTAACAGCATTGGTGCGGACGTCCCGGAGACGATTCATCTTTTGAAAGATAATTCATAGGAGATTGCTCGTCGATACAAAAGCCCTTTAGTAGGACTTCGCTGGAGCACGTGCCGTGGCATTAATATTCCAGTAATTAAATCAATGCCTACCCATTAGAGAAAAAGTAGTTACGATTCAATTAAAGTAATACAAAGTATACATATTGTCGAGCTGCCA
The DNA here is from genome assembly GCA_013358835.2 of Ixodes persulcatus. NCBI lineage: Eukaryota > Metazoa > Arthropoda > Arachnida > Ixodida > Ixodidae > Ixodes > Ixodes persulcatus. The sequence goes on along the minus strand of JABSTQ010011488.1, from coordinate 327,028 downwards.
GTCAAATTTCCTCGCGCACAAACAACTCATGCAAGCTTCATTTCACTATTTCTAGAACTAACAATTATTTGCACTAAAGTTATTTGTTTCCGTGTGGAATTCACTCCCGGATGGTAATGCAACCTTACAGGACCCTACCGAATTTCAAAATGCTCGCATTGGCTTGTTTGGAATGTAACAACTTGATGACTCTTTGAGAGCGCAGCTCTTAGGCGCCCGCTTCCGGCTTGAGCGGTAACGCCGGCGGCGCAACCGCGCGTTGCAATATGGGACGTTTCCCATGATGACGTAGCACGTGACGTCACGTGTGACGTCATGAGGGCAACATTTTTCCCGCTACATTTAGCGGGAAAATATAGCAAAAAAAAATTCCCGCCAGCTTTAGCGGAAAAAATTCCCGCCAAATTTAGCGGGAAGATTTTACCCTCTTGACGTCACACGTGACCCTCCCCTGCGTACCCTCCCCTTCTCCTCCTAAAGAGCTAAAGCGCCGTTCACACTCTTGCGACCGAGTAAGACCGAGAGAGACCAGACCGGTTTTTAAGCCTTTTGCGACTTCTTAGGACCGGATGCGCTGCAGCAGAGCTGGTCCTAAGAGATCGCAAGAGGCTTAAAAACCGGTCTGGTCTCTCTCGGTCTTACTCGGTCGCAGAGTGTGAATGGGCCTTAATTTTTTAGTGTTACTATGCAGGAGGACATATATTGTGATGTTTCGTGCATCCTTATTTAAAGGAGCCTGAGGGCGATTTAGGGCAACACTAAATGCATGAAACAAAAAATTTGAAATGGGAGAAAACAAAGATATTACCTCAATAATAAGCGGGCGGGTGACTGCATCCCTCGCGACCACCTTTTCCACTTTCTGGTCACCGCAGACTGTGTCACTGTTTGATCCCGCAGCCGACACCGTGAAGTTCACTTCTCCGATTGTTTTCGGGCGCACGAGGAACTTGTGAGTGAGACTCTTGCTGCCGCACACGCAAAGCGTGGTAGATGCGCTGTCCTGAATCGTGTAGTCTTCGCTTTCGGCGAGTGTGAGACCGATCTAAGAAGAAACGATGCGAAATTATGCCCGTATTTGGGGAACGGTCTAGGTCGAACGCGCCGGCGCCACGCGTTGTATACACAAGTCATCTCGGGTTCTACGCAGCTTTAATACGCTGCCGTTCTCATCTTGAATGGCGGAAATTCTTGTATGGGCGAAAACGTCCTTTTGGTTTTGTCACGCCATTCAATTTTTCAAGTTTAATCGTAAAACATTCTTCTTTTGACTCGCGTTTATTTTTTCACGATTCCCAGTTTGAAACTATTTAGGAAAATATTGACAGGGTGTTTTTCATGCATTACATGCATATTTCATGTAAAACATTGAAAGTTACAATAATTTGGTTTGTCGAGGTGAGTTGTATCGCCCAGGAAACATAATATATGAGGTATTTCTGACAGTAAGTCGGTGAAATAATTAAAATGTGTTAATTAACTTTTTTAAATTCTTGTAAATATATCAGCTTGAACTTTAGAATTATACCTGAACACGAAGAAAGAAATGACAGGAGAGGACAAACAGCTGTTTGTCCTCTCCTCTCCTCTTTTTATTCGTGTTAAAGTATAATTCTAAAGTTCAAGTTGTTTGCAAGTATGTCCCAACGAGCTCAACTCTTAACCGTTACCCTTTTTAAATTTTAAAATTAAGAAATAGTTTAAATTAGAAACTTGCTGATACTGATCCAAAACAGCACTAAACCAGTCAATGTTACAACTGTTTTCAGTGCGTGGGAACTGGTGGTGAGTTAAATTTACCATTCCTGCAAAAGGTACAAGGCTGCCGGTGCGGCAACGCGCATGATAAGAGACAGAAAAATCACACGGTCGCGTTTTGGCACCAACTGCCTTGCACCTGTTGCCCCACTGATAACTATAGCGCACCACAACGCTTCTCACGCTCTCTAAGTTCGGTTTTCGATAACGCTCAGGAAGTTTGTAATTGAAAGCATTCCTAATTTCCTAAGAAAATGTGAATGAAGCAATTTAGTTAATTATTCTAATTCTCGCGACTGTTTTCCTTCTATATTATGTCTCCATTACCGTATAACGCACCTGCGCAGACCTTATTAGTCTAGGCCTCACGGCTTATTAAACACACTATGTAAAGTCTCAAGATATCATCCTCCACAGCTATACATTAACAGATACTGAACTACATACTTCCATCAACAATATCACCTTGGCAATTGGAGCCGGATCTTATGACCTGGCTCCCCTTCCTCGAGCCCTTCCCTCCTCTCAGCTTTACGACGTGCTCGGATTTTTACGAATATAAATGTATGTCGCGTGAATGCACCCTCAGTGACAACATTTCAGCCATGAGGGGCGCATGGGCAATCTGGGTTCATGCGTTCGCGCTAACGGTCCCTCGTTTTGTACGCGGACGCTTCATAGTGCGGAGTTGTTTTGAGCAGTACTTACGGGGAGGCACTTCTCGAGGTAATTGAAGACGGAGACCTTGACGGGCACGAGTTCGCCCCGTACCACGGAGTAGGGCAGTGAGAAAGAGGCGAAAAATGGCTGGAATGCTTTGATCTTCGCCGGATCCGAGACGCCAACGCCGTCCTGAGAGTTGATGCACACGGTGCTTCCGACCCACTCAGTGATCGTGTGTGGAATCTTCTCCTTGAAGGACAGTTGACCATTCTCGCTGAAAGAGCGGAAAGAGGTTCAGAAGTTTAAAGTCCGATAGTGTCTGTGAGGAACGAGTTGTTTAGCAGGACGGTTTGTTAACACCTTCCAGATCTTAATTGTAAGATGTTTAATTGTAAGATGTAACTTGTGTTCGAAACCTGCTGCTGCGTAATGCCCTACAAAAAATAAATATTTGCCCTAGTTACTCTAAAGCATCATTTCTGAAAGCGGTTTTCTAGAAATCCAGGCATCCCATCGTACCCTCGGAAATTCTTAGCGCCATAATGTCTTCTGATATTCCTGTTCCCTAGTAAAATATACGCCAGTTTAGCTCTATGTATTTTTACTGGGTGTCATCCCCTCGTGTAAAATCATATTCCAAGTGCTCCCTAAATCTGATATATTGCGTAATAGTTTAATGCTTCAATGTCAAGATCCGAGGGGTCGCTTTGCTATCAGTAAGATATCTAGGCGTTCCTCAAGATTAAACAGTGAAAGTTCGTACTGTAAAACTGAGGTAGTCCAATCACTGCAATCAAAGCTGCACGTTCAGTGAATAGCTAATCTTCGTTTTATCTGACGTCGAGACCCACCCGACGCTACAAGGTAACGGGACCAATCAATAAGCGTCAAAAGCGTACGTAACTAGGCGTTTTCTGTTTATGATTGATCCATAAACAATAAAACAGGTACAGACACATGACGATGATGCGCTTTTGACGCTGCATGATTCGTCCCATAAGTTGGCAGCGTTGGCTGCATCTGGACTTAAGGTGAAACGCAGTATAGTAACAGATAAAAGGGTCAAATCGGAAGATTCTAAGATTGTAAGAAAATGCTCGCGATTTTAGTATAGTTATACTAAGGAATTGAGTCGGTCGTTCACAGATCAATTGCTTTCAGACGATCTTTTTCACCTTCTTTAATTAATCGCGGTCGCTCTTTCTTGAAAATATACGATACCTAAATAGTTACATTTACGCAGAAACTAAGTGAGAGAAAAAAAAAAAAACATTGTCATTTGTTATTCGTAGATGGAGGTTTTGAGCTACACCGATTTGTGGAACTGGACATTCTGTGTACGCGTTTTTGTAGATCGCTGTGATTGGCCCTTCGAGTGCTTTATGCGAAAATAGATTAGCAAGTGCTTTAAGGTTCAGTTTCACTGGCCGATTAGAACATGCGCATTGTGCATAGGAAAAACTAATTAAGTGTTTTTACGATTAGAAAGTTGTGTCCTCACACACAAAGAATTTAGCTCAGAGACACAGTATAAAACATTTCATGTTGCGCCATCAGTCAGAAGACTTTCGAGTAATATAGTACGAGAGATTCATTAGGCAAGAAGAAAAGATTGATCTACACTACGTCGCACCGAACTTTGAAAACGGCGAAGACTACTGTCCCAGTGAGCCAACCAGAGCGCCGGAGGCACACACGGAACTTTATCTTACAAGTGGCGCCCCATTGTGTCAAAGCCACGGGTTGTAGGGTAAGGAAAGCCGCATGCTGTGCGCAACCCGCAAGGGGAGAAATGCGACGTCTTAGACACAGAAAAGAGAATTCGAGTAAAAGGGCATATTCTCGTCCTCCTCTTCTCCAACTGCTTGGGTTACGCTATCGACCCTCTAACTTTGAAGGAGGGCAGTCACAAGGTTTGCTTCCGTCACTCTGATGGTCTTGAAGGGGCCGTGGTGTTCGTTCTTTGCTGATTTACGGTCAAACAAAGTCTCAACTCGTTTATGGCATGCGAAAAAGCCATCTTGGCACCTTTTTTATCGTCTTTATAATATTTGATGTCGGCCGGCGTGGTTAGCTTTGGGACGCATCCTCGGGGACGCGTTCTCCTCGCAACTTACTCGAGTTCCTTGAGGTCCCACAGCCACGTCTCCGGGAAGTAGTTTCGCACCTCGACGGCCGACTTTGCCGGGATCTCTCGGTTGACGGCAATGGCCTCCGGCAACGAATCCAGGGTTGCGACGGCCGGGGCACCACCTACAAGACTAACTCTATTGGCAAATGCGGGTGGCGGAGGCGGACCTGCCAGAGGGATTGGTGCGGGGTACCCTATGGTTCCAAAGGGGAAAAAAGCACCGAGCGTCAGTTTTATCTCTGAGGCCGCGCGCCCACGTGCCATTCGGAAAGATTGTCTGTCTTTTTTTTTTTCGTTTTACACATCTTGTTTTAAACATGTTTATTGGCGGTCTGTGGCCTTGTTTATTTGAGGAAGTTATCCCTGCTGTATAGTACTCTGGACTTGCTTCTCCGGCGCAGGTGTTCAACTGCATCAAATTTGCTACTTAGGTCGATTCATTCACCCTGAATTTTAGTCTCTGGAAACTTAAAAAAAGGGCGCTGTCAGTCTTGTGCCTTCTGTTACCGCCATTAGCCGATATGAGTTCCGAATAATCAATCAAGAAGCAAGGAATTGGAGCGTAATAAGCCATACCCTGCTCTCCTTAAACTATAAGTGGCTCTCGTTTTGCTTTTCTCGCTTAGTTTTGGGCACTCGTCCCCGAAAACCCCAAAACGCATGTCGCGTTTGCTGGAAACTAAGTTTGCTTTTACTTTCTTTCATTACTAAAATGCAGGGCCTTCAAGTAAATGATTAAACTACGCCCAGTTCAGGCACAGTCTTGAGGGTGTCAGAGCTTTACGGTGAATTATTTACTCGTAGTGAATAATCAATTACACATTTTAATGACAATCTTTCTGAACCGCGCAGGGTGTGCACGCGGCACTATGCTAGGAGATACTAATGCCGATGCAGAGGCCAACCACCAGGAGAGGGGGAAAGAGCGCAAGAGTGAGGCAGGTGCTGGAGGTCTAAGATTATTAAACTGCGAACCTTGGAACCGGTTACGCTGCACATAAATTGCGGTCTCTTGGCCGTATCGGGAGCCGCCGCGAGCTGTGAGGTGTATGGGAGAGGCAATGTTAGATTTTGGTATAAAAGCAAACGGTTCATCTCTAACCTTTAGATCTGAATCCTGGGGCAAGAAAAGGTCTACTCCCTAGCGAAGCGGCAAAAGCAGAAGCGAAAAAAAAGATGGTTCAATTAAATTGTGGTCACAAACTTATTCAATGACAAAAAGCGCAAAATTAAATATAAAATTAGAGAACAATAGGAAAATAAAAAGGTTACTTGAATCCTTAAACAATTAGTAAAATAGTTTGTTTCTATTTGAAAATTAGCTTGCGATCCGCAACCATTGAACGTATATATTTTAATGCGAGTGTGTGTCATTCGCTGATGGATTGGCGCCATTGATGACGTGGATGGGCGGTGCCCTAAGACTGATTGATCGCTATACATTCCCCAAAATATATGTGTTACATTCTAGGCAAAAATGGTGGCAGAGTATGAGGTCAAACATGTTTGAAGAAGTAGCCAGTGACCAACAACTTCGTCTGAAATGACAATGAACACACTTGGATTTCTCAATTTTTAGTACTACTTCCATGACAGGAAAACACTTCCCTGCTCAGAACAATGGCGAAGAAAGTGTCTCGAAGGTTGTGAGGTAAACATACTCGGCGTTTTGGACAAACAAAACAGGTAAGACTAAGATATTTATGCTGTCTTTAAACATGACCAAGAGGCTAATATGCTGCCTTGAACATTCCTCTTCTCAAACCACAAACGACAAATGTGTAGGAGAAGCGTATTTCGCCCTTTGTTTTGTCGAGTATTTAACCGCTCTAAAACTAGACATCGGTGGGCAACAACTTTTAATATGGAAAATAGATGTGTTTATTAGAAGGTGTTTTTGTGGATAGCCCTCGTTTCGTCCTGTCAAGATTTCATTAAATAACATATCGGTCAAATGTAAATTTTTGTTGGAGAGGCGAATCTACGGTTGCTCGTTTAAGATACCTAATGACATTTACTTATCGCTTAATTTTAAGCTTTGCTCGAAACAATATGTCTCAATATTTTTTTTTGTGTTTCCTGAATGGGGTATGACGAACAGTTCAATTTCAAAAGAAAAAAAAAATCATCTTTCTTTAATTTTTTATAGTTGATTGTTGTTTTGCAGAGTTACAGAGTTAGAAGGCGTCTTCTAAGAATATTTAAGAGGCATGAACCGTCGGCACTACAACGAAATTAAAACAATCTCTCCTCAAAAGTTGAATAGTTTGCACAGCATTTTGCATTTGCATTTGCATTTTGTACAGCGTTGGCCACAGGTGGTGCATTTTTTTTTTAAATTCGCAAAGAACCAACTTACCTGAGGAAAAAGTAACAAATGAAAAAGTCTAAACTCCCATAGAAACGCAGCGAAGCCACCGGTCTTCAAACCATAGGGCGCCCTATGGTTTGAAGACCAGTGGGTTCGCTGCGTTTCCATATGAATTAAGCCTTTTTCTTTTTTTACTTTTCCTCAGGTAAGTTCGCTCTTTCCTAATTTTATAAAAACAAAATGCACCACCTGTGGCCGACGCTGTACAAAATCGGAACGCAATAGGTTAAGAAACCGATCGTTGCGGTCGATTTAAAGAGCCTGGCCGCTATTTGGGACACGCAGTTTCTACCCTTTTTGTTAAATCGTAATTCACTAGGAACCAACGTTTCAGAGGCTGTCACTGCTACAATCATGGCAGTAGCAGCACAAACAGGGGCCGTTGGCACTTATTCTTGAAAACGTACCAGGCGGTGCACGAACAAAGTCTGAGTGTAAACGAATAACACGCATTCACACGAAAGTTACAAGTGTTGTAATGATAAACATATATAATGAAAAACGTATCGAAAGTCAATTTCGAACTTTCGGAAACTTGTATAAATTAATTGATGCAGTTTAGCTAATGTGAAACACGCGTGGTATGTTAGGGAGAGGGGGGGGGGGTGGCAGTGAATGGGTGTATAAGCGAACAGCTCGGACCACATGGAGCGAAGGCTTGCATCGTAAGGCGTGCGGGCTTGCATCACTAATGCGTGACGTTCGTTAAAGACCCCAGGCTAGCCGCGGCAAATAACTGGTTAAACATCGCTTCTATTGTGGAGATATCAGACGCCGAATGAAGCGACTTTCCGCTTTCCAAATAAACCCCAGAAAACAGTTACTTTTACGATCGTGTTCCAAAGTGATGCGGCCCCAGTTGTAAAATTAGCTCATCCCTATTTTCACCGAGGCAACAGGTACACTGCAGCATAACATCTGTAGCCAGCCTTGTTTGTTTAACGTATTAAAATAAAATCAAGGATTGGTAACTTAAGTGTATCGCGGCGCGGTATAAGCTCAAGGATTTCTGGAAGTTTGAAGCAAGGTTTTTGAAGAAGTAACCCAGTAGGAATATCAACGCGAGAAGCTAGAGAAAAAAGAAACACAATTCAAGTAATTATATGTTCGCCCAAAAATGGTTTGCAAAGCAGTTTGGATCCTGCGAAATGTGTCGATTGGAAGAACCTCTAAGACATAATCAAGACTCCCAAATAACCTCCCCTACCGCATATGGGACATTTACAGGCCGCAGATTGTAAATCGTGCGTTTTGAGCGTGTTTCCGCATACCGTAATTTGTGAAGGAGGGACCCCTGATCCCGGGCATTGCATCTGTAGAGGTAGATGGGAAACGTTTGGATTACATACAAAATATGTTACTCCCAGCGTTGCTAACATAGTTCGGCAATTATTACCCTACGTCAATGAACGCATTTGAAAATACGCTTAAGTGACACTCATATTATTCGGACGTGCAGTGAAGAAATAACGAATATTTGAGAAGCGCCTTCCAGATGCATTTATCAGGAGAAACAACTGCAGTTAACCCATTCTGTCAAATTCTGTACAATACAGGTAGCAGCCCCAACTTTCGTTACTCATAGCCCTTTCAATCCAAGTCAACACATACTGGCTGTTTTAGCGAAGAGTTTCAAAATCCCTAGAAATAAGATTGTTGAGTAAAAAAATTATATAATTATGGGGTTAAGCTGCCAGTCATGACGAACGTGAGATAACAAAAGCATACGAATTAGCATATTAATTACCTAGAATGTACTAATTAACTTTTCGGTAGTAAAAATCAAGAACTGCTTTAATTAAAACTTGCTGATAATCCTCGAAAACCTCAAAATGCACTCAATTTAGAAATATATAAAACAAGTGTGTCTATGTTCCCCTTCCACTTGTCCTGCGTCTTTCTGCGCTGTTTTAATACAATTTTAACATGACCAACCAACTAGCCCAACTACAAACCTTGTTGCAGCTTCTTTCTTTTATATCGGGCCCCTTTATGTCTTCTTCCAATCAACCCCATCACGACATCTTCATCACGGTCCTCGGCACGGCGACGTGTAAGGCAAGACAATTCGGATATTCCGCGAGGCAAGGTATACTTCAGTCTGGGGTAGCCGCTCTTTTTGGGTTGATGGGCCTGTCGTCTGGACAAGTAAAGCGCATGTGTACGATTCTACGCTGGACTTCAAGTGAAGAGCGTGTTGCGGAGAAGCTGCGACATTGTAGAAGAGAATGTGCTCGCTGCGGAATTTTTAGGGAGCGTCTTCGTGCTTCGCTACCGAAGAAGATCAAGGAACACAAGGGAGGGGAGAAGGGGGAGGGGGTGGACAACATTGTGGTATTAAGTGGTGCTTCTGCTCCTGCTGCGGTCGTGAACATTCTGAAGAAGGGTCCCCAAGTATTCTACCAAGCCGTTGGTCAGGCCTCCGGATGTGCCTACCTGGTGCGACAAGCGTCGCAAAAAAAAAAAAAAAAGAACGACCCGGAAAAGAGGGAGTGTTGCGTCCTCGAACCTGCGAAAGGGATTTTTAAGGGGGTATGAAGAACCGTGCGAAGGAAGAAGTTGGGGGTGGTTGTGTCTTTTTGTAATGATTCACAGTTAAAGGTGCAGGTTTCTGATAAAAAGGCTCGTTTTGTCGTGGTGCCTCTGGGGGCCTCCGGGGTTATTTTTGGAGAAGGCCAGAAAGGCGATGGTAAATAATTTTAGGCCCTTGTTTGTGGTGGTTTAGAAGAAGATTAAGGCGCGTGCTGTGCAGCTTCGTGGTGAAATGGGGATAGATTTGCTAAGCAAGTCTGTGCCGGCGGCCAAATGGCTTAGTCTGGAAGTGTTCATCACGGTAAAGACTCACAAGGAGTTGATGCCATTGAGAGCCATCGTCACTCAGAAAGGCTTCTGGCAGGTGAATGCGTCATGTTTTCTGCAGCGTCACCTGTCGTCACTTACGCTCGACGACCCTTTTTTGGGTCGTCGAGCGTAAGTGACGACAGGTCACGTTGAATATCTGCGGGACGGTCGACCCTGGATCGTGTGACTTTTTGTTGTTTGATATAGAGGATATGTTTTATTCCATTCTCCATTACGATCTCTTGCGGGCCGTGGAGGAGCACATTGACATGTTCGGGTTTTTGGCCTTCTCGCGCTCCTCTGGGATTGCGAGTGATTCCTTCCTTGAGTTACTGCGCTTTTACCTGATGTCCACATTTGTTGCCTTTGAAGGTGATACTTTTTTTGCAGAAGAGCGGTATATGTATTGGGTCGATCGTTGCGCCTCTCCTCAGTGAAATTTATTTAGCGAAGTGCGATAGCGCAATTGTTGAGCGGTTGGATGAACGGGTGGGTAAAGTGCTTAGATATGGCAATGACTACCAGAATGAGCTGAAAAAAATGAAAACTCAGAGGGTGAGAATGTGCTCTCCTAGATATTGCGTATGTTCACAAATGTTCTCCGGGCCTAAAGTACTTCTTGTGAGACCCTGACTCAGGGTGCCCTACAATTTATGGGCCTCAGTGTTTAGTGTGAGCCCCCCCCCCCCCCCCCCCATTTCTATTGGTCCTATGAGCCTAGGTCTAAGAAGGGACTCATTGTGTACGATTCCGCGCACTTTAAGCTTGTAAAGAGAGCTATTGAAATTTCTAGTCTCCGCGCCGCCTTGTTGAAGTCGTGCCATCATAGGTGTAACTACAGTTTTCTGATGCAGATCAAAATGGTGTCCACTGCTGGCTTGTCTTTGGGAGTAGTCGTGGGTGTTGTGGAATCTTTGGTCAAGGTGTTTAGAGGGTCTTTTTGTTCTGAGGCAAGACAAAGACCAACTTCAAGAGATGTGGTCTTGCCGTATGTTCACAATGTGTCCGACGGTATTAAGAAAGCTGCCAGTAGGTACAACGGACCCGTTGTGTCTTCGGCAGCACTCACATTTTATTAATCGAGGTAGACGACCGCGGGAGCGCAATTTGAGGTCAACAACCGCCTGCGTTTGTGGCGTGGTCTAACTGATACCCTAGTCCTGTTGTAGAGTGTACGTTGGGCAGACAGGGAGGTGCGATAATGTCCGGGTGAGGGAACAGTCTCTTTCCTTGCGCTCCTCCCCGTCTGGCCTCCTCGCGCTCAGTTGTGAGAAATGTACATGTTCTCCGCTATTTGATGACATTAATGTTTTAGCCCGGCACAGAAGCAAGTCTGCCAGGAAAATTAACGACGCCTTTTTTATTGTAGCTATGACACGGGCATGTGTGTTAAGCGCTCCGTCCATAGCCCTAGCGAGTGACGAGGTTCATTTTATTAGGAAGTCGGGCAAGTACGTGTAGGCGTGTGTCGGCGTGATGGGGGAGGGGTGCATTATCATGTTGATTGCTTATTGCTTTCTCTTTACTGTTCTTTTATGTTTACTTGCTGTACCGTACAAAAGTATTTTTTAGTTGTAAGTTAGCTCTGTGTCTGTGTTATTCTTCCACTGGTTCTCTTTGTTTTTTAGCTGTTTTAATACCATTTCAAGATTGCCAACCAGCTGGCTCAACCACACTCTTTTTTTGCAAGTACTGCATTTCAGGGCGTTACGAAGAAAACGCTCAGTTTGGACGCGTTTGTAGGTGTGGTTTTCTATCCTAGCGCATATTTAAGGATGCAGGCCTTGACCACGTGAAGCAGGCCTCTGGCACAAATAGGCGCTCCGAAAGGAAAGCGAATCCTAGAAACGTGTCTAAACTTAGGGTTTTTTCGTAACGCCGTAAACTGCTGACGTGGTTTGTACATTTCTTGAGATACAAATTATTCAGTCGCTGTGGAAGATGCTGGGAAAGCTTCTAATTGATACCGTATGTTTACTTTTAGTAATTAAAAAGGGTAATTCTTAAGTGCTATGTAATGTTTAGCTAATTAATTCACATTTTTGTGATTCCTGACGTCCGCCATGGCTGGAAGTTTGTTTTCGCAGAGAGTTGTTTTTCCTCAACCACCCCATTCTTAAGGATCTGCAGATTTGCAACTCCGGTGCGCCAATGTTTACGCAAATCTCTAAGGGAGTACAAAACTACTGTAGTAAATTGAGTGAATTGTGTCTTTGACACAAATCAAAATTGCCATGTGGCACTGAGCATGTCGTGTCCTCTAACATCCTGCTCAGTAGCATGTCGTATATTTATTGTGTGATCAACGTTCTTTGTTAGTCCTGTCAGTCGGCTGAGTTCCTGCATATATCGCTGGGATTTCACCTTAAAGGGGTTTGCGGAGTAGACGCAAGGACACTTTTATAGCAAAATAAGTGCTAATAAGCTACAATACATTTTTTATAAATTACCCAAGAACCCAGAAGCACGGTGCTGGTTTATGGTTAAACGTACTGCAGGTACTGACAACGATAACAATAACTATCCTTAAGCGAAGGAAAAAAAACATAATTCCAATTTAGACTACGCATTTGTCAAAGCCTCATGGTGAACATGCTCGCCTCAAGGCGAGCATGTTCACCATGTTTACCTACGTTCCCAGCACATTTTCATGGTGCTTAGGCACTTTCGCAAAAGGCCTATTAATCTAAGTGGGTAAGAATCTAGAACCCATGTAGCTATATTTGACGATTGTTTCTTCCAACGAAGACTCTTTTCTAATACAGGCCTTACTTAAGAAGCTTTAGACACTTGTCAACATCCTGTCATAGATGTCAGTTCACACTTTGACGTCACGCGATGTTCTACATTTAGTGGGAAAATTGTGACGTCACATGACCATGTGACATACGTGTTATTTGACGTCACCGCGTAACGTCTGATGTCAAAATATCTCAGCTGCGAAATTGTGATTTCGTATCACAAAGTTATCTTTGCACCTTTGCCACATTTCGAACGGTAGTGAAGAATGATTGCATTCCATGTGGAGGAGACTGTGCAGTGCCTCGGCCGTCGCTTCATGCCATTTGCAGCAACCGGCAATTCTTCCATAATACAGAAGCTTAAGACAGTGCATATCACATAAGGTTAAAATAATCGACAAAGCTTCTAGCAAGTGCCAAAGAAAAGGATGTCAGTGTTTTGAAAAAAGGTGACAATACTAACCAGAGTACGCCGTGTGATGGTACGACACGCGCACTACTTGGTCGCCGCCACCAAAGGAAAGACGTGCAGGAAAAGGATGGCGGACATGCAGAAGTGCGGGAAAAAAGTTACGGGAAAATAAATAGTTAGTGAACCAAAGCTTGTGCGTTTACGAGATTCAATTACTCGGTCTCGCGGACGTACTTGCTGGAGCTGCCAGAGCGTACGGGGGTCTGTCGTAGATGGCTTTCCTGCAGGGCCTCGTCTCCAAAGTCAGGTCGGACATCACTACCATTCCAGATTCCTGGAAAGCAAAAGGACAGAAAAATGTGTAGCTTCATTCTATGGTTATAGCCGGCAAATACAGAATGTGCAGCGTGTTTTGAGCGGCGCACGGTCCGCATGACGCGAACACGCTGTCACGTGACGCCGTGACGTTCTGTTGTCATGTGACGTCACGGTGGTACGTATCGAGTAGCCTGCTGGTGTCACATAACGTAACGGCGCCACTTCACGAAACTATATGACGTGAGATCACAGTGTCAAGACATGGTTTCACGTGACTTTGCGGTGTCATGTCGTCGTGTCACATGACTTCACGGTGTCAAGTAATTGTGTGAGATGACGACAATCAGACTGATGACGTCACGTGAAAACAGAAGCAAATTTAGCGGGATATAAGTCTACTATATTTGGTGCGCGTGTAGGTGGTTGGTCTTTTGCGAATGACTTCAATTGCTTTTCCTGAGATCCCCATACCATATTCACACTCACTGACAGGTTCACCCCACTTTTCGCCCTCATAACTATATCTTTCCTTCCCCCTTCCCTTTCGCCCCAGTACAGAGTAGCCAACCAGAACCTACGTTCGGGTTAAACCTTATGTCCTCTCATAATAACCCTTTTTATCCGTATCTCTCTCCTTCGGCAGTCCGAACCCTAAGCGTATCATGCGTTAAAATATATATGAAACGTTTAAATTTACCTAACATTTCATTTCCATCTATATAGCGACTAGTAGAAGAAAAGATACATGTTTCTATCCACAGTCACCGTCTTCTCTGTGTTGCGTTTTTATAAGGATTAAAGTTTACGAAAACAAACTCTTAAAATTGTTGTTTGTAATGGTAAAGCATAGATCATACTGAGCCTAAATCTGCTAATTACGGGTGAATATCAAAGCCCAAGAGACGGTTTGCACAGAAAATGCGAACTGTGCCGTAACAATGAACATGATGTTGCACGTTCTCGTCATCTGTGAGAAGATAATTTTCTTTTGTATTTAGTCCAGATTGGCAACCTGTACTGACGTTGATGCATAAAAAGGAAGGCAGATAAGTGGCATTGCTACGTCCAATATTTACAAAAGTGACTAAAAAGAAACATTTCTGTCTAAGCATGTACGACTGGAAGATAATAGAACTATCAAACCAAGAGTAGAAGCGCAATCATTACAATCTACCATTGGTGCTTTAGGCGCAATAAATGAGCTAGTTCACGAATGGCGTTTTGCTCAGCCGAGCGATGCTGTACGTGTAGACTCAGTCCTGATATTTAAATTAATCAGGTTGCACTGTGCGACGAGTTAAGACCGCTATAATTCAGGGATTTATATTTGAATTAAAAAGAGGTATTTGCAGTGGCATTGTTATTTGCATCTAGAAAGAGATTTCTAGAGGAAAGCCATACGTTGTAACATATAAACATTGTTGATATAAAAAAGAATCTTTAAAGAAATATTTCATTTCGTAAAACTAAATTATCCTGTAGCCTGCAAATGTTGCCACACCAGGCATTCAATCTAATGTATGCGGAGTAGATTCGCTGCACCGTATTAACACATTGTTTCTTACATACTGGAATACAGCAGTTTTGTAACCATCAAAGATGGGCCAACTCCTGCATATGCAATTTAAGGGAAGAAGCGTAGAATACTGTTTAGATGTTTGTTTTTGTTGTGTAAGAAAGAGCGAGTCAAAAGGAACAGGCAGAACGGGCAGTGTAAACTTACATCGAAGGCAGTGATGGAGTCCACATACTCAACGTTCGAAGTTCGTGGTCCGTTCCAAATGGTGCGCTTGTATTGTTGTGGCTTCTTGGCCACTGAACAAAAACATATTGGTTCAGAGATATACGCATTTTAAGCACGTATTAAATAGTCAGTTTGTTGATTCTTCAGAATTGTTGCATAATATATCGCACGAGACTTCATCTTCCACGTAGTAAACGCGGCAATACCAATGAACAACTACTAGCATGAACTCTGCAAATGTATTTGTATGCTCGTAAAATTGCTCTTTGGTTCCAATAAATATTGTGCTAATAAAACAGCTGCCCTAAAATAAGGCATCAGCTTTCTACCAAAGAGAAGTGAGGTTTATGTTGAGAGTCTGACGTAGTGGAATATTTAATGACAAACAACTCTGACATATTAGAGAACACACCTTCCAATCTCTGCATTACATATTGACTAAATACCAAAAGCTAATATTTATTTTTAATGAAAGCCAATTGTTCAATTAAGCGTTTTAAATCTGACTGCTATATATATCATCAGCATTTTGTTAGGCCTAATAATCGATTACTTAGAAATGCTAGATAAAGGTATTCCAGCCGATTCTTAAAATAGCTGAAACAAAAATTAAATAAAGGTACACTGATAGAATACTGAAAAAGAACTGAAACCAAGATGATCTATAGGTACTCTGATAAAATACTAATAAACAAGTGAATCGGGGGGGGGGGGGGGGTGTAGTCTCGCGCATACTCACGTTGTTTCCGACAGTAATCATAAGACGCCTGCTTTGGCCATGTGTACCGACTGATGTCAAGGCGTTTAAGTATATCGTAGATCTGAAATTATTCCAAAGACAAAATTAAAATTCGCTATTAAAGTTGTGATTACAGGCACACCTATTTTTACAAAAAAAGTTTATAATGACCTTCTCTAAAAATGTATCACACTTGACTGCATACAGACTAAATAACACTTCTTAATCTAGAGCTTGAAACAAGGAGAAAGAAAATAACGAATAACTCGCCCGCATACTTTCGCTCCTTGAAATAAAACTTGTAGCTTAAGCATACATAATAATATTGTTAAGTGGTACTTTTCAGCCGAGACCCCTTTAATTTTTACAGCACTAAAATCAAACTGTAAAAATAATTAGAGACATTTATTTGTCTCCAAAGAAACACCTTCAACCTTCGAATGCTTTATTTTGTTTGTGCGGCAGGGATCGCGGGTTCGTGTAATAGACACGCTTTAGAGCAGGGGTTTCCAAACCCCGGACCGCAGGCCAGATTTGTCCCACGGAGGGCTTCCGACCACCCCGCGGCAAGCTGCGGTCCTTCCAATGAAACCCGGCCCATAGCCGCGGCCCGCTTCCAGCAGGTCCGCTGCCATCGGCGCAAAAATAAACACACGTAAAGATATGGCGCCTCAACACGCACTAACCCCGTAAACTAAGATGGCAAAAAACAGGGTTGCGCAGACACTCCAAAAAGTATTCTGGAATATAAATGCTGAAATTCTTATACCTCAGAGCCAAGATACAACTACTGAGACACACTTGCATCCTATGTAACGGGATATTTCCAAATTACTTCCGCAAAATCGTTAAAAAAAGTGTTGCGGAATGGAGATTCGGATACATAAATATATTTTTTCGTCTGAACAGTGGTAGGTGCGGAAGATGCAGTCCATGGCGAATGCAAATGGCAGGGCTTGTATTTTCCAAGTTTATGTCAGTTTACGAACCTCATTTTACCTGAAAGGAAAACCCATGGCCAAGTGGGCTAGCACACACCAGCTCAGAACCCGTGGAGAGAAAGCTCGAGTTGCAGAACCCAGGGTTACTGGGTTCATTCCCCCCTCCAGCCCATTTCTATCTTAATGACCAATGTACGAGTATTAGGACGTGTATCACTACTGCCTGATGAACGTTAAAGTCCCCCGGCTAGCGGTTGTACTGCACTGGCAAAACTGCTCATCTAGAGGTGATACCATACGCCCTTTGGGGCGAATTAACTTCCGGCTATATAAACATGCGTACAACACAATTACTTTTCCTTGTCTCAAACTTTTCATCTGTTGACAACCACCATTCTGAGTGCCGCTAGAAAAATAGTGTCACCCCCAGTGACCCACATCGGTACTACAGCCAAACGATGGTTTGCCATACTGAGAAAAGGCGTCTGCTCAAATTAAACATTGTTTTGCCATGAAGATATTTGTCAATCTAAGAAACACTTTTGCCACAAAACAGGGTTCTGAAAGGAGTTTAATATGCTATTCTGGCAAGTAACCGTTCTTTGAACAAGTTTTTTATTGTGGCATTTTTTATTTTTTTTACATTTTTGTGGCATATAGACCAGACATCTAGGCTTTCCCTTGGAGATGGTGTTGTGCATAATACAAATTCTACAATACCATGCACGAGAAAAGTGGTGTTCAGTTTATCCTTAATAACCGACAGTTAATATTTGACAACAAATGAAACGAGATTCCCAAACCTGGCAAAGTATCGAAATACAAGCGATGCATCGCAAATATATTTGAATACTGAAATACAGGCACATTTTTCCAAAGTATCTCGATGCAGAGATACAGATGCTCGAAGGTATCTTTAATAGACAATCCTGATACCTTTCCATCACAATGCTGTCCAGCCAAGCCAAAAAAGAACCCATAGAAAACTCGTTTTCTCTCGGCTGGTCCTGTCTCTATATTATTCTCTGTAGATTATCCGCACCAGCATCACTATCCTTAGTTCGTGTTTCATATCAGTGAAACTTCGAATGTTAAAATTAATGCGCGTTCATCATTACAATGAGCTTAGAGTCCTGTGGCGTACCTATTGCATGTTGTCAGCGTCAGTTCTATCATTCTTATTAGTTTTCTGCCCTGTGGAAACATGCCAACGTTCTCAAGGGCTTTAATGTCTGCCTGGTCAGTTCACTTAGTCCCCATTATTTTGTAATGACATCGTGTTAGCGAAATAATAAATTAAAAAAAAATATGTAGATATATTAACCCACCTGATATTCTTCTTTTTGCTATTTTTAGTGTACTTTTCAAATTTACATTTAATAATAGCTAACTTAGGATTTTTCGTTTTAGTTTTCCCAGACTTGCATTAACTTATTCCTTTTCTGGCCATCGAAACAGTGACACATTCCTAATCTGGTCCCCTTAGCGAAAAGGTTTGGAGACCTCTGCTTCATAGCATAAATACCTTTTCTTTTGTAAGCTGATTGTCTTGCTTGAGAAGATGCACGCTTTTGTCAACAACGCCCACGCCGCAGTATGAGTGAGGTGATCCGTTAAGGTGAATGGCGGCCGATGTGGCTGGTTGAACCGTGTCTGAACCAAAAGTCATGGTCACCTAAAGAAAGAGGTAGATTGCCATAGATTAAAATAGACATTTGACTAGGCGGGATTTGCATAGGAAAAATATTCGAATAACATGTGATTTTGAATATTCCAAGTTTATATGATGTCCTGTTTAAAAAACTGACGTAGCTCGCGGCTTTAAAGACCTTCATACATAAAGCTCAAAATGTCACATCAGCAGAAATTGAGGCAGCCTTACTTTCCAGCGGCTGCACATTTCAGCATTCATTTATTACGATATATTTTGTTTTTATAGGCCACATAAGTTAGGAGTTACAGCCACAATGCTGCGTGCAAGCCGTTTTTATGACCAGTATTATTAAATGTATTTTTAAAAAAAAGGTAGACTCACAATTCGCTGTATTTTGTGTCTTCCTTCCCAGTTATTTTTGTTTGTAAGACAGAGCTATTCATATTGTATAGAATACCGTCTCAGCTGAGACTGGTTGAAACAAAGCATTCTAAAGGCTGTGACGCACGAACGTCTCGAGACGCAGTTTGAGTCCCGCTCAGTTCCTGCGCTGGCCTTGGCAGGGCTTTCTTTCCCCCAGTCTCAGCTGAGACGCAGCTTTTAGCAAACCGGCCCTGAAAATTGAATATGCAGATCACCTCCATGCGCTATTGAAAGCAGCCGCGATAAATCAATCGTAATAATACTACTCGATCCGCCAATGAGCAAATAGCAAATCTGATAATGAGAGCACAATAAAATATGTCTCAAGTAGATATTATCCATTACTGGCTCTGATGAATGTTGTGCCATAGTGATTTCCGGACCGTCAAACGAACAAGCGCTTCGGAAAGCGTATTCCATCGCAGATAAACGAAATACAAAGCGGTATGTAGACATCGTCACCACTTTCAACTGCGGGTGACGCGATTAAACCCGATCACGGAGCAACGCCTGCGATTCGGATTACATGAGGACACGTACAGTGCAGCCAATACGAGCAACGGATACATTTTCAAACGTCAAGGGGCCAAACAGTAGCGATATTGAGAAACACGGCCGCTGGAAGGAGCTGACGAGGCCAAGACGCCGCGGTAGCATTTCAAGGGGTGACTGCAAGCGGCGCTTCACTATGCGACATAGAGCAGACGCTGTTGTTCGTGGTGCAGCCAATCAGCTACCAAGGTGAAGCGGCGCGCCCCTTTGAAGTGACGCACAATCCCAAAAGGGCGGTAAACACACCAGCCAGAGTTTCGTTGGAGCCACCATAGTTAAGACGCATGCTACCACAAAACCAAGGTGGCCTTACGTTGTTCTGAAGGCACTTCTCGACTTCAAACTGCTCGGCGTCAGCGATGACCTCCCCGTCTGGCCGGACGTAGAAGACGAGTACTTTGACCTGAGGCGCATAGTTGAAGTCCGGTGTTAGTTCGTACTCCAGGCTTCCGGTGGCGGCCTGCTCCTCGGCCACGTTGCTCGGCAATGTTTCGTTTCGCTCCTCTTCAACCAGGTACGTTTCGTCCACCTCAGCTACGACGGCCTGGTCGGCCTTAAAGGTCACCGGCACCACTGCGTCCTTGAGGATCTTACCACGGGACATCACCTGATGAAAAAAAAAATTAGTAATTTTGCACGAGCTTATTGGGCAAGAAAAAAATGTTAGCTTCGTGGGAATATTTCTCATGTGTGAACCCATCGTGTTTTACAGAAACCGTTTTTTTGGACCCGGTGTAGGGGCAAATTTCAGCGAAAAAAAGGTTTTTCCATAGCTATTTTGAGCGCGGTGCCTAGTCCGCCTCCGGAGTTTAGTTCACACATTCTACATACTCCGCATATATAAAAAAAATATTATACTGAGCATACCATGAAAAATGTCTGCTTTTTTTAAAACACGAAAAGGCTCGTATCTTACTGAAAGTACCATTATTTTTTAAGGTAGCATGTAATTAACAAATCCGTTATGTCTCGTCATCATAAACCACCCTAAAACAATTATTCTATAGTTAACACTTGTAGAAAATCCGCAACAAGTAAAATTACAGCTTTTAAACATCCTCCAGCAGAGTCCAGTAAATACGGTAGCTATTTGCATATTCAGACTTCATAGTCCTTCATTACCATTTGCTTGTAATTATTTAAGAAGCCTCTTTTATTTTCTCAAATATTTATTATCGTTACATTATGGGTTACCAACTCTAATGTTTTATAATAAGGGACATCCTTAGAAATGCAGGGCACTGGCGACTAGGACGTATATTGGGTGTTTTCATCACAACTCAAGTATATCTTTAGGGTCGAATTTTTAAGTAAGAAATGTTTTGGCAACATTCTTGAAGTGAAAGGGAACGTTATCGGCAAGGGCTTGGCGAATATTTTTTTTTTTGTTTTGAAGTTAGTGGTTATTGATGCGGCCAGGGCGAAAACTGACGTTTCTTCAGCCTGCCGGAGATGGAATGTTTGACTACTCGATGTTTGTCACTTATCAAACAATTGCAATAGGAGTTTTTGGTGAAAATTTCGAAATAGTTTTCAGTGTGCCTATGGAAACACATGTGATGCTTTGGACTATTTAAAAAAAAAAGTAGAACTGTTTCTCTTTGATACGCGTTACATATTTAAGATATTTGAATGAACTTGATATTATGAGAAAGCCTAAACTTAGTTATTGTTGTTAATTATAATTTTAATATTGTATGTAAAAAAGCATTTTGCGCACAAATTTGAATTAACCAATGTTTCCAAATTTCGCGAAATCAGGATCGATTCTCTCAAAAAAGAAACATTTTAAATGTTCTTATTTTTTTAGGAGTAGTAAGGTATGATAGCGGTTTACTATAAAATATACCTAGAAAGTGTTGTAAATTGTTTGTTTTCCCTCCATTAAAGCTTGATTTTCGTGAAATGTATATTTTGAGTGCTCCTTCGCATGGGTGCTATTATAGCGAATATTGTGGCACGGATATGGATAGTGACCTACTATTAATACTTGCTTTAACATGTAGCGTGCAAATAAGGGTAATTGTGCATAACGCAGAGTAAAAAAAACTCGGCATATGTAAGTTTGCTAGCTCTACACCCAGAGGCCTTACATAATCCGTGGCGCATTTTCTTCGAAGTATGCACCACTTCCCCTCAGTCTTTCATTTCCGGCTCTGAGTTACAGATGCTATAATTTAGACGGCAGCCTAATGGATGACGCCATCAAACCTGCGCCGGTCTATCGTCAGTGTATCCAGCGGCCTTCAAAGGGCTCATTGGGAAACGGCAAACACGGATTATCGCAAAGCTGGGCATTTGGGAGTAAATTCTGATATCGGCGCTCATCGTTTCTCCTTCCTCCTCCTCCCGTGAACCCTATCTGTCATCTTCTACATAAAAGGGAATATTGGGGACCTATTCGGTTCCCGTCTGTCTGAAGGAATCTTAAAGTGCTGGTGTTTACTCAATCTCCCTTTAAGCTTCATGTTCTTCAAAAGTGCACTCTCTCGTTTCCAGAAAGCCAGGAGAATTCGTCTGTGCTATGTCTTTCGAGTTCAGTGCAGAGCGTCAAGTGTGCACCGATCGCTAAATGAAGCACAATATAATAATTTATTACGGTGGCCAAATTCCGTAAAGTTTCAGGGCTTGGCCTCAGTTTCCTTACGGAAGTTCCACCGGCCTGGGATGCCGAGCAGAAACCCCGATGATGTGGTGTGCAAGAACTGCTACACGATGTTCTTCTTTCAGATTGAAGAACATCAGCAAGGACAGAAATCATCGTCATCGAGCTCGTTGGCGTCAGCGTACAGATCAATCGTGACTGGGAAACCCTAATTTAAGGGATGGAGAAGCAATCGACGCTGTCGATGTGCGACTACCTTTTCCAGCGTAAGTCCGCGAAGACATGCCGTCTATGTTGAATGGAAACATTCCGGAGTGACCAAGGAGTTCCGGAAGAAAATTGATCGTAAACTGAGCCTTGTGTACGGTGCACCTGTAGATCTGTACAATTAAGAGTCATGTTCCTCATGCGAATAGTGGGTCAGCAATCTGAGTTTGGACCTATCTCAAAAACTCGCGGAAATAGGACGTTATCGCATGTTACCTTTATTGCCCTCCGACCTAAAAAAAAATATATTTTTAAGCGATTCCTGAAGCTACAACGTACGCTGTACAGGTAAAAAAAAACTCAGAAGAGAAATCAAGATCTACGACAGATAACCCATATGAAGGACATCGAGTTGACGAAAATGACGTGGCTCTTGCTCTAGCCTATTACAAGTTAGACGCTACGGTCTGCTCAAGGAAAAGCCAAAATAAGAAATATGTTGTGCGGCTTTTCGTTGACGGAAAGGAAGTCTACATCATGAAGCGGTTCATGACAGGATTGACTAGCAAAGTCTAATAAAAATTCAAAGAGGCCCATTTCCAAAGCGGCCCAGAGTTGTATAATTACGTTGTATTTCTACGATCTGTCAAGCTTTACAATTGACTTGTTGACGATTCATCGGCTTTATTTTGCGGAGGGCAACTTTAACGATGTTTTTGTCAACTAAACGCATATAAGGCTGCCATGATCTCTTCCAACCAGTCACTTCTTCAATCGACTGTGTGTAAAGGTTTGTTAAAAATTATATATATATATATATATATATATATATATATATATATATATATATATATATATATATATATATATATATATATATATATAGTCTTACTTTTGTGTTCTTTATTTGGGTGTGTGGGAAACTTTAGGTAACCATCTATGATATGTGTTTCATACTCACAATAATTAATATTGCTCCAGCTCTCTGATAACGAGTCGAGCATAAGTTCTTAACATCGCGCTTGGTAACTAAATGCCCCATTATATCAAATTTACTACCTCGAGCGTCTAAAAGGCATACCGCAGAGTGCAAACAATTACTTAGCATTTGTAGCTTTTGAAAACTTTCGTAAATTGTGACTCACAAAAATATTTATTGCCTATTTTTTTTGCGTTTTTCTTTCAGTGGTTCCTCCAGGGTTATGTTTAATTTTTCCCCTTGATATCTCCTTTTATTTGTCGGAGCATTTTATGTGTTGCATTGTTTCGTGTTTTAGTGGTGTCTGATTCTGGGCAGTATTGTAACGACCTCATAAAAAATGTTTTTACGGAATACGTATTTTTTCAGTCCTATTTATGATCAAATATGATGGCAAGTATTGTTATTAGATCTTTATTCATACCCATGCCACAATATTGGCCATAATATCTCCCATACGAAGGCGCATTTACAACGCACATCTTATGCGATTCAAGTTTTAATTGCAGACATACAAACAATGTTCTGCACTTTCTATTTATATCTTCTAAAAAATCACTATTTTACCTCATTACTAATAAAGAATGGAGGAAATTAAGAATGAGATTTTTGCAAAATGGATTCTGAATTCGCAATACTTTAAAAACATTCATTGATTCAAAAGTATGTAGCAAATGTTTCCTTTTACGTATAATATTTAATTTATAATGAATGGAAAGATCTACTTTTGAGCTTTTTGGTGATATCAAGTACATTAAATATTAGGAATAGGAAGCAGGTAAAAACAACAATCTTTGCCGAAATGATCATAAAAAATGCCGGTCGACATTAAAAATATATATATGATAAAGTATTTAAATAATTTTAATTCAGTACGCACAATGGAAACTATTTAGAAATTGTCATCAAAAAGTCCTAATGCAGTAGACAGATAAGTGACAAAATAGGGAGTGGCCGAACTTGCAATCTCCGAAAGGCTTAAGGAGCGTCCGTTTTCTCCTCGGCCTCGTCAGTGGCCAATAACTTGAAGAAAAAGAATCCGCCAATCTTGCCGTGTACACTTTTAGAGTTTAAGAATGCTGACAAGACATATATTTTCTATGTCAAAATTAAGAACTTGACCCTGAAACCATGCCTGAGTTGAGATAAAAACACCCATTACTATAGCCCCAAAGCCTGGACCGAATTATAGTCCGTTGCAACTGAAGAAGATAGGGCGATGGTAACACGGGCCGGGGAGGAGGAAGCAGACGGAACGCTGGAGAAGGGAGGGGGAAAACCTCCTCCTTTCTTTAGCGTTCCGTCTGCCTCCTCCTCCCCGGCCCGTCTTACCATCGCCCTATGTTCTTGAGTTGCAAACGGACTATAGTAGAGTAAAACGGCAAAAAAAAAAAGAGGAAGCAAGAAACATGAAAATAATCAGTTACCTCCTGCGTTTTTCAAGCAGCCAGCCGTTATAATTGAAATACGAGTACAGTCGAGGCTCCGGTAAATAAATAGAAATGCATATTGTCGTATGCGTTGTCGAGTTGGCAGCGCACGTGAAAGACAAGGAAATAAACCGGGTTTCAATCACGCTTGTCTAGTTTTCATTTCATCATTTGTTGTTTCCCAGAAAATTCCAAGGCATTCTCCTCATTTGCCGTGTGTTCTCGTTAGAACCCTCCCAAGTCTCGAGAGTTTAGAACAGCAGACGTAGCGCACTGCATCCAATGAGTCTTATGGTAGCGCTTGATCACGTTGTATCGCCGACGTTGGCGGCCGGGGCGACAGTTATTGTAATTTTTTTTTTTTTTTGTGACCAGTTTTTTAAGTAAACTTTCAGTTTTTTGAGTTGTCTATCATGTGTATCTGGTCAGACGCGAAGTCAAAATTCAAATTTGGGGGTTTTACGTACCAAACCAACAACGGGCATCTCGCACGCCCCAGCGGAGGACTGAGGATTAATTTGGACCACCTGGGGATCTTTTGACGTGCAACCGAGAGCTCGGTTACACGGCGCCTACTCCGCAATAAGCCTCCGTCAGATTGTGGGCACCTCAGCCGGCATTCGAACCTGCCACATGGGGATCCGTAGGCCAGCGCTCTCTCCTCGAAGCCACCGAGGCAGTAGGGTCAGACGCGAAAATAAGTGATCAAGGTTCTCTGTTATGATTTCCACTGACTCATGCGAGATACTGACGCACTACATTTTAGCTGAGAGTACAAGTTGACTGCACGCTACTTTGAGTAACAGATATTTGTGAAATAATACATGGGTTTTCAAGCTGGGTTCAATAGAAACTCGGGGTTCCTTCAGGGTACGTACATGGGCTTCCCGACCTCGCCATATTTGTCGATCAACATAAAACTCAACAAGGTGAGTTTTACAAGTCTGAGCCACCCACCTATGGGCCATACTCTAGTGCATGCAATAATGGTTTTGAAGTATGTAAGCTTCAGCACTCTTTTATCGGATAAGCAAAAAAAAAAAACAAAAAAAAATCGAGAATGGCTCCTTGGTTGTCAGGCAATGCAGATAGGGGATTCTCGCGACTTAGAAGTCCTAGAATCCCTGGCGTAGAGGTATTCTCAAGGAATAAGGTCGGACGGCGTAGCAAGTTTCAGGTGATCTCCTTGAGTCGATATCTAGAAGGCGATTACCTGAAAGTGGAACTGAATTTCCTTGTCGGCTTCGGCGGTGTACCGAACGCGAATCGGATGCCTGCTGGTGCAGGACACGGGGACCTTGGACGGCTCGACCTGGATGAAGTTGTTGCTTGACGAATACCAGGCTTGTAGGTACAGGGTGCTCTTGGGCTGGTTGATCTTCACACCGTACGTGTCGTACTTGACAGTGTCGTAGTTCACGGCAACGGCCTGTAGATAGAGACGCTGCCATTGGGAAATTGGCGATTTACACATTAGCGCTTATTTTATATCGGCTCTATCAGGTTTTGATTCTTGATGTATATTTTTTAACTTGCCAGCTTAAATTATTTCTGTCAAATATGGTGGGTACTGAGTGAATGTGGATATAGATACACGTCACCCTTCTAGCCAATGTGTAAATTTTATATTTCGTAATTGGTGCTATGCATATCTGATATGGTCTCACATGTACGTAAATATATTTTGTTTAACATTGTTAGTTACGACACGGTCGCCATTTTGTTTTTTATTACTGCAATAGCAGTTAGCAGGACACTTCGCGGATTTCGCGCCGCCGACCGCACTCCATATGGACGAGGTCCGTTTTCGGCACTTCGCCAAATGTTCCCTACATTGACGCTACGCCGCTCAACAGACATTTGACGTTACGCCGAGCACCACGTCACCTAAACAATAATAATCCCTGGAGAAGGAGAAGAGGGAGGACAAAGGACAAACACAAATCTCCAAACACAACTAGGTGACTGGAGTTCGCTGAAAGAATTCGCCTTGTCCTAATATCGAACAAGGGACCTCTCCATTTCCATAGGAGCGCTCAACCGACTGAGCTAACCAGGAGTTAGACGTCAGCAGGATAAACAGGTTTTATCAGCTGCCTGCAGTCCAAGATCAAAAAGGGTGAACGTCCAGCATTTTAAATTTACTATGTTAGTGCAATTATTGCAAAATTACGGGCGAGCTGGATATAATAAATGGTCGTTTATTTTTTCCTGCTTGCCTCAACTTTGCATTCGTAGCATTAACATGTCACCTGTTACCTGGAGTCAGCTGACACGATGACGTGACATTGCCATGTCAAGACACGTTGCACAGTGACGCCGCGCGACTTAATGACGTCAGGTGGCACTTTGAGTCACGTGATGTCATAACGTCACGTGAAACCATGACATTACGTTTCATCCAGACGTCATGTGACAATACGTCGTCAGGTGACTCCATGACGGCCCGTAGAAGCATAAACATGAGACTGCTGAAAATGGAAATGGTAAAAAACAACGCGTTTTCGCTAATTATTCCAGAAAGGTTCTCGGGCTACTAGAAGAACAAAGCTAGGGGGGTGCTAAGCCGGCAAAACCACAGGCTTAAATTTAGGTGGAACTCCACGCTTGAAACTTGAGAGTGCGATTTCGGAAGTGTTCTTCAGTGACCCCAATGCCAAGTTAGTTTGTCCAGTAGCATTGGCTAAGACGTTCAGGCAGCGACACCAACCAACTGTTCATGCAGACACATGCAGTTTCGTGCTTCTCTGGGCTTCAAACTTGAGCTCGCGATTTTCGAAGTGTGCTTCAATTACCACAAGGCAGTCCTAGTTTGTGTCCAATAAAATTGTTCAACAGGTCCACCAAAACCCCCTCTACTTAATACAATCTCATTGGTTCCAACAGGCTATGGAATTATTTTCCGGTGTGTTACTCAGATTAATACGAAACTCTTATGCAGACTCTATGGTGCGCGCTCGCACTTTTACAATTCATACAGTCCATCTGCTCCGAAATTACATCTTACTGGCTCCAAAGTCACAACTCAGCTGTCGCAATGTTTCACCTCACGGGTAGCGTAAATGTTTATTAATTTTTGGCAGTAATTCATTGTAAGTTTTTTCGAACATTTTGCAATGCGAATGTTTTAGACTCCGGAAATATTGATATGTTTCGAAATCCTCCAGGAACGAATACGTTGGGTTGTTCTTATGAGTAATTTGCATTATAGGCTTCCTCATGCTATCTGTCAGTCTAAAAGTCTTAAAACACTTTCCTATGATCTGGGGCAGTTGATATGTTTTTGTTTGTAAAAAAAATCTGGTCGCAAACTACTCTCTTACTGAACACTTTAAAAAAGTTCTTAAAAGGTTTTTGACACCCCAAGAACTCTTTCAGCTCGCGAAGAACAGTTTCATCTACAGCACCATTGCCCCCTGGCGCACTTGAAAGGCAATGGGCGGTGAAGAACCTTTCAGCATAAAGAAAGAGCTTAAAAGAGACCCTTTATATGTTTTTCACGAACACCCTATTTAGGGAGTGCTTAAAGTAACTTTTTAGGGTGCAAAATATGGACACGGCGAAGAACCCCGAAGAGTTATTTTACGACCAGAGTTTTCTTTAGACTGCGGCGCAGTGCGTCCACCGTGGGACAACGCGTGAAAAAAGATTCACTTCTTGTGCTATTTTAGGTATAGCAATAAAAAAACCAAAAAAAAACATGAGAGGCTTTGTAGAACATGGGCCATGAAACATTCTGGGATTTAGGAGCCCTCGCTATCTCAGTGGTGAACTATTTCTCGATCAGCAAAAAGTAATTGACGTTTTGTGATTTCAATCAGACACAGCGCACATGTTTTGTCACTTGTTTATATTCATGTTAAATGGTAGTTTTGTCATTGCTGCAGTAGAAATATTAAGTCTGAGACAGCATCTCATCAGCTGTATTCTTTGACAGTATTTCGTGATATCCCTCGGTTTTCTGGACTTAATCAATGAAAACGCTTACACGAAATCCCGCAGATTGTTTCCAAAAACTTGTCGACGCCTTTGTGGCATTGCTTTTGTTTCAGAGAGCCGTAATGATGGAGTTTCGCTATGTTATGTTTATGACTATACTGCTGAGATGAAAGATAGCCTTTGTGGAATTACAGTTTCTTCCATAGAAAGGGACCTGTGCCATATTTTGTATTATTCAACCCTTGATGAGTGGGCAGCTTTGAAAAAAAATATCAATAAAGTTAATCCTAACTATTTGCCACACAAGTAATAGTAAGTATGTTTAAAATGCTGGGATGGAACTAGAAAATGTGAGTTTTGTAATAAATATTTACGTATTATGTTTACAAATTCACTTTTTTAGAGTTACAGTTTTTTTTTTCTTTTAGTAACTAGTCAATAAGTAAGCTATAGTAAATCTACTTTTTCACCAAGAAATTATTCTCCACGACTTGCCAAAATCAAATTTAGAAGTTTAAGGGGCCAAACAAACGACGGGCATCTAGCACGTCCCAGTGGAGGACTGAGGATTTATTTCGAGCACCTGCGATATTTTGACGTGCAACGGAAAGCTCGCTTCCATGCCGCGTTCTCCGCAATAAGCCTCCACCAGATTGCGGGCACCATGGCCAGGATTCAAACCCGACACCTGGGTATCCGTAGACCCTCGCTTTGCCTCGGAGGCCATCGAGGCGACTGTCGTGCCGCATGACTGACCAAAAACTTGTGTTACGAAGATCGCATGGGCCAGCCACACTTACACCTGTTATTTCCTGCCGACAGGAATCGAAATCTCGAACTGAAAGATAAGAATGGGCGAGTGTCTGCTCACCTCGACGCTGATTGTCACCACCGTGGTCTTCATTGGTGGAATGGTGAATTTGACCAAACCGTTTTCATCAGAGGTGTAGTTTTTGCAACTTAGTCGTCTGTCGGTGCGCCACCATAAAGGTTTGATGATCTCGGACTGAGAAAGCAGGCACAACTGGATGCGCTCTCCGCCAACCGGAACGCCGTCTGGCTTCTTCACCAGGAGCTGAAATAATCAAAGTGACATCATAGGAATGCACTAATCACTTGTTGCATGAAATGATTGGTTGCTGCTGACTTGAGTGATGTGCATAAACCTGTTGGGATATGGTTATTTACATGGCCAGATTTCGAGGGAATTTGCTTTTAGAGCGCAGCTCTTAGCTTCCCGTTTCCGGGTTGAGCGGCGTCGCTTTTGGCGTAACCGCGCGTTGCATTATGGGACGTTTATAATATTGACGTCACACGCGACCGTCACGTGTTACGTAAGAAGGCTAAAATTTTCCCGCAAAGCTTTGCGGGAATACTTTTCGCTAAATTTGTCGGGAAAATGTTCTACTAAATTTAGGGGAAAATTTCTCGCAAAATTTAGCTGGAAAATTTTACCCTATTGACGTCACACGTGACGTCACAAATTTTTTTGGCTACATTTAGTGGGAACATTTTCCGCGAAATTCAGCGGAAAATTTTCCCCCGTGACGTCACACTTGGCGTCACGTGTGACGTATCGTAAAGTCAATTTTCCCCTTCGTACCCTCCGCCGCTCCTCAAGAGCTGTGCTCTAATTTGGCATTACACAGAATAGTAAACATCGTTATTATTTTTTACGTGAATAATTTAGTCTAAGATCTTTAATACATGTTTTCAATAACATAAATAGCCATACGTATTTCGTTAATCATGAAAAGGAGTTAGATTGCGTTATTTCATGCATTATTAAATCTCTCCTGATATCAAAGCACAATTATGATGATATTTTCCATGGAAATAAACTTCGATATCTGCAGCCGGTATTGTAGCGCTAATTCTTCATACTTTGTTTACTTTTTTCATTGATTAGGTCTTAATACACGTGGGCGTATTACATGCATTACAATATAAATACTTCTATCTGTGCTCCAGAAAATAAGTGAAATATGCTGGAACTTACTGATCCATAGAATGGCATTGCTGGCTTGAAATAGTTCTTTCCATGCTCTCCTTCGAGGAATGTCAGCTCCAGTGGGTTAAAACTGCGGCTGACATAGCTTGTCTTGTTCATGGTGATTCCCGTGCCCGTCTCATTTACAGAAGCAATAAGAAGAAGCCTCTTGTAGATCTCGTAGTTTTCGTTAAACCTCAGGGCTGTCGTGTTGACGGTCATGTCGAAACAGCCGTTGATCTAAGAAAGAGAGGTGTTAAATAATTTTAATCAAAGTTTCTAAAAACTCACTCAAAGTTTGCTTAAATACTGTTTTTTAAACTTTTGAGCTCAAATGTAAAATATCATTGGTGTGACAGCTCGTAGGATCACACTTCACGCTAAACTTGTGTAACGTTTTCATATTATACTTGGTTGTGACACGCAAGTGCACACTTAGCCTATCATAAATCTATCATAAACACTTTGCATCATTTGCAAGTAGATCAGAGGATCGTCTTATGGGATGTTTAAAATCGACTGTCTATAATACGTGAAGGCTGCAAACAATGCATCCTTGCAGCAAATGTATATATTCAAATTCATGACCGGTACTTCCGATTCATAAATTCGTACAACGGGGGTATTAATCTACATGGTGAGACCAAGCAGTACCAAGGAACCGGAGACATTGACGCCGGGAGCGATTGGCCACGTCCGCTCCCCTGACCAATCGCAGGAGGCGGCGATATCATGGTCGCTTAGTCCGGCTTGGTCCCACCGTGTAGGTTAGGGCCCCAGGAAACAAGTGCTATTACATTAACCTCAGCAAACAGGCAGGGAGCTTAGCTGAGAGAATAACAGAGGCACCGAATGTATTAAAAAAAAACGACTACGAATTTTAGATGCCGAAAGAAAAATTAAATGAGAGTGGTGTAATTGCCACAACTAATGGAAGGAACATTGATTACGTGCGTTTACTATGCGAAATTTATCACTTTTTTATTTCGGGAAAGAAGATCTATACCATCGGCTTTTCATTATAAGGGCAACTTTTTATTTCGGGCAATATAACGCACGACGAGGTAACTTACCGGTCCTTCGTGGGAAATGCGGGGGTAGTCGTCCTTTTCCCACGAATATCTTTCGTAGGTGACATTCACCTTGAGCGTTCCATCGACTGGCTGACCGAACGTATAGCTGCCAATTCATGAGAGTAAAATGCATTAATACATCGTATATTGACATAAAAGAGTGCAGTAATTTATAGAGTACAATGTAAACTATGCACACCTGCTTTTACATTTTATTTTTACCATCACAGCAGCATTTTCTTGAGATAGGGGTATAACCATACAAATATTTTGTTCTACTATAGTACAGCGCACGTTCAAAGCAATATTCAAACGCCCTAGCTTTTCTATCGTGTATGTTGGCACTTCCATCGTTACTGTTCTATTAAGAAATAAAGCATCAAAAACTACTTACTGCGCGCAAATTTTCCATGTTATTTCCTTGGCATCCGCAAGAACAAAGGACGGCGGTTTGACGGTTACCTCAAATTTTGGAAGCACTGTATAAAAGAAAATCCCAGATTGGTGTGCATGTGCGGGTGCAAGAAAAACATTCACAACAGATCAAAACGTTTCATCTAAGAAATACGTACCATATTCGTTGACTTCAAAGTGCTGTCTAACGGTCTGAGACGGAAGCTCAACAACAATTTGCCACAGCCCAAGTTCAGGTTCCTCCGACAGCTTGAAGTCTCTTTGAACAATTCCTACAAACAAATATGTAAAATGCGCTTCTGTAGTACACAGCGCCCAGCATAAATTTGCATGCGACATGCATCTACATAGTTTGACTTCTCGTCGGATAGATTGTGATTTACATATTATATGTGCCTGCTTTAGGGTGCCGCTTCCGATGTTTGTATTATATTCGAAATTTTAGCTTTATTTTTGCTTGCTTGTTTAAATATGATTTTTGTTTTCTTTGTAATACAATGCTCCAGCGTTTTTCGGTTAAATCATCATTTCTTCTACATGACTGCTCCATTTATTTCGCGTGTATATATGATGTTGTGCAAACTTTAGTCTTCTGCCTGATATACATGTTCTGCTCAAGAAGCTTGTAACGGTGTTTATATTTTTGTTTGTTCACATATGTTAAAGCGGTTGGGGGAAGAGTATCGTTTGTATAACGCTGTATAGGAACAAGACAATGTCTGGTTAGTTAGAAAAGTGTACTATTTAAATCAGGAGACCATATCTGAGTACATTAGCGTACAAGCAATCAAGATTATTCAGAGGTATACTATGTAATACGCTACTCTTTTTTAATACTTTGGAAGGCAATTGAAAGTTATAAATTCACAAACGTTGTTATGATACAGGAAATTGTGGTGTGGCAATCGATTACCTTTCTCAAACGTAACGTTGTTCCACTGGGCTATCCTGACGTCACCCGGGCTTGTGATGTAAATAGTGGCCTGGATGTGAAAAAAGCCGTATGTAAAATTTAAAAAAATGTTGGAGGAAAGCATTAATATTTATTTTTCTTATTCAGACACTGTTACACATTCCCTATTTTTTCACAAAGAACGAACTATCCGTGTTTTGTTGCTCACTTTGTCACGGATCGAATTACATTTCCAAAACTTTGAATATAGGGAGATTAACAATGACATACTATTGTCGTATGAACATAGTTTGAGCACATACCACTTTACGATATATCTCACAACATTTCCTGAACAATTATCAGGTACTTGAGGTCCCAAAATAGGATATCCTTCAACATTGCTGCAGTGATGATGCAAACTATAGTAATATTCTATGTTCTCAAGGTATCTCGTTTTGGAGTTTTATTTGAAATACTGTAGCAAAAATTCGAACTGTTTGAATTCAAACTGCGCAATATGAGTCCAGGAATATGCCGCGAAATATATTGATGTCACATTCCTGACGTAAATACAAACGATTCGAACACATATGTGCTTGTTCAATCTTCAATTACCCAGATATATTTTGCTTAAGATGGATGGTTACAAATATGTTTTTAGCACATATAAAATTGTTATATCCTAAACATTTGATTGTGTAGAGATTCAAAACCACACACCTGAACATCTGTGACAGGCTTTAGTTCATTGTTTATCGGCAGGACACGTAACTGAACTGAAAACAAAAAAGAGCGAAAAATAAACTTGCGCGCTATTTTCAATAAACACAAAAAGGCGAAGTCTCCAAGACCCTGTGCCATTACAAAAAAAAAATAGATACACAAAAAGGCCGCACATTAAAAAAATACCGTTAACAGAGCTTCAATGGCAAAGGATGGTGCCAAGTTTCTTTTATAAGTACGATGTGATGGAGAACTTACGTTGGTAAAGTATACTTACGTAGCACATAACTGCACATATTGCATGATTAGTGGAGATTTATTGCTTTCCTCTAATGCGTTCTTTTTAATTTTAATGTTATTGCTTACATTATTGATAATAAAACCGGATAGGAGAAAGCAGATTGCGATAGGGCGGACCATATTTATGTTAAGTGCAACTCTCTAGGTATACTAATGATGCCATACATCTTTATAAGCTGGTGGCTTAGTGTCCAGTGTTGTTTTCGATCAGGAAGACATCGACTCAGCCGTGATAATTGGGCACGAAATAGTTTTACGCAATAATAAAGAAAATTTCCCATGACCATTTCTTCCACATATATATGGCGCTACAGGTTTACATACAATATGTGTCATTGATATGATGTAATGTAGAAGTGTCCGTAGTAATCAGAACTTTGTCAGAATAGACTTGCACTCATCGCAAGTTTTCACCACTTAATATGTCTAAAACCCAGGATAAGGTTAAACATTTAGGGAAGTGTGGTTTCGAACTTTATGATTCGGATCTTACCTCAACCCAGTACTTCCTAAATCATAACGAAAAAACTAACTAATATACTATATTTATTGTTTTAATTAGGCTACTCGCTATGTTTCTCATTGGGTATTTGCACAGCTCAAATTCAACATAAATATTCCTACGAGTCAACAAAAACATCCTGCATAAAGTGCTGAAGTGTTCATCAAAATCCTTTATCAACAAAATAGTTTACATAGGACAGGTGGAGCCTTTTACGAACGGGAGATTATGTTGATGTAGCACTTAGAAGTCACCCGTCACATGTTAGACAATATAATAACAATCTTCATTTTCACATTTTTACAAACATCTACAGTCCTTCTGAGTGGAGCACAACACATATAACACCTTTAAACAAATATGCAGTGGAAGAAGCTGTCATGACCCGCATTTAATTGAATACTATCGCAATATTTATTTCGTATTAGGCAGTCAATAACCAAGCTTTTTTTCCCCAAACTTGATTTCAATTCCTCTGGGTGATTTCCTATTTGATCAAATGACCCGAGGGTACGATCACCGCCATGAGCACGACATACTCAGTGGTTTTGCTTCTTTCATTTTCGGTTTAACATAAAGCTGAACCCTCTTTTTTCAGCGATTTAGACACTGTATACACTCCCAAAGTATGTTTCTTGGCGTTTTAATATTTTCGTGTTACGAGATAAATACAATAAATAAACACTACCTTAGAACTCGTCCTTTGTGATTCGGTTTTAGTTTCAACATCAATATTGCGCTCGGACATGAAACACATTTTTGGCGCGTGTGACTAGCGTATCTTTTTCCGAAGATAACTCGCGTCTAAAGTATATCTGCTTGTATTTAAATTGTGTAATAACATATCTCAATATTCATATTAAAAAAAACGGCGTCTGAGGACAAACACATGAGTGGGTTGAGACGATGTATGGGTTTATCTATTTTCGTCAGCTTAGTCGGGTTTTACCAGAAGAAACATTCTGCAACCCTCTATATTGATATTGAATGGTATATTGCCGTGTGCGTGGCGGAGTTGGCAACACACGCGGCTGCAATGCGAAGGAACGGGGTTGGAACACCTCACGGCAAGATTCTTTTTTTTTTGTATCGATCTTTGCTCCTCTAGATGGTCCATCTTTGGCTGTTATTGTGTGTTCTTGTTCAGAACCTTCATGAACGTACAGAGTGTATAAAAGCAGCTGTAAATAGCTGCCGCGGGTCAGTCACCCTTCTTTCTCCGTCGCAGGATGCGCGATATCTTCTGCTTTAGTTTGTAGGAAAAGTTGTTCATATTAAGTATTAATGTTCAGTTTTAATTTCTTGTCTTATTTTTAGTAATGACAATACACATCAAAATACTGTAAGGTAATTTTTAAAATAAATACGTGTTAAACATTTATGTTAAAATGTAATTTGAAACCCGTCTTACCTTTTTGCCCTGGTTTGTATAGTGCCTTGTCGGTCTGAACGAGCACATTGGTTTTCGACTTCTGGAAGTCTATTTCTTTTTTGTCACCGAAGACATAGGACCCAAAGGTTCCATTTACTTCAATCTTCGCTTGGCTGTCTATGTGCTTTGGTACTTTAAATGGAAGAAAGGTGCTTTCGCCTGCAACAAAAACAAATGTGATTCTTATATTATTGCCCAAGAGCTCATGGTAAGTGCCCTTTGAGTACTATAGAATGACTTGTTAGTGAAGCCCTAAAACCAGAACAGAAAATGGATCGAAAAGCACATCGATATAGCAAGATTGCTAAGTATTAAAGTGAGTTTAAACGAACAAACTCTTGCGGGAGAACAGGTTGTAGATGTTGAACAAAGCAAATCAAATTGGAAAATGGTTCAGAATACATTTGTGTCAACTGCGTCATATACTAGGTGATTTTAGGCCCTACAATAAGCTTTGAAGTAAGCAGTCATTGCTAGCCAAATGCAGTGCGCGCGGGTGAGTTATACAGGTAGGTGGATATAATACATCGGGCTATTCGTCAAGATAAGTTGGGTAATTAACAAAAATTGTGTAGCCAAGCTTTTTAATTGAAGATAATACGTCTGCTTCCAAATACAAAGTTGTTGAGTGGAAATAAAAAACTACTAAATGAGACCATTCTAGAAAGACTTGGAGTGCGTGAGGAACGCGTTAATGCGCTAAACTATGCCGGGTGTTTCACGAAAAGTGGACAAATTCGATACTGCAAAAACTACTCGTCGGAATGAAAAAAGGCTTTTGTCGTTTTGGTCCTGGGTCAGGAGCCCATTTAGGAAAATTATTAAAGTTTAAAATAATTAAGTTGTTAATTATTTTTTGTCATTAACTTTTTTATTATTGTGTTTAAGGGCATGGTTTAATTAGCCAATTGCTCAGCGTCATCGAAAAACACTGAATCAACAAATTTCAGAACGATAGAAGGCACGCACAGCAGTTTAGGGCTTTCTGAATAACCGTTTGAATTCGACGGGTTTTTAAGTTTCGGTTTGCAATCGGAGCGCTTCTCGGCCCCGAAGGCACCGCGCCCCGTGGAGAAATAGTGCAACCAACCTCTGCTGCGCTGTCATCGCGCGACGCAGCAGAGGCTGGTTGCACTATTTCTCCACGGGGCGCGGTGCCATTGGGGCCGAGAAGCGCTCCGATTGCAAACCGAAACTTACAAACCCGTCGAATTCGAACGGTTTTTCAGAAAGCCGTAAAATGCTGCGCATGCCTTCTATCGTTCTGCAATTTGTTGATTCAGTGTTTTTCTATGAGGCTGAGCAATTTTTTAATCGAGAGCATGCCCTTAAACACAATGTTAAAAAGTTAATTACGCAAAAATAATATAACAACTTATTTATCCCAAACTTTAATAATTTTCCTAAATGGGCCCCTGGCCAGGACGAAAACGACACAAGCCGTTTTTGGTCGCGATGAGTAGTTTTCGCAGGAGCGATTTGGCCTGGGTTCTCTGAAACACCATATATATATATATATATATATATATATATATATATATATATATATATATATATATATATATATACATATACATATATATATATATATTTACTGTAAACGACTTCATTTTCGCGGGCTCAAAAAAGGCTGCCCCTGTTACCCCAGGGGCACCCTTGAGCGCACAACTGTCCTTCCCACGCACTCCAAATATTTCTAAACATTACTAATTTAGTTGCTCTCAATGGCGCTCACCAAGTTTCTAATTGGAACCACATGTGTATTTCACTAGTTAAAAAGCTAATCAACACAATTGATTAAATTTTCTGACTTATCGTGACGATTAGTCCTCTACATTTTGCCCTCCACGCTGTATACCGTACCCGCACATATACTACAGTGTCCCAAGCGGACCCTTAGCTGTAAGACGAGCCGGAGAAATCAAAGCCAGCACATAGAAAGCTCATATTTTCGCAGTATGTGCACTGAGCAGGCCTGTTTTAGCAAACGAAATTTCAAGGCGCAGTCTTTTTTTGAAAAGAATGCTTGCAAACAACTTGCCAAAGTCAAGGTTAGGCACTCTCAAACACCACAGAGTTACTTGTGGCGCAGTCTCCCGAGATGCGCAACGAGCAGACAACGTCGTCTGCATGCTAAACCTATCGGTAGATGGCACCACAAGACAATTGAGCCGTTATCTCGGTCTTCTGCGAACGGGCCGTAACCTTGGCTTTGGCTTTGGCAGGTTGTTTGCTGTCATTTTATGCTGAAAAAAAATTGCGCCTTCACATTTCACACAATAAAACGTGCCTGCTCAGTGCACATGCCGGTAAAGTTTCCGCTTTCTATGCACATTCGCCGATGTTTCCGGCTCGTTTTACGGCGGAGTGCTCGATTGAGACAGCCTATATATAAATGCTGGGCTTCCGGGTGTGGGATTTATATGTAGACAAACAAGAGTGAGATGACAAATACAACTAATGATGTCCGCATTTAACTTAATAAAGTAAAATTAAATTCCTTTAATGGGTAACCTGACGATAAAATAAGCCCCTTTTGCATAGCTCGAATTGCAGTTTAAACTAGGCCAATAATGTATTGATTTATTATTACGCGATAAGTGACGGGCAAGCCGAAATTTCTGCGAGGTAAGTCTACGGGGTGTTTTTGGAAAGGCGGGCCACATCGCTCATGGGAAAACTACACATCGCACATAACATAATGTTGATGCCGTAGTGCTCTGTCCCACGAAGGAAAATTATTTGCTTTCAGTATACTTGGGTAACGAACGAAGTTTAGTGAATAAACGTCTACTTCTTAACATTAAAGATATGGTTTCAATTAGAATATTGATTCGAAGCATAAAAATCTACTAAATGCACCCACATTAGAAACATATAAGGCATGCGCAGAATTTTATGGCGTTCGGAAATAATGCCTAATTGGGAGGCGTTTCTAGGTTTCGGTTTCTCAACATAGTTGATCTCCTTACCATACATCTCGGTCACCGTGGCCAAAATGCGCACCGTACATGCGCCGCCACGCATCGCACATAGAAGAGGATTGACAAGAAAGCCCCCGGACTCCCATGTGAGATTTTCCTCCTCGACGGCGGTGCCAATGTAAACGCGTACCTTTACGAGCGATACGTGGCAGCGCACGCATATTGCGCGTTTTAGCCAAGGGGCTTCGAAATTGATATTTTTCTCGGAACGCCGTAAAGTGCCGCACGTGCGTTATATTATTATAATATGGGTGAATTTAGTATTTCTGGATGATTACCATCAAGTTTCCTATTGAAACTGTGCCTTTGAATTTAGTACTTTAGGATTCAATTGCTAAACAGGAATTAATTACCAACTTAGACTGAGCAATAATAATCTTCCTTAATGAGTCCTTTGGCAGGGATCACTACAGAATCAACCTTTTTTTCTGTGCGATGCGTACATTAAGAATTAGCGATATGAGGATCCACCTTTTCAAAACCACGTTTAAATCCTGTTAGTTCTCTCTGATATGTACTAATGTACTGAAAAACTGAGGTTTTGTGCATACCACCAGATCTCTTTCGGATATACATTGTTTTCTAGATATTGTTTAAGGCAAATATGCTTTATCCAGTAGGCAATCGTATGAAAGACCCAAATTCAACCTGCCCTCCCATGCAAAGTACTCTATAGCCTTTGAACATTTATTGACTTTTTTATTTTTCTCATGAGTGGTTCGCCGTCAAAGTGATTCTTAAAGAGAAAACTTAGATGCCTGCATAAAGATTGAAAGCAATGCGGAGAGCAAAGCGTCTGCTTGCTCTGGAGTGGCACTTACGTCAGAACGACGCCGAGCTCTTATAGGCTAATTGAAGAAAACAGTGGGTAGACAGCAATGCCAGATGCCTTGAAATACGAGGGCAGTAATAAAGTTCGTATCATTGTCACGAAGGAACAGAGATTGATCAATCAAACTTTAGTAGGAGTTGAGACTTTTTCTACATGTTCGCCACCAAGCGTTATCGACTTTTGCAAGCGATAGACCACATGCCGGAGGCCATTGCTTTAGAACTCCTCGTTTTGAGTGTTCAGGAATCGCACCACTTCAGCAATCACTTGGTCGTCGTCCTTGAAATTCATTTCTCTTGTTTGGCCACACTGGAAGCGTCAACTCCATTTAACCATAGTTTCATAAAGTTGGGCGTTGGGCCAAAACAATTCTCCCCAATTTTAACAATATCCTTGGCATTGCTTCCCCTAAAATAGAAAAAAATGGATCACTGCATGTGCTTGGCTCCGACGGGTGGTGCCATTTTGGTTTCGCCTCCCTAGCGGCGTTCCGCGCTACTATAGCAAGCGATGTGTACACTGTGCGGAAACCAGAGGGACCAGCGCTCATAGTGATGCGTGTTTTGTTCCGCTTTTTTATTTTTTTGTGTGCCGAAAATACTAACTTTGTGAACGCCCCTCGTATAACCACTCTTTTTTCAATCAGCCAATAAGAGCTCGGAGTTCTGACATCATCGCAGTCCCGGCGCAAGAAGCAGACGACTTGCTACCCGCATACATTTTGTTTATCCTTGGTTGTTTTTCGCAGCACACAAGTTTTATATATGTATTTGCTTATATTCTAAACACTCAATGGCCAAAAAGATGTGGTACCATGGAAAATCAAAGACAAGCCTTCATACGCACATAACATAGCATGCATACATAACAAAAATACATAACGATATTCTATAAGGCATTAATTATCATTGCCTACCGATAAATCAATCGCAGTTTTACCTCATTCCTTTGTGAAGAAATATAATAGGTTGGGCGTAAAGCTTCAGAAAGTAAAGCTCGACGATGTCCTAGCTCCAAGCTAAAACAAATGCGTTATGTGATATAATAGTAGAGATAACTGAAAACGTTGCTTACTACCATAACAAGTTGATAGTGCTCTTTACAGATTCCAAGACCTTCGAATAGAACAACCCCGTCGTGTTTATGTTTATCTCAAAGGACGGATAACTGTCACCCCGCAACCCATCCTATCAAAGGCCTGAAACTTCACAGACACACCAATCACACATACGCGCGCGCACGCGTGCACGCACGCAAGCACACACACACACACACACACACACACACACACACACACACACACACACACACACACACACACACACACACACACACACACACACACACACACACACACACGCACACACACACATGCAGTGATCTGCACTCGGAACAACAAAGTGAATTATGGCAGCGAAAATATTTATTGACAGCATTAGAATGAAGCATCTAGTGAAATGCATTAGAAGCATTTCAATAAAGGAAAAGTGAGATCGTATAAAGCAAACAGGTTATAGCGTGACACGGACAGAACGGTGAAAAGCAAGAATAAAATCTTGAATCCTCCGATCCGTGCATTCCTTGAAAGCCCTCACATTGAAAGGCATCGAGGGTGCTTGCTCAGCGACTCGTGGATTTTCCGAAGCGGCTTTAGAAGCTTCGCACACAGAAAGCGCGCCAACGTATCAAAGGAGACACAGGCGTAGAAAGGCGGTTGTCAGGCAGCATACCGTTTTTGATGTCGTATTCTTGTTCAGCGAGCACGATGCTGTCGTTGTTGTACTTTAGGAGGCGTACAGAAACCTTGCCGTCGTCTTTTACGTCGGTGAGGGTCAGCCGGAACAGCGCCTCCGTTTCGCTTCGGAGGATTTTGGGCGCTGTGAAGATGAACCCTCTGTAGGGAAAAGAACAGGTAATGGTATTTGCAGGAGGTATTTATTGAACGTAGAGAACCGCCGTGCGTTTGAGTGGTAGTTTAAAATCTGAAAAGCGCCAATGACGGCATTTATACAGTAAAATACTTTACTGTTTATATATACAATGGTGCAAACATGTCTAGAATTTGTAGCTCTGTCAGACACCCAACCACCAAGCTTTCTTTAATAAGGTTATCTGGTGCACTCTAGATAAACACTAGGTAAACTCTAGAAAAACAGAACAAACTATCAGTACTTTATTTGATAATTATACTAGGTAACCGGCTTAAACATATGAAGGCATCTGTATAAAAAAAACGCTTATATTTTTAAGCCAGCAGTCAGACGTTTATAATTACACATAGGATACATTAAATGTTTCAAAATACCCAAAATGTCGGCTTGTTTTGCTATTAGAATGAGGACATTTTCTGAAGAAAAACAGAAGGACGCGAATACAGGCTACCTCTTCGATGCTTCTAAATATTGCACTCTTCATGTTCCTCAGCTATGCGCTTAGAACTCAAATTATTGGCTGCCATAAGATTATCGTTGCCAGTAAGAGATGCACGTAACGTTGAGATTCTACAATATGTCCTTAAATCACTAAATATTAGACAAACCTTTTTTTTTCCCACTGAGCGCGATCATTGACTAGAAATCCCCTGCCGCCTCCGCACAAAATAAACCTGATAAAGAACGCTCAATGATTTGAGGTCAGATACTGGTACAAAACCTAGAACTGTGTGCACCCCTGAGAGAAATGATATATTAGTATCAAAAACGCGGGTTAATTCTAAAATTTGCTGTCTTAATTCTCTTTTTTTAAATGCCATCAAAATTTAAAAAAAAAATGTAATGGGCACAAACAGTGAGAAGTAATTCATCGCGCGAAGCCCTCTGACCTCTTACAGCTATAAGATACGCGCAACACTACTTGTTTTTTCACATCATATGAACTGATAAATATTTGTGAAATTTGGAATTATATTATCCGACTTAGGTTTAACTTGCTAAAATTGAATTAATCGTGTTGAAAGTTGGATAAAAAAGGCAACTTGAACTAAAATATTTCGATATTAAAGTAACGTGTATTAAAAAGACGATAGTTAGACATGTTCTTAACTTTGTGGTACAGCGCGCCTTCATAAATCCTTGCGAAAGTTGTCTCGACGAGTTCCTATTTTAGGTCCTACAGGACTTTTCAGGTTTTTGGGGTATGAAAACTCACCCTTCAACGTAGCTGGCTGCTACAGCGGCAGAAATCAAAAGAACACTTGCAAGGGACATGGCTGGCCTGTGCTTCCTTGGTGGCTACCTGAAATAAAAATATCAATAGAAATCTTTTTACAAAGAGTCACCAAAATAATAACATATTTACTTACGGTAATCGAACGAAGAAACGAGGGCTGATTGATTTTTAGCCAATTAGGCGGTCAAGAGTTAGTACCTACAAAGATAATAAATAAAATAAAGAAGCAAATACCCAGTGGCAAGTGGAAGACAAAAACACAGAACTGTTTCCACTTACTTCCGCTTGCCACTGTGTCCTTTTTTAGATTTTTTGTTTACTTCTTTTGTGCTGCTGGTTTCCCAACTAGACTATTTCTACATGTATGGTGTCCCACGCGGACCTTCCGCTGGAAAACGAGTCGGAAATGTCGGCGCCTTCCCAGAAAAAGTTCCCATTTTCACTAAATGTACACTGAATAGGTCAGTTTTACAACATGACATTGGATGTTGTAGTTTTCTTATATAAAAAAGAGAACAAAAACCTGTCAAAGTCAACTTTGGGCGCGTTCACAGACGAACGAGCCAGATTATGCTAATTACTTGTGGTGCCATCTTCGGATAGGCGGAGCGAGCAGAAGACGCACCCTGTTTTATGCTAGCTGGACCCATCGGAAGATGACGCCATAAGTGATTTGCGTCGCTAACTCGGTCGTCTGCGAACGCGCCCAACGTTG
Source organism: Ixodes persulcatus (assembly GCA_013358835.2). Lineage (NCBI taxonomy): Eukaryota > Metazoa > Arthropoda > Arachnida > Ixodida > Ixodidae > Ixodes > Ixodes persulcatus. The sequence goes on along the minus strand of JABSTQ010011488.1, from coordinate 283,552 downwards.
ACTTTAGCAAGTTTTTTCTCTCGGCTTTTACAGGAAAAGAGCTACATCTTGCAATTTCATCCTGCAAATCTAATTTACTGAGTGCACATTCGGTGAAAATGAGCTTTCTTTGTCCTAGCGAAGTGTACTATTGGAACAGCCAATGTATGCTATATATTCTATATATATACCCTTTATTTTAATCTTGAAAAGCAGTCAACGAAGTACATTTATTTTGAGCTTGAAGTCAATATCGTCTGTATAATGTTATAATTACAAATGTGTATGAATTATCTATTTTTCTAAATGCGTTTACACTGACAACGTGAACTTAATACTTATTATGTAAACTTTTGTAAACGCCACGCTGCTTGAGGAAATTGCATTTTAATCGTGCTTTTCAAGGAGCTATTTCCTATCGGTAAAAGAAATACGAGAAATATAAGAATGACAAATAACAGAATAATGAAAATTCTGTCAATAGAAAAAAAAAAGAAACTTACTATAACACAGGCATTTACGAATCCCAGCGATTTTGTTTCTTGCCTTACTATTTTGTCACTGTAACTTTAGTTTTGAGACAACAGTGAGTTGGATCTAGTTCGCATGAACTAATTAGATGATACCTCTGTCCCAATTGTAATAAAGGGGCCAGAGAATGAAATTTAATATGCTCACCTCACTCGGTACAATAACGACCACTACTTCTTATTCTGAATCATCGTCGCCTATCCTTATTAGAAAGCGGATACAATCCTTCAATGCGTCCGTCGACAGCGCGATCAATAAAGGAGTTCCGCAACACCAACTTCCCTATACCTCCGCACACGATAAAAGGGACAAAAAAGGAACCCAACTCCCGTTCGCCGAAAGCCCCCCGCGTGTGAAGCATTAACGAAGCTTCATTCAGAGCTCCCGCAGCGGATCGTTAGGCGAGTTCTGTGCCAGTTCCCGATTGAATTCGGGACGTCCACGGTCTCGATGGCGGCCCCTTTCCCTCCAAAAAAAAAGTCTTCAATGGTTCGCGTTGTTTAGAGTGAGAACTTTCGACGGTCCGTCCTTGTATCCCGTGGACCTTGCGGCGTGCCAAAAACACCGTTGTTCCCCGTTTCCGCTTGTTGGTTCGCGTGGAGCCTTAATTATGCAGGGCCCTTCACCGGTGGGCAGCTTTTGTGCTCGGGAGCGGGAAAACTTTCGGGAGTAGTTTGGCGCTACGGTTGTACAAGAGAGCCAGAGGGCTTGTCGACTCGAGCGACGCCATGATGGGTTAGTTGGAACGCCGCTGATCCAGCGATGCATACCACCAGTTTCAGGTATGAACGAGGCAAAATCTATTGTTGTCTCGGTATTAAAACAGAAAATGGCCGCCTCATGCGTTGGGCTTTTTTAGGACTATAATAAATATCCCCAGTATAGCTTATATTAGCGTCCCAGAATCACTCAGAGATCCAACCAATACAATCTAGTGAGTGAGCTCAGCGAGTAATGAGGCCAGGAAAACATGACTCTATTCAAATGAGGGAGCTTGCTACTGTACAAGTTGTGTAACAGTTTAAATCTGGTTTCGAGATATGCCATTGCGTTGAACAAATCGCAATACAATAGCATGCCTTCCGCAATGAGTTGTTGGGCGTATACCGGTAAGCATTGCGACCACACCGTAGTAAGTTGGCATACGCGATCGTTACGCAGTCGGTCACACTCAAAAGCAAAAGCTTCATTCTTGAACTAAAGCGCCTAAGGACAGGGACAAAAGAAAATGTCCCGTCCTGCTAGCCGTTTCCTGTTAGAACCTATTTCATCTTTTCCAGTCTTTAGGCACTTTACTTTAAGAATGTTGGAACCAACTAGCCGAAATTGCCGTCCAAATATTTGGATCAAGCGTACATGTTTACGTTACATTCTCTGACATATCGCAGACTTCATATTTGAAAGATGTTAGACTTCGTGTTATTCCGAGCTTCTTTCGAAATCCAACTGGTTGCCAAGTGCTAATCTGAGAAGGGTGAACGAATAAACCAGCAATTTGGCCAGCCCGCTTCAGTCCACAATATCGAGCAGATGTTGAAAGTAAACAAAAAACAAAAGTAGCCCGAAACCCAATCTTATAACCAGGAGATCACTTTTGAGCTCAATGTCGACGCTGTTGTATAGCCGGTAAAGTATATTTTGCCACTTCCTTAATTATCCCCAACATGAACCGCTTAGATAATTACAATATCAGCCATCTGTTAGAGATGTTTCCGCTCTTCATTACTGTTATAATGATGCTCACATTCTAGATTTTCTTCTCATCAATTACACCCGTGGAGTTTCTGAACTTGTGCTTATGAGCGCGCTAATTTCTTAATAGGCGTCCAGGCATAGAAGTAGAAAGAAGAGGAGTCGACAAACAGGCTGAAGCCAACTAAACGAGAAAACCCCAAGTAAAGCCGGTAGCAGCGGTCGCGGTTTGTTGGGAACGACCCCCAAAGGTGATCGGAGCTGCTGGGGCCGAATCTACTGTTCTTTCCGTCCAATAGCGTCTTCTGTTTTTTTTTTCGTTCTTGGTCATCGTTGTGGGCGTGTCCCTCCAAACCAAAAGTCTCCCACGGCTTCACCTGTGGTGGAGTCACGTCGCCCCCGGAAGCTTCCTACCCCATGCGTTCAAGCCTCATTTGAAAAGAAACAAAAAAGGTGCCAACATGGCCTTCCCTACTCTCACGCAAATGCCGCAAGGTTATCTTGTAGTATACTGTATAGCGACAAGATAACGAAAGGTTCAGGTAAGTTCAATTTACTTATCACTCTCCATGGGTACATGGTACGCCATGCACTGGCTGAGGCCGAACTTCCGCGTGCATTCATATTTCAACATGGATGACTCTGTTCTCGACGGATCGTACCCATAATTTGTGCCACAGACGCCGAAGGTTCTCCTCTCTAAAGAAAAACCTGCGGCACATTTTGCTCCTCGTTGACACATCTAATAGACATTGCTATATCAACGCTATATATATATGTGTGAACGCTAGAAACTGGATCACAACAGAACGTAAGAATCACCTCGGTGAGCAATTTATGTTTTACTCCGCCAGCTGGCATTGGTGAGGTTTGGCTTCACATCTCCCTGTGTATTTTGTGTAGGGTCGTCATGGCACAGGACGCCGAAGCGTCATATATGACGCCACAGTTTCACGTAACGCCTCAGTGTCACGTGACGTCATGGCGTTTCGTTACCTTGTCAAGTGTCTTGCCTTGTCACTCCACCTTACGTGAAGACGCGACGTTAAGCAAAAGAAATTCCCGGTTTTATATAACGAGTACATTCCCCGCGCACTACCCCACCATGACGCTAAATTTGGCGGGAAACATAATCGGCTAAATTTAGCGAGAAAATGGCCGCGTGCAGTGTGATTGTCCGTAGTCTGCGTGGCGCAGAGCGTGCAGCGCCTCGGCTGTCGCCGCAGTCCGATTGGGGGCCGCGCCGAGCAACCAGAAATATTGTTTTGTCCTGATAGGAAAAAAAAGACACCACACCTTCCCTATGCCAACCTAGTCCTCAAGCAGAAGTGGAAGTGTACCGTGCCAATGCGCAGCGCAAGTTCGTCTGCTTCTTTTGCAGGGGTGGTGGTGACGTCAGAACGCCGAGCTCTGATTGGCTCTGATGGGCTCAAATTGAAGGATAGTGGGTAGACCTCAAGGCAGCTTGCTTTGAAGCCGACCCCCTATCCTTCAATCAGAACCAGTCAGAGCTCGTCGCCTTTTTGACGTCACCGCGACTCCTGCAAAAGAAGCAGACGAACTTGCTAACCGCATAGCCTCTTCTTTTTGCATCCCGCATCGCGTTTCATCGTCCCTTAATTAGGCGTACCTCTTGGGCACACCCGCTTTTATATTCCGAAGAGCGCGAATTGCACCACTCAGTTGGTTACAGTTCAATGCGGACTGGCGTAAGACTCTGAAGTTTGATGCGGGCCAGTCAGGCAGCCAGAATGTGCCACGTGGGCCGTGTTCCAAAATTTACTCGATCTTACTCCAGGGTAAGGGTTTTGTACTTTGGCGTTCCAAAACCTACCCACGTCCAGCGCTTTTCAATCTGAGTTGTCACGTGACACGACCCGCAGGAGTTACTCGGATCCATTTGGGGTGAGATTTGGGAACACAGCCGTGATGTAGCGCTCCCGCATTCGGTGTCCTTATGCTCCGCGCCACCGGATCCTGGTTGGTTGGGATATCTGACCTCTTTCAGGCACGGTTTATGACGCGGTAACGATACACTTGGAGTGGAGTGCCCGTACTTTGACAAATTGCCTCAGAAATCTAAAGGATTAGAGCGTTTATTTATCGACCCAGAGCTCCAGGGCTCGGGTTTTTTACATAAAATGTAAAATAAGGTACATCGCAAACCTGTAGTAGATTTGTAACACGCAATAAAGAGCAGGCACAAAACCGGTCGACTTTGGAGTATGATTGATTATCGCGCTTGACGTCAATCTGCCTGTACTGAATGGCGCTTTTATCTTCTGTACGGAGAAGGTCTGGTGGCTTCTGTACAACATTTTAGCCTCGACATGTAGCCCGCATTCCGCAGAAGCAGTAGACCAAAAAAAAAAAACGTCACTAAAAAACTTGGCAGTCTCAGCATAATTCTGGAACGCGTCTCCAACTGCTGTGTTTGGCGCCCTCTCCCGGCTATGCATCAAACGTGTTCCCGCAGTGGCAACAAATGACGACCGAAATGCCCTAGTGTCAGTGGATGTGGGAATTCTGGCGGTTGGTCGTTCAAATTCTGGCGAAAAACACGAGTGAGCGCAAGTGGCGCTGTCGTCGCGGGGCCTGAAATTCTGGCTGCCGAAGCTTCCTTAGATTGTCCAGCAGGAAAAAATACCTGCAGCAGAAGAGACGTCTTCCACATCTACTACAGCTGCCCTGTCACTGCCAGGATAGCGGCCGGCAGCCACGTGATACTTTTTATGGTGTCATCAGGCAGCAATCGACGGTCCACTTTTGAGGACGCGATAAACGCACTAGTCAAACGACGCGTTCCAAGCACCATAAGCTTAGGAATAAAGATAGTGACTTTCAAAACGGTAGACTTAACTATAGCTCCAAATGCTGCAAAGCCAAGCGGCTGCCTCCCTGCGGCAGTCATTGTGAATTAGTGAGAGTCCACTCGTAGTTTTGTAACACTCAGAAGGAACTATATTTTCGCGAAGTACGGCTCACAAGCCAAGAGGCGTAAACAAATCGTTCGTATTAATTTTAGAATCAAAGTTTGTGTGCATAAAATAGGGAAAGGTGTGGAAGTGAATTTCTAACGACTGCTTGTGTAGATATAAACACATATGAGATCACTCGAATCATTAAACAATGATAAGTATAGGTGAATCACGCGCATGACTTGGATGTTAAAGCGAGAAATAGAAAACGAACAACATGCAGTTATGCAGCACACCTTAGTGTCGAGCCATTTATGTGCTGACGCGGCATTTATTTGATACATTGGTTCGTTGTACTAATGCACAGAAATGCGGTTTCTGTGATCCGGTGATGTTTCTGATTTTTTCATTCTGTTTTATTTTTTTTTTTGCCAAATAATTCCTTTTGGATTGCTTTGATGCGTGCGCTACTTTGGTGCGTATATAATGCAAGTACCTGATACGGTACACATACTGTATTACGCGAAGCATGAAGCAGTTTTCTAATAAGCTTAAATACAAAAAAAAAAACAAATGTTGCTAATTTGCCTTTTTGTCGCACGTTATATTTCTGCTATAAAATCTCAGTCCGACACCTTCAAAGAGAAGCTAGAAGTATTTTCCAATAAAATAATTGATAAAGTAATTATATACATTTGCCTGATACAGCATGTTCGAATTATGGTGACCGCCAGCTTAAGGAACACAGGGCCTTTCCGGTCCTGATCATTGTATTCTCGCTCCACTGCAAATGCGATGGCTGCGTGGGCCGTTAAGAGATTCGCAGAGCAAATATTAAAGGAAGACGCGGGAAAGTAATAAGCGTTTGCTTTTTAAGCTCTCATTAATTATACAGCATCCAATCCCCATATAGATGACACTGCAACTTGCAAATAAATGTAACTGCTAAAGCCAGCAATTAAAAACGTGCGTTTCGAAGAGGTACTGCCGCGTATAACAAGCCCTACGTCTCATTACCCGCGACGAGAAAGTAACTTCAAACGATCAAGTGCAGGTAAGTCTGAAGGAATTTGAACTTAAGATAAGGTAGAGCTAATTAGGGAAAGTCGTGAGGCGGGCGAGATACACGCTCATGTAATTACAAACCTTGGCAGTCGCCCAAGGGAACCGACCCAGAGCCAAGGGAAAAGAAGGGGCCCGAAAAGTCAACAAAAAACGTGCACAAAATATAGATTCACCTCCGCCCCGGAGACCTAGCTCATGTATCTTTCATGAAGCGTTCCAAGCTCTCAAGTAAGGTATCGCTTATTTCCTATTTTAGGTATTTTTCCCGTTTCCGTGTTTACACCCGTGTCGTTCCCCCTTTTTTTTTTTCTTTTTGCGGCGTAATTGCGTTGAGCAAAATGTCGTAATTTTTATATGCTACCCATAGACTCTTGCTGATTACGTCTTCTGTTTTCTCTTAGTGTCTTGTATATTTGCGCGAGAAAGTCTTTATATGTATGTAGCGACACAGTTTTGTGTGAAAAGAACATCGGTAGCGTTTCGGTGCATTCGATAAGAAGCATTACTCTCAGAGAAAAACGCGTACTGCGCACTGCACATTTCTCTATTGCTGTTAATTAAATTGCGGGCTTTCCACAATGCCTGAGATCGCTAGAAATCGAAGACTGCTTGGTCTTTATAGCTCTCTGGGGTTATCTGCAGAAATAAGGTCAATGCGTCGTTTTCGCGCATCTCACATTTCCAAATGGTTGGACGCTTATACGCCAAAATAACAGACCATTTCATAATTACACATTAACTCGATTTATTTTAAATTACATTCTACACTCCAAGACTTTCCTGCAGATGATTTGCTAGAACCAATTGCTGCAATCTACAGAACGAGTTATGGGCATGATGAGGCGGAACGTATATTTAGGTCTAGACAGCAGTATGCGCTGTGTCACTGAGCAAGACGCTTCACCACGCTCACTCTCGAAGCGCAGAGTTTTTTTCTCTTTTATTAGGTTTAGACATATTGACCGCCTCGTTATTCGCGGACCTCAATCCTTAGATTGCGGCGATTGACTCTCCCAATTTATGAGGGGGAGGTAGACGCTGCAAATTTCTAATATGTAGATGTAAGAAAACGTTACCGGAGATTATGTAATCAGGAAAACAAAATGTCGCCTATGAATTGTACGGCCGCTCGAAGCGTATAATATAAATTGATTTGCGAGAGGAAATAGTCTCGAAAAACTTCGCGAATTGAACAATTGGTCTAGAAATTATATACCTTCTTAGAAAGGATCCAGACAGCAGAGTTCTTTTGGGCCAACAATTTCTTTTTTTTCTGAGAATATAGGGTCTTAAAAAGCCCGAAGAAGCTAAGGTAGAGAAACTTGACCTTTTTGACCAGAGTCTGGGTATCTTGGCCCTAATTCGTTAAATACATTCTAATATTAGGTTAATTGTTGGTGGTAGTTGGCTGTAGTCTGGTATCTGTGGGCCTAAATCGCCAGAGTTAGGCTTCTTTTCTAATTGAGAGGTATTCATGTCTAAGCTTTGTGCCAAAATTGACAGTCAAGTGCCAGAATCAGGTTAGACTGCAGGTTTGTCGGTGCATGCCTGTCATCTTTGGCTCAAGTCAGCCACCTTGGAAATTATCTGGTGAGCCAGAAAAGGCCATATAGAACCCGAAGAGAAGTACACCGACGCTAACTACTGCCGTGGAGCATAACCGCGTTAGTTCCAGCTTAGGCCATTGGGGTTTCTATGCTTGCGCCAAGGTAGGCGTTTCTTTGAAAGTGCTGCTCAAGGCATACCTAACGCATCATTTCAGATTGCAACTATTTGTGTCCGCGAAATGTTCACGAATACCTTATATACCAAAAATCACAAAAACTTGACCTCACGAATCTAAAATCGTTTTCCTGTCGGCGTCAAACATTATTTAACATCCCATCTAAAACCTCAGGGTGTCTAGAACGTCATCTACATAAAACGTATAAAATCAATCAATATCAGGTTTTTTTTCTTTAGCATACGTCTCAAATGGCATGTTGCGTACGCTTTATATTAAAACAAAGAACAATATTTAGAGAAGAGTTTATGAGAACCACTTCAGTGTTTCGAGCGCAGCGAAAGAAAGAGTGTGATCCCCGTCTTTTCAGTTTTTTTTTTTTTTTTTTCTGCTTCAGCTCATGCATTGAACTGTGATTGGGAGATATTTTTATCGTCGTAAGAATGAAGTCATTAAAACATGGTGCACACCGGTGCGTGAATGACTCCCGGGCGCACTAATAGTTGAGGGGGGGGGGGGGTTCAAAAGGAAGAACCATTAAAAAAGTTAAGTACCGCCGTCCAGAGCGTCTGAAGTGAATCACTCTAATTTTTCTTTGTGCCTTTCTAGTTAATTTTTTTTTTGTTTTTTTATTCGACTTTTTTAATTCGATTGAGAAGCAACCCCTCATAAATTGAATTCCGGAGCTGGTGATTATTCTTTGGATGACTTGGCTCAGCCATCTAGGTTTCATTTTTTCTATATAGCTTTGTGAAAGGAGGAACGGCCGTTCATCTCTAACAAGAAGTTACCTTAATCTTACCGCGGGGTTATAAATGAAATAGCTTTGTGCTAGACGTCTGAAACTTCGGTCGGTGCGTTCGATCCTTTACATTTTACTGCGCTGTTTTTGTTTTTTTTTCCATCTGAGACTGAACTTCACGTGTAAACCTCATTTACTACCGGTAATAAATTGGCAGCGTATACAGAAGCCCAGCTTGTCTTTACGTTGCGTAATCTTTTTTTTTTTCCTTAAAGAGCGCTGACGCATATTTTTAAAAGGTTATTTTCAATATTTAAACGCAGATCGAGTTTTAGTCCCCAATATCTTTTCTTTTTCTCATTGTTCAATGGGGTCCCTACTTAGAGCCTAACAGTTTGGTAACCGAACACGTTTCTGGGAAACAAAAACAACCACGAACTGTTTATAACAATGCAGCGTTATCAAGTATCGTCAACAACCTTTGTTTCCTAAAACAAAAATCTGTACGCTATCGAGTTTCGCGGGACATTCATAAAACAAAAACCCGCAAAAAAAAACCATAGTGGCAGCTTTTTGCAAACAATACATATCTGCGTATGACAATGAGCTCCTTTATTCTGTGTCCACATTGAGTGGCTTAATGACGAACCCTTCCCCCCCTTCCCCCCCCCCCTCCCTCCGATCACATTCACAAAGACAAAAGGGGCCAGAAAAGTATAATAAAATTTACAACTTATGAGGTTCATTCGAGAGATGCGTCATATCTGGAAGAGGATCAGAACCTGAGAATGCAGCTTCTAGAGACAAACATTGTTTTAAAGTAACTTCCTCTTTGTTATCTTTCATTTTCAAGAGTGAGAAAACTCTTTTAGTATCAAGTTATTTTAGAAGGCATTGTGCTTTCATGAGGAGATCTTGCTATGAAAGTGAGTTTTGGTATAATTTAGGACGTTCTTTTTTTTTTACTTTTTTTCCGCATAGAGGTTTTAATCCAAGAATAAAATACTAAAGGGCGCAATGCTTTGACTGCAAGCCGTTGCAAGCGAGGCCATCTAAACTCCGAAGCCCGCTGGTATTAGCGCTCGAAACGAGTTGGTATGGCAACGCTGATAGCCCGGCTTCGCTAATGTGGTTTTTCAATATCGCTTTTATCTATATATTTTGGTTTGAGTGCGGAGACTCATGTTCGAAATATTTGATAAGCCTTGCCTTGCGCCGTCATTTATTTTTACGCTTTTTTCTAATTAAGCTTCTGTTCGGGGCGTACCCGAAAAGTTTTAAGAGCGGGCTTTTTCTTGTATTCACCCAAAGACGTTAAAAAAATATTTGTTTTTAACTACGCTATTTCTGATTTTGCATATGAGTTCTTCAAAGGCATTTTTTTTATTTTTACTGATTTTATTTAAAAGACTAAAGACGAAAGCACAAATTTAACTTTTACAATGAAATGTTGATAGCTCTATTTTCCTCAGAGGCGTTCCACTTGTACGTCGATGCCCCAGGAAGAGCTCAAAAAGCTGAAATAAGACAAAAAAAAAAAAAAGAAAGCGAAGACAGGCGCTTAATCTTCTCAATGTATTTGTTGTACAGAGGGGGGGAAGGGGGGGGGGGGGGTGTTGATTCTTGAGTTCAGCGCAGCCCGCTCAATTACGGTTTGTTTTGTTTTTAACTCATGCGTTATCTTGGTGCTCATATTTAACAAGCCTCGTTGCTAGCAATTTCGTGTTCCTACTTGTGTTGTTTTTTGTGGACATATTTCGGTACTCTTCCCAAACGATATCTATATGGGCGATTGGTTTAAACAATACACACGTAAAGCACACAAAAAGTTTCTGCCATTTCTTACTCTTTTTCTTTTTGTTGGTGGTATTTGTATTTTATATTATCCCTGCCCCAATGCCCATTGTAATGCTTTTGCGGATGAGGCTAAAACAAAAAAATTACACCATCTTCCCGAGGGGAACCATGGGGTGATGCGGAGCATCGTGTTGGTTCCGAGGAAAGAGTTAGTTGCGTGCTGACGTCGAGAGATGGCGCCACCGACTGCCCTAGCGTTACCCCCTACGCGAGCCTTCGTCGCGGCTCGCGGCAGAGAAACTTGGAACGCTCGCCGCTCGCCGTTTATTTTTTTTCACACTTGAAGGAGAGGAGACTAGAGGAGGAGAGTTGCGCGTGCGCGCGCGGTGTGAGGAGAAGCGAACGCACGCGCAGTGCACGCAGCTGGTAGAGAGAGAGAGCGGAGAGAGTAACGCGCAGCTGTTGGAGAGAGGGAAGGAGGAGAGTTGCGCGTGCGTAGTTCGAGTGCCGACTACAACGCCGACGCCGCTGGACATAGACCCGAGCAAGAGATGCTCCGCATCTAAAATAGGAACACCTTACATTTTATTGTACAGGTAATATGGTCTTAATTTGAATAACAGATTACTAGAACAAACTGTTTTGTTACAATATTAGAATCGGCTACTCTATACCACGTCTTATTAGAATGATCGATCGATTTTAAAAATACAAGTTATATAAACTGAGTTTCCTAGAGAAACGGCCAATTCATTGAATCCTTAAATTTTATTTTATATGGTTGTTTGTTAGTATGTATGAATCACATTAATATTTCATTGTGTACTCACAGCGCTTCAAAATTTTCTAATGCAGATCTCTTGCCATCTACAATGGCAATTCTTCACAGGAACGCTGATGCTAGTGAACATTACACGTGAAAGGTAAACAAAACAAGTACCATGGCATTAGAAAAGAGTAAGAGGCTTTCTGCTATTACAAGTAGCCGAACGAAAACACCAGGGAGTAATAAACAAAATGGTGTTACACTAATAAGAGGAATTGATCAGGCTAGTTTACTTACAAACTTCAAGACCAAGGAAAAAAAAACAGACAACACTTTTTTTGTTCCCTCTAGTACAGTTTTACTCGATATTTAAATCTAAAATTCTTCAGGGTTAAAATGTAGAAAATCGTGATTTCTCGCTTCCCTCAAACCCCAAAGCAGACAAATGGGACGTCAGTAAACTTTTGCAAGAATACTTGCAGCTGTAATATATAAACAGTGATGTCTCGTTAATATGGGCACCCCCGATCCCCCCAAAATCGTCCATAATGCGAGTTGTCCATAATAACGAGACAAAAATGCATGTATTTTCCCAGTGTTTCCCCGAAAATGGTGTCCATATAGTGGGGTATTCGTATTAATGGGGTCTAGAATAACGAGACATGACTGTATCAATACGTCATGGAATATAACCATTACATATATGCATTTATGTTTCGTTATCTACAGATTCACGAAGTGCGCCCATACGAGCACCACATAAGAAAGTAACATTTATATCGAGATGCACAAACAGGAAAATAGAAGAGTTGTTTCGAACACCCGTATCATAATGACCCTAGTTTTCGTGTCAAATTAATGTAAAGTAGAATTCGTCGCAAATAAAAGGTGCATTCCTTTAACTCGTGAATTCAAGATTGACGTCATTCCACAGAAGCCTCTAGCGTAAATTGTGCTGATGCCATGCCGGCAGTGATAACAAATAAAAACACCTCGATTTAATCATCGTGCAATTGTTGGTTGCAACCGATTTGATTATTTATATACCCTACATCAAACAGACAAAGTAATAAAACAGAAACCACAATGATACTCCACCGACGATGTACACACTCGCAACTTGGGCCTTTCCCAAGAATGGGATCTATAAAACAAGCCCGGAGCACCGATGGCCCGCTCATCGCCGTTGTTTTATAGCAATCTAAATCTCCCTTATTCAAGACCAAATAATTACAAGTTACTTGGCACATTTTTCACGCACTCGCTTGCCCAACATTGAGTGCCCGTCGCAGCTCGTATAAATCGTAAACATATCAACACAAAGTGGCACGGGAGCACACTGAACCATACTCCAAAGAAGTGCCTTTGTTTTTATCTGGACGTAGTGTATCGAAGTTTGGGTCTTAGGCCTACGTTACGACTGGCGTTTGAGTGGCTTAGGCGCCCAAGTGCGCCATTTTGCCTGCTGTCCAAAGTACAGCGTTTTTTTTCTTTCCTTCGTGGCTGAAAGTGCCGCGTTTTTTGTTCAGTGCTATCCCCAGAGCCACCATAGAATGGTCACATGAATAATTTGTACTGCGCTCGATCTATACTCCCTTCACTCCTTAGCTGGCAGTGCCGTGGAAGCTACGTTCGAGCATGACCAATGGTAAGTGTATTTTGCCGCGTTCGCACTATCCCAGCCATAGACACGCGCAGAAAGTGGGGTCAAATTATGAAAAGAAGGCGGTTACGTTCCCTCAGACCCTAGATCCTATGATTTTACATCCCTGAGACAAAATGTTTACACATAATCACGCATATCGGAATCCATTTTGAATTCCGTTGCGATTAAAGGTAGCGTTTACGCAATTCATACCCGTATATGTGCTACAGTTTCGTGAAGCTTAGGAAGTGCCAATTACTGCGAGGTAGGGGCAGCGCTCTGCCAATGACGATGCCGAAAGAAACTTTTACATAAATTTTAATTGTGTGAGATGAAACTTAGTGTAGAATAAACACCCAGAGCCGCATTGCAGACTAACTTTGGCTTGAAAGTACTTTCTAATCAAGTATTTTGCTGAGATCACTCCCGTCCGCCTAACATGCACATACACACCCGCATATGGTACGGTAGGTGTTTGAGTACCCTGGCATATAAGGGGTTATTCAAGCTGCATCATATTGTTGGTCGCGGTTCAAAGCGCATGCTCGAGACTAGCTCACACTTATCTCCTGCCAAAAACAAATATTTTTTTTTTTTTTATTGAAGGACTGCAGACCTAAGCAAGGTGAACGTGTGTTCTCTACCGAATCAGGAAATCGGTATCAGTAGACGATCAATGAGAACTAGTTCTTAGCATGTACGTCGAACAACGACCAAAAATATGGCGTCCCGTGGCTATCCCCTACCATGCACGGACCGCATGGCAGAACGTCTAAATTTATTTCGAACGGTTTTGCGTACCAGCCAAAATGATAATAAAGTAATCGCCGCCGGTAGCGTAAAAAACCGCAGCATTAAGTTTGCCGCAGCTGTTCGTTCTAAAATTTCAAATTTCGAGCCTGAGCAAAGCGTTCTTAGACGGCGTTATCCAAGCCGGGAACGACGAGAATGTAATTTTATTAACTAGGGAGAAGATTACTGCGCAAAAAAAATTAATGTGTACAACACACCGCGATCTTGCAGCACTCCCGCAAGGTTTATGCAAATCCGGTAACTAGCGTTTGCAGGCACTTCGGCGGAGCTTTGAGTCTCTTTATGCAGTGACTCCGCAATTACGCAGCTTAAATCGATTCTCGTTCGCACGAAAAGGCTCGGTCAGGGACTAGCAGATTACGTAATGCGCATCTGCTCAATCTTTCGTGAGGGAAGGGTCAAGCGTATGAACTTTGACACATTGCGTCGGAGAAGGCCAAAGCGAGAATCTCCGCTTTCACCATGGCCTCTTACGCTGGGCGACTCGTTGCCAGGTAAATTTTAATATTTTCATAGCCGCAGATTTGCGAATTCGGTGGCGAGATGTTTGCGCAACCAGAGATCAGTCTGCATAGGAAAGCAAATCCCCGTTCCTTTCCCGTGTACTGCAGCTGAACTGTATTAACAGCCGAGATGCTGCACACTCGCTGCACACCGTTGCGAGTCCATGTAGGAAACTTTAGGACGGTGTCCCCGCGACACTGAGCCGACACGTGACGCCGTGACGTCACTGACTCTAAAAAGTCACGCGCCACCTAACGCCATTAGGCACAAATTCTCGCTAAATTAAGAAAAAAAAAAAACTTTTCCCGGCCTGATTTAGCGGAATGATTTCTCAGCTACATTTTTCGCTCAAATTGCGACGTCACGTGGAATGACCTCAGCAGACATTGTGACGTCGCACGTAACGAGACCGAAATTGCGCACCATAGTTAGCGGGGACATTTTTCCACTATATTTAGCGGGCGCGAAGAGGACCGCACACCGAATCCGCCATGAAACCTTAACAATAACTGCTACGGCCGTTACCGCCTAAAAGTCAGGGCCTGCGCGTGACGTAATCACTAGTAGCTCACAGACTTGCCACACGCTGTCGTCTAGTATTGTTATTGCGGTAAAAATGAATGTCATCGTTGGCCACTATCGAACGCGCATAAATTTGTAGTGTGATGGTCAATGGTTCTGTCAGTTTTCACTGTACTCCGTTTCACCTCAAGTCCGGCCGCAGCCGGCGCCACAATCTGATACAGTCAAATAAGGAGCACCAAAAGTGCACCGTCATGGGGCTCATTGTTTTTGTGCCTTTGCTGCCTTCGGCTAAACCAATCATGCGCAATAATTGCGCCACCATACTGCGCCTTTATTTTGCGCGATTGGTGTAGCGGTTGCTAGCAAACTCACAAAGAAAACAAGCACAGTGAAGATGCAGTTTTGTCACTTAAATTATCTCCATCGGATCAGAGCATTGGCAGCGGTCGGAAGGAAGCGGAGAATAGACCTTTGAAAAAATCGGCTTCTGGGCGCTGCCATCTTTGTCTCCTGGGCAGTGTAACGCCTTCTGAGCATGCGCTGTCGCTCTGTTGTTCGGTATTTTAGACTGTGCGCATGCGTCCTCAGCTCAGTGACTCATCATTTTTCGCCCGGGTGATAAGCGATGGAAAGGTCTATAGGGGCACACCGAAATCCCAATCGTATTTTACGAAACCGCGTAAATGCACGCGCATTTTATTAGAACGACACGATGAAAATCAGCGCACTAAGGACAGGACAAAGGGAGATAAAACACAGAACACAAAGGCGCGTGTGTGTGTGTTTTCTGTGTTTCTCTCTCGTTTTCCCGTCGTTTGTGCGCTGTTTTTCATCGTGTCGTCTCAATGCCTACTGGCACAATTCATCACGATGCCTCGTACGTTTTATTCATTAAGTATATTATATCCGATTTGATAGTGACAGTTTAGCGCGCAAAATAGAGAAACAAATAAAACAATGGAGCACTAAAATGTGTTGTATCGCCTACACCAGGCGTTCTGCACAAAGAGAGGTTAGAACACTTATATAAATTTTATAAATTGTAAAGCAAAACATCCAGGAAAGCTGTCCAATAAATGGCAGATTTAGTCAAGATATTGAGTGGATAAAAAACCGTTTTTTTAAATAAGAAACGTAATAATGATAATGGTAAGGGCGAAGTTCGACTAAAAATACCTCTTTACTAAAACGGGCCTATATGTGCAAAATTATAAAGAGTTTTTGCATTTATGCGCCTCCTTCTTTCACTCACAACATTTCAAACGCAAACTTCTTAACCCTATTGCTCAAAAAGTAAAAAACAAAAAATCAATCTTAAATTTTGTAATTTCTGACAGCGGCGTTTGCCTGTGTGTATGTGTGTGTTTTTGTTGTACTTTTTATGGAATGGCTAGAAAACAAATTCCTGTCTCAACAAAGAACAACAACAACAATAATAAAGCTACCTGCGACTGTCAGTTCGGATTTTGTGAAGTCGACCGCGAATTCGATTTGACTCCAGTGTCTGACGTACCGACAAAACTTTCTAAGTGAGTTTGGATAGCGCGTGATTTGGTCTGTAAGTCGATAAAAACGGCAGCTCAGTCGGCTCGATAGAGGAGCGCCGGCACGGAACAGTGTACGAAGGATGACAGTCAGGAACGATGACACCCTCAAAATGCGCGAGTGCGACCGTTTGTGCTCGCGGAGGATCTTTACTTATCGCATCGGTTGGGCAACCTAAGCATCGTCATGCGCCAGACAAAGCAGAATTATAATACGCTTCGCGAAATTAGAAAATAAGAAAAAATACAAAATTAACAAAAATAAAGTCTGGACAAAAACCGTTTAGACATAAAATCGTTAGCCGACTAACCCTAACTTCATGTTAATCTTTTTTTTTTTGTGGAGGGGGGGGGGGGAGGGGTGGCGACTTGATAAATGCAATTCACCAAGTATTTTAAGATCGTGACACCCTGCGTGTGCGGACCTAAAATGTTTTTACAAGGGGAGAACCTGTCATAGATCATTCAATGGTGAGAGAAACTACGCTTGGCTCTTCATTTGTTTCGCGCACCTGGTGCAAGGTTAAAATGACTGCTTGATTTGGCATACTAGAAGTGAAGTTAGCTTTCACGTGCTAATTGAATGTTATTAAGGCACTACTCAAAGGAAAAGTCGACATTCAACTAGCCACATATTCTCTTCTTAATTTGATAAACAAACATCGACAACTGCAACACATACAAAATCTGTATTGATAATTTTATAAAACATTCACACAAGAATTGTTGGAGATAAATTATTTTTATGTGGTGGTTTAATTTGAGCAAGGATAATAATGTGCAATATTACGAAGAATTTGATTAATTTTTGACTGCTATAAAGTGTAATATTTACTGTAGTTCTTGACGAGACTGAGTCGTCTTACCCCTATGCTGTTTTGTTAAGTGAGAGAGCACCAAGCTCAGCACCGATTATACATTTTAATGCACACTTCACATTTAGCGATATCCACTGATGCATGATATACGTGAGGCTTTGCAAAGTGAATAAATGACTAATATCAGCCTGGTCAGGTGCAAAAAGAAAAATATATATATCAAATGTCAGGCCAGGATTTGTGTGCATCGTTGAAGAAGGCAGTGGCACCAGCGTGGAGATTAAATATCGCTCCCCTTCATCGACATTAAGAGCTTCGCAGTCACGCCAGTGACTTCAATAAAACTAAACATAAACAGCATAAGTTACTTAGGGTTGCGAATATTTTTGTTAAAATATAAATTACTGCAAACAGCGGTCCTTAAGATATGCAAATGTAAGTGGTCTTTCTGGCAATGTTTGTGATACACGAGGGTTATTTTTGTTTTAAAATCCCTAACGACCCGCATTGCCCCACGGCTGTCAGTATCTAAAAATAAATAAATAAAAATTCACAAGCTGCGGTTTCAATTTATATCACCTACGGTTGCATTTTTATGTATAACGTGCTCAATGGCTATACAACATTTACTGAACCAAGTAGAAAGTAGCCATCTAATAGAGGAAACCCTGAATGCCCGACGACGCTTCCAAATATTCCACCTGGCGCGTGTCGCACATCGAGGCACGATCCTTCTATTTTTCCGCATTGCAAATGATCAACAACGGTTAGCCTTGAGACAGCCCAAGCTGCTAAATACCCCCGCCGTCGAGAAAGCTTTATCACAAGAAAACACAGAAGCCCGTCAGTTTCGACACTCATTCATTTACGCACATTAGGTGTGTTGAACGTGGCGTGTCTACGCGTATTTCTTTCCTCGCACGTGAGCCCGAGGGTGCATCATGTAGTGAAGTAACCAAGTAAGGCTAAAGCCACTTACTGGATAAGAACGACAAGGACAAGGGGTTTTAGTTGTTTCGCCGCGAGCATGAGCTCCCTAGCTTAAATAACAGTTTGGCGTCTCGCGGCCTTCGAGCGTGCACGCGAATCTGAGACATGACGGATGGTGACGAGTGCGTTCTGGAAGCCAGGCGTCCAAAAGAGACGCCATACCATTCGCATCCTCTAAGTGAATATAGCAATATAGAAAACAGCTGTAAATTTGAGTTCACTTCCAACGGAGTGTCCCTCATTTTGATGAGTGACAACAGCTTGCCGCTTGCGTTTCAAACCGTATGTAGCGCGACACTGTTAGCACGAACAAGTGGTGGACATGTTTTCTGTTTCGTTTTGTTTCTGTTGTAAAGCGGGCATTAAAAGTGATCGTTTGGGGGAGAATTCTTATCTGGGGTACTTTCCTGAGTGGTAGAGTTTGCCGCTAGCCAATTCGTCCGTGAAATAGAAATGCAGTAGAGCTCAATGTCGTGTTCTCGCTAAGAGTGTCGCCAAGTGTACACCTCAGTTTCAACTGACAGCCTGTATGTTCGGACAGGATTACCAGGTATTTTTCTCACGTCCATAATTGTGAATGCTTACGTTGCAGATTTTGAGGTGACTCGTTTATAATATATCATGCATCAATTCTTCCATCTGCTCTTAATAAAAAATAATTATATTCGTTTAGGTACGATAGAAATGTGATATATTGTTATATGTCACAGTTGAATCACTGGTAGCGTAGATTTTAGTGGGTTTTAATAACGCTGAGAAGGAATCTAATGTATTTTTTTTCAGTTTTTCAGGCAAAGTTTATTGAGTCGCAATGCTTCTGTACTAATTTAACTGCAATGTAATTGTAAAAAAATCTCAGTTGGTGCGTAGGTGCGGTGCGAAATGCCTAAGTATGTGTCAGGTTATAAACACAAACATCAATAACGAACTTTCTGTTTCCTTGTTTGTTTGTCAGAAGTCACGCGCACCTGGATAGTCAAATTACACATTATTAATGGCATTGCGAAAATGACTTGTTGACATAAATGTTAGTACACGTGCTGCGCATAGGGAAATTACGCTAATGGGCCTGTTTGTCGCTAAGTTCGCTATATGTTAGACCAGAGATTCATTACGGCGGGTCAACATTCTATGGTGACTACGTGACACCGCATGCCGTACAGTGTAGAGTAGGTGACTATCGATTGGCGGATTTTGAATAACCAGCTATAGTCAAGAAAAATAATATTTGCCTTTTTGTCTTCCTTAAAAGTCAATGCAGGAAGTTATAGCTTCCCGTTATGTCGCTAGCACCGAAATGACGACCGGGGACATATTTAGTTGGGCCTCTTAATTCTTATTCGATTCTCAAAAGTCGCAAAATTTTCCAACTTGTGAAATTCGCTGTGTGCTGAAACATAACTTTCGGCGCACAGCCTGGCCGGGATAAAACATTCAATATCATTTTCGAAGATTTCTCATTGTCGAGTTGACTTTCATAGAGATTGTCCGGAGAAAATGTGCAGGAGAAAAAAATAAACTGACAACCAGCTTTGTTCGCCACTCCCAATCAGCCTAGCACTGAAACGCAGTATGAAACAAAGCACACAATTTGTGCGGAGACATTTTTAATTCGAACCCGAAAGAGGGAGAAACAAGACAGAACAGACGTTATTGTTTTGTGTTAGTAATTCATTCTCCAGGATGCTTAACCATCCAAATTTTTATTTCGACTTCCATCATATAATGCAGCTAGAAAACATAGCGCATAAAAATAGTTACATTTCATTTCACACAGAAATAATAAAACACTAGAATGTACGAACGATAGATACTCACAGCTCTCTCAACAAGCAACGACACATTTATAAAAAGCCCATCGCACTACGAACACTACTTTGGTCACAGAAGAATTGAAGTAACAAAATACTAGAAACGACACTAGAAAATGATATAGGTAAAATAGCAGAATTGAAATTGAAACAAAACGCTAAGAACATATGAAGCATTTATGATCAAGAATGCTGCCGACAATGTTTCAGGACCATCGTTGTCGTCATCGAAAAAAAGAACAGGAATTAATCTCTTTCAATTTAAATTCAGCCAACTGTGCCCTTATCTTGCCTCTTTTCTAGTATTTTCGTTTTACTTCAATTCTTATGTAGCCAAAATGGTGTGTGGTTTGTAGTGCGATGAGCATCATATAAATGTGTCCTTGCTCTCTGAAAGGACTGTGTCTGTTTTTCGTCCATTTCAATGTTTTATTTTTTCTGTGTGAACTATAGCTCATCCAACGCCCTATGATACGTGTACTAAGTTACATTCCATCTTACTGTACATTGAACTCTTAGAGAAATACGGACCCTCACCAAACCAAGTCCTAAGCAGCTAGGAGCCCGACATTTCAAAACTGATTCGTTTTTTTTTTTTTTCATTAGGGGCTACTTTTTGACCATGAAGAGCAGCAGCTCTTTTTCCATCGATGGGGGTGTCGTTTGCTTCGCTCAACTTTTCTTTTTCAAGTGCCCTAGCCCGTGGACATACGCCGATGGCAAAGTTTCTGTCGACCTATTGATGTTCCCTAGTCTGGATATACCAGGATTCTAGGAGAAGTCTTTGGCGGATATAGGTCTCAACGCTCATTATTCTGGTGTTAACAAAAACGATGCGGTGGTCGGTGTCGTCACAGTGCTCTGCAACAGCACTCCGCTCCGGGTAAACTTTTCGCACATCATTCTTGTGATACAGAATTCTTGATGGAGGCTCTTTGTCTCGCCGATGAACGTAGCTGAGCATTCAGAGCACGGAATTTGGTATACAACCCATTCAGCTTTTTCTTTAGGAGGGCAGTCTTTGGGTGGTGGCATCGGGCGCCCGAGCGTTGATACCGGCTTGTGGGCCACCTAAATACCTTGTTTTGCCAGCGTACGCGCCAACCCTACCCTGGTTTCTTTATGTAAGGAACACAGATGCAAGTATTCCAGCGTGACTGCGTACTATTTTGAGGCTGTATTTCACGATGGGAATTAATATCAACATCCGCCAAAGACTCGTTAGAAACGTGGCATTACTAGACTACGCCATGGAATATCAATAGGTCAGAATTAAAAACAGCGCGAAAAGACGAGGACCAGACAAACAAGTGACACGGACGTAGCGCTGACACGGACGACACGGACGTAGCACTTCTTTGTCTAACCTCGTCTTTTCGCCCTGTATTTAATTCTGAAGTATGTACCAACTCGCCCAAGCCTCAACTTTAGCATCAATAGCTCGGCAGAAAAGTATATTTTCGGTGTATGTCAACGGACTAGGGCACTTAAGGAAGGAAATGTGAGTGAAGCAAACGACACCACCGTACATGTAAAAGACGCTGCTGCTCTCCGCGTGCAAATAGTCGCCCTTGAGAAAAAAGCCGGATCCGTTTTGAAACGTCGGTCTCCAAACTGTTTAGGACATGATGAGTCAAGGTCCGCATTTCTCCAATTTCGACCCAACCAGACGGAGTTCCGTCAAACGTATTTGTGTTTTAATTAAACGATTTTTCTTGTATCACTTACTTCGCCTTTTCGCTTCCAAGCTCTCTTCATGACCTGCTACGCAATACGAGAACAAACAGGGAGTAAAAACACAGCCGGAAGATATCTAAACGTTGGAGGTATTCCCGCTACGCTTGACACCAGCTAATGGACGTTTGCATGACCAGAGGTACTCTCTTAAAATTACTGCGCGTCTACTTACCCGCAAAACACTCGAAGAGTCAATCTCTGTGATCTACGAAATCAGCTCATCGAATGATGAAACAGAACATCTGCTTAGACCACAAATGAAGTCTGCGCTCTGGCATTACGCAATGCAAGCAGGACGCTTTGCATTGCGCAATTCCACAGCGCACACTTCATTTTTAAGTCTAAACGAATGTTCCGCCACGTCATTCGCTGAGCTGAGTGTGTAGATTGAGTGTTTTGCGAGTAAGTAGACGCGCATGCATTTTTAAAGTGTAGTCTTTCAGATTGCCCAGTCCGACGAATAAATACCTTGAGTATATCAGCGTGCGGTGTTCAATGTCTGTTTTATACACGCAAAAAAAAAATCCGTTCTCAAAATGTTCTTTAACGCCCCAAGAACTCTTTGAGCCTTTGAGAAGGGGTTTCGCCTCAAGCGCTTTCGCCCCATGGCGCACTAGAAAGGCAACTGGGCCATGAAGAAGCCTTTCGCACCAAAATGGAAACTTAAACGAACCCCTTATATGTTATTTTCGTTAAGAACCATTTTAGGGGGTGCTTAAGACACCTTTTTAGGGTACGAAATATAGAGAAGCCGAAGAACCCCTGAAAGCTTCTTACGAACAGATTTTGTTTTAATGGAGTCACTGACCGTTGTGGGACGTGGCGAAAATCTCATTACCGTCCGGTGAATAATGTAATTGCGGCATTAGACGCCGTAGAAGAAATCACGGAAATAGAGGCGTGAACATAACAAACCAATGCCCTCAATTTCTTATGCTGTCAACGTTTATCGTTAACCTTGGATATAAGGCCGTTTGTTGGCAACGCAGGATTCGAGCCAAGGAGAAGGCGATTTATCTTTACAGCTTGTAATATGGCTTCATGTCGGCCGTCCCGCGCAACGCGTGACACCGAAGCTCCTCGGTACCTCGAGACACGCATACGCTAAGTAATTTAAGCCCAGTAAATTGATTTAGTTTAATGATTTTACGAGCGAGAGGCGCTGATGGCTGGTTGAGGTTCGGTGACAATGTTTCATCCCCAATTACGGTCGGTACGGAGAACGCCAGGCGCTCCTAGATTGAAAGCGTCATTAATCATGCATAATTTATGAAGATGTAATGCTCGTTTCGTGATTCACCGAGAATATTAAAACACTCCCATATGTTTCTCAGGCAAACTGCCCTCGTGTCATGATTTAGTCCCGATATATGAGGTTGTTCCAAAATTACACATACGACGTTTGTAAAAAAATGTTTTGATATATTTTATTAAGTCCAATTTAACACTATCTTTCGCGTAGCGTTCAAATAAAGGAAAAGTTTTTTTACATATATAGAGTTGAACAGGGAAGAAGTGGAAAAATGCGTTGAGTGTAAAAAGTAAATTAATTTGACGAACAGAAAATGGTTTCAGTCTGAATTGTGTGACTCGTTTGCAATTCACAAAAAAAAAAGCAGGAAGCTTATTCCATGAAGTTTTACACAGGACAAACAAGTGAGTGTTTGAAATTATCTGCTACAGATAAATCTGGCTAAATACTCAAATTTTCTTTCGCTTTAATCAAGATTCGTTCAGTTTTTACATTATCATACTTTGAAATATTTATACTATAGTGACCATTTATTATCTTTAAAAAAGCTTTATGTCTATATGACTGACAAACCTGGTTAGTACTCTGGTTAAGTTTCCACTTGCTTTGAGTCTGGTGAAAAACATCAGTTGACCTGAGCAGTGGTGCATTTATGACAGACGAATATATTTTTTTTATTTATATATCTTGTCGACTATAAAACAAATTGTAAAATATTCACCTCTACTCAAATCGGACATTACACCTGAACCCCACAAAGGTTCGGGTTGTGGGCAACCTGGGGATGCTCACATGCAAAATCATCCGTAGCCATTTCCACCGAGAGGAGCCAAGCGGAATTGTTCACGCGAGCGGAGCTCCGCCGCTGATAGAAGGCCGTCACGGCGTATGCGCGAGGGCTCTTGGGATAGCAGCGCGGGGGATGACGGTAAATAAATGCCTACGTGTTTTTGAACCACTGCGTTGTGTCATTCTCTGAGACGAGTAGGAGGAAGGTGAATTCCACAAGGTATGATGTGGATCCCAAAGCCCTTGGTATACTTCTTCTCAAGGCAATATCTAACATGTCAAAATGCTCTCTCAAAGGTTTTTCCGTAGAAAACAATCTCAGAGTACTCTCTTAAAAGTTACTGCGCGTCTACTTACCAGCAAAACACTCGAAGAGTCAATATCTGCGATCTACGAAATCTGCTCAGCAAATGATAAGGAAGAACATCTGTTTGGACCACAAAATTAAGTCAGCTCTGTGGCATTACGCAATGCAAGCATGATACTTTGCATTGCGCAATGCTGCAGCGCACTTAATTTTCAAGTGTAAACAGATATTCTGCCTCATCACTCGCTGAGCTGATTTCGTAGATCGCTGAGATTGGCTCTTTGAGTGTTTTGAGGGTAAGTAGACGCGGAGGAATTTTTTAGAGTGTAGATCTTTGCTCTCAACGGTAGCAGATTCACACATTTTGAGGTTACCCTTAGCGAAAACTAAGACGTTTGAAATATACCACATTCTAATTTGAGTATATTTGAAGTACAGCTCATAATTGTAAGTACACAAAAAATATACCGAAAATACACACTTTTTTTTTACTTAGTTCTAAAATATATTTCTGAAAATAGTTTTAAAATGCCTTTATTTAAACTACATTTGAAGTCCTCTTCATGCGTTCTGAAATATGTAAATACTAAATTAGTAGGCACAAAATACCTTTTAATTAGATTTCTTAAAATATTAGTTTATTTCATGCAAAATATACTACAACCCTAAAAAAAGGCAGCGATCAAAAATATGTGCAGAATGCTCTTAAAATACCTAGTAATCGTAAATACTGTTCTGTTATACCCTAAGTACGTTTTGACTGCAATAATTTGGTAGTTTGACTTAAACTACCAAAGTATGAAAAGCTTGCCTATCAGAAATTCACTTCAAGCAGATGTGGAGTACATTGAACTGCCTAAATACAACATTTGATTAGTTTGTCAATTGAGTTGTGCAGCATCAAACTGATGAATCAGAGAAGTTTATGTTATTGTTGTTTTTTTTTCTATCAAGAACACACCTGATGAGTTTCTTGCACACCAATCACAAACGGGGTTCGGGAACTACAACCACAATACTTGCTGATGCTGGAAAGCTTCAGCAAGAGCAGTGAGCAGATATGTTTGGCGTGGAATTGTGTTAGCGCATGCGTTAGTTCACTGAATGTGTATACTCGCCATTGTATGTGATGTGAGTAGTGACTTTAATATAGTGACGTTAATGACCGTATTAAATAGTCAACTAGTAAAGAAAAGCAAAATTACTATTTTAAAGTGAAGAAACTAGCTCGACTCGCTTCATCCTGAGTTAAGCTATGCAGAGAAGCAATAACATTTCTTCTAGAAGCCGTTTTTGTGGATATTGTTTTAGCGACTGCGCCAAACACCAAATTATTATTAGTTGTACCAATGCTTTTTAGTAATAGATATCGTCCACGAACTTCAAAACACTGTTTCTCATTTGACAGACTCCCTAGGAGAAGATAGAATACTTAGAACCTTAATAAGTGCAGAGCTGGTCACCGGCCAAATGATTACCTTGAATATGTAGGCTATATAAGGCTCTAGAGCAGTCAACGGGACTGTGATTCAGGTGTCCAGTGGGTCGTGGTCTTTGTGTTTGTGTTCGTTTCTGATGTGTAGTTGTGGGATGTATTTAGTAGTCTTCAAATACTACACAAAAATGCATTTACTAACAAAAAAATAAAAGAATTGTGTAGCCGATTTTTAGGACACAAATGACATCTTGAGGGGGAAGGAATTATATTTTTGGTATATCTAAAATATTTTTTGATCAATATTTATGATATATTTTGAATACATTACGTGCGTATTTCGAATGCGGACAAAATAATACAGAATGAATACAAAATGAATATTCAGATTCAATATATTTCAAATTCGTTTCAAGTACGGCCTCTTTTTGCTAAGGGTAGCACAAGCCAGAGAGCTAAAACTAAAGTCCCCGATCTTAAAATATTGTTAACATTCTACGTACAAGTAATGATTAACGTTAAGACGTACACTTAGTTTTAACCATTGCGTTGTTTAGGGCTCAGAGATTGTCGCTTATTGCCTCCCAACCAATATGACCATGAGTGAGTTTACAGTGCACTTTCTGATACACCCGCATTTCACTGCACAAGTGTATGACTGGCACACCGATCGTTAGTAATTTTTAGTTTATGCTGCAGCGTTTGTTAAAACGTATTCGAACTTGCTCATTACAAAGAAAAATACGAAATAACTATGGTGACTTCCAAAACTGTTCTTTGGAAATCAGAGACCAAGAGTGGAAATCCGAAGTGCCCTCAATTTAGAACTTCAGAATGTGTTCATAGTAGGGTTTACTCCCGAAACTAAGAAAAGAATACCAACGTGACGGGTGAGCTATTTCACTTTCTCCAGGATTGTGAGGAACTTAAGAGAAGGGTATCATTTTGTATAACAAATGCATTCTACTCTAGAGAACTAATTAAATTATGTAGCATTCAGAAACAACTGTTTCTGAATGCTACACGCTACAACACAGCTCTATGAAAATATGCAGAGAATACGAAATTTGAGATTAACACACCGACAATCGATAATCATTGCCCATAGATATCTGAAGATGGTAAAACCCGTGATTTGATCATGCGTCCTTTGAAGTGACCTTTCTTGTCCAGAAATCAGTGGACTTCATCAGTCCGCATTACTCTGTCACTACCAAACTAGTACGTAACGAGTTACAAGCAACTGAATTATTTGAAATCAATTACATTGTATTGCAACTTTTTTAATTCTTCAATTAATTTTTTCCGTGTGTCACTCGTCTATGTTGCACAAGCGTGAGACCCATATTTTTTACCCCTAAACTACTAAAAAGGGGGAAAAAGCTAAAAAAATCGTCCACAGAAGATTTTTTTTTGGCTTTTTGCTGCCCCCATTTAAAACGATTTCAACAGGTGGTCGCAACAGTAAGGCACTTCGCTTTCTAGAGGACTGAGAAGCGTCCGTGGAAGCATTGCGAAAACACGAAATGGTCGCAAAGTGTTTTTGCGCTACAAAACCTCTCTTTCCTTAAGCGCATCCATTGAGAGAGTCTTCAGCTTCGTGACAGATGTCTTCACCAGGAAACGTTGGAAGATGACCTGACGAGAACTTCGAACAACAACTTCTGTTAAAGCTTAACATGGTTTGAATGACACAAAAAAATGAAAGCACTTGGAACATATATTTGCATTTTTGATTTTGTAATTAAAAGTTTAAAAAAGTAACGCGAAAATTAATCAATAACTTTCTGGTAACCATTTGATTACTTCTCTGATGCAGTAACTAATTGACGTGATCAGTTACATTTTTCCATAAAGTAATTGTAATTGTAATTTCTTTATTTCAGTAACGCGTACAAGACTGGTCACCACCCATGACGGTGAAATAAATGCCGACCAAACTCGAAGCCATTATTTTTTTCGTTTCTAACTTGAACTAAAACAAAGCAATTGCCCTGATATAACCTTAAATCATACCTTGATGAATTGTTCTGATGTTTTTCTTGTTTACTTCGTAGTTGATTCCCAAATACCTTATAATATTTGGAGCTAAAGGGTAGAAAGGGCGGCTGGAAGGTAGCCAATGTCGAACTTGTGTACGAAAGTGATTCCAAGATTGAAGTAGACGTCGATCGACCAACGTCGTTCATGTCTACTTGTATTTAAATATGCATAAAATGTAAAATAAAGGAGTAGAGTAATATAATTGAACGCGGAATACTTCTCGCCGCCCTTCGAATATACATTTCAGGGGAGTATTGCATTGAAGTCTCTGTCGCGTGTATATTTATATATATATAAACGCATCTTGAGCTCTGAGACAAATGAATCGATTACGCAAAATGAGATGCGATAAACGCATACACACACGGACATTACACACGCTCACGCAACAAAGTTTCATGCACAAACAAACATGCAAACAGGGCTACTGACAATGAAAGAACAAATATTTCAAACTGAGACACGTGCACAACTTTTTTCTTTCTTTAGCAGTTTCAGGGAGCCAACTGCGTTTCACTATGCAAAGAGGCATATTTATATGCAGTCTTGATCGCTCTAGACATATATAAATGCTAATATTGCGGTGTTCTCGTACTCCCGGGAAATAAAAAAAAAATGCGCCAGGCCACCAGCGCTTCAATTCAAATCAGGAGCATTGCGCTTGATCGCGGCAGTCCCCGGAACCCATATGCGTCCTGCAAGCTAACTGAACAGAGCGTTTTCTCCTAACCTCATAAAGAGGTTTCTCACCAGATTCAGTGAAAATGAAAACTCGTCATTGCCTCTTTCTCTAGCACAGAAGTCGTTTTTTTTTTTCTCTTTTCTGTGAGTGATATGTAAAACGTTCTTCTGGATTTCTAATTGCAGTCATTATCAAAACAAAAACAAAACGGCCCCTTGTTTCGACGATTCACTAAAATGGGATGCTAATTACCGTGAAAAAAAGTCTATCAAGATAAATGTATATATAACCCTTTTATGCCTATTGTCTTTTGAGAAATCTTCATATCTTTAGATCAATGAAGGTTGCAAAAACATAACTAAAACGATGACCTTCGTAGCAATTGCGAAAAAAGATACGAATACAAAAGAAATCAAACAAACCACGTTCCACGCAGCTCAAACCAAATTTCCGTTCCAACACCCGAATTCAAAAATATATTCCAAATATTTTGGCAGATTTTTTGGTCTGCGTAAACCTATAAGAAAGTTGTATTTGCTATGTTGAAAACCACGAAGCTGACGATTCGCATTGATATGTTACGAGCGATGTATCGATATAAAAAGGTGTTTCAAATTAGCATCATCCTCCAGAACACTTCACTGACAACTATATTTTTATTCCACGCCATGTCTCTGAATGCTTGGCCGCCTTTCCATGCAAGTTTCAAAGCTGCGTGCATGATGAGCCGCATGTTGAATGTTTTAGAGCCGTTCGTAATTCAGGATATCGACAATTTTCTAGGCTTCCCTCGAAGAAAAACCAACACAAATTTAATGAAAGACATCCTTCCAAGCATCTCTAAGATTTCAAAAGTCAGCATGAATCTCACTGAAGCTCCGTTTGCTATGCGAGGAAGTGCAAAGCAGGACAAAGCTTTAGATGCGTAAATGATTGGCAATACGAATATTTCCTCGACGATTTATGGTGCAGCAACCGCTTATGTTAGGAAGAACTTGCTAGGGCAGCGCATATTTAACCAAGCCATCGCACAAAACTATTACAGTTACTGACAGCTTAACAGACGCAAGACGCGGTGAGCCCCAAGCACGTTGATATAATTCCGCAGCCAATCAGGCTGCCGACATGGCCGATAAGCCCATCGTAAGAAAGAGTAACTAAACAACGAGCTCTTACAAAAAAGGTCACACCCTGCTTTTTGTATGTTGACAGTGACGCAATGGCAATTTTCAATGCTTCTTTTTTTACCTGTTTCACGGCTTGGTGTTTCCACAGCTAGACTTTACGCATATCTGATTCGCTTGAGAAGGCTCGAGCGCGAACCTGTCGCCACAACTTTCTGTTCTTATCGCTAGGTGACGTTGATTTCGCCGGAGTCTCTAGTACATGAATCTACAACACTGACGAATCGTACCACACCGTAAGAATTGAACAGCACTATCTTTCTTCGAAACTAAGGACTCATCCGGTTCTCCGGTGTCGCTTCTAAATGTACACTCGGATAGCATTGATCAGTTTTCTCGTAGGGTTGTGTTGGTAGTTGTGAAAAGGGCAACATGAATTAAAATAATTATACTTACTATAGCACGACACAAACTTTTGCTATCCGTACGTTGACAATATCATTCCTGCAATAAAATCTATCAACCTGATGCCTGTGGAAATCTTTCTCGGAACTCAGTTTACTTAGTAACATACTCGGGATAAGGTAGTACGACACACGTTTATATCCGTTCAACAAACGCTCGTATGTCGAAAATGGAGATTTGCGCCAAACAATATTAGAGTATTACCTAAT
This sequence comes from Ixodes persulcatus, assembly GCA_013358835.2. Classification (NCBI taxonomy): domain Eukaryota; kingdom Metazoa; phylum Arthropoda; class Arachnida; order Ixodida; family Ixodidae; genus Ixodes; species Ixodes persulcatus. The sequence continues at coordinate 253,646 of JABSTQ010011488.1, read as the reverse complement.
CTGTGCGTAGGCTGAGTTTCACTTCGAAACACTAAAACGTAATTAAGATGAAATCAAAGCGTGTGCCTTTTACTTGAAGGTGAAGAATCATCGTTTTAATCTCAAAATGTTTCTCGTAAATCACACTGCACTTATTACTCTGGCGTCTCGTTATTATGAACACACTCGTTCCCACAAAATTTGGGAAGGATGTCAGTTGTTCCTAGTAACGAGGCAAACATGCAGGTGTTACCCAATTCGTTCTCCAAAATTATATCTACAGTATATATATATATATATACTTATATATATTAACGTGGTTCGTAGTAACCAGAAGACCTTGGGAATACACAGAAAGAATAAAACACGCGAAGGACGAACACAGACACACACAGTTCTTTCAAAGAACTGTGTGTGTCTGTGTTCGTCCTTCGTGTGTTTTATTCTTTCTGTGTATTCTGTAGTTTTCAACGCGCTCTGCTACGTATACAGAAGACCTTGTGCCACACAAGAACGATCACCACCTGTTAATCAGCTTGCCGAAATTCTGACGCACCAGATATTGCTGTAAAAAAAATAAGTTACGGTGTTTTTGACCGCACAAATTAATGACGTGTTGCCGAACACTCGGTTTCAGCCTAAGGGTTTCAGAAACTTTCGCGACCACATTCCCAGGTTTCAGAGCCTGCCGTTGTTTGATCTAAAAGTTTAAAACGAACTTCAGAAATTTTCATTTAAAAACTTTGCCCCTTTCCCGGTAGCGGACGCCATTCGTCTGCCTAGATTCTTAGATTTTGTCGGCTTCCATTTTTTCCTTTAGAATGTTCCGAAAATCGCTCGTAATTTTTTTTTTTAATATAACAGCGGCAATCTCTGAAACTTTGGCATCCGGTCCGAACCACTAATGGAGCAGCTTTACGAAGGGTGAGAGTTCGGTGATGCATAATTGACTTTGCATTTGAAAAAAATAATATACTAAATATTTAATATCAAAAATGGGAAGAACACAAAACACAAGGACGGAATGCGTCACATCTCATCGAACATCGGATTCCCCTCCCTAGCCCTCTCGGAGGCCGACTTTGCCTTGCTTCGACCGGAGCTCCAGTCATGACCTCCCCGTCTCTTGCTCTCCTTCACCAATTCGTCGGGCTTCTTCTGCTCCTTTCGTCCCTTCCCCGTCTCTCCCCTCTCCTGCCCCTCTCTTCCCCCCTATTTTCTCCCTGCTATATTGTTTCCCTTCCCCTTCCCTGATCAAGCGTCCCTCACCTTCCTCCTTCTTCGGGGGAAAGACCCCGTCCCGTCCGCGTTGTCATTAAACGTCTGCTGCCAGTTGGTAAATCCCTCGATATTTACATTATCCTTACCAGCACGCAGTAAATTCCAAGTACTAAACATTTGTTTCAACACACCGTGTGGAAAAAAGCTAGCCATTCTGACGCGAGCCTTGGTGGGCTAGTTAGTCGCGTCGAAACTCGTTTCTCCTCAATATCTTTATGTTATTACCGTATAACCCCTTTGCTTCACGAATATAGCGTTTTACTAGTTGTGTATATTTGTTCCCCCACTCCCCACGTTCGGGAATATAATTTTCCGAAGAAATTGTCAAAGATAATCGCTAAGTTATTTCAGAAACGGTTACAAAAGAAACAAAATTGACATCCGATGTAAGGACGTTGTACTATACACATTGCTCTTGGGAGTTCACATTATGCGAAAGGAAGCTAATAAAAATATAAACATGAGTAGTTAAAAATTCGGTGTGTATCCTTGCGGCGTATCAGGAAGTAACAATATATAATTTACAAATAAGCTCGTTCAAATCACTGGAAGTGTCGCTATTGATTTTCAGATTTCCTCTCGTTTACGTTTCCTGAAGACAGTGTGGTTCTCGATAAGAATCATTATCGAACGTGGAGATCGTTTTCTCGAAAGTTGCGCTTTCGGTTACAATAAGAAAAAAAAAGCTGCAATATTTTTTATTAAATAGTTTAAGGGGGATGTTGATACGTTTCTACCCCAAACAACCCAGGGAAGAAATTACTAAAATTTTCACTTCAGGTTCTAGCAGTAAGATAGACAGACCGTCATTTTGAGGCGTTGTATTGTTTTAAACAATTGCCGTATTAACAGACGGCTCGAAACTAGTATTATTTGTAAGAGGAGAGTTTCTCACGTGATTAAGATGCGGTACGTCTAAAAAATTATATTAGGAAGACAATAAATTGAAGCACGATGGAAAGCAAGTTTCACTAATCCGAAGAGATTGTTTGGGCGAAACTATGGCAAAAATAGAAGTTATTCATTATTCGTAAAACCAAAAACACGAAGCAAACTTTTTTTTAAAAATAACCGGACTCCCAATCGAAAAAAAGACAGACTTAACTCAAAACGTTATAATAAATGTCTGTATAATGCAGCGAGGATCATCAACAATCTTATATTACATCTGCAATGAAAATATATTTAAAAAAATAGGACGAACCCCGAAGCTTATTACATATTTAGCAAATAAAGTATTCTAATTATCACCGTTTTTGAGCTGAGCTTAATGAAGAGCGCTCCAGCACTCAGTCTTCACTGAATGCGAATCTTCAACTGATATTAATATTTTTATTTAAAATAGTAGAAAGGGGATTATAGTTTCTCTTTTAATAGAGATTCCTTCAGTATCCATTAACTAAAAAGTAAAAAGAAAATGGCAGGATGTAGTGATTAGGCCGATTGAGACTGGGTACTGGCGAAAAAAAATATCGGGCAAAAATACAAAGTTGAGACGCGAAAAAAAAAAATATAGGGTGGAAAATTGAGGGGCAGTCGGATAGATCGAGCCCCTCGATTTGCTCCCGGGAAAATTCGATAACTCATTCGGTTAAGCCTTACCGGCTCAGACGCGTTTCACGCCATTCTGAGCTTCAGTTGGAACTTGGATTGTTCTAGGTGATGGACAGGCTGAACTACATTCGATGAGGAATTTCGTCTGCTCTTTAACACAGAGGCAGCGTGACGTCACGGCCTTAAGTGCTGATTAGAAGACTTCACGGGTAGTGAACTAAGGATGTATTCTCCAATCAGAGGGAGCAAGTTTCTCTGCTCTTTGTGCAGGGGCAGAGTGTCAAGCGCTCACTGGATGATGTATTTCCTTTGTGTCTATCCACTGTGTCCTCCAGTCCGAGCAGGCCAGTTCGTCTGCTCTCTACGCATAATGTGCGGGGCCGAATCCGGTGTTTTCAATGCTTTGGTTCACTTTACGATGGAATGCAGTGGCCGCTACAAACCTTCTAGACAATCCAGCGCTATTATTGTGTGTCGTCGTTGCGTCGTTGTGCCCGTCCTAAAGGACACGGGCCACTCACACTGCATGGGATACGCTTCTACTGCCTGTATCATCCGTAAGGCCATTAGAAAGGCGAAACGTAGTGTAGTTGTAGTACTAGCAACCTTTCATTTTATACAGCTTTTGGAAATAAACCAGTTTTTACGAGCGAGAAATGTGTCTTCGAAAAAAAGATAGATTAAATAATTTGATGAGCACGTTTCATCTGTCTACTACCAAGTACTAGACGCGATACTGTAAACGAAAAATTGAAGGTCAATGTGGTATTTCCTATCCTATCCAGCTTAGTAACACGCAAGATCACGGGCAAGAACTTTTTCGCGTCTCCTCTCTGCCCAAAGAGCGTCCCCACTCTTTCCTAACTCTTCTCTCATGCACGAATAAACGCGTTTTGCTCGACTTGGTTGCTACGTTGATCTAGGTTGCCGAAGGGCCAAGCGAAGAGTTAAAATAATGGACGGCAACTTTCGTGTGGATCACATTTGATTGTTTGTGTCCGAGTTCGCGAACTATGACTATATAAAAATAAAAAAAGAAGGAAAAAAAAGTTGGGAGAGCAGTTGATCAAAAAGGGTTCATTTAAAATTTTTATACTCATGAAAAAACAGGGGAGTTACAGTGCTCGAATAAAGTCCTTTTCTCTTCGCCTTCACGCTTCGCCGAACTTGGGTTCTACCAATCATATTTTTTTGTTAACTTAAATATGCCGTGCTTTCAATTTGCGGCAACACAAAACGCGTTCTATGAATTGTTTTGTTAATTGCGCTTACATTAAGACAAAATTATCTCAACGCGTGTAAATCATCCTTCTAAAGTGCTATACAGAGGCGTTCGTACACACATATGAAAAAAAAAACACGTTTAAATGGCCCAAGATTTATCGACTGCAAGAAATTCAAGGATAATTAAGAAAGACCGAAATGACGTTTTCAACTCCATCTTAAATCTGCATTCCGCAAGATTCAGTCGCTGTTCTACAGCATGCAGTGCAATCAGGTAGGGATTGTCAGGCTGGGTTACGGCTTCATTTCGGTGACGTAGCCATGCCTCATGTGCTATGATTCTCTCCCATGTGAAAACGAAATCAAATTGAATTGCGGCAATACCGCATCATGCGTCTCGTTGAAGGGTCGGTTCTCTAAAGTTAATATTAGGTATTGCATTCTGTGCGTGAAGCTCACCTTCCAATTGCGTGCTTCAATGGCTGACCAAATCACCGGAAGCAAATCTGCCAAAGAAAGAGAAAAAAGTGTTGAGGTAAAACAATTACGATTGTTTTTAATGTAACTTTGATTGAATACCTATCTTGGAGAATACAAAACATTAGGTATATACATTTAAAACCAGCAACGAACAGGCATCGGGAATGTGAAACAGAGAATATACGAGTTAGTGCTAACGAGAAATGTTCGGGGTGTGTCGTTTAAGATCTGCTTTTAACCGCCTTGAGGGTTATACATATTCCTCGACCTCATCATTTTAGCATAAATTATATTTTTCGGAAGTACGAACTACATACAATGTTTTCTGCATATAAACATCCAATTTTTGTGCACACAAAATCATTTCGACATTTTTAACATGACACAGTTTTAGTGTCACCCATTATGTATTTGGTATATTTTTCACACCGGTTCGTAGGCAGCACATGTTCAAAACCCTAGATATTAGGATGCTTCATATAGATGTAGTTTTATATACAGTAATATGTCGTTAATATGAACAACTTTGTTCTCCCCGAAAATTGACCATAATATTAGTTGTCCATAATAACGAGACGAAAATGCATGTTCTCCCCGAAAATGGTGTCCGTATAGCGGGGTACACAAATTGACGAGGTCCTTATCAATGGTACATGACTGTATAAGCGTCTGCACATAATTCCTAAATGGTGCTCCTGAACTGACCACCTTGAGTACACATTTTTGGGTGGATATTCTCTACAACCTTGAGGCCAACACGTGTACTTTGTTTATAATTATTTTTCAACGGGACATCCATAATCTCACGTATTCAGGGGTAACCGCAGCATGTTTATGAGCTGACTGCCTTCTAGCTTTTCAAGCAAGTTATTAGAAGGCAAGGAGCTCTCCGTTGTAAAAAAACTAAAAATAAATAATTAATAAATAAATAAACAAATTCGTTTAGTGTTAGGCTAAAAAATGTCAATCATAACACACTCTACGCTTCGCACAGTTGTCTTTTAAAATTAGTCCTATATGTTTTGTTTAATTTTAAGTAGTTCAATATAATCGCTATAGGCGGCCTGAGCCAGAGTTCACTCATGTGTAATGCAGTGTTCTCAAACTCTTTGTCGCGTGCAAGTATTACAAAAACATCATAGTTATGACCTCTGTATATTCGCCACAGCATCGTCTTGGACTAACGATAACAATGTTTCAAGAATTCCTGACTGTCAGATCAAGGTTAAATATCCGTTCATTCATTTACACAACACTGTGTGAACAACCAAACAGCACGGACGCAATAGGGGGCCATAATTGCACGAAAGCGATGCCACCAAATATAAACTTAACAGTGTTAACTTGAATTATAGCATGGCGAAAGTTATAATGTAATAAATGGTCTTGCATGTGAATAACGAGACATGTATCAATAACTAAAGTAAATGTAAGTAGCGCAAGGTTTACAGTTTTGCGCAGATTACTTTTAGGGCTAGGGTTTTATAAAATATAAACTTGCGAAGAAACTTACCCAAAAGTGTAAGACGTAATTCATCGCTAAAGTTAGCGCAAAAACCCGAAATAATGTGTAGTATAGAGCAATTAGAATCCCCCGCAAAGCTTTACGCTTCAACCGGCATAAATCATTTTTGGTCTCATATTGTATGAACTAAGATAAGAACCACCTTCCCTCGTTATATTTTGGCCTAAAAAATGCGTTGATTTAGCGTCCGATGCACTCAAAATAACATAACTATAAACACGTGGTGCTTGTTTTATGTTTTGTGAGAACCTTGTATGACTTATCACAAGAAAGCTATATATATAAATGTTTACCCGGAAAAAGCACCAAGCCCCAATATAATGAGAGTTACCTAAAGCTCACCACCTAGAACACACTGCTCTGAGACTCACATTGGTATGTACTTCATTAAAATTACATTCTACATTCCAGCATGCCGTCATGTCCAACTCACGGCAACCAGTCACAGGTGCTTTATTTACGGTATGTGCTTAGACAAAATCCCGTTAACTAAGTTAACCTTCGATAACATTGCAAAAAAGAACACAAAAATATTCAAAAATATCTGTCAAAATATTCCGGTCTGACATGACTTGTTTTGATAACATCGCTTCAATTTCCACTAATATCCCGCTTTCCTGGACTGACAGGCGAAAGCTGTTATACCGGAACATTATTAAAACTTGCCCTGACACGAGCGCCTCGAAAAATAAATAAAACTAAATGGGTTATTTCTGCTCGGCGCCAGCTTTTGCTAACATCTACGCGACGACATATATTTCTGTTTCGCTGACGCTCCTTTTTAACGTTGCTTTCGCACTCTCTTTATATCTGTGCCTTGTTTTTCAACCTTCGAATATTATTGTTGTTCATGAACCATTGTTGTCTCACTCGCTGCCTCTTTTTGCGCATTACCAAATTTCTATAGTGATAAATGAAATAATCTTTCGAAGAAAAAAATACATTTTATATTTTAAGTCATGATCATATCACGCAGTTTAACGAAAAACAAATCATCATATGCCATAAAGAGTACACAAACGAAATTTGAAAGGAGCTTTGAATTTCATTTCCAACGTCTCAGGCGTACCATCCCGCTTTTAACCTGCCGTGTGCTGGCGCTACGGGCTTCCCGATCCAATGCCACGGAAGAAACGTGAGCACGTGATCTCACAAAGGGAACGGCGATGGGCGAAACCCAGTCACGTAGCCGTGCTCCTGGAGCCCGAGACGATTTCGGTTGGTCCCGCAGGCTGGCGCCTGGTCCATTTTACCGAAATGCAGTCGACAAGAACGCCGGCGCATCGCATCGCGGAATAGGCGCGTGAATAGGCGACCCGTGCAGAGCTCTATTATTGTGTTTCGTGCTCCTTTGATGTCGCCTTCTTACTCCTAAATTTCGCCCCTTTGGGGGAAAAACGGCCGACAAAAATTCCAGCTTTCAGAAGATTATTAGATGAGTCACTTTCCACTCTCATTGTTGGATCTGCCCTTTGCGCGTGGCTAGGTTTTACGGGGATAGACGTTCTTGGCGAAGCTGTGCAGTCGGTCCCGTGTGTTTTTCGTGTATGTACTTCATGGTCTGCTAACTTATCGAAAGAATTATCTTTTTAACTTAGCGGAAATTTTTATTCGCTAAATTCAGTGGGGAATAACTTTGTCGTTACATTGTGACTCTGGCCATGACGTCTATTTTTGTTTTATCAATCTAGCGGGGATATGTCTCCGCTAATTTTAGTATAAAATTTTGTCTGCCCGAGTTTAGCGGAAAAAAAACTTATTTGCTCAATATAGAGGCGAAATTTATCCGCAAAGTTTAGAGGACATTTGTTAGCTAGATTTAGCGAAAGTTCATTATCACGTGAAGTAACTACATCACGTGAGGTTATGGCGTTAAGTGAGCTCACAGTGTCACATGAACACCGACCACACAATTTAGCGGTTCGTAAGCCCGCTCAATTTTTAAGCGACAACAGGGAGTTTACTTGGACTGTTTTCCGAGCTCCGCTGCGCTCTCCGCAACGAAGACGCACTACTGCACATGCGCGGCGCTAGCATTGCGTGCAGAATCCCAGATCTCGTAGCGGGATTGCGGAGAACGTTATGGGACAGCGGAAACGATCTACGAAAACTCCCTAGCCTAGTGCAACTGTTCCCAGCAGAGCCCAGCGTAGCAGTTCATTTTGAAAGACCTGCAAGAAACGAGGGCATTTTTCTTCATTTCTCCACTCAGACAAATATATCTGGAACTGAACAACTGCCCCAGGCTCTTGTGCACATCGTGAACTCGTAGTTCTCGGTAACCCAAATGGGATCAGGTCCTAGTTGTAACAACCTAGCTTTAAGACCGACAAGCGATATTTGTTCTGAGTTTAGAAGAACTCGTTGGCATAAACTAGTTTTAATAGCACACTCTCTTAAAGTATATCAACATATACTCACGTCCGTAATTGACTTCGTTGCTAAGAAATGTATTATGGCATTTGTGAGTTTATTTTCTTAGATTGTGACCCTCAGATAATCTAATCTTCCACCAATACATCTCGAAAATAGAGCGTGGTATTTTGCGAGATTCGTCAATTTATACAGATGCCTTGAAACAAGTAAATTTCGTATTTTCAGAGATTTTGTCGACCACTTTTATGTGTATATGTCAAGGCGTGTAGCTACTTAAAAATGAAAATGTTTGAAGCGTGAGAATAGGTTGTTATAAACTCGCACACACTGAGAGATAATAATTGTTGACATCGCAAAACAGCTATTAATAAATAAATCACATATAACAATAATCTATGGATAATAAAAATAAACAGGAGCCAGCCACATTGATCTTACGTGTTCAAAAACCTTCAATGTCTTACTTTTTCTCGTAGTCTCTTGTACCGTTCGTATAGGTATATATTTATTTGTGTTAGGGCGGCCACATAAATTAAACACATACTTTATTACGTATTTAATGGCTACAATTTAGTAATTTTTATTATCTGTCCTTCAACCACATTGGTTATATTTAGCAGGAGCGTGTTACAAGAAAATAACCCGTCCGATGTCTAACCTCAAGAAAATATCAACGCTCAAACTCTAGAAGCGTTAGACTAAGAGAGAATACTTTGCCGGAAGAGCGACAAGACAACTTCCGACGTCAGTACGGTGGCTTAAGCAGCAAAATATCCGGAGCCGGTGCGATTTCCTAGTGGGAAGAACTGCGAAAACTGTTCATGAGTTGTCCCTGGCAACGGGGAACAGAAAATGTTCGTGTTATATCGAATAAAACATACAAAATACATGTTTGTTATAAAATACAGTAAGACCGATGAGTGTGCTCAATATTGAGTGTGTACATAGTAAAAAAAAAAGTTCACACCCTTGTACGTTAGCTTTCTGGAACCTTCACGATTTTAACCATGTCTAAGGACTAACACCTTAAGGTGATTAAAGCTTCGCTTTTAGGTTGGTGGTGAACACGCTGAACAGTACTGGCGATGTTAGCAGCATCCTAGTGATGATCTTTACTAGCAAGCTTTCTTTCACTTGCCTGTGTATTTTTCGTTCATATGTCTGCATCAAATCTAGTATTATGTAAATCAGGCTTTTGCATTCTTTTTATACTCATCTCTTTACACTGTGTAGTTGTAGTCCAAATTTTAGTTCCAGTCAAATTGTGTTTAAATTTGTCGCAAACTGGGGCACGCGGGCTGGGACCTTTGTCAAGCTGCTCTTTAGCAGCTTTTGTCCGAGTCCATGTTGTCATGTAAAATGTGACAACAAATAAGCTTGATTTGATTTGATTAATTTGATTGAACAAGCACGCACCACACTCATGTGTCACCTCCGCAGAAACGATATATATAGGCGCAATAAAGCACGAACGGGGACGTAACCATGTATAGTTAAGTGAAAGATAATAATTCGAAGGTGACCCGACCGCAGTTAGGAAGGTTAAAATTTGTTGCTTTGTTCTTGTCAATATATCGCACAGAGCATAAGAGTATGCTGAAGCTCAAGGAATGTATATTGATGTAAAACTCATTCGTACGGGAAATAATTATATTTATTTAACGCATTTTAGTTTTAATAATATACGCTAAAACTGTTTGAGGATGGTGTTAAGTCACTTCACAGCACTAAAACGCGGAAGCCTTTTCGACACCCTTGTTACACCCTTAAAAAATAAAGTGTAATCTTACAGTTCTAACCTATATCGGGATTAAAAAGGGTGTATTACTCCAAATAAAGGTGCTGAAAGGGTACAGTGATGAGTTTAAGTCTCTAAAACACTCCATGTATATACCAAAACACTGTTTAGAAAATCAAGCAAGCTTTCCTTTGTATATACCGCAGAAACCAGAGCCGGGAAAAATGGTGCTTCTACTCATGCGCAGGGTTCCACAGCAGCACCAGGTCAGTGACCTGAGGTCAAAGTTCAGTTGGTGCATGGCCATAAGGACATACAACTGTTTAGTGCGCATATATTTTGAAACAAATGGCTGCGCTCTAAATAATTGCAGTCTGTCTACACTTCCCCGTATTGCCCACTACGAAAGGAGGTGGTGAATGAAAGGCTTGAAAATACCTTTAGGTGTAAAGATAACGCCTGCACCATAATAATAAGCATGACGCTTCACATGACGAGCATACATTTTGAACATGAACATATTTTCAGGGGCGTCAATCACAAAACTTGTTCCGTAAATCGCATTGATTGGATCCCCAATTGCGTGGCCGTATGGTGCACGCACAGTTATTTTTAAAGCTTATGGTCACGCAAACATATATTGTAAAACAGGAGAGAACAAAAGCTACCTGTCTTGACGGCTAACATGCAATATCATTAGCAAAATACTTAGGAAGAGGTATGAATGGGTGTGACCTCAGACAACATTTAACAAGCGTTCAAATTAAAGTTCTTTATGCGTTATAAAATTCTGATTTTTTTTTTCTTTGCTAATGCTGGCCCTGTAACTTCAAACATGATTCTACAGATGATAAGTAACTTCTCCTTTCAGGATATCAGTTCTTTTTCATAGTTTGCCACGGGTTACTTTTATAATAAATATAAACAACTTTAGTCTGAGATGTTACGGTCACAGATGAGCGAGGGGGGTGAGGTTAAGGGGTAAACCGATTTCACCTGACGAGGCCCCACCGCCCTTGCAGATTTCACAGGAAAAACAAAACAAAATATAACAATAAAATGGATCAGCAATCTAATGCTTAGCAGGTAGAAATTAAACTGTGAACGTTAATTTTATGCACTCATAGGTGAAAAAAATATTAGAATATCAATTATAGAAAAGCGTTTAACTAAAATACATCGTTCACATAAAAATAACCCATAGAAACACATTACGAGGTGCAAATTGTGAGAAGCTTACAATTTATAAGGATTTTGATTTAAAAATCAGGAGTACATGCAATACCAACAGATAATGAACTATTCATCCCAACGTTGCATATTGCAATCAATCAATATATATATATATATATATATATATATATATATATATATTATATATCCGGGTGTTCATTTTTAATTCGAACAGATTTATTACAAAAAATCCGTAAAAGAGGCACTAGTACGGCTTGTTCAAGTGAGTTATACGGCTAGGGGGACATTATGTGGGTGACTAATCCTTGCGAGAAGTTGGCTAATTACTTAAAATTTGTTAATTAACTTTTTAATTAACGAAAATAGACATATGGTTCCAATTACAAATTTGCTCAGCGTCGTCGAAAACCCCTGAATCAGTCATGTTCAGAAAGACTGAGCGCGTGAGAAGCGTAGTAGTGAACTGAAGTTACCGCTCGTGGAGCAGGTACAAGGCTGGGGCTAGATAAGAGACAGAAAAATCGCACGGGCGCCTTATCGCAACCTCTAGCTTTGTACCTGCTCCACGAGCGGTAACTTCAGTTCACTACTACGCTTCTCACGCGCTCAAGGTCTCTCTGAAAATGACTGATTTAGGGGTTTTCGACAACGCTGATCAAATTTCTGATTGGAACCATACGTCTATTTTTATTAATTAAAAAGTTAATTAACAAATTTTAAGTAATTAGCCAACTTCTCGCAAGGATTAGCCACCCACATAATGTCCCCCTAGCCATATAACTCGCTTGAACAAACCGTACTATTGCATCTTTTACGGATTTTTTGTAATAAATCTGTTCGAATTAAAAATGAACACCCGGTATATATATTTAACAAGTTGTCACACAATACTGTTCTGGGAACTGAAGAAGGTCTCGTGTAGTCGTATTCTTGAAACTGAGAAGCGAGGTAGTATTTTTATTATTTAAATAATGTCTGGTCGCTCGATAAAATTCTACAAGCTCCTCCGTTGGATTGAATATTCAGCATACCAGACGGGACCAAACTCCACGCCGAAAGTGACCGCTCATTTGAGAACTCCTTAAAGTTTTGGAGTGTGCACGCCTCAGAAATCCCCTTAGGAAGACGGTGGAAGCATTCCGTTTTTTAAAAGTTCTAAAAGAACCGGTATTCAAGTTGTTTGTGAACTGGTTGGCGGCTTCTTGGTCGCATTCCAAGCCTCTACTTGTTTTCATGGGTGAACGAGGAACACACGAATGCTAAACACGGCAGGGCTCATTTCTGCAGATTACGAAGCCGCGAAGTTTCGCAGCAAGTTTTGGGAGCACTATTTCTCTTGAGTGGAGCTCGACTCGCTATTGTGGCATCTAAAATATGCGGATTTAACGTGTCCCAACTGGGAAAACTTTTCTCAAAGCAGATTCGCGCAAGCGAGAAAACGACACTAATTGCCCGCATCTCTACAGAATGCAGACTCCTATCTTTTCGTTCAAATGAGAGCCCTCTTTGTTCATGAGGCGTAAAATACGGGAAAGACGTTTCGTGCTTCGAAGTTTTGTGGTTATAAAAAAAAGAACACATAATAACAAGCATTAGGCAATGTATCAGTAGAGTCTCCAGAGAGATATTAGTTTGGAATGGCTTTGCCCTGAAAACTTTCAAAGCAACATCCTCTCTTTTGTCGGGGTTGGAAAAACGCACATTAGATAGCAAATGTACTCTATCTATAAAAAAGCGTCATACGTATTTTCGAACTTGAAACAAAAGGTATGCAAAATTGCTTTTCCGCATTATGTTGCATGAATTAAACAAATATTAATGGTAAGTAAAATGTTAAATAAGTTAAACTAGCAATGCTGTGTAAAGATTAGTCTACTGAAACAAATTGTAAAGCGTCTGCGTTATAGCGTAGAAATTACTTTGGTCAAGTTAATGACCTACAGCTTATTTTGGAACTCTTATTCCAAATTTCTACTCGTACTTCTCTTAAACATCGATCTGCATAGGCTTGGTAATATACTCCAACAAGACCAGAACAAATATATATTGATTTTATGGGAATGACTCATTCATCAAAGGAATAAGGCAACTGGTCTTTATCGATCAAGTAATTCGAGCAACGAAAGCGGACGCGGAAGTTTCGCTCGATATAACGACATATGTTCCGCGGCGGTATTGCCATCGGAAAAACTTTCTGGCTACTTCAGAAGGCTCTATCCAAGAAAAACTGCGTCCGTTAATATTTTTTCGAGTATTTCAGATGCCTCAAGTTTCTTAAGTGATGAATATAATATGTACTGCTTAATTCATGATCGCGCATCTTGAGCAGTATTTCAGTTAAGCAGTCTCTATCTTTTTTATTTGTGTCAATTCACCATTTTATTGTATTTCCCTACCTAAAAACAAACAGTATAAACTGTATTATGGAACAGAAAACTTTAACTGGATTTCTTGCTGGAAACCTGAAATCCAGTTTGCAGACCATAGCCTGCAAGCTTTATTTTAGATATCCAGCAGAAAATCCAGATAGATTTTCCTGTTACACAATCCAGTTTATACTGTTTTTTTAGGTAGTGTTGCACTCTAATCCTATTTCACAAATACTGCATTTACTCTATTCGTTCGAGCCAGTATTCGTTTTGTTGTGGAAATAATTTTACTACCTAATTTAATGTTACTTTATATAACTCTTTGTCAGCGCACCATTCTTTATTTTTCCATTCTCGATCCTACGTTGTAATTTTGACCACCCCAATCAAAGGTTTTGTAAAGCTTACTGCCTCTCTGAGAGATAAAGATTTAACCCAATAAATGACCATGACAAGAACCCCGGAACTGCATGCCTAAAATGACACGAACTCTAAAATGTCTCGGGTTTATGTCATGTTCAACCTAACCGAACTCGTTGGCGCCCTTACATTCAGCTCAATACAAATTCGTTCTTTTTTTCGCTCCTGGATTCTACAGCTTTAGTCCTTCCTACAATTACTCTTAAATTTGCCTCAAGAGCGCACGTTCCTACAATGTTGTAGGCAAATCATAGGCGAGTGATAGACTAATACCGTAGTTACGCGGGAGCTCTCAACTGTCATGGAGTCAACGACAGTGGACTCAATCGCGATCGGTCGGAGTTACATGGCGGCGTCAACTGTCATCGAGCCGCTAATGACAGTTGAGTTCAACTGAGCTCCCCTACCTCAGTTCAACTGAACGGACTCCCCAACGTAAGTAAACTGGCGCCTGTCTTCGGGACCGCTACCGCCGACCATCGTTTGCAAGGCACTTACTGTTTCGGAATACAGGGGGAGTCGTCTAGAAAGAATCGTAGCAGCAAAATATCCGGGAAGGAATAGGTTTAGGCGCCCGAACTACCGCTAAAACAATCCCGGCTAGCCGGCAAGCCACCAAACGAGCGAAGATGGCGGCGGGACCAGCTGTATAATAGGACAAATAGTAAGGGGTGCACCCATCGTAGCGGGCGATAGTTTGCGCCACCTATCTTAAAATATGCGCAACCTAACCCTGAATCTGATTTGGTAGTCGTGTAAACGACGCTAAAAAGCAACAAGGTATTGAACATATTTTACGATATGCTTATAATAAATAAAAGGTGTGTCTCCGAGTAAAATACTTAAACAATTAGACTGATCACGTGACACAAGAACTAGTTTCGTTTTAGCTTCAACTGGCTTCTAGAGAGCCGTGTAGCACCGTTCAGTTCAATCACAGTTGCGCCGATAACTGTGATTGAACTCAACGACAGTTCAAAGTGCCCGTGTAACTAGGGTATAAGAGCGACCTAAGCGCTATGAGGAAAGCTTGGCTCGGGCCGAAACATCGACTCACCAAATGCGATGAAACACCATAAATCATTCCAAGTGCGTCTTTTTCACGTCCTTAATTTATATTGATATCTGTAACTAAGCTTAATCGTGTATGCCCACGTGCGTCAACACTCTCACGTATGTAAAAATTGTTCTTGATATATTTGCCACCCTCGCAGTTTATTTATTGAATTTGTTTGATTCAGCTTGTATATTTCATTAGTGAGTTGATATTCTTCATCTCAGCATAACTGTTTATGCATGTGTGTCTATCCATAGCACCCATTTTTTATTTTTTAAATAACCCGTTTTGTGCTTTATGATGACACGGTGTCATTCGCGTTAATTTTAGTGAGCGAATTCTGCCGTTTTGTGTCATGACACCCACCAACTGGGAGTTTCGGTGCCCTTTTGCAATTTGCTATCCGCTTGTTTCCCGAAACGCTTCACGCGTAGGCAAGTCTCAGTTTCTAAAGTCTCTTCCTATTGAGTTAATAATGTTAAAACCTTTTAATATAATTATATTTTTACGTTTACGAACACTTTAGCCCCTAGGTTGCAATGTTGTCAGTACATCTTTCCTCGTGTCTTTATTCTCTTCACCAATAAAATAATTAATATATTTTAATCATTACAAAAAGTGACTTTGATATCAATTAAAATCTCCGAGTACAATATCCCCATCGTAAGCGATGCATCGATTTGTTGACGAACTCCATAATTCTTTTTTACCCAATAAATACTTGGATGGTAGTCAGAATTTTTTGTGACTCTATTCAACA
The DNA here is from genome assembly GCA_013358835.2 of Ixodes persulcatus. Taxonomy (NCBI): domain Eukaryota; kingdom Metazoa; phylum Arthropoda; class Arachnida; order Ixodida; family Ixodidae; genus Ixodes; species Ixodes persulcatus. The sequence goes on along the minus strand of JABSTQ010011488.1, from coordinate 237,689 downwards.
CATGTATTATTTGGTGCATACAAATTTTAACATGTATACAATACATTGCTTGCTCCGACGTCAATTGGTCAGACATAATGTGGGAAAGGGTGCGTGAAAGCTTCCCCTGCGCTGACAAAGTACTTCTGAACACCAGAGAGAAGGGGGGACTGACGTCTCGCGCAGGCCACATATCAGGGTTAGACTAGAAAAAGTTTTATTTTGTGTCCTTTTTTTAAAGATATAAATGTGTTTATTGATTTATTGATTTATTTGAATACCTACAACTCTCTTACTACACTATTACTGTAGATAGTAGACAGTGCAAACCTTTTAAAAATTGGAAAGCACAAGTAATTGAATAAAATATTGATTGTGCTGTAGGATATTAAATGAAAATGACATTACAGCAACTTTGTAATGTAAGAAACTAGAGTCAAATGTGGCCGTAAAAATATTAACATAAATCAATGTAGCAATGCTATAACAAGTTGAATACTAGTTTTTTTAGTGCCGCAAAAACGGGGGAAGAGGAGCAGATTAAATATTGGCAAGGTTATTCGACCCGTGGTCTGTTCGGCGATATTTGTACATGTTTATTTTTGACATGTACTCCCCAACTTTAAGATTGTCTTCTGTACGGAGGGACATACAGGTTTGTGCTTCCATGTATTGTGGGTTACGAATGCCCTTTCGGTAATTTAATATGTTATAAAACAATGACCATCCAAGATATTTCCGCCGGTTTGCAAGCAATGGACACCCTAACTTAGCACATATATCAAGATAGCTTTTAGAGTAATCATTGTTGTCTGAGACAGACGGCACTGCTGGTTTCCCGCACTGCTGGTTTCTGTATCCGTTGTAGCTCACTATACTTTACTTTGTGTGAAGGTCCCTAGTGGTACAAGCGTATTTTAAAAGCGGACACACGTTCGTCATATGTAAGGTTTCTCTAAGTTGTACAGGCGCCGGCCTAAAATTTCGTGTTTAAAAGTTTTAGGTGCGGCTAGCCTTAGTGGACGATTAACTAACATAGACGTTATAAGGTAATTCGCTGGAAAGCGAAGCGCCTGAATACTTATATTTTGGCACGACAGTTCGAATAGCGCTACCGAGAAGCGAATATGTAGTTATAGAGATTCTCTTGTTGGTAACTCTGACTAAATTGCACTTATTAAATTTCAGGGTCATCTTCCAAATTTGACACCACGGGTAAGATACAGTCAGGATCATTTCGCAAAGGTTCACAATCCGCGTCACATGAAATATCGCGATATGAACAACAATCGTCCCCATATAATCGGACAGGGCTAGAAATATTTAGAAGTGTATCATTCACATATATTAAAATGGTAGGGAGGCCCAGACGCGCAGAGACCGCTGCGGAACATTGGATAACATACTAACATGTGATGAAGTACCGCCGACTAAGACAACGTTTTGCTTTCTTCCAAGGAGATACGCTTCAAGCCACAAACGTTTATCTGTAATATAAAGTCTGCTTCACCTTTGCAGTAACCGAGTATGCGATTTAGAATAAAATGCTTCGGGGAAGTAAAAAAAAAAAAAAAACTTTAATATTACAGTTTTTCGAAGCAGCAAGGTGATGAGTAAAAAGCAAACAAATTATGTTTTAAACTGTATTGTCTGAATATTAATTTATTCATTTACTTATTTTTAATGGCGTCGGCCCGTGGGTCCGCTTATGCAACCTAAGCATGTGGTTTAACAGTGAAAAATAGTTTAATTGAAGCTACAGACACTAAAAGAATGTGAGCGGCAGTTGGGAAAACGAAAGACGATTGGGTAACCTGGTTGTGTCCCCGCTTCGGGAACGTTCATAGCACTCTACATAGATGGCGCCACGCAAAGAAGTATGACCTAGGAAGGCTCTATTGGGAGTGGGCGCAACTGCTACATCAGCGATCACGGGATATGGACGCCATTTTATTGCGAAATTTTGCTGGGAGTTTACGGGGCAAAGGGTCGTTTTATTTCGTAGCTCAGGTCATAAGAGCCCATCAATGTGCTAGAATAATTTACGCAAGGTATAAATGATTACTTTTCTAGAGCCACCACTTTTTTTCCGATAGCTTAAGTAGAAAATGGTCAATTTCTCCATCTTGGAAGCCGCTGCTTGTCTGGCAACCCAGCTTTTTCCTCTGGACGTTGGCGATTCCCGGAGCGAGAAGGAAGCGAGAAAGGCTACGCCAAGGGTGTTCGTTGCTTGCAATGGGAGGCGAGAGGAGGAAAGGCACATGGGACAACAGAGCGGGCGTCTGCTCTCGTACAGGCAACACTGTCGCGTATTCTTTCCCAATCCTCTCCCTCAGGCACCGCCATTAAATTGCAAACGCTCTCCATGATTTTAGTTGCGCCCACCCTAACTAGAGCCTCCCTAGTATAACTCCGTTAGTGTGACGTAGCCACTGCAAACAAACTGTTGCTAGGGGCGTTGTTATGGCCGAATAAATGGTACTGGATTTCTCTCCAGAAAAAAAAAAAAAAACGATCGGTCAAGAATCGAAAGTGAAATTTCAACGTATAAAAATAATAGATGTAGAAAGCCTAGATTTCACACTTGCCACGACAGAGGTTTGCTGAGAAGCGGCTGTTTCTGAAATATTTGCTACGACAACTTCCGGTTCTCGAGACATCTCGGGATGCCTGCTGCAGACGACAGACGCGTGACGAACACACACGGAATGACTGAAGTGTGCCGCCTGCAACCATTTGAATCGTTTTCACCATAATACGATGTTGATTTTTTAGTTATTTGGAACTGCTAGTCATATGAATCTCACCAGGTTTATAAAACGAATTGTGTTTGCGGGTGACGATACTGTTTGACAAAAATTATCACACGCATGGAGATCTTGGAACGTCCATTTGGTTTCGCAAACATGGAAGTGTCAATAGTAAAGACGGCGATTGGGAGGTTTCAACAAGACTAGCTTAGCTATAGTGTAAAGGAAGTTGTTTGAAAGGAGCAAAAACAATTCATGCACCCTTATTGACGCGCTGTACGGGCCGTCACTTTGAAATGTTTTCCCACACAAGTGCTCCATTGACACACGGGGAACTTTTAAAGGGTCCTTTATAAGTTTTGTAAATCTCATATGACAACGGCGAAACATTATTTAAGACAGTTTCAATTTCTGTAGTTTACTAACTAAGCAAACTGAACGTCCGGAAGAACGCCGTACTATATTGTGCTCTAAATACATCGATGTATAAGTTTTGCTGAACAGTGTGGGGGCCGAGAACCAATTATGACTATGAGCGTGTTAGAAAATAACTAATATTTAAGTGAAAAACGAAATGACAGAGATATGCGTCGTAAAATGAAGAAACAAATATGTCTCCTTTTCAAACACACTGCTTAATGTGATGAAACCATGTATGTCAAGAAACATTTTAATGCATTTACAAAAGAACACGTAGTAAATATTCACATAAAATTTGAAAAAAAAAATGTTTTTTCTTGAAACGACAGTTAATTTTGTACCCTTAGCTTTCCTTCTCGTGTTTACAGTATGCTTTTTTTATATAATTATATATAAATTCACAATATTATAACTGTTTCGAAATGCTTTGTTGGAAGCTTTTATTTGATATGCTTTATGCCTTAAATAATTCTACATCGAAAGCCAGCTCGATTCAAACTGGCTCATTATTGTCAAAAGTGCAAGATTCAAGATTATTTATTTTATAAAATAAAAAAGGCTCCAGGTACACCTAGCGGTTCTTATGAGTTGTTTGTGCGAAATCACTTATTTCGTCTGCTGCGTACTTTTCGTCGCCGGTCAGCGCGTGCGAGCGGCGCACTGACCTTGGACGCTCCCGGTTATCGGCGCGCTGCCGGAAACGCAGCGCCGAGGGTGAGCGGTCGTGGAAACTGACGCGCAGCGGCCAATGGGAGCCTCGTCGACGCGCGCCAGCCAATGGGACTGAAGCCGAAAATACATAAGCTTTACTCCGCTCCATTGGGATCAGGGAATTTAGGTGCCGTTGGCTAGCTTTTCGCGTGGTTTCATAGCTGGTAGCTGGCCTCACCTGGAGAAAGGATTTAAGGTGGCGTTTGGCGCGGCTCACTTCATCGGACAGTTAATGCTTTCGAATTAAAAACTTCTTTTGAAATTTAACCCTTCCATATAAAGGTTTAAACAAAAAAAGTTACCAATCTTGTCAACAAGATAATCTAAACGTTACGGGACTCCAAAATGTGTCACGTAGAGAAACTGCACTATCTGCAAAACCGACCTTCAGGCATTTCAAAGCCCAAAACTCAAGAACGAAAAACTTTCCATAGTTCTAATTTGCAGTTTTTTTCTAGTCACACATTTTGCACCAACATATATTTTTTCTATAATGTTTTGAAGACCCATAATTTTTTTTGTGCACGATTTGAGATAAAGTCACCCATATATGAAGTACATATTTTGTTTTTTTATTCGACGCTCGGTACTGTGTATACTCGCTATATGTATTCAGTATATGTGTTATATGCGTGTACTCAATCGGTTTTGTATTCGACGTTGGCATTCAGTATATTCACTATATTTGTTTGGTATATCCGTAAGATACTTATTCGGCCCTGTATTCGATGTTCCTTATTCGGTATATTCGCTATATGAATTCGGTATATGTATTAGGCACTCGTTAGGTTTTCTATTCGATGCTCGGTATTGAGTATACTCGCCATATGTATTCAGCACTCTTTGAATGCTTTATTCGATGTTGGGTATTCGGTATATTCGCAATATATATTCGTTACATTTTTATAAGGTACTTATTTAATTGTGAATTCGATGTTCGGTATTCGGTACATTCGGTATATCTATTAGGCGCTTATTAGGTTTCGTATTCGATATTCGGTATTGGGTATACTCCTTATATATAGTCGGTATATGTATTAGGTGCGTATTCGACGTTTGGTATTCGGTATATTCGCTATATGTATTCGGTATATCAGGTACCTACTCGGTCGTGTGTTTAATGTTCGGTATTCGGAATATTCACATATGTATTCGGTGTATGCATTAGGTACTTATTCGGTTTCGTACTCGATGTTTGGAGTTCGGTATATTTATTCTATGTATTCGGTATATGAATAAGGTATTGCATTCAGTCTTATGTTCTGTAGTCGGGTATTTGATCGAATGGAAAAAAAGTTACGAAGCTGTCGAAAAGAAAAAAAGAAATGTTTGGCGGCGCGGGTATTCGAATTGCGGGTCGACCAATATCCCGTGGTATGCTAGGCACTAAACACGGCCATTATATGTATTTCGTAGAGTATTCGTTTCTTTATTTTATCTTCAATATTTCGTATATCCGTTATGTGTATTCAGTATATGTTTTAGGTTCTGTATTCGATTTTGTATGCGGTCTTCTCTTTCGGTGTGTTCGTTTTATGTAGTAGGTACTGTATTCGGTTTTGCATTTAGCGTTGGATATATGGCATATTCGGTATACGTATTTGGTATATATATTAGGTACCATTTTTTTTCCGTGTGTGCCGTTTGGTATTCGGTATATAGAAGTCTTAGAATTCGACCTGGAGAGCAAAAATAACAGCTTTTGCGAGATTGCGTCCGCCTCTCTTTTTGTCTTCCGCACTATCGTTCGAAAGAGTCCGGGGAGGCTCTGATATTGATTAGGGGCTGGCCGATCTCGAGTTCAGCAAGCTGGAAAGGAACCAAAACACCAAAAACTATAGCGCCAAATACGACAAGAACGCGCAAACAAACACACAGACAAAACACCACAAGGAACACAGCAGAGCCGGGCGAAGAGAAAGCGCGAGGCTGTTCCGGTCAATATTTCTATTTCCTGGCGTCGTTCTTCCGCAATTCGACATCGTCTTCGACGCTTATGAGGCTAAAGCGTTCCCATTCTTCGCGGCATTTCGTCTCCAATTGTTTTTCTTTTTTTTTTGGAAACAGCTAAGGCTTGTTTTACAAAAAGCTTTACAAAAGGAAACAACAAAACGTTAGTCAGGCAACTGCCATGATCATCAGTATATGTGGATAGAGGCGTTATAGTATCAGCAGCGATTTCATTACGCTATAAAGAGCAGCGCGTGGCTCTGGCCGCTGGGGTGGCGCTGCTGTCGACACGGCGCATGCGCAATAGACGATTCACTAACGCGAATCCGATTTCTGCAAACGCCCTGTCCCCATGCCTGGTGTGGGCAAAAGTGGGCTAGCTTGTAAGCAGCGCGTTGGGCGCTATAAGAGTGATCTAGGTTTTTATACACTACTATTTCACACGACTCACTCCTATTTATACTGACTACACTTACTATTAACCCTAACATGTTGAGTTCATTGAAAATTTCCTTATCTAAGCAATAACAATATGTTACTGCTAACGGATATGATTCTTAATTTACGTTATTGACAATCTTAACACACTTCTTGCTCTATTGAACTCTTGACTAATGAATCTGTTTTATTTTACGTACATTGCAACCCCTGTGAAATTGACTTTCTGTAGTCTGATGTTAATATCATCTCATTCTCGTGCACTGACTTGCTAATGGAACTTAACGTTAGTAAATGTAAAAGCATGCGCGTTTCCCCAATTAAAAAAAAAAAGAAGAAACACTGACTCTGCCGCATAGCTTTTTAACAATTTCCCGTAAATATCAGTGGATTCATGCTATACTTGGTTTGAGCTTAGCTCCGAGCGTGCCCAGGCAGCACATGACGTCGGGCCAACATTGGCATTCATTCGGTAAACAGTGGTCCAATGTTGGGCCAATGTGGCCATCGTACTACCGATATTGGTGGTACACTGGCATATACTGGCCAACATTGACCTGTCTTGGCCGACTGCTTACCAACGTTGGCAATCGATTGGCTTAGGCTGGCCAACATTGGCCAATCTCAGTCAATGGCTTACCAACGTTGGCAAGCGGATGGCTTAGGCTGGCCAACATTGGCCTGTCTTAGCCAATTGGTTACAAACATTGGTAATCAATTGGCTTAGGCCGGCCAACATTGGCCTATGTTAGCCAATGAGTTGCCTGCATTGGTAATCGATTGGCTTAGACAGGCCAACATTGGCCTGTCTTAACCAATGGGTTACCAACATTGGTAATGATTGACTTAGGCTGGGCAACATTGGCCTGTCTTAGCCAGTGGCTTACCAACGTTATAATTAATTGGCTTAGTTTTTCAATGTGCTGATCGCACACGCTGAGAACAGTCTGTAGCTATGGCTCCGGGGGGGAACGATTCTTCTGTTTTCCCAAGCACAGCAACTTAGCAACTGAATTAGAACTCTGTATGCTTTGCGCGCTGTAGCAATATAGAACGTCCACGAAGAAAAACGCCGTAGTCGGTGACAGGTTGAAAGTAAATGCTGGGGAGGAGATCGCCTCCTCCCGATCCTTCGCTCTGCAAAACTATAAACAACGCGCGTCATCCCAAAACTGATAGTTATGTTCAGTAAATTCCACACGAAATACAAAATGCTAGCTTCCTTCGATTTGTGTGTATGTTTATAAGGCAAAAAGCATAGTGCCTCTTCTCTTATGCCCATTTAGCGACCCAACCAGGAAACGTTTCCAAGGGGGGGGGGGGAGGAGGCAGGGTTCAACCCTGAAAGCTCCACCCGCCTCCCCAGTACCTACGACACGGGTGTATTGTCAGCTGTATGTGATCTTGAAAATCTAAAAGCAACCCGCTTTGGTGAGCCGCAAAACACGGCCTATAATTAAGACCCAACCGGACAAAATTAAAAATAAATTAAAAACACTAATTTTTTTTTGCAAAAAATAAATCCTTTTAAGAAATATCCAGCGATTGATTAAGCAATTACGTGTCTTCACGAATATAAAATCACGTTGAATCAAGATCTCGAACACCCTATGTTTGAGGTAGGAGGTGACATAAGTTGATGCGCATTTCAATCTGCAAACAAAGGTTATCACGCAACATATATGACAGAAGAAGCTGGGGCATTATAATTTATGTCTGCTTGCCCAAAAATGACTTCAAAGTGCGTACAAAATACAACTGCAGTAATCACCGCGGTAGACTGTATAAACTGTAATAGAGTCAATGGGTTACCAACGTTGGCGATCGATTGGTTTAAGCTGGCCACCATTTGCCTGTCTTAGCCAGTGGCCTATCAACGTTGGTAATTGATTGGCTTAGTCTGGCCAACGTTGGCCTGTCTTAGCCAATGGGTTACCAAAATTGCCAATGCGTTGGCGCAAGGTATCAGGGTGCCTTGTTTTCTGGAACCGAGCTTTAAAAACGAACGAAGTAGTCTAGGCAATGAAAATCACTGTTGTAAGAAGGCGTCGCGATAAAAAGGCTGCTAGGAAGACGCTGTACTAAATAAGTTATTCAGGAATTAGAACTAATTGGCAAACTTTATTAAATACTTATTTGAGGGCAATTGTGTCAATAGGAAAGTTGTATTTTGAATAGATTCTTGATGAAGGAGTTTACAACATGGAACACACCAGGCAGCACACTTGCTTAGACTAGCCGTGGGGCCAAGATTGAGCCTTGGTCGTAGTAGACTGGACCGGGGCTGCCCAGGGAATTCGGTGAACTGCCAGCATGGCGTCTCACTGTATTTTCCGGGCACCGGAATTACACGGAACTGCCAGGGAAGGGATTTTCTTGGCGCCTTTTGTCTCTTTTTGGTCCGAGCCAACCAGGGTAGACACAGGCGGGCGGCTACTAACATTTAAGAATTTTGTGGTGCTTCATTGTATTCACTGGCCCCAGGATTCCACAGAACTATGACGGGGGGGGGGGGGGGGTTGGGTGTAGCTTATTGGCTTTGCAGGATTCAGTGCGCCAAATAACGACTGGCGTTGTCACGAAGCTCTCTAGAAGAGCGCAGGTCTTGAAAATCAAAAGATCAGTTCATTAGTGTAGAGAGCGAGCCTAATGAACGCAATAATAGTGTCAACAAATTGACCTCTCTATGACATTTACAGCATTCATGTCTCAAATCGCCACATCTGAAACTGGAAAAACCTGCGAGATATTTTTTCTAAGTTTATTTTTCAACATCACGCATCGTCGCAACGGTTCACGTACTTCACGGCTACTCTGCTTCAGCCTAGAATGAACCGCAGCACATGCTACGGGCTCTCTTGAAATACCAGGCGCCAAAAAGGTTGCGATGCTGCACAGGAGATGTGCCAAGCACTGGAACAGCTCTGCAGGCGTTTGCAAGGTCTCAATGACAAAGCAGCTTCTTGCAACACCAGTGAGCTAACGGTGCTCTGAATTCCCACCTCACATTTCAGCAGAGCGAGCGTGGTAAGCCAGATCGAGGCGCAGTCGGTTCTCATGCCGCGATTTCAACGCCGTTGCTCTGTCTTGCACCGACATTCGAAACAGCTCGCTCGAGGCTGCATGCGGGTCAAATATACGAGTCTATAGCGCGACATAGTGTCGTTACAACGTGTAAAAAGTAGTGCTGACCTCGACAGGGGCGCAAGCAGCGGCGCTATGTCCGTCGACGCCCACGTCGAGGACGACGAACTATACATTAAAAAACGCTTCTTAACACCCGGAACAAACGTTTAATTACTTAATCGTGAATTTTGCGCCACCTTAGGGACGCCCTATTACCTCACTGTTCGGCGAATTCCGCAAATAAGCTGACGCTATTGCTAATATTTTTCTTTTTTTATTATTCTGCGATATGATAAGACGTTAGCACTATCAAGCCCAGAACCCCTCCATGTGTTGTCATCGTTTTGTTAGATTCGCGTTTTTTTTTTTAAATTCAGCTTTGGGTATCTTTGCATCTGTGTTGCATTTATGATTACATGGTTTAAAAAATGGTACAGTTTTTGTTACATGTACACAACCCTTGCGAAACAAAAAATCTGTTATTAGCGTGCTGCGAAATATACGGCACAGCTTATTTTTTAGCAATATTTTTTCTTTGTAATTTCAGTTTATTTGAGGACATCGTGTGCAGAAAGAAGACGCGGTTATTTTTGCATTTTAGTTTAGAGTGTGGGTTTTACGGCGTAAAACATAGCATCTTCATACCTCCCGTTTTTGGTTAACATTTGGGAAGGGCAGTTCCTTTGGGACTCCAAAAACTATCTCGGCGAGAACTTTTCTTGGCAATGCAGTGGAAAGGAGGAGAGCCCGCGCACAGCTTTATTCAGCGCTCAAAATGGGAGAGGGAGGGCGGGCCTGTATCTTCCACTGCATTGCCAAGACTCGTTGTCGCCGAGTGGCCTTCGTGCTGCTGTTCTGTTCACTCGGTATTGGCAGCAGAGTAGACGCTATGCGTATTTTAGGCCAAGCGTGTCTCCGGTTACGGTCACGTGACTATAGTCTCCAAGCGGGTCACAAAGCAGAGCACTTCACCTGCCTGAAGGACACTGCTTGGTAAACCACTCGCATAGCATCCACTGCACTATCAACTTTGGGACGAACTCACAAAAATATCCACTCACAAATCCTTTAGCTGTGTTCATTGTTCGGATGACCCTCGAAGATAAGCTCTTTGTGGGCGCACCCGCCTGGGGACCTTGAAGAAGCAGGATGCAGGCGACATGTTGGAGGGAGGGGAATGTTTCCTCCTCACCTCTCCAGCTCCAGCAACCCATCTGCTCCCCCTACCAGCATTCCTTTCCCTGGCCCTGTGCGGTCTGTGTGACTCAGTGTTTGAAAAGTCCTACGCGTATATCGGCAACAGGCGATTTCTTCGAAGAAGTCACAGAAATTCTCGTGATGTGGTTTGGTTCGGCAAATTACAGCTCACGGAGCCCTACCATCTCGTTTGTGTGTGTACGTGGTTGTTCTTCAGTGCCCATATCGACAGATATCTCGGAATACATCTTTCAAGTCAGCTATTTTTTGGTAAGTGCACGGCAACCTGCTTGTTGGCAACGAGTGACCGCTGTTCTACGGGTACTCTTCCAGATTATATATAGAATTAGGCAGTGTCTAATCTCCAGGCAGCCGGGACAATAATTTTTCGAAATTCTACGGAGAGTCGCCTCCCATTAGCTGCCTGAAATAATGCAACTCCCGGTAGAATACTGACTTTCTTCTTCTCCCGGCTGTTCGTGGAAACACTTTTCATAGACAACTTTTCATGGACAACTTTTCATGGACACACGTTTCATGGACACGTTTCGTCAACACTATACTTCGTTTCAGCTTAGGTCTGAGCGCGGCCGATGTTATGAGCCGAAGGGCCAATCAAACAGCGAAAGAGGCACAACGTCATGGCGTGCCCTCTGCAGTTGATAGGACCAGGCGGTATTCGCCGTCACTCTGTGCGTGCTCCTCCGCCGGCTAGTCCTATCAAGCGCAGAGAGCACGCCATGACGTTGTGCCCTTTTCGCTGTTTCATTGGCCCTTGGGCTCATAACATCGTCCGCGCTCGGACATAAAGTGAAACGAAGTATAATATTTCACCGACACTCGCTACGCGAATCACACGCTGCGGGGAAATTTTTTCGCGGAAGTGGATATTCTACAGGCAGCCCGGGAAAAGAATGCCGGCAGTTGTGCCCTATTGGGTCTCGTATAAAACGAATTGATAAAACGGTTATTTGAATCTGTAGAGTAGCTCACTGGTAAGGTTTCTGTCTCATACACAGCGGGACCCCGATTCAATCCCCCAGTGTGGGCTTATTTTTTTTCTCGAACATTTTTTAAGCGTTTGACGATATTTACAACACGCGTTTTTTATGATTAACACTGAGAAAAAAAAAAAAAAAAAAAAACGAATGTTGTAGACGAAACTTTGCTGAATTAAATGGTATGGGACTGCGCCCTTCCCGGGGGTGATCGGAGGACATAGCCCGGGGTAAACAAATTCCGCCAGTTTCGGACGGCGCGTGTATCACAGTCTGCGGCTGCTCATTAGAAAAATATTCACCCAATTGTCGCATCTGTACACGCCGCTTCCCAGCGGCCCGCCGGCGGCCCAAGCCTCGCTGTCCTCCATTCAGCCCCCGAAACGGAGTCTCATACCATTTAATTCAGCGAAGTTTTGTTGATAACATTAATTTTTTCTCCAGTGTTAATCGTAAAAAAGAAATGCCCTAGGTATCGCCAAATGCCTAGAAAAAAAAAAGTAATCCCACAGTGATGATTAAACCAGGGTCCCGCCCCATAAGAGACGGACACCTCACCAGGGAGTTACTCTACAGCTTCAAATAGTTGTTTTCACAATTCGTTTTATACGAGACCCAATAGGGCGCAACTGCCGGCATTTGTTTCCCCAGGCTATTGTGCCGACGGCAGAATATCCACTTCCTTTTTTCGCGGGTGTGTCACCGGCCGGCAGACCCGTCCACGTAGCTTCGCGGCGACGTTCTGTGACGGCTCATTACAAGAATGTTAACCCACGTGTCCCACCCTACATGCCATTTGCGGCGACAATTGCGGAGAAAAACAAATTATGGCTGGAACATTGGTTGAACGATGGCCCGACGTTGGTGCCAATGGCTGGGCCAACATTGGAAGAAGTTGCGCTTGGCCAGAATGCCAATGTTGGACCAACCTCTGGAGCCAGTGTTTGCCATTGTTGGTCCACTGTAGGTCCAACATTGGTGTGCTGCCTGGGTGGCCGTTGTTATGAACCAAAGATCCGATCAAACAGCGCAAAAACCGCAACGTCATGGCGTTCTCCGCTATTGATAGGACGAGCCGGCGGAGGAGCAAGCGCCGAAAGACGGCAAACATCGCTGGTCCTATTTCAACTGCGGAAAGCACGCCATGACGTTGTGCCTCTTTCGCCGTTAGATTGGCCCTTCGTCTCATTACATCGGCCACGCTCGGACCTAAGGTGAAACAAAGTATAGTAACTTGGTAGTCACATAACACCTAGCCTTTGTTTGAACATGAACATCGACGATGTTGTTAATAACGCTAATCGCGCGCTAGGATTTCTACGCAGCTGCTTTATCTCTACTAGTGTTCCTGTTGTACCACAACTATATAAAGATTTAGTTAGACCTAAACTTAAGTGAACGTTTCCAATTTGGGACCCTGGGCGTCTTGCGTTATCGTACAATACAAAACCAATTCAAAACCGCGCCATCCGTTTCATCATTGGAAATTATTCCCCTACAGCTAGCTTTTCATCAATGAAAGCAAACCTTAACTATAGACCTTTCCAACGGCAATCTCGAACGAAGTGATAGAGTATACAGCGCCCGTCCCTGGTTTTGAGAGGGTACGTCAGTGTTGCCCGACTGCGCTGGGCTGTGGGTTTTCTAGTCAGTCGGCTCTGGCAGCCTGCGTAGGTGCATTTCCGGACGCTGGTGGAGGCAAAATCGCCGCGTTCTATTTTTTTTGTGTGTTCTATGGCGAATATAATTTCTCGAGGTCTTTAATAATGCATTGTACTATTTTTGAGAACAAAAAAAAAAAAAATGAAAGCTGTTTTGGTGAGTCCATGCGTGACAGAACAGATGCAACTGGAATGTTTGTTTCAAATTATGTTGATATTTTTACGGCACCGCGCACTCAGCCGTGTAAATCTACAAAGGTTTTAACCATCGAAAATGTTTGACCACACAGGATATCCCAACTGCATGGATATTCCCCGCCGACAACATGAAATTCAAAGACTCTCATCAATCGAACAACATATATTGTACGTACACCACGGTGCCGCGTTATCCGAACAGGATTTGAGAAAGGTCCCAAATAACACTACATATCCGATATACAGTGTCGACGATAGTCACTTCACGACAATCGGACAGAATCCGGCCTGTTTTGGTTGCACATGTAGAATAGAGCTGCTTTTTTGTACAGCTTCAAAGGAAATGAACGAACATGTCTCTTCCGTCCCCACACCCCGGACCCGAACCTATCAGCTATTTCTCGCCAAGACCCGGAACATAGCCGGGAAGATTTTTCAGAGATTATCTAAACGGAAATAATCCTCCAAAAACGTCGAACTGCCTGCGTCGCGGGCTGCTTGACGTTCGCTTTCTTCGTTCTTTTTCTGCGAAGGCCGAGCAGGCTACGAAGCCCTGGTATTCCCTGGTTCTCACAGTGGAAGATAACACACACGGGTATGCATCCTAAACAGCAAATAAGGTAAAAACTTCAAAGAAAAACCGGCCAACTTCGAATGCACAATGCAGGTGGGAAGTCACGCTGACCGGGTTTCCACAGATCAGGCGGGTGGCCGAAATTTCAAGATGATAGGGGGCGCTCGATTCGGAAAATGTTCAGCAGGTGAAACAGGCAGAACTAAAAATTAAAATTAACTTCGAAATACTGATTTAAATTGTAATGTGTAACCAGGGTATTATTTAGGATATTAATTACGGCTGAGCCGAAGGTTATTAATTTCCACATACGTTTTGTTAATAATACAAGCTACACGTAAATTTTTTGGGGTGTATGGAATTGTATTCCATTTCAGATGAATTATCAAAAACTATATTCTCTTTCCTGTGCCCTTCAGTTCCTTCAACCGGCGGCAATAAATTGTTACTTATTTTACACCAAATAACTTATACTTAAAATTAAATGCACAGAATTAACTTCTCCATATAAAACACAAATAACAAAAACGTAATTTGCTGCTCCGCTTCGTGGCTTACTTGTGACGCTTCCTAGTTTGTCAGAAAAAAAAACATGCCGGTGTTTTTTGTTTTTGTTTTGCTGATGGCATAAAAGCGTGACAATAAACGTTTTTTTTTTTGTTATAGCGCTAACAAAAAATACATGCAAAGCAGTCAATAACTGCGCGGTTGCCTCGCACTTTATTCGTATTCGACATCAATCTTCCAAATGGTAAATTCGGCGGCCCTTCGTGGCAAGAACGCATTGTCAATGTTCACGACAAAGGAGACGGAAAAGGGGCGGATCAAAGAAGTCGACTAAAGAACGGCTGTCAGGGTTATCTATTATTTGATATTTTCGTTGTCATTTTCTCCTATATCTTTAGGGAGCCAGAAGAATATCGACAAAACAAAAATAAGAAACAAAATGCGGTAACCAATAAATAAGTAATAATGCGCGAAACACGTCTCCTACATGAATACGGTACTCCATATTCAATATATGTGTCTGTCAAGACGAGAGTGATGCTTTTTTATCCCGTTGTTGCCTGGTTTCCCGAAAGGGATACCACTTATGGGGACAAACTGTCTTTTGTTTATGGTTCTTTTCTTTTAACGTTATTGGTTTATTTATGATCTAGTTTGTTTCACTTGTGTTCGAAGAGGGTGAAAAAAGCTGTCTTTACACCTCTCCTTTCTCTCCTTTCACTTCCTATATTTTTTTACCCTTTCACTTTTTCTACTACCCCTCTTCTGTCACTCGTAAAACAAAGCCGCCAATAGCAGAACGGCGCATTCAATCAATTTGATGCCTCAATAACTCAATTTTTTTTTTTATCTTTCAAAAGCGCGGTTACTCGAACGTTGCTCGTATATCTGTACATTGCATTGAACTGTTGACCTTACTTGTATACTTCCATGCATTAAAAAAAATATATTGAAGTAGAAGAGTCCATTTTCTTACGGACAAATTGTTTCTTCTCAGCGAATGTGTTGCTCTGAGTTTTCCGAGTGTTATCTTTCTTTCCGTAACATTTATGTTTATAATTGTGCTTGAAATGGTGCGGGGTCAGCTGTACAGCGTATTTCTCTTTTTGTTTCACGGACACGTCCCACATAACAGTCGCTCGGACAACGAAGCTATCGATCACGCTGAATCCACTGGTTTTATAGCCCCTACCTCTCGCACGCTGTAGTGTGACCCTTCTTTCACCGGGGTGTTCTGTACCCAGTAGCGACGATCGTTTAGGTTTTAGTTTTGTTTGTAATACTCGAAAGAAGTATCAATGGGATCCCATTGCAATGAATCTCAAGCTAGGGGCTTCAGAGAAGAAAAAAAAAGTGAAAACCGTGAAACATACAACTTGATACTTCAATTGTTCCCATCAATCTCAGTAGGAGAAAGATGCAAAAAGTGGGAGGGGGAAGTACAAGAGTAACGAACAGGGGAATAAAACGTTTTTACCCATACAAAAAACAAAAATCGAACAGGAAAAACACAGAGGGCCCTTCTACAGCTGTTTAGGGGTGCTTCGAAAAAACAAAAAAATAGCAGGTCCGACGAGAATAAAAGCAACGACATCTGATGGATTGCAATCCAGTGGCGCCTGTGTTCTTCCGAGTCGCCTTTGTTTTTTGTGGAACCATGCCCTGTGTCGGCATATGTATCATCTCACGGGGATTTTCACTGACTACGCCTGGATCTCGGTATTTGATAGCATATGGCTCTGTTTATAATATATTAACGTGTGTTTCTGCACGCGTGTGAATGTGTGTGCGCGTGTTTTAATGGTTCCAGCTGCGTTGTGGTTCAATGGGTATGTGTGTCGGTGTCGAACGCGGGACGGGTATGAAATTGTACGTCCGCGTGTGTTTCTTTGTATGAGCAGTTGTAGCCATAACATAGGCCTCACAAGCGCAGGATAACAGAATACACAAGAACGGACGGAGTGCACAAAGGCGGTTCTGTGCAAACGAAACTGCTTTCATTTCGTGCTATAACTGAGCTTCCACTGTGCTCAAAATCTTCGGGGCACCATCATTCTGTGTTCTCGTTACCTTCTTGATGGCTCAATTTGCGCGCTGTTTTGTACCTATATGTGTTATCCGCATCTCTTAAGTTGTGTGAGTGTTTGTCACCGTGTACCTTGGACGTTAACGCGTATGAAGTAATGCGCTGCGCTGTAACGTCGTTCAAAAACTAAGATGCCCTACCGTTCATGCTACAGTCATTTGGAGCCTTCTTTAAATCGTGCACATTATTCTGTAAACGGTACAAGCTGATTCTAGCTCATGATTTGTTCAACGGCGCTCCAACTAAATAATTTTTAGTCTGTCGCAGATTTACAGACTTGACATTCGAGTATTGTATTGTGTGTGCAATCTTGAAAGAAGAAAGAAAATGCCCGCCTGTTTTATATTTTACGTTATTACTACCCGACAGCTCGTTGACGGGGAAGAATTATGGATTTATACGAAGAAGCGTAACAGAAATGAGGAAAACAAAAACCGGATAATTTACTGTCTTCCGTATCCCACTAAAGGCCACGATGGCTCTATTAACACCCCCTAGAATAATCGAAGCCCGTGCAGAGCCTCCTCTACCCCTATGTAACGTCTTCAAACTAAGATGGCTCCAACTTAGCAATTGTGCCCAATCCTCTATGCCGAGCCTCCTCCGAATTATTCGCTGGACATGAGGCCCCGCCGAACCCTCACGAGTCACTCGCGTCGAATCTTTACCTTGACAGTGTAAGTCACTGTTATGACGTCGATATTTGGGGCACAAACTTTGATCATACTAGCTGGTGTTAGATCTATCTGCTGCGCCCTCAAGGCCTGATAGTCCTCTCAGTAGCAACTCAGCAGTCCGACTTTCATAATATGATTTTCTTTTTACCTTGACTAACTAGTTTAAAGAAAACGTACATCTGGTAAATCGCAGAACGGTGGAATAAATCGCGAAACGGCGGTTTATACAGGAATTGGTCTTTACAAAAAAAACTGGGTTTATGACACTCACATTTGTCTTACATATTAAATATTTGTTATATCATAGCAAAGCCAACAAGAATATTACCTCTCGGCGACATATAAATCTGTTTATTAGGGATTGCTGGATCGCTGGATGAAACAACGGGAGTCCTTTAGCTTTAGAAGTTGTAAAGTAGGAAGCATATAAATAAAACGGTCTCGAAAGCGCTATTGGAATTCTTGGGCGTTATCACGAAAAATCGGGGTACCTTGAAGATATAACCCCTAACGGAAACCGAGGGTGATCTGATTCTAGGCGGCAGCTTTTGTTTCACGGTTCCTTTAACAAAGTTTAAGTCTCACCGCTACAACCATCGTCTCTCAAATCTTATCTTCCAAAGTACAGAACCAGCAGAAACCAGGAATTCCAAACATCCACACTTTCCTTTCGTCCACAAGTACAGAACAAGCTAGAACTTCAAACAGTTTAGAACTGTCAAGGTAAAGAGGAAACAAGAGAAGCAAAGAGACCAACGACAATTGTTCGAACCGTGAGATCCGCCACGCCGCACCGCTACTCGAGCTCAATCTAAGCCGTGACCAAGCTTCATGCGGATCTTATCCTGCCAAGAGAAATATCTCTCTTTCCCATCACGTTCACTCGCAAGAGGATATTGTGAGAAAGTCAGGTTAGACAATAGCGGGCGGCTGGGAGCAAAGAGACGCTCATACAAAAATAAATCAAGCGTCCGCCTCAGACGCAATCACAGAGGCGGACTCCCTTCTTTATTGTATTGTCTGGGGTTAAAACCTCCGCTATGTGCTCGCGTACTTGGCTGTCTCCCGCAGTGCGTGGCTCCTACTTTTGCTTTTATGAGCTCTTTAATCTAGCAGCAAAGAAACTCGGACTAGAGCACAGTTTGTGCTCCGCTCCGAGGGATGGAGGAAAGAATGTCTCGGAAAGAGCGTTATTATGGCTCGGTCCCGTCTTCAGTTGATATTGGGAACACCCCCTTTTTTTTTAATCGTTGCTTTACGAGAGAAACTGGTGTGACTTAATTCGGCGAAAGAATAGGGAAGGTATGTTAAGAGTGTAGAAGTGTCTTAGTCTACATTGTATGTACTTTTTGAAGCGTTGTGATTTATTTTGGGTGGTTCGTCTCGTGAGCGAACGAACAATTTCTTTAATCCCATGCGCTCTGATAATGACGCCACGGTTAAGATTCCAAACAATATGCGTATATGCAGATGCTAGAGCAGGCTTCAATCAAGAACCACCACTGCAACTTTTTTTTTTCAAATATTTATCAATGAACTTTATTTCTTAAAGGGCAAAACAATGTTCGATATTTTCAAATTTGGGATTACGACTGTTTTCAGCTTTGTCAGTGTCTCTGGAATAGCGAGGTATATTTTCCCTGGATATTTTGTCTACTTTTGCAAATATCACGGTTCAAAGTTCGGTTTTAGCCGTCTACAGCGAAACCGAAACTATCTGAGAGGGATGGCAACACTAGTCATCAGACGTTGCGTCAGTGTTCTGGCGCGTTTGGTGCCGATCATTGGGTGCAGGAGCAAGGCATCCAGCGTTGTTGCATCGCTATATTTGGTGCAAGTGTCCGTGGTTTTGACGCAAAGGCTATGGGTTCCCCTGCACTTGCCCAAATTGAGCGCCGACGAAAATTGTTGTACATAATTATCAAAAACAGCGCAAAAGACAACGACAAATGTCCTATCGCGTATGTTCGTCTCTTTTCCTTGTCTTTCGCGCTGTCGTTTGGATCATCATGTAGCCCCCTCCCTCTCCCTATACCCTCAAACTCAGCTTTCAACTTCATAACGATGGAAGCTGTGCACCGATATTCTTCACCTCTTGTGAAGAATATTTGTCTTGGACAGTCATTGCCAGCGCACAGCTATGCTGGGAGGTATACTCAAAATAAATTAAAAATAAAATTGTTAAGGACATTCTTTCTTTTTTTTTTTGTCCTGAACAGATTTATATGGAGTTCATTACGTAAGCTGCGAAATTCGCTATTCCGGTTCAATCGATAGCACCGATTAGTGGGTCACCTCCAAAATAACCCCCACAAACAATATACACAAAAAAAAAACTCTTAAACCTGTAAAAATTGCTTGCAGCGGTTCCCTATTTGCATGGAAGGTTGACTAATGCAATTTCCCAACGATCTAATCCTAATTGTTTCTCTTACCACCCTTTTAACATCGTTGCTTTCCTTAACAACTACATCCGTTCCAAACCAATCCGTTGTGCAGTTTCTACACTCCTCCAGATGCTTAGCCAACTCCGAATTTGCTGCATTATTTTTAACATTCCTTTTGTGTTCTGTTAAACGATCGTTCAAACACCGAGAGGTTTGGCCCACATACTTAAAACCACACGCCAAAGGAATCTCATACACCACGCCTACGCTACACGGCACCGACTTTTCCCTATGCGCCTTCTGACAGCCCCTCTGAACCGTTTCAAAAGGTGTCAATCTATTTAACCTAAAATCCGTGCTGAATACGACATCCACGCCATGGTTGACTTCGCCATGGTTGACGATTAAGTGTGGGCGTGATTCTGGGCCCCTTAAACCACGCCGTCATCCAATGACACTGCAGCGTGCACGCAAAGAACAATTGAAAGGTAAAGGGAAAATTGTCACTGTTGAGCAAACACATGGCTTGTTTTCTTGAACTTCTTTCATGCTTTTCTTTTTTGGCTTAAGCCACTTAGATAGCTCCGTGGCAGAGCACCGGTCTACGGATCTCAAAACGGTGGGTTCGTTTCTCGGTCGAGGTAACACGCGATCTGACGGAGGTTTATTGCGGAGAAGGAGCCACATTACCGAGCACGTCAAAAGATCCCCAGATAACCGAAACTAATCCTCAGTCCTCGGTTGAGGAGCCCCGGATTCCCTTCGTTGGTTTGGCAAGCAAAACCCCCAAATTTGACAAGAACACTGACTTCATCGGCACCTTTTCTAGAAATAAAAGATATCATAGTTCAAGCAGACATACTTCGGGCTACCTGAGCGTCCCGAGAATCAATTTCACTTAGTGTGATGTCCAGCTTATCGCTATTGAACGGTTACTTACTAGTGGATGTTGGCAATCCTACCTGGTGCAATTGCGCTGTGCACAATGCATTATTGTGAAAAGGCATTGAGATAAGTCTAGATGTGATGTTACGTAATATAAATTACAAGTTAGGGCTGCATCCCACCTGGGGAAAAGTGCAATACCAACTGATACTCCCAAACTTAATCAATCAAGTTCTTGGCGATTGCATAATCATCCCCCCAAGAGCGAATATTTTAATCCCATTGAGTACCAGTAATATCAAGACATGCAGGATTCGACTGCGTTCTCCGATTTTTCTACATGAGTGGTGACAACGGTGGTCGGTGTGCCTAAACAAGAGGGAAAGAGCAATTACACAAAGCGTACTGAACTAAATATTGGTTTCCTATTTATTTTTTTTTGGTAAGCTACCATCTTATGAATTACCCAATAGATGTATCGGGCTGGTAAACTCTTATTCTCTTAGAATATTTGAAACAATCATGTGTCGCTAATATGAACAAACTCGTTCCAAAGCTGAAAACTTGTTCATGATATGAGTCGTTCATACTAACGAGACAAAAATGCGTGTAATAATCCCATTCGTCTCCAAACATATTCTCTGTATAAAGGGCAACTATATTAACCAGGCTCATATTGACCAGACATGTCCGTGCACTCCGCATTCCTTGTTTTACGTTATCGTAGATTACCCCACGCCATATCAGTTATTCTTTATTACTTTCTATGGAACGATCAAGTCATTAGCATATTTGTTTTAGCCGCGGGTTCTCCATGCATTAAAGTCGTTTCAATTTTTAGGTTTCGTGAAAGAACGGCATCGTCCTAACCATTTGCTAAACGAAAATCAATCACTCGAACACGCACCCATCAGTTTCAACAAGATGTGCTTTCTTTTATGTCGATCAGTCCAGCAGCTTACCATCGCTTCTAGCCATTATCGACAACTCCCTGTTTCATTAGCCGTTCATTCGCCCTTTAATTAAAATATTAAGACGATATGGGTTATTGTGACATCGAGTATTGCGCATTTCGGTTCTAAAAAAAAGTATTTTTCTTGGGAACACCAGGGCAATCTGATGAGTTTTAGTGAAAAATAAATAAGTATGTAATTAACTAGCCTATTATAGTTATGCTCACGAACATCTGATGCCTTGGTAAGATTTGCATGGAAACTATTTTATATTAAAATCAACGCATTAGTTCTCAAGCAATGTTGCGTAAAACAAAGATCGTTAGCAGAATGTCAAGCTTGTTTTTTTTTTAAACATAAATATAATTTACCGTATCTTTAGTTTTATTTATATAGCGATAAAATGGCCGCAAGTTTTCTCTTTTCTTTTAGTTGAGCAGATAAATAAATTCGGGATGAATTGCTTACATCTCCACATTTTATTGGAATTATGAATATTATATTTTAATATGATTCTATAGATATGTTTTGTTTAATCCTTTTTACCTCAGATTCGCTGGTATTTAAAATGGCATCAGAACGGATTTGATTTAAGAGGGCTTTCAGAACTAAATTCATTAAAGAAAGCCTTTAACGCTTCCCTGAAAGCATAAATGGCATAAATTCGTTTATCAAATAGGCCTAAATAAAACTACCATTACCGCGAACGATATGACGTAAGACCCTTATTAGTTCGTGCAAAAAGCATACTCTGATATTCGAAGTTATTGCTGCTCAGGTGAATTGCCAAAATCTGCCCTTATATACATCCGTCTTTTTTTTTTTTTTTTTTGGGGGGGGGGGGAGGGGGGGGGGGGCGGGGGGAGAGGGGCATTTTCTTGAAATATTAACTTACACTTTTGTTAGGAGTAAAAACGGCGTCAATCATGAACTACGGAACTCCAGGCGACGGGTTGGATTCCCATTGAGGTGCCCGCAATAGGAAGGAGGCTTATTCCGGAGTAGATTCCGAGGCGGTCGAAATTAATCCTCAGTACGTTTCCGGCGGGTGCGATGTGTTCTCCGTTTGTTTGACGCGTAAAATCCCCGAATCCGTTTGAAAGTCTCGGATACAACTCCAAATGGCGTGGTTACAATACCAGGCGCCTGCCGCATTCTTTGGGTGAGCGCAGTCTGTGCCGATGGCGAGCGAACAGTGAAACGGAAAAGACGAGGTAAAAGCAAAAACAAAATTCGAAAGGATAAGAAGTCTCCAGACGGGGAGAGACTCGCGGAGCTCAGCGGTTTCTGCGGAAGTGGACATCGATTGCCGTGTCGACTTCCGGAGTCGATAGATGTCCAGTCTACGGAGTGTTTTCCTTGTCGCCTCGCCGCTTCTCTCGTTCCTTTTTCACGGGTACACGTCGTTTTTTTTTTTGAAGGGTGAGCGATTTATTTCATTAGCTGAGCGTCCATTTTCATCAACGTCCTTGTATGCGGTGTTTTGTTCCTGATGAGCTATTCTTACTTCTCTTTTTTGTTTATCCTTCTTTTTCGGGGGGGGGGGGGGGGGGGGGGGGAGGAGGTTAGGGGGGAGGTGAAGACGCTAACGTCAGCCATCCTTTGTAAGCCATTTGCGCAGTCTAGAAAGCTGTTTGCGCTTTTCAGAGACTATGGGAGCGGCTGAAGTTCAACCAGACTCCATTTTCATTTTTATTTATTTATTTTAAAGTATCAGGTGTTTGGTTAAAAAAACATAATAACATTGGAAACAGCACTATGAATAAACGATAAAAAATGTGTTTTCTAACATTTGGATGTAAGAGAACGCAATCAACTATTGACGTAAGTTATGAATTAAAATCATTATATTACCGCGATGATTTAAAAATAAATTGCATAAACGTTGTTTAAACGTTAAAATGGAGCGCCTGCTCCGTGATTGTAATCAACGCGCGTAGAAAACGATATGGGGATAGCGCGTTAATATAGTAGTAAGTGTAAGGCTCAGGAACGGAGGGCGTGGCATATTATGTTCACAATTCTTGCTTATTGAACCGTCCTTGTGAATTTTGATTCGCTACTGCCGCAAGCATACTGTCTACCGAGTGATAATAAAATATACAATGGCGTCTACGCCCCGCGTTCGTTTAAGCCATGCAGGGACTGCCTTATTAAGTACGTGATTCTTGTTCCCTTACTATATATAAGAGTGGTGAGCTGGGCTGATTTACTCTTTATTTGTCGCTCTTTTTAGGCCTTGCGAATTACTTTTTAAGTATTCTTATTCGCTAATGCAGATATTTAATTATAACTGCAGAGTCATGAAATGACGCCCGAAACTGGCTCCGCCCTTCATTTTTTTTTTAATTATCAGAGACTATATAGCTGATTTATAAGCAGAGTTCAGTGGTGGAATATTTTGTCAGCCATCTCTGTAACTAGAAGAGCATGTGTTCAATCAGAAGGAACAGCAAGAAAACAGGCGACGTAGTCAATGTAAGACATCAGAAAAAAAAACACATAAAAAACGGAGTCGACGGACGAAGGGGACAAACACAAACGTCTTCAATCAGAGAACGCAAGTATTGCGATCGGTTCGACATTCCCATCAGATTGATGTCGTGATACTCAGAATTATAATGTCGCGCGGAAATCATGAAAACAACTTGAAGTTTTTTTTGTCTTTTTTTTCGGAGCTTTGTGGGTTTATATTTTTCATACAGGCTCTCTTTATTCACTGCGAACATTAGTAACAGACAAAGGTTCAAAACTGCAGAAAATAGTAAAAATACGCTGCACCTCGTCTTTGCTTCGTTCTTTTCTAGTCTATTATTTGTATTTCAACTCATGAATAGGCTGTTGGCGACTGCCGCTTACAAATATATTCGAGCAAAATAATTTCGATGACGTTGATACTTTTCGTCACCATCAACATGCAGGTCAGGCACCGAAGCCAACCTCAAGTCCGTGTCTTCTCTACACGACTTTCGACGATTTCTCCCATTAGCTATCCCAAAATGCTTAACAATAATGTTTTGCGTATATTTATTCAATCTCGAGTTAATCGACGTGAACGGGCTTAATCAACGTGAATGGGAATTTCAAGCTGTAGAAGATAAATTAAGACGGTGCGGTACAACCAGTAGCCTGGGGTTTTTGACGTGCACCACGCACTAGTGATACACGACCGCACGCCAATACGATCCTCATCCAGATCGAAACGGTCAGAGTTGGGGATTGAGCTTAAGATGTCTGGGTTTTACAGCGCAAGCTTTCGCTCCACATGCACCAAGCTGGTGTGCGCTAGCCCACTCGACCACGGATTCCGCAAAAATTATCGAGGTGACAACTACGTCATAGATCATTTTCAAAATCCAGTGCTATCTGGCGGCCCAAAAGGCAGTTTCACTTTAGACGACATAATGACGGCCATCATAATTTACTTCAACGGAGACCGCCACTTTCGCACACCAATGGCAGATGAGGATTGGTTCTGCCATCAATTCATAGTTGTTTCTTGATTTGCTTCAGTTGCAATGGTGTGAACATAGGAACTAACCACTACGAAGCGGCTATTCAAAAGCCCTTTGATTAAATATCCGCTATCAAAAGGCTGTGGAGACAAACTGGTGCCAAGAGATTGATTGAACTACAATCAATATTAAACTCTTACGCAGTAGTTCTAGTACGTTCTAACCATGTCTTTTAACAACTGAGAGTGTGGTGCGGAAAAGGAAAAAATAAATAAAACGTTTAGCCGAAGGAACACACAGACGGGAACGTCTCAGACGTTCCATTCTATATCTGCTCCTTCGACTAAAATTTGTTTTTCGTTTCTGCACCTCACTTTTAAGTGTTAAACGATATGATTAGCTACAACCAGCTCGCCTGCGCACTTACACTATTTTCAGAAATACGTGGGTTGTGTCTTACTTATGTCTCGAGGGCAGAGGCCTCACATATCTTCAGCTTGGTGGTATCCTGAACTTCATCCTATATCAGCCTCAAGACAGCAACCATTAGCTTGGCACGAATTTCAAACAGTGAGATAATGATAATGATCGAAGTTGACAAACTGAATTTCGGAAAGTGTCTATTGGAAGTGCAAATAGAACTCAATTCGCGTTTTGTTCCAAAAGTAGATGGCCCCGTGGAAGTCTTTCCAGACAATTACCGGCGTCGATTTGACTGAAAAACACGTAAAGAAAGGTTTGCTGCTGTCTATACACGTTTGCAAGTCTGGCTTCAGGACACTGCCATCTTGCTGGGCTGGGGTACGCTCGGACTCGTCATAATCCGATTACGAAGCCTTGCAAAGCGTCGTAATCGGAGTATGGCCGCGCCCAAGAGCGCACCCCACCGAGCAAGATGGTGGCACCCTGAGACCGAACTTGCAAACGTGTATGAAGTGAGTGCGACAAACGACTACGCGTCAAAAGCTTCTTATCACTGATATGCCATTTACGTTAGGCCGTTCTGAATTTCTGTTGCTGGCCAATGTCTGAGCGAAGAACTCATATTAGCATCAATATGCCTGTCCCTGTCTTGTGTGGCTGTTTTTTTTTTTCTCTCTCCGTTAGCGCTGCTTAATTATTTTCTCACTAAACCGATTTCAACTTGCCCAACTATTGACTTTGTTACAATTTGTATATCATAGTTTGCTGAGGAGATCGCAGTTATTAAAGCACACAGGTGGGAGATGATTCGATATATCTAGGAGCTATTATAAGATAATCAGAGATACCTATTTTGAGGGCTACTTCAGGCGACTGATTAGGGACAATTTTGTTGAGTCGATGAAGTCGTTAAACGCTTTACGCACTATCCTCTTACGTAGCCCTCTGTTCATTTAAACGTATACCTTCAACCAGTTGAGAGACGGATGACACTGACGTCATCACGCTGCAACTCAAGGGTGCGCACAACAACAGGCTACGTAGATTTCTATTCTCGATAACCCACCAATGCTTGCACCCAAAACTTATTTTCTTCAGCGTGACTTGCTAGAGTTTGCGTGTGACACCGGTGACACTTTGGTTGCAGACGAGCCTTTGTTATGGATTATACTTTCCCGCATTCTCCAGAGTCCGCACGCCCCGAAGCAACCAGCTTGAGGGCACAAACGAAATGGAACCGGCCAATCCGGTGCCCCAGCTTGCCAGGCCAAGACGTGGCCAGCATGCTAACGAGGCCAAAGTTCCCTCAAACAATCGGCCTTGACTGTCGCGCGACTCCCCCACACCCACTGGCGTGTCGCGATGCGACCGCCTTTGTTTGCATAGGACTTCCGTCACGCGCCCTCAGAAATTTGCATGCGACGTGACGGCGAAACCAAATGCAAGTTCGTTCGGTCTGGACAAGGGCCGCGCATCCGCGTAAATAGAGGCACTACAATGTATGCCGAAGACGCCTGGCGAACTTTTAGCTGATCTGGAGTTCGACTTTCTCGGTTACTAACATTCGAAGGTTCGAAATAAATATTTCTCAAATGTTTATTGAACGCCAATGACAACAAGGAAACGACGGAAGATTATAAGACCCCACAACTTTTAAAGTGTGAACATTCACAAAAATCATTCGAAAACTATCTCGAAAAAAAAAAAAAAAACACGTGCCGTAGATCTTGCCGGCTTCCAAGTCCATTTCGCATTACGTTCCAGTTGCGTCGTGTTGTCAAGACCTCGCTTCCGCACCACGTGTCAGCACGCTTCTCTACATCTGCATTGCCTGAAGCTAAAAGCGACCTCGTGATCTGGAACATATTATATGCCACCAATGTTTACCACAGGCACGCGCTGAGATCAGAAAATGTTTTCCGAAACCTTACTTTTTGCAATGACTACTCTTTGTAATAATAACGGTGGTGAATAATCACAGACCACACCCAGTTAAAATGCAGTAATTTGAATTATAAAAAAAATAATAAAAAAATAATGGTAAAAGTTACGAGAAATAAAACTCAAGTGGTCCAATATTTGCGCGAGAATCAAAGGAATGTCCGTGGTCCCGAAGAGTCGCGAAGAATTCGCCCTGTCCAGCATTTTGTGGGGTGCCCAGGGTCTGCTCTCGGAATCCCACGAAAATGGAGGAACCTTTTGGGAAGAAGCGGCACGTCTTGGAGAAGTTCGGGCTTTCTCCCGAACGAAGGTTCGCGAAAAAGCAACTTGCACCAAGTCCTCGTTCGGCCGATCGACACCGGCCGCAGGCTGTCCGGTGTATATCGCCTCCTGTGTCAGTGTGCGGCCTTTCTTCCACGAGCTTCGTGCACCAGCTCTCCGCGTCTTCTTTGTCTCGCTTCTCTTCAATGGTATCCGCATCATCGGACTGTGATATATTTACTGAAAACATTTTATGCTTCGGGCCCAACTTCGTGTCCGAGAAAGAGCTGCGAACTTTAAATATTAGGGTCTTCACTTTTCAGACTTTATTGCTGACGCGACTCAGTGTGATATATTAATTTATAATCCTACAAAATGTATCGATAGTTTCGTGAGAAAAGAAATGTCTATGATAGCGCCATTAAGCAAAGCGCGGATCCGAAAGAGGAGCGAAAGAAAAAGAGCGTGAATTGAAGCAAATATATTTTTCATGTTTCTCAGCACTTTTGGCTCGTATAACCTCGAAAACCCCAGGGTTGTCATCGCGTGCACATTTCTTCATCAATTATGATGTATAAAACTCCACACTACAAGACACCAATAAATCCTAGCACAAAACCCCAAGGACTTCAAATATGTTATCAATGTTTACCATTACAAGCGATCAGTCGAATCTTTAGGGTGAGTTTGTTTATTGCTTAAATTCGGTAGTTAGCGAAGGACGAATCTCGAACTTCTGACCGTGCCGCATATTATTGACTGCATCATAATCAAATCATTAGAGTAACGAAGAAATATAATCAAGAACTAGCAAACAAGATAAATCCAGGTGCTATGCTTGTGTTTCGCCTGTCAATGATATTCACTAGAGTCGATGTCTGCTTATTAAACGCAGAGCATGGCGTGGTGCGCTCACGATTCATGTTCTGTGATTCGTTCCTCGGCGTTCATGTATGCTAATTTTGAAGTCTCACTGGCTGTGAAGCGGTAATAAGATAGTCGTGTTTCCGCACACCCTTCGTTTACGAAGCTGTCTGCGCCTTCGCAAAGACTAGAAGTGAGTGATCACGTCGAGCATGCCCGTTCATCTACTTTCCGGCTGACCACTTGGGAGAATCGATCAATGTATTTTACGGTCTTGAATTCTATACCTTCGTTTTGCTTTACCATCGGTTCATTCGCAACACACCCGTACCTTTCCATTCGGCGCTCATGTCTACCAAAAAGCAAAAGAAAAAAAAAAAATAGACAGGTAGAGAGCGGGACGAAACCGAATGTGTCCTTTTATGGAACGCAGCACGTGTTTGTGCATTTGGAAACGCTGGGAAATGGATTGTCCTTGTTCTCAACATTTTTATTTTTTTTACATATGGTATGTTGTCGTGGTAGGCGATGTTTGCTGACGAGTCTTTTTCATGCCCGTTTTAGTTGCAACAGTGTCTTTTTTTGCCTGTAAACAAACAATGTAAATATTTGCTTCAGATAGAAACGTGGTGGCATGCTCCGCGCTTTTATATCGCCCTTCGTCTTTACTTTCTACCTTCCCTTACACCATTTATAGTGCTCATACCAGTATGGTTGCATGTGAATACGTTTATTCTTTCAAGTTAATTTTGCGAGCGTTTCGTCCTTATGTATAAGCCTGCGAGCTACTGCCTGTGTTCTTTGTGTCTTTACGTGTGTGCTTATTTGCCGCGATGATATGTGTGTGTCTCTGTTGGACAAGAGTCTTCACTGGAGGATGCGTTTACTTGTGCATTATTCTACTTTGTGTTTATTTACCTTCATGTGCGTGTACGTATGTGCGTGTGCATTTGCGTTTACACATTTGAGAAGCATGTATCTGTACCGGATCCCTAAGAAAACACTCTCTTATCTGCCTTTATCTGCCTTTTGTTGCCCTGGTTTTCGAGTTTCTTTTTTTTTTTTTTTTAAATGCGGTTCTTTTACAACCTAATGCTTCGCTACAAACCGACATATCGGAAGGACCATTCGGAGTGTGTCCGACGAACCAAAAACTGATCCCCAAGAAAGCAAACAAAAAAAAAGCTCTCGTTCTCCTGACAAGACAAAGAAATACCACGTGAGAAAACAACTAAAAGATACGCATAAAATGGGTGCGTAAGAGAAACCAAGAAAATAACTTTCTTTGGGCATCCTAGAAACTAGGGCGAGAGGAAATATGCGTACCCAAGGCGCTACGCGAAGCAATCCGAAAACGTTCTCCTGCATCATCGAAAAGAAATGTTTCTGTTTTCTCCGCCTGAATCTAGAGTGCCGGTTCTTGTCCTTGATACGGCAGAGCCTGCGTTATTGTTTTATTCGTCCGCATTTGGTTGTCTCGATTTTTGTTTTCAGTCGCATTTTTCGGGTGTTTTAAATTCATAGAGATGCGCTCCAAGAATAAAACTCTCGCACCATCATTGCCGTTTTTATTTCTCTACGCACCGCTGTTCTCAGAAGCGTCTCGTCTAATGGTGGGTCTTGCGGTTTGTTCTAAACCGCAAGGTTTGTTCCAAACTACAAACATTTTTTTTTTATATTTTATATTCTGTTTCTCAGATTTGGGGGTTGATTTTGAAATGTCTCTCAAGATGGTATTTGGAAGCGTATTTTGCAGAGATATAACGCATGACCTAGAGTAAGCATCCGCACATGTGAGCTATTTTTTTTTTATTTTGGAGATAAGAGGACTTCGTTGAAGCTGCATGCAAGGAGTATATAGGCTTAACCATGTCCCACGGGATATTTTACATAAAGCGCAATGCACCATTCCAGGCGTAATTTAATTGCCGTTCGGATTTTAGCTCTTATATTTTTAAACGACATTGCGCTGGCTTGTTTTTTGATTGATAATAGTTTGCAGTAAACTCCATTCAGATTGCAAGACACAGAGAGCATCCAAACGACATCCGCGCTCTATTGAATTTTTTACTGGATATTCGTGGCTACCGAATTCGACTCCTTCTTGATGTATTCTTACGGGCTATGTTTCGTTCCAGAGAGGGGCCAATGTCATCATGTTTCGAGATCATATGCGCCGCGTCATGCATGTGTGCCTATGCCCTCCAACTCCCGGAGAGTGCGCGAGGAACTGTGACCGTGCTACAGGCTTTCCGCCAACTCCCGAAAATCCTAGGGAACTCTCTCACCTTGGAACCAGTTTTGCACTTCTCCCCCGTCTTCTCGACTCCCCCCGTGTGATTGCTCGCGCGGATATTTTCTTGTGTCGTCCTCTTCCTCGTGACTTTCATCGCCGAATGACTCTAACGTAGCAAACGAAAACCGGTTTTCTCCGAAAAAAAAACATCTCTAGTGCGAATACACCACAAGGGTATGTATGGGGCACATCAGCAACAGCGGTATCCTTAGCGAGGTAAACTGAGTAAAAAAGAATAATTATGAACGCTTTGTCTCTTTTTTTTTATCTACCCGGCTGCAATCCGTCGGGAAATTGGAAAGTCATTGACAGCAATCTGAATAGAATTCTTGCTTTTCCATGTACTACAGGAAGCAAAAACAAAGGTAATAAGAACACGCTTTTTTTAAGATATCAGCAAGCTTCTCTTCAAATTTAAACGATTTTTGAAGATACCAGCAAGCTTCTCTTTAAATTTATTTCAAGATTGCCGCAGGCTTGCCAATAAACTCAAGGAGGCCTCTTCTGAGCAAACGGGGCAAAATGAGTCAGCCGTCATGTTCACACAGCACAAATGTAAATAAAATGATAACAACAGTTAGACAAATAACCTTTACAGGTCCATTTTTATTACTTCGGAGTGACTGCCGACGTTTGAAAACGGAACTCAACCAAGGTAGCACAATTCTTCCGGCCAAATTGTGTTTTTGTCTCGAGGAATTTAGACTTTTAAAAAACCTGAAGAAGCCGGATGGGAGTGAAACTTTACCTTCTTTGTCCAGAGTCTGGGTATCTTGGACCGATTTCGCCAAATACCATAGTTAGGTTTCGCTGCTTTTAGTTTTGCTGTCATCTGTCATGTTTGAGCCTAAATCGCCAAACAAGTGCCAAAGTTAGGCTTCCCTTCTGTATGTATGGCTTTCATTTAGGAGCTTCAGGTCTAAATTTCATACAAGTGCCAGATAGACATTGCTGTTGTTAGCCTAGCCGTCATCTGGCATATTTGGTTCTAGTTTCGGGACTTTGGCAGTTATGTTTCAAGCACCAAAAAATCCATTTAGAAACAACAACAAAAAGTACTCTCATTAACGGCATGGAAAACACCCGCGTTATGCCCAAGTTAGACACCTAGGATTGGCTAGCATGTGGCACGTTAGGCGTTTCTCTGTCGTGCTACGTGGGAACTCCTTTATTAGCTAAGTATGAAAATACATCGGCTCTACTTCAAATTTAGCAAAGGATTTTTTTTTTAGCCGCTATTGTGAATTTGTTAAATTGGTATATCTGCTCTGTAAATTTCCAGCGGCGTTTGCGCGCCCTCGCCGCACAGCGACACAAACCATATTTAAATAGACAATTGAGTTGAGGGTGTATTTGAGTTGTACCAAACCCAAGAGTCATATGACCGTGTTTCAACAGAACTGGGTTTTACCTCTGGCAGGCATCGTACGAATGCCTTTCGCACTCTGGTGTTACGCGTCAGTCAACGTCACTAGAACAACTCAGTTGGAAAAATGCCATAGAGCCTGGTTTAAAAAAAGTGGCTTCGATCCGTACTCGAGAATCGAACTAATGGCGATCGCAACGCCACCATTTCTCCTGCAGCGGCCACTCCGGGAACTGCACGTCTGCACATATCGGTTCAGGTCGAGTCGCGTAAATGACTGTGGGGCCATATCGCAGTGTCATTTCGCAGTAACAATATAAATGAACTGCCATGTTTTGCCTACTCGCTAGAGGGTGACGCTGTTATCGTATTTAGCTCGGTCTCGGTGGACGCGACCGGTCCGGGTTTCAAGGGTGAGTTTCCCCACTGAGTGTTTTAGTAACGTTGGCTTCAGTGAAAAACCCAAGAATTGCTATACTCCGTCTCGCATTAGTGAGTTTTAGTATTGAGTATACTAGCAAACGCAAGCGCTGTGCGTTTTCGTAATCGTTGTGTTCTCCACTCTGCGCATGCGCGAAGTCGCCATGTACCAATCCAAGGCCGCAGTTTGGGCTCCGCGCACGTGCAGTGTGGAACACGCAACGCTAACGCAAACGCACAGGGCTTGCGTTCGCTCACACACGCAATACTAACACTCACTATTAACTTCCACCGCAGTCAACGCTAGAATTCGATGAAGCAATGATGAAGTGCCAAAAGTGCATCGTAATGGCACTCATCGTATCAATGCGTTTGCTATAATTTACTGATCCAATCACGCACAGATTGAAGCGCAGGATCACGGTGCTGTGCGTGATAGCCGGTGATAGCAAACCCACGAGGTTGAGAGCCTGAGAGCGATAAACTGGCAGCTGAAAAAGATCCCCAATTGGCCGCCGCCGTGTTGCACATTTACGACCACTTAACACGTGACCTTATAGTTTTACGTCTAGATTTTGAACGAAGTACCGCACGCAAATAATTTCCTACTGATATTTAATAATAGTAACGACGAGATCAGTTAGGTTTCGTTCGTTTTAAATCCAAAATGTGCTTCTACGACAAAAAAACTCGGGCAGCTTCGCAATTACTCCGCTAGATACCTTCAGCCGTGGTGCTGTATTTTGGGGTTGTGTATGAGCTAGACATTGATCTCTGGGGCTAACAGCATTGAAACAAATAGTTCAATATATCTTTTTACAGCGATCGCAATATAAATCTCGGCTCAGTTTTGCGTAAGAGCCTCCGGATCTGGTACGGTCACGTGTCTAATGTTTAAAATTGTACAACATGGCGGCATCCAAGGGGGGGGGGGGGGGGTCATTTTTGCCTGGTGAACGGGATACCACTCTATTGCTCTAGGCCCCTCTACATCGTTGTAGCAAACGAACGAAGATGACCAGCAACATGACGATACACCTCTGAAGCTCTTTGATTGGCTACATTGAATTGTAGCCCCGGCTGCGCTCAGACTTAATGTAAGATGGAATATAAGCTCAAGAATAGGACAAGGCAAAAGGGCAGAACAGTCTTCATGCAGACGTGCGCGAACCCAAACTTAACTTTGGAGCAATAATTCAGGCGCGGAAGGGATTATTTTTATTGCACATTGAAAATGAAGAGCGTAACAAAAGATATGCATTTGCATTATGGAGGGGGCGCACGTACAAAGGGCTTCTTTTTTCTTTACTACCGGCGGAAGGACTTGGAATCATTAGCAGTTAATGCTGCGTCGGCGTCGAAGGGATTTCGGAGAGCGCCGGGGCTTTCGGGTGCCACATAATGGCCAGGAAATGGCCCTTCTGAATTCTCGCCCTGAAGGCAAGGTTTAAAAAGGCCGTGAAAAACTCCGTTTCCTTAATGCGTTACGAGACAGTTAAAATAGTGAAGGTCCCGCGACGTCCAGCCAGATAGCAGTACCTTCATGTATCTTCATATCATTCGACAAAGATTGAGAGTCACCTGAAAACACGCCATTTGACACGGTAAAATGCATCAAAGGCTGGGGTTCCTTAAAGGACAGAATGAATAGAATGACAGGTATTTGGTACTTTTCATACTTTACTTTTGGCAGCTAACTCGGTCTTTTACAATTATTTTTTTTTAATTTTTCCTCTGAGAACTTTTGCGTCCAGGAAGCGTATGTTATGCGAAATATGTATATAAAAGAAGTATTAGCTATATATTTTGGCAGAAATGCTTATGCTCTCTAACCTATCTGTATGGAATTGTTTAAGCCATGTGTAGACATTTATTACTAGGATTTTTGTTTTTTGACTAGTTTTCTATAAACCCCCCTAAGTAACGACAAAGCCGGTTTTATTTAAATTGAAAATAACCGGTAAAAACAGAAATGCAGCTTTGCTTGATGTAAAAAAAAAAAAAAAAGTTCTTTGGAAAGAAATTTTTAACGGGAGCTTTATTTTGCATTAATCCGAAACTCAGCCTACACTGAACTGTGTTGGGGGCGGCTTCTTTCTTCCGAAACCACGCCGGTTTTCCTCTTTCTTCCTCTTATCGGCATCATGTCATTTTCAAATTATTTGGGTCACGGGAATGCTCCATGGAGGCTGGGGAAATGTCCGGGTTCGTCTAATATTTTATTCAACGTAAGCTTAATTGAACCCCGGACACCGTTAAACACCGAACCTGCGGATAATACTGAACCCGAAAAAATAACCCTCGAATTCCAACAAAAACCTAACCACGAACAGACGGAACACTACTTAAAAACAGTAAGGATGATCGAAAGAATAATGAATGATTATAGAATTCTAATATATATGAAATCATCGCTCATAAGTCGTCCAACGTAGAAAGAAACATAAACGTTCGGCAAATACTTGAACAAATAGATTTACTAGAGTTAATGAAATAATCAGGTATTGTATAGCTTTAATATTCTTCCAATAATGCACCAGACGATACTAAGAGGAAACGTGGACATTGCCTTTATTGAATATAAAGTTTTTTCAGCTAACACCATCTCGTATGCCGTCACAGATGGTGCTAAAGCGCGTCTCTGTTTTCACAGAGAAAATAAACCTTGATTGCCTACGCGATGACAATGCGTCGATAAATTTCACACTTCCAAGTTGAAATGCATTAAAGTGTCGTCTCCGTAAATTGCAGCGATTTGTTTTCCGAAGTGCTTTGTGCGGAATGGTGCTGGACTCCCCAGAGTGCTCCCAATGCAGTCAGCAAGGAGATTCTAAAGTCCGGGTTGTCAGGCCCAGTATCTGAGAACAAACGAAGATTCTTAAGCCCAGCGGTCTTTCTTTGAGGTAAAGATCGACTTGTACCAATCGTACGACCACTGGCAAGCTGCACGCTGGCATTTGATCGTCATGTTTGGAGTCTATTGTAAGTTTTGCGATTAGTGCTACGCTTTCCTTTTGTCGTGAATCGCAGCACAGTGAAAGGCTAGAGTCACGGACAGCTCAAGAAATGCCGGGTTCGACTTAATCTCTCCACGAATCTTACATCGAGATTTGTTCTTCTCAATTCTTGTGGATAGACGCCGCACTTCTGTTGACTGCGGAGCGCTAATAAGATGTTCGTTACTCTCGACACTCTGTGTTTTTTTGTGTTTTTTGCTTAAGCTCCTAATGGGTATAAAAGACTCAATTACAAACTAACAGAATACAATTACAAGATCGCGGCACATGCTGGCTCATGGTTAAAAATATTGGCAGCGACCTTGACGTTCAAGGTCCTAAATGGCGTGAAATGCATCGCAGGGTATTGATGAGAGAATTTGTGTGTCATATGACCCATTTGCCCGCTAAATGTCGCGGTGAAAACTGAATTGTTGTCTAGGTTACCTGACGTCAGCTCACGTGAAGTCAATTTGCTGCTGAATTTAGCGGGGGAACTGAATTGACGTTTTGGCCACAAGACTTAAATTTTCGCGCTAACTTCAGCGGGGAAACTGAGTTGATGTACAGGTAACGTGCCGTCACTTTCCCCAATATGTATATTGGTCGCGTGACGTCCCCTGATGTCACGCGACGCCACTTTCCCCGCTAAATTTAGCGAAAATTCACGGACGGACGGAGGGAAGGACAGACCAAATTTTGGGATTGGGGGAATATCATCAAGAAGCATTTCATGCTTTAAAAGAATAAATGTGCCGAAACCAAGGACCGAGACAAAGCAAGAATACAGAAGTCGCCATGTGTTTTCTACTTCGCCTTGGTGCGTGTTGTTTTCGGCGCTTTTATACATTTTTAAACCCTGAACCAACTATTCTATTTGACAACTCTGCTCCTGCTCTTCAATTGTTATGTCAGTGATAACGCAGCAATAAAGAGCGAGGAGAGCCGTGATGTTGAGCGGTTGGTTCTGGGTGATTGGCTCATCTGACTTAGCGACTGGCAGCCTGAGAAACAAAAAACTTGGCGGGTCCCGCACACTTTATGATCGCCCCGCGGCTGATAGAATTCCGGAACTAACCGATACAAAACGCCGAAGAACGAATCACTAAGCATAATGGGTGAGCAAAACGAGCCACCTCTTGCATTTCTGAGACTTTCACTAACTATGGTTGCGTCAGTTGAGCTTTGTCCTATGGCCAAACAGCGTACAAAACCTCGAAGTATGGACTCATTTAAACATTAAATCAGCACCTTTGGGGAGAGTTAATAAGTTAAGGGTACCGCGTCCAAAATGTTAACGAGCACTGGTACTAGGGTATAATGGCCTACTTAAGCCCGACTGATGGCCTCAGGTGCTAACGAGGTAGTTCATCCGAATGTCCTGATTAAACGATGTCGATGGTAGTGTTTGTTTCTGGCAAATAGTTAGGTCACTTCCGTAAGAGCTTTTCCCGTAGTCCGTTTCACGTTCAAGTGCGAGTTTCTTCAAGGGGACCTTTAATCGAAGCCTTAATGCTAAATTTCACTTCAGTAGACTGTATGAAAAAGCACCAAACAGCCGGTATTATTCTCTTATTTTTAATATTATTCTCAAGTAATAATTCCAACAAGGGGAGTTTAAGACAACATAATCCAGAGCACCTTATATATTGTATATCCTCAAAAGGTGCTGTAACATAGAAGATGGTTGTAGCGAAGCAGTTCAACCTCATCTACCGTCTCAAGTAATATATCTTATGTAATTTTGACATTCGTTGTCGTGTTCCGTCGTGTTGCAGGCCATTATTGACGGCAGAAGCTTTTGGTTTTATATCTAGATATTTATGCATCTCTGTGACAGAATTGGGGTTTCATTCGGAGAATCCAACTGAAACAATAGTGCATCAATAACATACAACTCCGCTTCTCTTGTTTCACGAAGGAATATTAGCAACATCGGCGCAAAAAGGAGAAGTAAAAAACAGAGGAGGCACACAGAAGGGGAGACAAGGGCGCTGACTTACAACTCATACGTTTCTTCTACTCCTTTGCGGTAAGACACAACCAAGAAGTAGAATATGTAAATATGAGTTCTAATTCAGTGCTCTCTTTTGCCTTTGTCGTTTTTGCGCGGTTGCTGCTATTATGAATCGTTAACACCACCAAGCTTCTATCTTTCCAGGCGCGGAGTAGTCTTTCGTAACGGCAAATAACACGTCGTGGGCTCGTAGCTAAAGATTTTCGTTCTGATTATCCATTTTTGGAAAAAAAAAAGACGTTTTTTTGTATATTCCCAGAAATATATTTTTCAATACCGTCGTTGCGTCGACCACCTAGGCCCGCTAAATGCTAGACAACTCTTAACTTGGGAACGCAGAATGACTAATTCTATTTAATATATACTTGCTCTGAATTCCGAAGAATCAAAAACTCAAAACCTTTATGCCTTGAAGCTAAAGGAACGAACATAGTATTCTGGTCTGGAAAAATGTTTTGTTGATATTGTACTAAAAGAGAAGGGACGAAAATGGCCCTAGATTATTCTGGACACAAAATGGCGTGACTTTTGTGTGCAACTAAGTTGTTAAAAAAACTGTTGTCGAGTATATGTATAAAAATTGGGT
The DNA here is from genome assembly GCA_013358835.2 of Ixodes persulcatus. Classification (NCBI taxonomy): domain Eukaryota; kingdom Metazoa; phylum Arthropoda; class Arachnida; order Ixodida; family Ixodidae; genus Ixodes; species Ixodes persulcatus. The sequence goes on along the minus strand of JABSTQ010011488.1, from coordinate 199,567 downwards.
TATCAATTAACGCGACAAGTTAAGTTGCAGTACGTTTGCAGGGATTGCAGGAACATACCTCTTCATAATGGAAGTTTCCGCACGATAACTACATGCTCGGGTATCCCCGTTATTGAAGACGACATTTTACGTCAACCATGGAAGGGAGGTCTTATACTGACGAGGAAAAAAATATATTAACAAAAAATGAAGCCTGAGATCCAACAATCATCATAATCGCAACATAACATTCCGAAGCGTCGCGATCGCTGTTGCATAGAAAATTTGTTTTCTGGAACAGAAAAAAAAATGTTTTTGTTTATGTATTCGCTGGTCTCCAACCTTAGATTGCTGTGATTGACAATTGCAGTGCTCTGCTAAAAATATGTGCACTGGCATATCTTCATGTCCAGTTTTTCGCACAACTCTACGAACGTCAATGGGAGTGACCTTGGAGGCGTCCAGAGATCCTAGAGATTCCCATTATCAGTGCTGTGTTTTAAATTTTAAATTCCCCGTCGGAAAAAAAAACGAATGGCACCTAGCACGCACCAGCGAAGAACTTTTAATCGGTGTGGACCACCTGGAGATCTTCCGGGGTCCAAATAAAATTTCGGTTATGCGGTGTCTTAAACGCAATCTGTCTCCGTGATACTGGGAACACTTCAGCTGGGATTCGAAGCCGCAACCTGGGGATCTGTAGGCGGGCGTTTTGGTTCGGACCCATCGATACGGCATACACTCTAAATCGGTGTCGTTTCTAATATAAGCAAAACACACTTCTTAAGTTTACCTTTGGTTCTTCTATGAACCTTCAAAGTTATTTTCAAATTCAGCTCGATTCTACTGTGGTTTACCAATGTGAATGTCTTCGTGAAACACGTCGACTTCACAAGCTACATCTACAAATATGCGTATATCACCCTCCCTTTCATTAAGTCATCTAAAAAAAAGAATTAACAACACGCAAAGAACAAGAAACTAAACCGCTTAAAGTTTTCTCCAGAAAATTTAAAAGAGAACGAACGTTAAGAAAGAAATACGCTTTCAGTTCGGGAGGCTACCAACTAAAACAGAGGGAAGTTAGTGGGAGCTGATCTAAAACTGCTTACAGTTCCATCATGCACAGCGATGCCTGAGAGGGATCTGCAATATTTACTTTCTCATTTTGTTTTTCTTCTTTTTCTCTCTCTGAGAGAAACCCCCAAATACTGCGCCCGAATTTCAGTCGAGCTGCCAAAGCGCATATACACGTTAAAACTTAATGCAAAAACGTAAGTTCAGAACCGTTTGCCCGATGGTTTTACTCTTTCTGTATTGAAACTCTTTTTTTTTTTTTTAGATAAAATGTCCGAACCGTTGAATTGATGATAGGAAGGCCTACGCGCTCGATGCCGAACCTTAATTCTTTTGGAAAGTTCCAAGTTTTTAAGTCTCAAATGTCGAGCATATCAGGTCCTTTAATGACTTTTCACTGAAAAAAAAAAAAAAGTTTCTTCAAATTTCTTACATGGGCATCTGTTTTCTAGTGCGTCGAGCCAACGAAGTGTTTTGTAATAGTGGAGCCATAATCTTTTATTTTTCTGGAAGAAAGGACACAACTTGTAGAAAATAAAGAAATGCTTCCATCGCCAAGAAAAAAAAAAAAAAGAAACAGAAAGTTATCCGGAAACAAGCGCCACATTCCTCTGTGACTTCAGATTTCTATTAGCGTCTGCGTCCCTGCCGAAGTTTGTTTACGCACTTGGAAATTTATATTATAAACAAAAAAAAAATGTCTCGCGAGATGCCACGAGAACACAGTCAGCTTCCGATTTCTTTTTCGGTTTGGGTTTTGCAAACCGTTTTAATCGGACTGGCACGCACATTGCGCGGAACTCTTAAATATAATACGCGAGGTGTGACCTCTACTAATACAGCCCTCGCCTGACGACGATAGCGATGGCGCTATCGTCGTCAGTCCCTCTATAAAAGTTACAACGTTCTCGTTTCTTTTTCTTTCTTTTTTCTGCCGGCCTCACCTTTATTTTAATAGAATTGCATTTTAATACGTTAATATTTACCTCGGCACGTCCCTCCCCCCTTTCCCCCCAGCTATCAGGTTGCGGTAGCTCTCAACGAGAGCATTTTGAGATAACGACATTTACATCAAACTCTATTTTCTTTTTTATGCGCAGGTTGTTCCACCGTTTTCACATCCGTGTAACGATTTCGAAAAAATAAATACGTGTTGGCGGGAGTTTTGTTTCAGTAAAATAAAAACACAAAGCAAAAAAACAAAAAAAAAAGTTTACAAACGCATACAGGTCACATGTAGCATTCTGAGGAATCGAGACTAGTCAATTGAAGCTTTAGTTGCAGTTAGTGTTGATTGGTTTTTAGTTTGCTAGGTAAGTTATGGCGGCACAAACTTTCTCAAATCGCTCACCAACAAAGGTTTCGCGCGCATCACAGTGCGACAGATTATATCAGAAATAAAAATACCCTTTCAATACGACCATACCAGCCCTGACGAGAGGAACAATGCTTAGTTTTGAACTATTCCGAGTACCGCCATAATAAAAAAAACACAAAACAAAGAACACATAAAAAAAAAAACGGTCAAACGCACACCGTCTCAAAACACAGCTTTGTGTTTCGAGCTTTGTTCTCAGACGGTGGGTGTTCCAGTCCGTTTTTTTTTTTTTTCTATCCTTTCGCAGACTCGGCTGTTTTATTATGGAGTTAGTTCCCCAGTTTGCCTGCGACGCGCGTCATTATTTGTTCCGAGCGGCCTATTTATATTACAGTGAGAGGGATCTAGAGAAAACAACTAAAATGTTACAGAAAACGTTCACCCCGTTCAAATGCTAGAAAACGTTGTTATCAGTACGTCACCTCTGCCTTTGCAACTTCAGGAAGCTCTACGGCTGTCGTATTCACGCGAAAGGTGAAAGGCTCTTTTCACGCGTCGAGATAGCAGGGACGCCCGACAGTTTATATACATCAAAACATTCGCGCCTTTCCGGAATAGAAGATAAACGGCCACAGTCACACGAGGTGCTTTCAAAATGAAACATATCATCACACTGGAGACGTTCTGAGATATTATTACTACAGAATCAAAGATGTAGTTGCACTTTGTACGTTCAGGACGTAAATAAATGCATTCCTGAAAGCTCGCGTACACTTTTAGGGAATCAGAATTAATGAAAGCAAGAAACGCGTACAAAAATAGGATTGTATAAACAGCCTCCTTAGGAGACAGCAGTTTGGGAAAGGTGTCTATGACTACATGGATCTAAGCGTATTCAAAATAAACTTCTTGTGACCAAGCGATATCGGTAATAAAAGCAAACCGTTAATGTCGGCTTAATGGGAATGTTTTAAATGAGGAAAGGCGTTTTAACGCTACCTCCAATCCTCAAGTTTTTTCCGTCCGTTGGTCCTGTCCGTCCGTCCGACGAATTTTCCGCTAAATTTAACGGGGAAAGTGGCATCTCATGACGTCCCCTGACGTCACGTGATCTCTAAACGTTGTGAAAATTTACGGCATGTGACCTAAACATCACAGTAACTTTTCCCGCTAAATGTAGCGGAAAAAATGTACGTCTTGTATGCTAAACACAAATTCAGTTTCCCCGCAAATTTTAGCGAGATATTGAGTTCATGTGACCTGTACAGCAGTTCAATTACCGCTAAATATAGCGGGGGAAATCGACGTCACCTCTTCATTCATTCAGTTTCCCCGATAAATTTAGCAGGAACATATATACGTCACGCGATAGACCAATTCCCGAACCAATTCCCTATAATGGATGCCATGCATTATAGAACTTTGAAGGAGAAGGTCACCGCCAATTTTTAAGCTTTCATGTTATCAATTTTATTTGGGTTATCAAAAATAACTTTCTAATAAACTCAATAAGGTTTTAAGAAATCTTATCTTAAGTCGAGAACGGACTCTTGAAAACCACCCGTAGTAGGCGCTAACTCAAGGAACAGAAAGCCGATGCTGACTTCCTAATTAGCCTCTGCAATTATGGAGCGGGCTTGATGCCGCTTTTGATAGAATTTTATATTCAAGAGGAGTAGCGTACAAGTACAAGACTGATATAAATGTCGAACTGGCAGGTTAATATGCATTTATTTATTAAGCACTGTTGAGCAAAGGCATGTTCCATTACATACTATTTTAGGTTAAAAAAATGTAACTCAATTTCCATAGTGTTCCACCTGCTTTGCCTGTCCCAAACCGATGCACTACATACTACATGCTAAGTCTGGCCATCTAAAGTTAGCATTGTTTTTCTTTGAGAAAATGTTTGTTCGTTTTAGGTTTAGGTTAGTGCTTTTTTTTTCAGCTGCTGCTTGATTTTCTGGATGCACACAGTGCACACAAGATAGCTAGCCCACTTTTTTCCAGAAATCTTCCCAAAGTCTTGACCATGTTGACTAATAACAACAAATATCTTTAAAAAATTCGCAGGGTCTCTTATGTTACCCTTAAGACGACAGTCCAAGCGTAGATGTAAACGTGGTAGCGCACTTACGAAGACAGCGCGCTCTCTGACGACGCCCTTTTGGCGCCGTTTCATTGGTACCTTTCGTTTTGGTACCTTTCGTGTCGCCGACGTGTTGTCGCTCAAGGACTTTGCAGCTCGACTGAACGATGAGACATATGAGACTTTCGCCTTAAAAAAAAAACAAAAAAAACAACTTCCGTGCCATCACCAGCGCAGAGCCTAGAGGTTAACTACAACACGAGCTTAGAATCATTATTTGCGAAGAGGTTAACGTTGCCTTCATCTACTACGCTTCTCTCCACACTCAAAAGGATAGATAAAGCCAGGCTCGAAGAGCAGCGAAACAACACAAAAAGGCGGGAAGAAAGACATAAATACTCCAATTTACTTTACGGTGGAACGCAAGGAAGCCACATACCATTCCAGCCAACACGGCGCTGCGAATGTGTCATTTGGCTATTTGTTCCCCGCGTCTCTGCGCCCCTACTGAGGGTCACGTGGAACTCACATTGCGCTGTATTGGCTTCGTTGGTCCGTAGCGTTCTCTGCGGTCCATCGTAAGTTGAAACGAGGCATAGGAGCGGCTGGGGGACTTGCATCCATCTTAGTCAAAAGTCTCTTTCCGCGGCTGCGACTCGAAAAGGGGAGCGCTCGGCGGCGGCAAGTCAACGCGAGCGCCGGGAGACGAACTTCGATCGTTTTCGCAGGCGGCAGCACAGTCGCAAATTCGCCAAGAGGTTTTCCAAACAGGCAATCGGTACGCGCCCTTTTCTTTTTCTCTCGTGATTGGTCGCGACTTTTCCGTGCCTTCCTTACGCCCCCCCCCCCTCCCCCCCTTTTCCCGAGGGGGCCCTGGGTTTGCACTCGAGTTTGGTGAGCCGACACAAACGACGCCGACGAAAGTGCTCTTTCGGAACGGCGTTTCTGAGCTGTGTAGACGATTCACCGCGACGCGACATGCTACACCGTGTGTATTGTGTTATCGCGTGGAAGTTTGCTATGTTTTTTGTTTGTTTTTTATTTGAATTTGGGAAGCAAAATGAACCCGGGGTTTAGATGTCGTACGCGTGTTAGGTGTTTGCTCCGACTGACACCTGGGTTGGCTCGTAAAAATGTGCACCAATGCCAATTGGGGGACGGCATTGAGGTTTCGTTCCTATTGTATTTCTTTCTTATACGTGTTGACGGTCTATGCCTATTTTTTAAGCGCAATTAGGCGGTTTAGATATTGTACGCACGCTAGGTGTTTGTTCTAGGACCGCTAAAACTCCTGGAATTGCGTGGGTCCTGATGCACACCTGTTCCAGTTTGGTGACGACTCGAGGACGGGACATTTGGGACTATGAAACGGAGTCTGTATTCATCCTTTGAGAGAACACGCGCCGACATGCTTCAATATACCTGTTTTCGAGCTTAAGGTAAGTTTTCTGTGCCTAAAATGACTGTGTGATGTCTCGAAATGAATATATGAAGTTAATGCTAACTCTGAAGCCAATTGTCGCTGCCGATGTTATACATAGGATTATATTTATGTGCACCCTTTAAGGGCACTGTGGGAAGTAAACAAGTTTCTAAAGGACATATTGAACCACTTGTAGCACGATACGTTTATACTGACATTCGAATATTTCTGTTTTGATTTTGGCGCTTCTCATATTAATCGAATATCTTAATGTTTCACGCCACAAACAACTGAAGAGTTACTTTTCAGTTTTTTTTTTTCTGTTTTCTTAGTATTTCTACGAGCTGCAGCTATCTGACATAACGCACAAGCTATGTGCATATATTTCTTTTGCCTTGCACAATACTTGCTGCACCTACTATTCGATCGAAGTGCGTCTTTCAGCGCCTTTAACACCTCTGCAAACGATACAGAAAGACATATAACAAACTATACGAATAGAAATTGAACAAGAGCAAGAGACGAGAGCGTTTGAAGATGTTAAAACATCGAGCTCTGGTTGTAATGACTAGTTGGTGGACGCAGCGCTAACTGTCTTTGTCTCTAATATAGCCCCATCTGTACTCACAAAGCCTGGCAGTTTGACGACGGAGCCATAGAGTCCCCAGTCGCAGATTTGGAACGAGAGGATCTGGTAGCACAGAGCATCAAAGAACCATTTCTCGGGAAACCTGGAAGTCAACGCACAACTTTTGCGGCGGCGAGGACCCGAAACACACTCGTTCAATCGGGAGAAGTGTGTTTCGGCGTCTCGCCGGAGCGGGGCGCCCGTCACGTGGCTCTTCTCTCATCCGTTGTCTGGCGCTCCACCTTTTTCCATTTAGGCGGCCGCTTCTCGTGGCGATCTGCAGGGCTTTGTCCGTATATAGAAGGCTATGTTTCTACCTATATCTTTGAAGGCGTTGGAACGCTTAGCGCCAGCGTACGGCGTTTGGCGTTCGCGTTCAAAAACATCGAGAAAAAGGCGGCTAGCTTTGCGTCTACCCTCTAATCCTGCCAAACAGAGCTCGGTGTTCCGACGTCCCGCACGCTCTTATCCTCCTCTCTCTCCAGTTCTACTCGTATAGTCGGTTGTCCCACCTCTAGCGCAAGCTTCCTACTTTCAATAACAGTTTGGGCGTCTCGTGAGACTCTAGCTTGCAGACGCAGCTGAAACAGGACGGAAAATCACCAGCGCCTGCTGGAGGTACGGCGTCTGAAAGAGACGCTGTTCTATTCTCATCGGGACTGTGACAATTGCCACCGAAAAGCTTACCGTCAATACGCGACGAGAACGTTTTATTTCGTGCGTTTTGCTTCCTCCAAGTTATTCCCTGATTTAATTAAGAAAGCTCTTTCACGGCGTTCACTTCTTTCCCCCCAAGCCGGAGTCCAGAATGTAGAGACTCTCCGGCGAAGTGCCCGTTGTCCTCCGCACACGCAACGCGGAGCATTGGTATGAGGAATTTCCGAGCCCGCAAAATCCCTTCGCAACTCCATCCCGCGGCGTCACACCGCAAACGCGCGCTCACAAACACACATGCGGCAAGGAATGAATGCCCTTACATACACAGACATACCAAACAACGAGCTCAGCCTTCCTTTCTAAAATAATTGTAGCCACCCATTGCGTGCATGTACAGTGTCTTTAAACATTGGAAAGGACTGAACGGTCGGGCGGAATATGGATTCGCACAAACGTGTTCCTCGCGTTAACACAGCCGCCTCTGCCGTCGGACGAATTCACGCAAACGAAGGCAAGCACGTGGGAAAACAGGTCGCACAAAGATCGCAATTTTTTCTCGACAGTGTGCCCAGACGGCCCGAAGGTCTATTTTATTAAGGCGGAATCCTTATATGTCTTATCGTTCAGTCGACCTTTAAAGTCCTTGAGCGAAAACCCGTCGGCGGCACGAAAGGTACCAATATGTTTACCTGACCCCTTAGTGAATGACTAAGCGAATTAGATGATGACTCAGCACATTGAGAAGGATGACTCAGCACGTTGAGAAGGATGACTCAGCACATTAAGAGGGGTGTCCCTCTTCAACGCATCGGCGCTTGGGCTTTCCCATTCAAGTTGTCTTAGGAATAATATAAGGGACCCAGTGTTTTTTGTTGTTTTGTTTTTTATCTGCGCTTAAGTATGCCTCTGCGAAGCGTTTATGTGTTCGACGTCCCGGAAATTGCTACGGGACGACATTCACCGGTGCCAGCAATTCATAAAATCTACGCGAGACGGATTTCGCGCTCCTCTTAGTAACGGATTGCGATTTACTCGCAGACAGAATGACTAGACGTAATGGAATTGGGATGACCGCGGAGCTTTTCGCCAGCGCATGGATGATGGACGGGAGAGTGTTCTCAATGTACGGGTCTTGCGTAAAAAAGTTAGCGTCGAACGGGAACCTAATATTTTGTCTAGCGCTGTGATCAGGTAAGCTGATATTGGTTAGAAAGGTTGACGCCCTACAAAGAATTTCTATGCCATTCCGGCCGTAGTCTGTACGAAATGCTTCTGCAAAGAGCCGCATCCTGCCGCCACTGTCTTGTCACAGGCTTTCAACAGGCGCGTACACGGGACATCACAACTAGTCCATGCATCGCAAAAAAAAAAAAAAAAACATAAACAAAAGTGGAGGGCAGGGAGAGGGATTCCCGAATGTGCGTAGTTGACGTGGAATACTGTAGGTTGGGCGTAGTTTGGGCCAATGCTCGCCTGAATGGAACGTTCTGTTTGACCCGAGAGGGTTTCGAAGTTATCCAGCAGCGGTTGCCCGTTTTTGGAAAGTTGTCTATATTAACGGCAGTGAAGAAGGATTTCTTTTTTATAGCACCACTCAGTAATTCGTTTCGGTGCTGTTTTTTGTCACTGGCGAAAAAAACTCATTTGTATACATTTACCGAGCTAGCTGAAACCATTTTATATTTTTTATACCGTTCGGCCTATATTGTGAAACATATTTGCTTATATATTTCTTGTCCCCGTGTCATGGCTCACAGCGTTAAGAAATGCGGTTGGTGAATGACGAAGTGCGACACTCTTTTTGTTTAGAAATTGTGTGGGATTCCCACTTCCGTCTATAACGCGCCGTCACCGTCAATACAAATATTGCCTATCTTGACGCGCTTGGTTGTAATACATTATTTTTGTGGTCATGTGTCTCTGTTGCGCTTTCCTCTATGATAATGACAAATACCGAAGAAGGTACGCGCAAAAAATGTTAAGTACAAACAAAATATGTTACAACAATTACAAGAATCTTGACTCGTAAAAACACATGGTTCGATAAGTGTAATTATAAGTTATAACTGCGTTAATTACGCTTGAAATCACGAGTATGGACGAAGTCGAAGCGAACCTGCTTAGAATATAATTTCATAAATGTATAAATGAGTATACCTTGTGGACAGACATTTAATATGCTCTGTCAAGTTAACTCCGCTGTCTTTTTCATATAGTAATTGACAGATATTTCTATATCTAGACAATGTACCGGAATAAATATGGCTCACCATGAACATGCATTGAAACGGCCCCAGGAATCAGAAAAGCGTCATGACTATTCTGCAAAAACAGATCTCAAACTTAATCTAGAACAATAGAAAACATAATATATGAACACTATTCACACGTTACATGAAGGAAATAAACATTTTGTTTATAACCTTTCTACATATGAACGCAATGCCACGTTAGCAAATGACGTAAAAAATTAAATTAGATAACCTCGAAAGAAAGTTAACGAAGTTAAATAGTTTAATTACATCCTTACTCTTATCGCTCCACTCTTTAGGTAGAAATCTGAGCGTCGAAGCTCTTCTTGAGAAGAAGAACACTCAGCGTATTTACTTACTGACATGCAAAACTGCATACAAACTTATTTGCTTGATCTGAGGAAGGTGTCCAAGCCTCGTTTACAAATTTTGGACGGACATTTAATTTCCCAAAGTTAAACTTGCTAAGACTTCCCAAAATGATGGTGCTTTTTGTAATCCCTAAACGAATTTTTTTAAACATATAGTAATGCGTTAGCGTCATTATAAATTTATTTATTCATATTTTATTAATTTTAGTATCACTTCACGTCGTAAAGTAGAGCAGACGCATTCGAAGCTATCAACTGCAGTAAAAAAACTTTATAGTCAGTCCTCTCAGAAAATTGGTAGGAATGCTATTTCGTGTCATTAAAAAAACACATAATTTTTGTCAAGCGTTGCACGAGGTGGCTCTAAGCGGTTCTTTTCCGGAAGGTTTAACACATTCTTCACCATTTAAGTGTGAAACTCTAATCGAACCGAAATTGTTTTTGCGGAGTTTCCAAGAAAGTAAAATATCCATCCTACGCCGTATAAAGGTGCAACACAATCTACGCGTACCGGTTACTACGAAAACGAAGGGTGACATTATGTGGTTGTTCCGCCCTAATGGAGTGACTACAAAAGTTGTCTATATTTAGCGCAGCTTGAGACTGACAACCGCTAAGAAAAGGGGGGAAAAAAAGAAAGATTGCTCCTTTTGCCTGAACGTGCTGTTCCAAGCCTTGCGGAAAATTGCATATTTCAGTGTTCGAAAAAAATCTTTCAGCTTCATATTCCCAAGGGTAATAAGGCGGAAGGACGAAACGAAGCCGAAGCAGCTTTCATTGGCGCAGTCTTTATTAGTCTTTGATGAAAGCGTGTCAGCTACCCCAGAACGCTCTTGTCAGCGACCTGCTAGACGCAGACAGTCGCTTTTGTTTGGCGGAGAACCCTCGCTTCTGCGCCATTTCAGCGTTCGGGGAACTTGCTTGTTATTGACTTTATGATGAACCTTCTCTAAATTAATTTCCGTCCCTCGAAGGCGTTACCATGCATAGTCGCTGAGAAGTTGAGAATGGCAAGCTGTCTGTTTCCGGTGCTCGTCCTGCAGCACTTGCTGATCACCTTCCGTCGTGCTTTGGCTTGGCGAGAGCGCTCGAAGCTCGCCATAAGCCGAAGTGTTATCGAAGGCGCGAAGCTCGTGCTGAAGTTGGGACAACTGAATAATCTCCCTGCCGTTCACACCCTGTCAATGACCATAATGGCCAATGACACCACTTTTTGTAACGTCATAGTGCCTAGTTGTGGCATCTGTTGATTGCGTTTCATATAGAGTTGTGATGGTTGTCCACGAGCAAAAAATGAAGGCAACGCAGCTCGCGAGACGATGGGATTTATCGTGGCATTTGCTTCGAGCGAGCTGTCAGGTTTGTCACAATGGACCTTTTTCGAGAAGCGTTCTGCGCACGCGCGAGCGCCCGATGCCAAGCGGTGGAAGTCAGCACTAAAAATCGAGGAAATTCGGAAGGAGGCTGTGGATCAGCGAGTAGAGCACGAAATTTTCGCATGTATATAATTGTGTTACACAAAAAAAGAAAGTGGACGGAAATAAAAACACGACTTTTGGGTCGTGTTTTTCTTTCCCCTCTTTAAAGTCGCTTTAGGCACGCGCCGCAGCTCAGAGAGCGAAGAAACTGGTAGCGTAGCTCCCATTTTCGATTGGTAGCGCAGGTAGGTCACGTCCTCGATTTTTAGTTCGTGCAGCCACCGCCTGGTGACGTCGGTATGTGGAAAAGGTCCATTGCAGCCAACGAAACTTGTACTCCCTACGACAGGATGATTGATTAAACTATCTTTTAAGCCACTGTAAGCAAGAAGCGCTTTTCAGTGCGCCCAATCAAGTGATCGCACAACATCTCCGGGTGGAATATCTCCCGAAATTTATCGGTACAAACGAGCCTGTCATCAACTGGTGACGATTCCAGATACCACTTAGGGTATCCGCAATTCATTCTGCTAGTGTATTTTGCGTGCCGCATTTCTGTTGCCCAGTGTGGAGCGGAGGCGATTGGCGATAGTTAAAATAAAAGATCCGATTTCTAAAGCTTGAGCTACGATTTTAGGAACCTCAATTATAACGTATAAAGTTATAAGGTTGAGGGCACGGAGAAAAGCGTTGCCTGCGATTTACCCTAGCGCTTCAAATGGCTACATTAGTATTAATCAACATGATGCTTCAGCAGTCCTTCAGCTTTGGTGAAGAGCAACAAAAATTGAGTTTGCTAATTTTGCAATTTTACAAACAAAAAATGTGACTTCAAATGTCACTTTGGTACTGTTTTATTACCAGGTGAATGCTTCTAACATTCAATTTAAGTCTATATTTTTTTTTTAGATATGCGGTACCCATATTGACCCAGTCTGGCAACGACGGAGTGCAATTAGAGCATACATTTATTATGATACTAGTCAATTATTAAAATGGTGAAGCATATTTGGCGACGTGTTTCGTAAAGTACACTATTAGTATACTTTTACTCTGTCACTATTTATCATGAGGAAAATATTTTGGTAAATTTTGCGTCAGCATGCCACGAATTTCTTATAAGGTGTGATAATAATACCATAAACAAAAGGAAGAAAACCGGGGACCCATGCATTGTTACACGCATTACGCAGTACGTTAAGTAGAGGCGAGCATATACTTACAAAGACCTGTTCCGTGCGGCCTAAAAAGGGATTTGCGGAGGCACCGTTAGCCGTACATCCCTTCTTCGTTTTCCGAATCTTTCCATTTACCGGGCACTCACACTGACGTCGGCTCATGTAGATACACACAATGCCATCCTCACGCTTCGTGGTAGTTTTATTAGAGCGCACGCCGGCATTCTACTTGGGGATGTGGTCCATCAACCTTGCGAAGGATACGAGGCTTTGGTTTTGTCGTCGTTCGCCAAATGCCAGTTTTCGTACGCCTCGCGAAAACGGATTCTGGTTGGTGGAAGATTAGCGCCATCCGAGGACTATAATCCTAAGTTTGTACGCGCCGCGTCTGCAGGTTCGAGGTAAGCCAGGAGCCTTTCGTACAATGGTGCTTGTGTTTCCGTTACTTGGTTATTGCTGCCTAAATCTACAAACAAAAGAGTAAAAATAACATATTTTTTGCCGTGCTTTTCTTTTAGTTTTTTGAGTGTGTGATGGAACACATGTCATAATAATGAGTCCCTTCACTCTTCGCAGCTGGCGAAAGTGAATGTTCTAAGTACACAGCTCATTAGAATTTCAAAGTTTATTTCTTTAAACCCTGAATAAGAAAATACGAGTAAAGGCAATTAGTCATAGCTTCACAAATAAGCAAAACGGTGTGTCGGAATATGCCTAGATATTTTTCGCCTCTAAAAAGAGCAGGTAGGATTAACAGTCGGTATAAGAAAATTGCCCCTTGCTCTTTCAGATCACATCAAACAAACACACGTAAGGTGTTAATGAGGTACCACCTAGATTGGTGGCTTTCTAAAAAATGTAGCTCAATGCATTGAAACGTGTACCTACTTCATTTTAAGAGAAGTCGTTTCAGCCAACGTTACTGAATCGGATACGCGGACAAGCTTTGAGAAAAAAAGTGACGCGCTGCCATTCACTGCCGCGTAACGCCGCTCGTGTCGCATAATGCCCGACCCGCACGGTCTGTCTGGCCTCGGTACCCTTCGACACGCGGTGAAACGCGTCGTTTCACGGCGTATCGAACAACACAGTGGCCACAGTTGTATTCAACAACTGTGGCCACTGTGATCATGTCCGAATTGAGACCACATTTCCTGAGACCTTTGAGGACAAGTCACGCCCGCCAAGCCTTCGTAACTTTGAAATCTGCGCCATCCGGCACCAATACCAGCAAGCTCGTGGAAATGGCAGCGTCTCTCGTGGTTTTCCGGCAGATTGACCGTTGTGTTTTAGTCGTTTGCGGACTGGAATACTGTGAACTTCCCTCTTTTGGTGCTCTGTATTTGTGTTATAAGTTTAAGCATAGGCTGCTGCCCCTACTGAAAAAAATCATATGAATTGATATAAGAACTGATATGAAATATCGAAAAACTGATATGCGACATATTAAACTCATATGAATTTTCCAAAAAAACGATGTGTGACATGAAACTGATATGAAATACTCAAAAGCTGATATGCGGCATATGAGAACCGATATGCAACATTTGCCAACTGCTATGCAGCATACAGGATCACGTGGGATTAAAATGTTAACTTATATGACTTTCATATCAGAATTTGCAGTGTGTCCAATAAACATATCAGAAATACATACTTTTTTTTTTTTTCAGTATACGGCGTGCCGCGCGGGAAAGAAAACATGGGGCTTGGAACTAAAGTAAAGCGGCTTGATTTATTGGCTTTCAAATAATTACGGCATGAGCGTTTACTTTTTACTAAAAGATTCATCCCTTGATCCGTTCAAAATATGGGAATATTATTTATTGCTTAGGTGGTCCCCGAGAAATTCCGTACCTCTAAAACGACAAGTATACGTAAAAGGCGGAAACGCAGAGCTAAGAAGCAGTTTTCAGGTGTGCTGTTGTATCCATGTTTGTTGTGCCGTGTGTGTGTATTGCTCAATGTATATGTTCAGCTGACGCTAGTGGTATGCGTAATGCGTTTACGTGGTGGCGTGAGCAAATAGAAATATTTTTGTAGCACATGAATTGGGGGGGTACCTAGCGCCACCTAGCCTAGCTGAAACTGATATGCGACAAATGAAACTGATATGAAATAACAAGTTCTGATATGAAAAATGTGTCAAATAAACATATCAAAAATAAATTCATATAATTTTTTTCAGTAGGGGCATACATTGCAAATCTGTTTTACTGTAGAAAGGGTATTTATTTGTTTTTATTGACGAAAACAATGTTCCGTTCTGTTGAAATGGCGAGAACCTTTGTTTACGACGTCACATTCCTCCGCGTTGATAAATTTGGTCGTAGGTAAAATCCTGTTACAGAGCCTCCCCACTCTTTTTCCGAGTCAATCCGCACCCCCGACCCATAAATCCGTCACTGGCTTAGGTTATGTATCTCTATTTCCTTTCTTTTTTTGCCAGAAAAAAGTTTTGAGTGCAGAAAATGTTTTTATTCTTGATTTTTATTCTTGATTTAGTTTGACGTGCGTACGGCTCCTTGGGCGTATTACTAAAGTAGAAGTGACAAAAGCACCAGCTACCGACACTTTCAGTTAAAAGTGCAGTTGTACTACAATCACCGGGCCTGTTTTCCTCGTATAGATTAAAAACTTCAAACAATTAGAAACTGAATAAAATATAGCTGTTACACAAGTCTAACTTTGAACCCATGCAAGTGCTGCCATACTTATAATATAGGTTGGCTGAAACGGTACTTTCATTAGCCAGAACATACTCTTCTCATTTCGTCTTCGGTGTTCTGGGACTCTTACACCCCGCGGCACCTCTCGGTGGTTCTAAGCAAACCTCTCTAAAACACAATTGTCGCCAAAAACCCGCGGACATCACAAGATTACTCCGAAGCATTCTAGACGAGAACAACACTATAGCGCTTAATACTAATAAAAAAACTTAGGGTCATGGTCTTTTGATTCCGAAACCCGTTATAGTTGCACGAGTTGGGGTCTTAAATCTTCAATTTCTGTCGTCCCTTTCGAAGAAACAGTATTTCGGACTGTAATAACGCAAAAAGAGAACCGATGGGTCACGGTGCGGACATTTCGGTACGCGGATATTTCGGTATCCGGTCGTTTCGGCACTGAGTATTTCGGTGCGTGGGCAATTTAAGGCATCGCTGACGTAGCCCGCTGACATTACTTTTTTTACGTGAAATCGTAATTTTCAATGTCCGCTCTCAGTAATTGTTTTGTACACTTTGCCCCATAAGCGTACACGGGTGTTGCATTGAACAGCGGGGTTTAATGCTTTTGTTTAAAAGGGTAGCCTTGTTTCTGCGTGTTTAGTGAAGTTACAGCTTTGGCATTAAAACAATGTACAAAATAACAGGATGAGTGGTGATAAAGTAGGTCATGTAAATGTTTGCGCGAATAAATTGACTTTCTTTGTTTGATTTCTGACAATTTTTTTCCTCGGTTTACAGGAGTATTAAAGTTGAAGGTTGAGGTAGTTGGTAGTTGTACATCGGAAAGGTAAACGGCGCAAAAGACAATACCAGTCGCTTAAACACCGAGCTCCTTATGCGTCGAATATTCGACAATGATGTCTTTTTTCCCTAACAAATAGGGACTTTGTACTTCATTTGACGGGTTCGGATTCGACAAGCCGCAATAAAACGAAAAGTATGCGCAGAATCGTATAACGTAAAAAGTCGATTCTGGACCCTGTGTTTTAATATTTTTACATCACACATTTTTTTTTTTGTGGCAATGTGTGAACACGTTGCACTGGCCGAACTTATAAAGAAATATCTGCACTTCATGACTAAGCTCCATAGAACTCTAGTTCGTTAACTTTCAGGCTGCGAAGTATCCGTATAATAGAAAGACTCATGTCTCCTTAGACGAAGCGAGAGATGTTTTTTTTTCTTAATATTTTGTGCAAATAATTTCGGCCGTCCTTATTTGTAAACTTATTAAACACTAAAAGGCAAAATTTTTAGATTGGTGGGGAAAGGTTTACTCCGAATAGAATCCACCTTTTGTCTCGAGCATTTAGAAAATATAAAGCTCACAAAACTATAACTCGTGGCCTTTGATGAAAACAGGGGTTTACAGATTATTTTTGTTCGTAAAATAAAAAGCCTGTCGAAATGTGCGAAACTTTTGAGTTGGAAAAGCGACAGTTAAATAATAATATGAAGAACAAGAAAAAGAAGAGAAATAAGAAATAAAAGAAAGAAACTAATAATAAGAAGAAAACAAATCAGATTTTTTTTTTTTGCTCAGGACAGCCGCGGCACAGCAGAGGGCAGCAGCCCGTACCCTGGAGGTCCGCGGTACCGCGTGTTGAATATGTGATGATATAATATACAAGATACTGTAAATCAGGCCGGTTACTTTTTATTTGAACCTCACCCGCTGTCTGAATCACACAAATATTATAAATTGCCGAACGATCAATGTATTCATAAGTCCCCGAACGAAAATTTCCAATTTGACGACTTACCAAACCAAGCAACCGCCTACCGAAATGTCCGGTACCGAAATAACCGCGTACCGAAACGACCGTGCACCGAAGCGTTCGGTCCTGAAACGTCCCGGACCGAAATCTCCTCGACCGCGTGAAACTCATAGCGCGTCCCTACCGAAAACCCCAGTATAACTTTTCGGTATCTGGATTATGGGAGGGGAAATCGATTTAGATTCTATCCCGATGACAAGTTTCCAGAAATTATTCCTTTCCTGCATACTGGATTACAGGTTTCCGAAAACACTTCCAGTAAGATTTCAAGTTACATAGTCCAGATAGTGATAAGCTATTTTGTTTTTTTATAGGGATATCAGAAATACATATTCATATTTCACCTAAATGCTTCTTGTCCCACGGGAACGTTCTCTATTGTCAGTAATATTAGCTCCCGATAAATCCCTTATCCGTGTACGCCGGTACACTGAGTCCGAGTAGGCTTTACAAATGCTCATGGGCATTGGCGACTCCAGCGAACTATAGGGGATGTGTAAGTCAGGCCAAATGGAAGAATAAAGGAGGTCGGTTTCATCGTTCGAAACACAAAACACCTTGATTTCTTCCGTTGCAGCGTAGTATCAGAATAAAATACGTAATCAAATTGCCTTTTGGAAGGTAACAACCATCTAGTCAATGCGTACGAGTGACACAGTGTAAGCATAACATATAGTGAAAAATGTATTTTGCCAGCTTGATTCGCGTATCTGGCCGAAGCTATACTTTTTATTAATTTCGGGAACACTAAACTTCGCGATGTGGACATTATTTGAAATTTGAAAGCCTCCTCAAATGGTGACAAGCTATTGCAAAATCAACAGAGTATCACCCTCCGTAATGTAATAAAAGCGAAGTAAAGTGTTCGCGTTTTCTTTATTTGAGGCGCTTCGAACTTTGTCCTCGGCTTCACGTTTCTAAAAACAATTAATGACCTCAATAGGTTTGTAAAATTTTGGGGTCATGTACATGTGATTTTTGTGTACAAATTACTCTTATATCCTAATACCCCGAAACAAAAGGGTCATGATGTTTTATTTCTGTGGTTCCCCAGGGCGTTGAACGTTATTGTGCGTGAAAGCGCAGTGAAAGTGAAAGCGTCATCCTATAAGGTATGATCAGAAATCTCAAGAGCGTGACGACACAGTACGAATAGACTACACTTAAGGAAAAAAAATGACAGGGAAGGTGTGGAATAATGCCGTTTATGCAGGACTGCGTTCTAACGTACAGCTTGTATTTTTTAAACATTATTGGTAGAGAACACACACGGAATTTCTATGGATGTGTGTTTATGCGAATTGAAAATTGTGCTCAACGACGTTTGCGTAAGATTGACACTTTTTCGAAATTGTTACTCAGATTAAAAAGTTTTTGAGTCGTAGGTGATTCAGAAGAAATTAGTTCTTCGTGTAAATCAGTATATGAGAGGCGTCACTTTTTGTGTTTGCACCCATCAACAACCATTGGAATCAGATTACATAACGCGTTTTCTTACATTCAAATTGGATGATGCCGTTTATACATTGGGTTTTGATATTTTTATTAAAAAATAAAAGAAACGCATTGTTTCTAAGCCTTTCATTATGATTTTTTCTTATTTTGCTGAGGTGAGTCTTGCGACAAGTTTGATTTTACAAATCTATTCCAGTCTGTGGGTCTCACCATAAGTTTCGCGCGTGAACGTGTTTTGCACGATGGCGTTTCTTTTCAACTAAGGGATCAGGAAAACTACACATAACACTGCGATGTTTTTACGTCCTTGCTCATCTCTTGTTGTGTTGCATCCCCTATGAACCGCTATTATTTAATTGGTCTTAATGAAAAGGCGCGAAAATCTATGCTGCGTACGAGAACCAAGCGCCGCAAGCAGACGAGAGAAAGGAAACGACTTTCACTCGGGGGTTATCGGCGTTGCCGCTGCGGGGCGACAATTTCAATGGAAACGCCATTAGCGTCGATGGTATAACCCATCTGTAAAACCATTAACATTTAGGCGGTACGAGGAGCCATTACGTTTTAAGACATCATATTTTTTTTTCTAAAAAAAGCACAGGTAAAAGAACACAGAAACTTCGGAAATCTTACCGATAGTCCTCCTGCAGTTCCATAGATTTTGCGAACTTCGTCGCCCCGACTGCATGGCTGCTCAAAATACTTATTTGAGGATCTCTCTGGAGCTCTTTGATATTGCTGACGGAAAGTCAAAACGCGTTGAAGACCCTCGACCGCGCAAATCGTTCTTCATTGTCAGGAACACCCAAAACTTCCTGGGCACAAACTCAGGGGTCTAAGGATCGTGAGGAACGAGTTCAATAGTGTTTGCATGACACAGATGCTCGAAGACATGTAACACGATACGTGATGATGGACGTGATGAACAATCAGGACTGCTGCGTTTCCGGTCTTTTATATTTTTTCTTGCGGGAGGGAAGGAAGTTTTTGCTTATAGCATCTATGAAAGAGTCAGCCTTCACTCTCATTCGCTTCAGGACGCAAATATGACGATGATGATTTTACAGTACCAGAGCATGAACGCAATTGTCGTCTTTGCACTGGTGTTAACGCGAAATATATTCGGTTCGTTCACTGCCTTAGTTGGTGTTTGTTTTCAGGATTTAGATAACAGAATCCTCGGCCAGAATCCTCGGCCAGTTTATTTTAGAATTGTATAATTGGAACCAGACTTCATGCTGAAAACACGCAGCAAAATACCCTGCCATCAATCAGGAGCACTACAGGATTACACCCAGCTGTCCGAAGGTGTGCTCCGCCATTTCAGTGTTTGAAACATTGCTGTGATCTGGTGGCACCACGAGCGTCTATTAAGCTTGATAACATGTTGCTCCATATCGCACTCATTACCAATAAAATCCCACACCATTTAACAGGTTTCTTATACCGAAACTTGCTTACATACCAGAAAAATATATTACGAGACCTCTCATCTTAAATGCTCAACGTGTGTGGGATCTCCCATTAAAGCTTATACGGAATATATTGCAGTGTTGGCCATGAACGTTTAATCAAGCTTTGCTGAAGGACTAATTGCTTGCTGAGTAGAACAATGCAAACACAAGCGCTATTAAAAAGGACCTTGTTGAGCTTGGTTCCGCGACTCCGCAATTTGGAAACCTGCCCGAACCATGCGACCGAAACGGAGACTCAAAGGATCTCGATTTCAAAACCCGAATGTCGCAAATGACACCTTGTGGAGACAGGTTTCACCCCGAGGGGTTCGTTAGGAAGAGTGATCCTTTTCAAACTGAAATTCGGTTAAGCCAAACGTATACGCGGTGGAAGCAACTTTCTTTGGATCGTGATAATTGGGGATAGTATTTTGTCTATGCGAAGTATCTATGAATTCACTATATGAGATTTTGTATCTCTCTATATGCAACCTAGATTATGAAATATTTTTTTCTTCTGATTTTAAAATCAGTTGTTTTTTAAAGGCAACCTGAGTAGTTTTTTTTTTATTTTAAGGAAACAAACTCGGATCGTCTTCATTCAACCTCCACGATATCGAATATCGAAATAATTTTTTTTTGTAGTTTGGTGCAAGTACATTTGAAGGCCCTGTTACCCGGAGCATGATGTCACAAAAGGAGTTTTTGAAATCTCCGCCCTCGCGCATCTTAAGCGCATATCAAAGGAATGCACGCGCACTCTCGCTATTTTTAGGAAGTGCCGAAAAAGACGTCAAGACTGATACCAGTGCGAGGGAATATACCTCGAAAGCTTAATTGCGATTGCATACGCGGCGGCCCTGGAGCGACACGCGCTTGGCGGCCGACAGATCCTCTTATTATGTAGCGACTTGTTGTATTTTTTGCGTGTTTTCTCGTAATTAGGTTCATCTTCGGGCAGACCAAACGTTATATACAGATTAACGGCATAAAACTACATCAGAATCAACTTCTATCTAATTTATAGAGCGCAGCTCTTAGGCGCCCGTTTCCGGGATGAGCGGCGGCGGCGTCGGCGTAACCGCGCGGTGCATTATGGGTACATTTCCCCGCTAAATATAGCGGAAAATTTCCCCACTAAATCTAGCGGAAAAATTCCCCGCTAAATCTGGCGGAAACTTTTTCCCGCTATATCTAGCGGAAACTCTTTTCCCGCTATATCTAGCGGAAAAAATTTTTCCGCTAAAATTAGCGGAAATATGTCCCCGTTAAATCTAGCGGGAAAAGTATTCCGCTAAATTTAGCGGACAAATTTCCTCGCTAAAACTAGCAAAAAAATGTCCGCGCTAAATTTAGCGGAAAACTTTCCCCGCTAAATCTAGCAGAAAAAATTCCTTCATAAATTATCGGGAAACATTTTCCCGCTAGATTTAGTGGAAAATTGTCCCCGCTAAATCTAGCGGAAAATTTTCACCGCTAAGTTTAGCACGAAGAATTCCCCCGCTAAATCTAGCGAACAAATTTCCCCGCCAAACCTAGCGGAAAAATTTCCCCGCTAAATTTACCGGAAAAATCTTCCCGCTAGATTTAGCGGAACAATTTCTCCGCCAAATCCTAGCGGAAAAATTTCCTTGCTAAATCTAGCGGAAACACATTCTCCGCTGAATTTAGCGGAAAACGTTCTCCGCTAAATCTAGCGGAAAAATTTTCCCCCTAGATTTAGCGGAAACATTTTCACGCTAGATTTAGTAGAAAAATTTTCACACCAAATCTAGCGGAAAAATTTTCCCACCAAATCTAGCAGAAAAATGTCCGGCTAGAATTAGCGGCAAAATGTTTACTTCTGGAAAACTGCAATCGAGATAGCGAAAAAAAAAAATAATTTTAGAAACGTGAAATCAGGATAGAATCCAGATAGATTTCCTGTTTCTGGAAAATTGCAATCGAGATTGCGGGAAGAAGAATAATTTTAAAAACGTGAAATCTGAATATAAGAATCAGAGAGATTTCCTGCTCCATAATCCAGATAGCTAAAATGTATTCTGGATTTTTCGATGTAGATGACGTGTTTCACAACAGAGTGCGGCACATGCATGCAGGCCAAAAAAAGGAGCCCACACATGAGTGACCACAGGTGCGGCTACAATAAGAATAAAAAGACGCACTAAACCAAAAAAAAAGCAAAACGACGGAGGCGAATTACAAGTTTAAGGAAATATAGTAGTGGAGTATCTTTTTTTTTTTTTCCAAATACAGTATATATCCAACAGAAGCCTGTAGCACGCCAGGCAGCGTGCCTGCCATTCGTTTTGAACAGTAGGTTGCTTAACGCCGACAGACCTCCTACGTTTTCTTAGACAGGTGCGATTAATCAAGCCTATCCACACTTGTTTGCGATGGTAAATAAATGTAAGAAGATGCAATTTTAGCAGTCCAAGCATTACCTTAGTATTTGCACCGATATTCGCAATAGCTAAACAAAATCGATTTGGTTCAAACAAGACCGTTTTTTTTGTGAATGATTGATGAGGGTGCACAACTAACTTCACAGATCATATCATTATTTTGATATATACCAATGTGGGTTCCAGGCAACTGGATATTGAAGGTGATGCAGGGGAAAATTTAGATATTCCAGTGATACTTTCAATGTATTTGTTTTTCTATCGAATGTTAAAAAAATGTTGCACGATAAAAACGTTTGTGCGTTTAATTTATCGTAGAGCATTTGATAAACAAAGAAATACGATGAATACAAGCGAATTACGGGGCCACAATAACTCCGCCGAGACAATTATCCTCCGAAGTGACCACATTCGTCTAGCACCAGTCTCAAGAATGTAATATTATCAATAATATCACAGGAATCCAGGAAACTAATTTTTGCAGAAAATGTCTGGTTAAATCTAAATCATAATGCTCCAACAAAACAATGCACAAAATTATTTATTTTTATCCGCCACTTTTTTTTTTTACAAAGCACAAATTATGTTTGCGAAAGTGTAGACTTCAACTGTACAGCTGGTTTCTTAAAATACTTATTTTTTACGTACGGTCTAAGATTGGAATTAGCTACCCTTTAATATAATTTTGAATTGTTTCAAATTACTGTTATTTTATTGATTGTTAAGGAAATGCCATTATTGGTTTAATTCCTCTGTGTAATTGTTTTATATATAAGTGCTTAAGAGGCTGTGTGTTTGTATTTAATTCGCTAAATATTCCTGCGTATAGTTGTGTGAACGTTGGTGAACATTTTTATGCATGTACTTCTAACTTCATACAATTACTCTCTCTGAGAACTGAGGTTAAATTTATGAAATAAACAGACCGCCACTTGCCGCTGCCCAGATAAATATGGCAAGTTCTTAAGTTGCCGTATGCATGCACGTATTCGCATAATTTCTTATAACGCATGTATCAGTTGTAACAGTGTTGGAGTTGGTCGAAACACACTTTGAATTCATAAAACTTCTGACGACTGGTAAATTTTCCATTTAACTTAAATATCAGGGTGGTGGTGTACACCCAGCTTTTGAAAGACCTATGAAGATAAATAATTAATTGAAGTTAGTCATTTGGCGGTCCACAAAATAATTGCACCAGAAGTTATCTAAATGTATTATTTTTATCGCCCTGATGAACACGAGTAGTGACGTCAAAGGGAAAGAGCTGAACGCTTTGAGCCATGCCTTTTTTTTTCTGCTGGAATTGTAAAATTTAACTAGTGCATTCATGGAGGCCATTTTTTTTCGAAATATAAGTTCTGCGGTAATGCCAGCATAATTTAACAGCTTAGCAGTTCAGTATATTTTACAGTCATGTAAAGTGACATATGAATCAACCCTATCATGTTTCGTCCAAGAGCTCGGTTTCTTTTTAAAGCTACGCTTCCGACCGGCTGTAAAATACTGGGTCGATTCAAAGCATTTAGTTCACATGCCTCTTACATTAGAGACCTAGAAACCAATAAAGCACAGATCCAGAGTAGTTTTTCTGTCTCTGCCAGGGTATACACCAATCGGTTTCACTTTCTTTGTTTGATTTCCTGTAGAGGTAAAAATAATTTTGGCCCTGAAATTATGTATTTTAATCTTTACTTTATGTTTAAAAATATCAAAATGTTTCAATAAAAAAAACATTCGTTTAGCGTAGAGGTCACGATGATATATGTGAAAAGCAGTGTCGGAAGTACTCCAAGTACATTCTACTTAAAGTACTACTTCAAGTAGGTTTAGAAAACTTCTACATTACTTGAAGTACATTCTCTTACTATGTACTCGTACTTTACTTAAAGTAACTTTTTCTGGTACTTTCCGAGGAAAGTACGTTTGCCGACTTCAAAGTATATACCCAAATCTGGTTTTGTTAAATTTGTATCACAAAATGATGCTTTGTCAACTCCGAAGAAATACTGGAAGGGATATACAACTCTAACCAGAAACGTGAGCAGACGACGCATCGCTACGTTTGTTTCGGGGGTGGCTTTCCCCTATAGTTTTTTGAACTCCCGCTACATCTCGCTCGGTCAGCGCAAGCGAGGAGGTTTAGAATATCGGGAGAGCAAAATTAATCATAATGGAGCATCTGAGACTGTTGTGCGGAAAAATTAAAATTTCAGGTCGAAGAAAAAGACAACAGAGAATAACGTCACAATGTTTTGGGACATTCTTTTTGTCTTTACCTTCGACTTGAAAGTTCTTCAATTTTTTCGCACGACAGTCTCAGGTGTCACATTATGATTAATTATCACCAGATCGCTTGCGCAATCACTGTTTGTTTCAATAAGGAGAGGACACTCCACTATAAGAGGATTGCTTGCGGAAGCTACGGGACTGACGTCATGCTCACTCCTAGTAGATTTAACCCCCATAGGTGCAACAATCCAGTGCTAGCGGCGCCAAATTCAAAAGAGGGACTTCTGAATTTGGCTCCATTCCTGAAATTAACTACTCTGTGGTCACTTGGCTTTATCAAATATTCGACGCTGTTTTTGAAAATAGGTCATGTCCCCCTGATTACCCCTGGGCGATGCATATTAGTTAAAAAAATCACTGTTTAGTAAATGAAAGGACATCATGAAAGATTCTGTTAAAATAAGAGTACCTTACTTTGAAAGTACATTGCATTTATAATACTTTAATTCAAGTACATTGCACCCAGTGTACTTACTGGTTTACTTGAATTACATCACTTCTCATTAACTTTGTACTTTACTTGAAGCACGTTATAACTGCACTTTACCCAACACTGGGGAAAAGTAAGTTGTTCGTTTCGTTTAAACTATTTTGGAAACAGTTTTATGTGTTTCTTACTATGTACAAAATATTATACACAACGGCATTTATATATGGACATCAAGAAGACCTTCATTTGAACAACGAATATCAGAATTAGGTTATAATTTTCAATCCTGCAATAAAAAATCGCTCTCAATAAGCAAGGGCACGGAGAAGACGACGTATGTCATAAGTCTACGGGATATGCACCGATATCTGCTGTATCAAAGGTTTAGAGCAAACCATCTGGTTTGCTCTAACCAGCGCATAAAAAGAGAGCCGACCCTCGCATGATGACGTTCAGGCTGGTGTTCAAGCATTTCACATTTTTGCAGTCATCACACAAGATAACAACTGCCTTTCTGGCCGTAAGCCGTTCTTTGCCAACGCGGCCCTGACCGTTTGAAGGACACGTATGTGGGTCAGCACTGCTACGTACGCCAGCCGGCTCTGAAACGAGATGCCAGGAGATATCATGATGCCAAAATATCACATCTCAGAGACTACATCAGTATGTCCCTCTGTGTGCGAGCGTCATAATCAATGGTGTCATTCCCTGCTGAAATCTCAAGGAGCTCGTCTGACACGAGATATCTCTGAAAGCGTGTAGTGTAGCGTGGTCTAGTCTTGAAAAGATGAGAAAGGCGATAGTACATGACCGAATTCACTAGGTCACCGAAAAGCTGGTGTCGTGCGTCTCTGACTGCCTTTCACGCGCTTTCCAAGCAAATACAGTTACAAGGCCACTAGCGCATTAAGAAACACGTTTATTACAAATGAAACACTGTACTTTCTGAGAAAAAAGAGGAGTTCGCAAATGAGTTATGGTTTCTGCATGACATTTACTTCAGCTGATAATGTACAAGCATCTTCCTTTGGTGATCTCCAAAGAAGCTTTTATTAGCTTGTAGGAAATGGACAATTTGAGGGAAACACCTTTTCTTGGATATATGCATTCGCTTTTAAACTCTGCAATAAAATATTCTTAATATACTAAAGTCAGCATGAAACGTTTCTAATGTTATAAATGAGGAACGATGTCCATAGTTTCAAAGGACTACACCCTGGGGGAATAAATAATTTACATATTTTGGCGTGCCTAAAGGAGATATCTTTCTCACTTGATTTATGCTGGGCAGCAGCAGAGGTCGCGATGCTGCACACTGGAGTTTCATCTATGTACTGCCAGAAAATAATATACGTCTACTTCTTCCTTTGTGTATCCGTCTATCGTGGAGACGCCGGTAAATGAAGGTCCCTCCTTTGACTGATATTTTAACATCATTTTTTATATACGCAGAATAAATGGATGTAATCAAATAGCGTCTCTCCTTTTCAGAAAACGGTGTTTGTCTTCATGGATTCGCGGGATCCGGTGGCTACAGGATACTCAATAAAAATGTAAAATAAAAGCGCTACGATCATTATATTATTCTAACGCTGAGATGTGAAACGTAGACATCTTTCTACGGAATGAAATTATAATCCAAATCTTACGCACTGATATTGCATTCTTGGTTTGCCGCCGTCCAAAACACGTTAAGATGGACACAGATTTTGGCTATAATTTATAGTGTTAGCGTCTTTATTGTCAATGAAGAGAGAAAAAATGATATTAAGATTAAGATTAAACTCTATAATGTCAACGTATATCCTGTGATAAAAAATAAAGGAGTTAATATAATTTTGTGGCATCCCCGTTTAAAATATTAATAT
Source organism: Ixodes persulcatus (assembly GCA_013358835.2). Lineage (NCBI taxonomy): Eukaryota > Metazoa > Arthropoda > Arachnida > Ixodida > Ixodidae > Ixodes > Ixodes persulcatus. Next base: position 172,766 of record JABSTQ010011488.1, on the reverse strand, counting down.
CGCTTCCGAGAAAGACACACTGCAACAGGCGTTTGCGGTACACCATATCGCTTCCGCAAACACGCGGGGACTGCATATTAAAAATGTTTATTTACATAATAACCGTAGACTCGTGAAGTGCCGCGAATCAAGGAGTGCCAATGCATTGCTGTGCTTCAGACCGTACCAGCCAGTCTCTTCGAGTCTCTTAAGTGAAATTCCGACCTATTGTGAATGCATTTTTTGAGTTTAAATTTCGAAGAACTACATAATTTCTGCAATGCGTGGGTGTCCCTTGTCATGTCCAGGTCCCCTTACTTCACGTATGAACATTCATAATGTTTCCTGTGTCGTACAGTTCCTCTCTTTGATATTGCTCACGCGTTTATCCTTCGACTAGAACCGCAATCTTCGTGGCTCATGTTTCTACCTGACAACAAAGATCACAGACGAAAATGTTTAGTTGGGCTAGTTGGTTCATGACTGGATAGAAGCGCCGAAGGACAGGGACAACGTGAAGGAGGTAACGACAACACAGAGCGCCCCGTGTTTTCGTTAGCTCCTTCACTCTATCCCTGTCCTTCGGTGCTTCCATCCAATCACGGACAAGGCAGTTGGACACCTTGGTACATTCTGAATATATCGGTACGGTGTATTACGAACCACACGCTTATGGTATGTATCAAAGTGTGTAAAAAGCATCTGTCAATGATTTAAATACTTGGTATCAATATCTTCTTAATACATGATACATTCTGGTCCTGGAGCATATCATGACCTTTGTGAAAGCGCTCTGTATCCCGCTAAGAAAACATGCGACGTCGTTGTGTCTATAGCGCTATAACATTTGCACAAAGCGTCGTAGTGCTTCAAAGTTTCAGTTCCAAAATAAACGAGGAGCTGTATGAAAACGTATTACAACCCCCAACCCCTTTTTAATATATATAATGCCCTTGTCACTGTCGAAGGAAGTTATTATTTTGCAGTTACGGTTTGGTTGTTGTTCTGAAATATCAAAATTTAAATAAAACAATTCATCACTTGAGAAGATAATTTATATATATATATATATATATAACTTCTTCAGTGATGTTGCAGGGGCTACTGGTGTCGGTTACCTATGCCACCTCACTCAATCGAAACAAAATTACCCTTTTGATTTCTATCACGTACGCAAAATAAAATAAAAAGATACATTTCTCGTTTTTGAATAATTCTTGCACATTCAAGGCACAAATAATCTCTCCGATATAAGTGGCATGCCAATTGCCGGTCCTTATATCAATTAATTTAAGTCCAGTCTTTCTTAAACTTACACCATCTCTAAAAAAATATAAAACGAGTCAATATATTTACCTCTACAGATACAAAGTAGATACAATTATTAGTAATTTAGCAGGACGCATACCCTTATGTAAGAAAGGTTCGTAACCTGAACAGTCCATTGACAAAATGGTACTAGTGTCACGGTCGACGTGTCGAACTTAATACAACATAGACAAGAACTGGAACTAGCATTTGGATGTCAGAGTAATTACTTTCATATAATTAAATGACATCACCTTCCAGAACTTTGTGACAACCCTAGCCTGGATAAGGGACTATATTATTTGGAGTACATTCTGGGTATCATATTTTAGCAGTTTCAAGTGCGTATCTGATGGAGGTTCAGAAAAGTTTAGTCTACGCACAAACGCAAAAATGAAATCTGATGATTAATCAATTATATTCCCGTTGCTAAGTGATCCCTATGAACTCATAGAGTACGAATGAGAAAATTAACATACAATGTAAATTTTGCAAATAGACTCGACACTTTATGATTTTGTAGAGGTTATAAGTTATTTGACGATGAGTTACACTGCGTATAAAACTGAGTGATATATAAAGTGGGTAATTTGATTTAAGGATAATAGGCAGGAATGCCGAAAACACTACACAAATGACAACTAATTATTGACTAACGAATTTAGCGAGGTGTTTACTGATATTTTATAACCACTTCCACTCTTGAATCCTTACTTCGTGTTATCCTCTATGCATGGTTCTACTGAAATCATTGAAATCGCACGTGAATCCTACCCCATGGAATGATGTAAAAACCCTTAACTAGCTTACCTTTCAATCAATAGCAGCTCAACGTGTGAGGAACTTCCTTCTTTGTCAAAAATTTCAGTCTTTTTTTTGATAGTTTTTGTAGTCTGCCAATTGCTACATGCGTAGGAATAACTCTAATGTTCTGGAAGCAAAGTTCGCACAAGGCTCGTCCTCAAGATCGTCCTGAAATCTTCACGGGTGCTGCTTTTAGTACCATATAAATCGCACAAGCTTCCACAAAACCACACTGACACGTGACAGTCCAACCCGCTCCGGTTCACCACGTGCGTTTTCTTCGCGACGTGTAGCATATCGTCGCGTGCACGAATCCAGCGACAAAACAGACCACCGTGGAACAAGTAAAGAAAAAAGTTACTCACGGCGTGGCGGCGAAGCTTGGGCGTGAAGCGCCGGGGACGACGACAAAAAACCAAGCGCTGTTCCTTTCCTTCTTCCAGGGAGCAGCCAAACACACACAGAAGGGCACCAAGTCTCCGAGCTCGACTGATCCGTCGGCCTCACACCGACCGACTGTAATAACAAGCCGAGCCGGATGCGAGAGAGCCGGACGTCTCGTCACGTGACACCGTGCCAGCCAATCGCGTCGCGCCGATCGACCCGTGACGTCATAGCTTGCGCGTTGGATGGGAGGTTTGGTTCGGAGGAACACGTCAGGGGACCGCTGTTGGAAGTGTCCTAGGCGTGGTGTTGGGAAAGAAAAACAAGAGCGACGGGAACGTGGGGGGCTCGAAGTACTGGCTGGCTCGATAATAAAACAAAGAAACAAATAAATAGGAAGATAAAAGGAAAGTCCGACAAAGTTTACGGGTTATTTCGTTTGGGGACCCTTGTTTGAACTCGGCATGTAGTTTTAAGTCGATTTTTGTTTTCCGTTCCCTGTTTTTTGCGTTCTACGAGTGTATCTGCTTATGTTTTTTGCAAGTGCGATGCGGACTTGGGGGTATGCCGACTCGGTGGGAAAACTCGATGTGGTTTGCTGGGTGCCGTGGAAATTGCCGGGTGGAAACTAGATTCCAAGGAATTTTGCTACTCCAGAACTCGAGCAGTCTTTTCGGTTGCGTTCGCTGCTACCTTTTTTTTTTTTCTCAGTTGCATTCCGAAGAGCTAACGTAAGGCTTTGATATTGTAGTGGAACAGCGTTTTATTTTTGTGTGTGTATGGACCTTATTTCTGTGAACGGTTAGCTTTATGACAGTGCAGGGTCACTCCTTGTAAATGAGAACTTGCATATGCTGGTCCTTCTCTTATGTCTATGATTGCAGGCAGTGAGATATACCTCCGTGTTTTCTAACCTGGCATACTCGGTAAAATATTTATTGTGATGGTCAGAACATTTTCTTCGTTAGTTGCAAGACTTCTTGGTCTTCAAATATTTATTAACGTTGCATCCATTTCTGGGTGGCGGATATGAACATAGTTTCATTCTCGTAAATAATAAATCTCACGGCGACTCTCAGATGCAATGCTACTTCATGGTTTTACTTGAAATACTCTCTCGCATATCTACTTCACGTTCGCAATCCGTTTTTTTTTTTCTTCATTTTATTGATGTTTTGTTTTTGTTATGAGCGAGTGTATCTTGAAAACAAGATTTATTTGTAGACTCAGGCTTGATTTGACCCGAGCCGGCGGATCTTCTATTATGTTGTTGCTTATATGATGTCCAAAACGTCCACCTTATTAAAAACAAGTAGTTGTTTATTCTAGATCGTTGACTTATTGCTTATGCTCTTATGTAACGTTGGTCTGGCGAGGCGGGTAATGGACATGTGAAATTTATTTTTTCAATCAAATTTCTTTTTTAAGTGAAGGAAATAAATCAGTAATGATCTAGCCGCTCATGCAACAACTATATTCAGCACTTCTAATATAATAGCCTCTCTGGCATTATTTCCTGGTCACAAAAGGTCACAAAAGTTTAAAAGAATCTTTATTATAATTCGCGAAACCGTTCGGAACATTAGAAACAGGGTGGGCGTGAATTATTTTCTGTGTGTTCTATATTTGTTACGACAACATGTTTTTCTTTGTAAGCCAGGAAATTATCTGCCTTGACTCGTCATGGTGGAACTTTAGATTCTAAAGGATTAATTTTGACTTTCAAACTTGTAAGGGCTATTTTTACCGACAGAACGTTTTTTTTTTTCAGAATTTACTTCTGATAATATACGACGATTTACCGTTAAGTTCAATCTAAGAACAAATAAGCCCACACATAACTCCAGGCAATAAACCAAACTATAGTAAAGTAAAAGCTACGTTGTACAAAACGACAAGCTACTCACCTACGTGTTTTTGTCTTGGTTTTCCTGGCATGGGTTTAATTTAAACTACCATTTACTATTCTCAGTTTTCTTCAAATTAAGATATTCTCCTCTAAGTTGACACATTTTTTACCAAACCTTTGTCCCTGATAGGCTTCATAAAGCTACATAAAGGTGAATTAATATATTTTGCTTTCGACATCAAAACAAAGATCAGCAAACTATTTTTACTATTGGATGATTAACCACACTGTTACCTTATTTTCAAAGTCCAGAAACTCATTGGGCACGTTCATGTTTCGCTGATAATACCGTATATTTAGCATGGCTTCGACATGATCGTGGCCCTAGTTGCTTGCGATGTTTTCAAGTCGTTGAGATATATTGCTATATTTTATGTGTAGGCAGAAAAATTATGTCTGGATATTTCACAGGGGTTGAACATCGACATAGAAAGATGCGAAAAATTTCAGAATTGCATTAAGTTACTGTAGCCTAGACGACTATCTCGTATTGGTTAGAACACTACAAATGTAATTGTTGCCTTCTTTATTTATGAATTAAGGACATATTAACAAGGATATAAAAAATAAAATTAGTGTGACATCCCAGAGTGTACGTGATGTTGGTTCATTAATTTTGATGTTTCCGTTTGTATGCTTACGATCGTGTCTCGAGGTAGTGTGTTTGACCAAAATATATAATATGCTCCGGTAGACTGAGCGTACGTCATGCAATCCCTTGCAATTGTTTAAACTTCAAAGTAGCATATCCTCGAAGCTCAGGCCACGTGTTATTTGCGAAAATGATTTGAATGATGGTCCAATCAACAATTTTGGTTTTTCAGAATGCTTTCCTGGATTCTAAAATGTGTATTTCAATAACCGATACACGATACACTGTGAATGCCGACGTTAATAAATGAATAACGCGATAATTGCTCTGTAGGGGGTATGGGACGGGGGAGGGGGGGGGGGGGGGCAGGGACCTTGGCAACTGACAAATGCCCCAAAAATTCGCTTTTATTTAAAGATGAATTCGGCCGTGTATTTAACCACTCATGACGTCAGGCTCACAAAATAGACATCACTAAGATGCTACAATGTTCTGCGTTGCCTTTCGTCATTCTCATTCATTCTCATCTATTCTTTTTATGGAAAGCCCTTGGCTTGCGCAATACATGTATGTCTGATACAACTGGATACAAGGTCAGTCATGAAAAACAATTAGGCAAGGAGTGGGTTTCTTCTTAGACATATGTAGCTAACTTCTCTAAGTCTTTCAATCCCGTCTAAAAAGGGCTGACACTAAGGGTTGTGGAGTTTAAAACATATCTCCCAAGAAATGTAGTTTTGAGCAATGAATAACAGTCTTAAGTATATGTAGGGAAATGCGATAAATTTGCGGGTTAGAACAAATCGAAATAAAACATCTTTCTGTGTTGGAACCTCATGCATAAAATGACACTCAGAAGTGTCAAACTACAACGAGTTGTACGTGCTAAAGAGTAAACGGAAATAAATATTTGAATAAAGAACGGGCTAGGTGAATTTAAAGGGTTTGTGCTTGACAAGTTTGAGGAGAGTGTTTAGGTGACAGCCTGCTTACGCCGACGCAAACTTCCTCCTCCGTCGCGACGTGGCTTCCATCTTGAACGCCATACATTTGCACTCGTCTGAAGGGTTAACTCGTAATATATGTGATTGTCTTTTCTCTAAATTATTTTCTGCAAGAGTTTGGGATGTCCTTCTCTTGTGCAATCAAAAGCATTTTCTTGAAATAATTGTTTCGAGGAAATGATCCGTGCTTTAAAATGCTGCCCTTTTAGAGTTTATACTTCACTAACATTTTGTGGCCTCCTCTACCAAATTTAGCTTGGCTGTGAAAGAATCATGCTGTTTACCGAAAACCTCCCATAGGAGCGTAGAAACTTTCTGGGACATTATATCGAAAACAAATAGGACGTTTTAATTATACACGCTTTGTTTTCTGCAAAACATTTACCGAGACCGAATATTGGTTTAATACGTTGCTGTAAACGCTTGCTTATTCCTAATATATAACCCGATGCTAGGAACCGATAAGAAAAAAAAAAAAAAAAACTTACAAGTGCACACACCGTCCCCAAGCTTGTTTCATAGTCCCGTTAAAGTACGTATGCGTCTCTGAAACAGAGCGGACAAATATATTATTTTGCAATTAATTCGCTTTTTAATAAATAATTCGCTTTTTGAGTCACCAGCAACAGACCCCTGTGCACAGGCTTCGCGAAGCTGATCATGAGAAAAACGAGTACGATTCCAGATCGAGGCGAGAACTCTGGCGCTCACATTTTGAGGTGATATTCGTGGGCGGTAATTGCTCGTGCGTCTGGGTGAGTCACACCTTGTACGAAAGTTGGTTGCTGTAGACACGGTGGTGTAGTAATTTTATTATAAGCGGCGCATAAGCAGAAAGGGAAACGTAGCTTGCCTGCTTCGTTTCCCGTTTTCTGGGATCACTCCTTATAGAAAACTTTCAAAGAGGTCGCGCCTCTGCCCAGTCATGTCGCTTTATCTCCCTTCAAAAGATGGCTAACGTCGTGTTAGAAGTTTCTATACTCTCAAAAGGATATTTTGTGATCTCTAATTTTGCACGATTCAAATACTCTCTACAATGGTAGACTCTATTTAGTAAAGGAAATATAATTTTCTTGGGGCATATTCAAGTTTCCAAATTACGAGAGACGTCATAGTTGCTCAAAGAACAAAGGTTTGGGTTCATGATTCCAGGAATCTGCATTTTTTTCTATGTAAAAGTACTGTGCGTTCGAGTGGTCCTGCTTCTAACTACTGAGCGCTTCTAACGACTTATGTGCTTTCTATTCAGCCGATGAGTCTCAATGAATCCTATAATGTATAATTTATTACATCAGTAAAACACGTCGGCCATATAAATAGATTACTTATTACTATACTTCGCTTCACCGTTCGTTGCCGATGAGCGAACGTTACGGCGCCAATGAGTGATTCAGAGCGACGGAGGACGAAGTACGTGACAGTCCTTACCAAAGGTATAGAGACGAGAGCCTATCCCAGGAAGTTAGAGAAGGGGAGAAAGAAGGGACTCAGGCCTCTTACCCGGACCCTCATCGGTGTGTCCCGGATGTCCTTTTTCTCCCCCTGGAATAATAGCCCGTCACTCGAAAATCGTAAAGTAGCAACTTTCCACTTTCTCCAGCCCGTGGCTTCGACTGCACTGCGTGGAACTAGTGAGACAGACTACACTCACGTGTCTCCCTCCGGCGCCCTGACTCGCTACCTGGGACCGCAGCCTTCGATGTTTGGTAAGTTACGGTGAGACGGAGTAAATAAACGAGAGTAATTCTATTACGAACATTACTGCAGTTTCACTATGGTAATAGTATATTCACTGTCATCTCTTTTCAGTTATGAAAACGTCCCCAACCAGCTGAGATGAGCAGTACGTGACATATAAATAATATTTTGACATCTGCAGCCCATCAAACGAGAGGCAATTTTATTGAACTTTCCCCTAAACTTGCTTTAGAGTACAGAACGTTTTGTACGTTCGTCAGTCCGCTTTGTTGTGAGTTTTTCGTAATAAAGCTAGTGTATAAAGAAAAAGAATTCCTTCCATAATTGTTAGCATCTTTACCTTGGCACAGATAAAGCAAGAGTGCTGTCAAAGCTCTGAAGACGTCGAGGCGCCTTCACACAAACCAAAAACACGAAGTCACGGCGCATCTTTGCTCCTGGTTGTGCGACCAGAGAGGAGAAAACGCACAGAAAGATGGCCGAAGCCGTGACGTTCCGACTTCGGTGCGGTTTTATCCGCCCTGAGGGTTGGCAGCGTCTTCTGCGGACTGATTCAAGTTGAAACAAAGTTTAAATATTTGCAGATCTGATCACACGTGGAAAAAAACGTCGGATCACGAGGCTGGGCTGTGAACGCATGCCCGGAGTGTAATATTCCTTAGAAAAAAAAAAAAAAAAAACTTATGTGCACGAGCTTCTGTTTCGCAGCTCGGTTGACAAAGCTGGCAGCGCGCAGACGGCAGTATTTGATGGGTTCATTTTTTTAGGTGTGTTATTTCTACGCACCCTTGTTTCTCTCATTTTACGCGTCACGTCACCAACACTGTCAGAATGGTGCGTTTTCAAATGTTTTTCTTGTTTTCTAAATGAGGACCTTGCACAGCAAAACATTTTTTACTATAGCAATAGTTTTATTTTAGTCGTAAAATTATTATTCGCTGAAGTGATAATAGGAATAGAGCTAGTTTGCAGAAATGGTTGAGCTGCTGCTGATGCACTGTCCCAATTGAAATCTGATGGCACTCAATCTAAAACTGCCTCGATACTTCCTTCAAGAGATAGAAGAGCCGTATGTTTTCCATACGCTCGAATATAGCAAAAAAAAAAGAAATTAATGTTACTGCAACGTAAAATAGTTTTAAAACGCCTGTTAATCGCGTAGACAAAAAATACTTGTCAGTCACAATATTGTTTTTAATTAATGGCTTCAAGCATAGTGCACAAATAACTCCTGGGCTTGTACGTGGTAACTTGTTCTAGAGGGAGGTTATTTTCGCACAAAACCAGCATCAGAAACGTACACCATTTTTGTGCTATCGTCTGTTTTGTTTGTCTCTATTATTTTAAAACAAATACTCGACAAAACTAATCAGTAACACCGTGTCAGTAACGTTTTGTGCATATACACGTCAAAAATATCGGAAAACCCGATCAGTTGCGAGATTTAGCAGATCGTCCCGATGACTCCAGTAACGATGCACGGTACTCCGCTTCCTAGCATCTATCTTACAGTCATCGTGTATCGACATCGGGTGTGTCGAACCTATCGCAACGATCTACTAAAACTCTCTATAGAGAGATTTGAAACGAATAACTCGTTTTCCTCTGCTAATGCTAGGCGTACAGAGCGCGACACTGTTAGCGCGAACAAGCGGTCGCCGGTTTTTCTAGTTCTTTCTCTTTGAAACCAAGGGAAGTCATCCAAGTTATTATTGCTACGGAAAGAGCTCATTTAGTTCTATAATGCAAACAATAACATTTCGTGCTCGCTAATACTATTTAGAAGTAAAATGCGAAAATGTGTCGATGTCGTGTTCGCGCTAACAGTGTCGCGATGTGTACGTGCCAAGAGAGTGTTTCTATATATTTTTAATACGTGTTCACAAGCACCAAACTGTGTGAAACTCAATAAAAGCCCGAAGACACTTGGTGCTCTGTAAATCCGACCCTAATATAAATAATATTTAAAAAAATCCTTTTGCTCATGTTCTTGCTTTGTTTTGTGTGGTCTTAACCGGTAAAACGGATATTTTTGATTTAGTGACTAACATGAGTATTACGCGATGTTAACGTCATCGGTATGTTAGCTTCCTTTCAAGATACCCTGGGTTAATAGTCATTTCTTTCTTAGTATCATCCCTTGTCCTTAACACACCGGCCCTAGAATATGTTTTAAGTCAAATATTGCGAAACCAGATATCGCTAATTGATCATAAACAAATATTAAAATAATGAAATTACACTTTTATTGCTGGTTGGTTTCGTTTGAAAGCAAACGCGCGTGTCGTGTCGGGTATATTGTTTGACCACAAATAATTCTGTATTATATGTAGCCCCATTACCGCAATGGACGATAACACTTAAAAAGTATTGTATCCTCCGCAAATATTTGAAGCGGCGCAAGGTGAAATGCTGCGTATAGGCTGTCTGATTTTGTAACAAGTTCGGTCAGTTGTTATGAATAGGTAAAACCTAATACACTCAAAGGAATTTTTATTGTAATATATGACGCATGGTTTCATTTTTTTTTAATGAAACTGGTTTGGTATATTTTATATCAGAAATTAAAAAAAAAGCGCAAACGTTGTATCTTTGCCGTTTTGGTGACATAGTTGTAGTCTTTTATATTAGGATTTATCATATATTTTGCATATTACTGTCTATAGGTATGGACGCCCATACATGTGCTATTGTCTGGAATCATTTTAGTTTACTTTATTTTCACAATATAAGGTTATATTTTTTTTTTAATTTCCCAAAATATAAAATATATTATAATTTGAACCCACTTTATTAAGAAAATATCATTGTTTATTTCTTTTTCATTTTTTTCAGTTGTTTTCAACTATATTAACTCTCTGGACGCACGATCGAAATTCCCCCTTTTTCGTTGTATCTTCTCCTGAAGTGCTCACACAGTTGCATTCACCCGAATCGACAGAAGGATAGTTTCCAAAGTTGACTTTACTGCAAGGCTTTTTAGCCATAAAATGCAATAGGCAGGGGGGCAGCAAGTGTGAAGAAGGTGGAGGGATGAGAGAATGAGTGAGATAAAAACTTAATTATTTTTATCAAAGAATCGCCTTTTTAGGCCGAGTTATCCTGAGGCAAGAAAGGTTCCAGGGGCTACAAGGGTTGGGTAGGTGATTACTTTAAGATTCGATGCGGTGATCGGTACGATATCGTCATCATCCACAAGTAAATCGATAATATTTTTTTTTTTCTGATGAGCACTTGGGTCGGCCTCTCTAACTTGCTTTTGTGCAGTTCCAACAATAACTAACGTTCACAGATTTAGTCGAGTTTCCATACAGTGTTCGACATAAAGAAATATATATCAAAATGACCGTTTTTGCCTTATGAAACAAATCAGCAGTGGATACGCTAAGGTCGCGTTTTCGCAAAAAGGTACCGGGAGATCAGTTCTTGCTTTGCAATTTTAGACTTGAGTGAGTATGAAAACAAAGGTAGCTTACTTTCAATAAATCTATGATAGAAGTTGCATATTTTGACACGTGGTGGTGTTTGGCAAGAACCTTCTTTTATGAATACTTGTACACATTTCATTCTCAAAAGCACTACGCGAATGAATAGAGGTCCTTTTTAATTATAAAAAAATGTACGTAAATCGCGCTTTTATTCGTAAAGGTGAGAATTACAAAAAATCATGGAGTATCTTTTTTGTCGGAGATAATAATGATTGCCGCCTCTATCTTGTTAAAAGAAGAAAACAGCACTTGGAGGGACGGCTCTACTCGACGCCGTTAAGACAACGACGACAATTGTGGACGACCCCGCAAGCATTTTTGTTTTGCTCGTATACGAAGACTCGGCTGACGAGGAGCACGTGTACCAACGTAGGAGGAGACATCCGCTGGTAATGAGCGAGGATATTTGTTTCATATTTTGGTGCGTCTCCGAGGACGGGTCTTACAGGCCGGTTCAAGAACAACTTCCGTGCGCCTCCGAGACAGGCACCGGCGGCGACGTTCTCGAGGATCACGGAAAAGATTCGGGCCAAGTACCGACGTCGCGTCGTCGGGGAGAAAGAAGGTTGCACAAACAGGCGTCGCTCGCTCGCTCGCCGCCGACGCATGCGGCACACGAAGAGACGAGCTTTCGCTTTCACAGCATGCGTGCAATGTGCCGGAAAACGCGCCCGATAACTCCGCCTGCGACGGATGAAGCGGAGCTAAAGCTACGAGCCACTTCAGGCAATAGATGCGTCGAGAAAGCTTCAAGTTCCCAAGTTTCTTCAGCCATATGAAACGATCGGTTACTGGGTGTCTTGTGTTTGTCGCGACAACTAAAAAAAAAACGCCGATAAATGTAGGCTAGTGCGATGTCGACAGAGAGGTGTAAAACAAATTTGGTGGCCAAAATGCAATGCAAGATGTGTCAATAAATGCTGTCTATATATTTTTAGCGTAGTATACCTCTGACGTCCGGACGTTTCATAAAAAAGACTCGATCGAGGAAACGAAACGCAATTTTGCATCCCTCAAAGAAAGCCTACGCATCGCAGAAAGTTGGAACTCCGTGAGAACGGGACGCCAGAGGTGGTGACAAAATTTAGGGGGTCGTGAAACATGAGTGTTACGTTCCAAGTTTGATGAGAAAGATGGAAGAGCTATAATAGGTGTACCGACTGGTCGAGCCGATATTGCTGCGTGTTACCGCTTGCCAACAGAGCTGGAAAAACTAACATTCTACTGCAGTTCGTGGACCTCGGCAAGCGTAACGCCGTTTTTGATAAAGCAATAAAAAGACGTCTTTCCGGCTCGGAGCTTGACCTTGAGAAGAATGCAGCTATATTTGTAAGTGAACATTTCTGAAACCTATCCTTAAAAAAAACTATTAAACGAACTGTTAGAGCAATTGGAAATGCGTCTAATTACTAAGCGGTCAGTTTTTTGCTGGTCGAACCTGGAACGACCCGTCTCGCTTGTCCAAATCAGCGAGGAATCTGACGTCGAAAATATTGAATGTCACCTCCTTTTCGTGTGGAATAAAGCACGTGTAACTTGTTTTGCCTGATAAGTTACATCAGTGCCTCCAATCTGGAGGTTACATTCATATATATATAACTTAAACTCATCATCTATATTGAACAAATGTGAATGTTTAATATCCCTTAATTCTGGATCATTGCCTTAATTGACATACCGATATTTCAATGTTGACAGAAACCTGGTAAATTAATAATAATAATAATAATAATTCTTTATTTTCTGTGCCCACAAACAACTTTTCAGTCTCCACTGTGGTGCACTAAAATACTAAAATACAAATACCACAAAAACTAAAATACTAAATACAAACTAAATTCTCATTCTAGGCGAAAGACATCCATTCACGAACAAGCAAGGTAAATTCCCGAAGAGACATGAAAATATCCAGGTGATGTTCCTTATTGAAGGCCAATTGAATCCGTGACACAGGGGATGCAGGGGACATGCAAGATGGATAAAACGTTAATACATTCCGGCTGGCCCTTGATGGAACATGGAAGTCAATGGATCGTAGTAAATCCAGTGACCTGACGTGACCATGAACAACTTTATGAAGAAAAAACAAAATCTCCGGACTGCCTCCTCACGGCAAGTTTATATAATGCAAACCGGTGAAGTAGCGTTTCATAATGATGAAAAGACCTCCTTCCAATATAGCGGTCATACACAATTCTTATCAGCCACTTTTGTACATTTTCGATTTCTGATGCCTGACCAAGACATAATGAATTCCAATTTACCGAGCCGAATTCCAACCGTGATCTAACTAGTGACTTAAACAAATGCAAGAAACAAGAGGGTGATGAGAACCGCCGACATAACCGAGAAATAATGCCTAACACTCTTAACGCAGCATTAACAGTTATAAACACATGTTCTTTGAAAAAAAGTGAACATGTCAATACGGACACCAAGATTCCTTACAAAAGATACCCGGGTGATTCGAGGCGCCTTCGAGGTTGTAAAAAAAAGAAATGAATTCACGCTTTCTAGATAGTACAATATGTTTAATTTTCTCGGGATTAAACGATAAGTGGTTTTTGAAGCACCAATTTGAAACATGTTCCATGCCAGCTTGCAGACGAGTGCAATCCAACACTGACGTCACACTTAAAATAGTTTCAACATCATCGGCAAAGAGAAGGATTTTTGCGTCGCAAACACAGGAAACAATATCATTCATAAACAAAATAAACAAAAGCGGTCCCAGGATGGAGCCCTGGGGCACCCCGGATTTAGAAACAAATTCGTCGGAGTAGCTTTATTCAACACGAACACAGTTACGACGACCTTTTATATAACCAGAAAAATGTATCAGCAAGTATCAGCAGGACGCTGCCATGCCTATCCTACCGCATTACAGACATTGCTTTTGAGCCAAGGGATAGACGTGGGGCCTTGTCTCAATTGACATAAAACATACAATAGGGACTTGCTAGAGGCCTTTTGATCACAGGTGAAAATGAAGCGGTGTTAGCGGTAACGCTTTACAAGAAACGGCGTTACCAGTAACACGTTAGTTTTTTCGGTAACGTAGTAACGCCCTCGTTACTTTTTCAGAACAGTGATGGGTAACGTAATTACGCTAAATATTTCGAGTAAGGGGAAACGTAGTTAGGTTACTCGTGACACTTCTTCACAAAACCTGAAAAAAGAACACTGAAACTTTTTTCGTGTTTTATACTTCGTTTTACCTTAAAGGGTAACTGCAAAGAAAAAAAGGAGTGTTTTTTTAAACAGCCTAATTGGGAAAAGCATGTCACAAAACAAATCTTCCGCGAAAAAAAAAACAATTTTTTCTAGCAATATTTATACCACAGGACGTAATTTAGTCGGAGTCACAACTTCTCCACATTTGAAACTCCCGCTCTTTCGACGCGCGCGGAGTGGCTGTTATACGTCACTCAGTGACGTATAATAACTTTGTGGCGCGCGATTTAAAACGGACGAAATAGCCGCAAACTAAAATCAGTCTCGCGCAATAGATATTGCTGTAAAACATTCTGTTTTGGGTAGGAAACAATGTTTTGTGACATGCTTGCCCCAATTAGGCTGTTTAAAAATACACTTTTTTTCTTTGCAGTTACCCTTTAAGACCAGACGGAGCCGACGAGACAAGACGAGGGGATCCATCATTCAGCGTCGCTAGACACTGTCATGGTGTTCGTCGTGTTTCTGTACGTGCTCTATCGTAGATGAAACAATTATAAACAAAAAAGGCCCAGTTACTCGCGCTTTTAACGCTCCTCGATTTGTCCGTTTAGCTCGTAGTGTCGGCTGCGTCTGAACTTTAGCTAAAACGAAGTACTGGCACCAAGTCATTACTTAAGACACTCATTCCGCACACCTTCTCTATTTAATAATAATAATATTTTATTTCCATCACACTCGATTGTCTTTTCCCCACTCGAAAAGTCCAACTTTAGAAAAACCTCAACACCCACGCCCTTTGTCCCAACGCCAGAAAAAACGCTGTCGACAAAAAAGAGGAAAAACAAGAAACGCTGTTATAATTAATTTATGAATAAAAAGTAACTGCAAAAGTAAGGTGCTTAACGTTTTATCTGTCACGGTAACGTGTTCCTTTTATTTTGAAGTAACGTAGGTCGGTGTAGCCTTCCATTCTTTTTGGAAGTAGCGAGTAACGTATTTCGTTACTTGTTTTGGTAACGAATACAAGACTGCTACGAAGTTATATGCCTAAAATGTGTGGAAAATACTGTAAATGTTTTATACCGCCCACACTTAGTGGATTTCGATAGTTTTATTTGGTACCTCCTGGTCTTAAGGGGTTGTCTTAATATAAATAGATTATATATTTTTTTTTAAACAGAGACTTTCAATAATACAGTAAATCCCGCGGGTTTTTAAAACGTCATTACATCCGCGACCTTTATCCCATTATCTACGTCGAATGTCATTGCTCCTTCGTTACAAACACTTCAACGAAAATTATAATAGCAGACAAAATTAGCAGTAATATTAGGAATCACATTCAGATTTTGTTTGTTCTTGTTTAATTACGAAACGGCAAAACGTACCCGAAAGGCCACGGTCTCCAGTCAAAAAATATCATATGAATGCTAACTGGCATTCACGAGTGAAATTTTAAATTATGACCGAATCGCGTTTACTCCGAGTCAGATGTTGATTATATATATAATATATTTGAAAAGATCGAAGCGCAATATATCCCTCGTTCCCGCTTTAAAAAACAAAAATGTAAAAATATCAGAAAACTCTGGGTGGTCCCTGTGCATATAAAAAGAAGCAAAAAAAAAAGATGGTCTATAAAACACATTTTAACGTCGATATCAGGAATAGCTGTCGCGTTTTAAGAAACTCGGGAATTAATTAACATTGGCGCTTAGGAAATTAAAAACACTACTTTATAAACAACTACCATAAAATGTCTCTAAGAAGACCTGACGTAAACATAAGGGCCCAACTTTGGCGCAGTTAGGTTTTTGCACCATGGCACTCATCAGTGCCAAAGTACGGTGCCTAACTATAGCCTTAGTTGGGCGATCCTAGGGCATGCCAAAGTTTGGCTCTTCTCTGGTACGCCAGAGGAGTGCCAAAGTTGGTGCCATACTTGAGCCATAACTTCCATAGTAAATCCTAATCTGGGAATTCGGGGCATGCCAAGGTTTGGCGTTTCTCTGGTCCGCCAGAGGAGCGCCAAAGTTGGTGCCATACTTGAGCCATAACTGCCATAGTAAATCCTAATCTGGGAATTCGGGGCATGCAAGGTTTGGCGTTTCTCTGGTCCGCCAGAGGAGCGCCAAAGTTGGTGCCATACTTCAGCCATAACTGCCAGAGCAACGCCTAATTTCGGTATTTGGGACGTGCCAAAGTTTGGCTTTTCTCTGATTTTGGCCCAAAGATGCCAGATGAGAGCCGAACTATCAGAAAATGAAGCCTAACTTTGACACTTGTTTGGCGATTTTGCACCAAAAATGCCAGATGTGAGCCGAACTATACAAGGAAGTAAGCCTAACTCCGGCACATCTGTGGCAATTTTGGGGCAAAGGTGCTAGATGACTGCCGAACTATAGGAAAGTGAAGCCTAACTTTGGCACTTGTTTGGCGATTTTGGCCCTAAGATGCCAGATGTCAGCTGAACTACAGGCCACTAAGCCTAACTCTGGCACATATGTGGCGATTTTGGCCCAAAGGTGCCAGATGACAGCCGAACTATCAAGAAGTGAAGCCTAACTTTGGCATTTGTTTGACAATTTTGGCCCGAAAATGCCAAATATCAGCCGAACTACCAGGCAGTAAGCCTAACTCTGGCATTTGTTAGGCGATTTAGGCCCAAATATGCCAGATGACAGCCGAATTACCACGCAGTGAAGCCTAAATTTGGCTCTTGTTTGGCGAATTAGGGCCAAAATGCCCAGACTCTTGCCAAGGAAGGTCGGGTTTGGCTCTACTTTGGCTTTTTCGGGCTTTATAATGCCCTAAACCCCCAGACAAAAGCCAAATTTTGGCCCAGAACTCGGTGCTACCTGGGATGTCTCTAAAGAAGGACCTGACGTTGTTTGTGAAACTAAGTGAAGATCGAAATTAAGACCAGGATTCCTCTTATGTACGTGGATTATCTATATATGGTCAAATTATGTCCGGCGCATGCGCTGAGGAAACATTTAACACTTAATTTTTTTAATGCGCACAATACTGCCTAAAATGATACTGCCCTCTGTATTGTTAGACATCTTGACGGCCTTTTGTTTTTCTAAATCAATCCGACAGGAAAACTAATTAACAGAGCCTTTCGTTTTAAGATCAGCAAGATTGCCGAAATCAACCAGTTACAAAAAATAGACCAGTTAAAAACTAATAGATATTATAGCTCCATGTGTGACACATATATAAAACTTATCATTGTCGTCAAGCCAGTGTTTTGTAAGCCTGAAGTTGTCAAAAAATTCTGTTTACAAAAAAGGTGCCAATAAGCACACTCTCAGTAATCATATACCTGTATCCGTGTTACCTGATTTTCTGGGGTGCTTGATAAAATCATTCTTTCGAGTCTTGACCAATTCCTTCTTTGCAAAACATTTTGTATTAACGGATTATGAATTAGATATTTGCAAATATAGATCTACCGAAGCAGAGTTGTTATTTAAAAAAAGAAGCTACATCTCAGAACACGAAAAAAGGGCTTATTATATTATGTTAGTTTATTGATTTTAGCAAATTGTTTTTGTTTCTTCAATCATAAACCTTTATTTTCTAAGCCAACACGACATCCGCAGTGCACATTTCGCTTTACTTTATTTATATTTACATAATTGAAAACAGTGGGTTATTATAGATGGGCGTTGTCCTTCCTTCCAAAAATGTTCTTGCTGGTCTACTCCAAGGAAGTATCCTAGGTTCTCTTTCATTTAATGTCTACGTCAATGTTATTGTAAACATTGATGACCAAGCGCTGTTCAATATCTATGCAGATGATACAAGCCTCTTTCTTCCTGGAGATGTTGATGCACTAATATGAAAAAACAAACATTACTCTACATTTTATGATGCAATTAATGCAAAGGTGCAAGCGAGCTGGACAAGAATAACAATAATAATCCCTGGAGAAGGGGAACAAAGGACAAACACAATTTTCCAAACACAGCTAGGTGACTGGTGCGCGACCGAAAAAATTCGCCAGGATCGATCTCTCCAAATGGAGAGGTCTCTGGTTGGATACGAGGACCAGGCGAATTTTTTCGGTCGCGCACCAGTCACCTAGCTGTGTTTGGTGATTTGTGTTTGTCCTTTGTTCCCCTTCTTCAGCGATTATTATTATCATCACTCCACACATTTTTTTTTCTATGTGGTCGGAAGCTAATGGGCTTAAGGTAAACACAATGAAGTGTAAAACAATTTTATTCTGGTCTACAAATGAACAAGTCAGAGTAAATATTACGCTCACAAAGCATGTAGTTGGGCTAGTTCGTTATACATACTGTTTGGTGGGAACACCGCAAAAAAGATGTAGGACCAGGTACGAAGAAACACACAGACAGGGCGCTGTCTGTGTACTTCTTGGTGCTTCGATAATTAAAATAGTGAGTCACAGCAAAACACTGGGTCCACGTTTTTTTTTTTTTTTTAAAATGGAGGATACACGATGGGGAAGAAACATCAGCACCCATATGAAAAGTCTGAACACTAAATGAGCAATCCGAACGCGAAAACTAAACTTAAAAGACCAACAGTCAAGTGCAGGGGCAGAGCAGACTACTTCTGTAAAAAAAGGAAGTGAAATAGCCGAGATAAAAATGCGGGAGAAAAAAATACAGCGAGAATCAGCTTTACCTGAGTGCAGGGGACGAAAATTGGGAATAACGAAGGAACATTGGTACGATAATTCACGGGGGAGAAGGGGGGCACTTCGCTCGCTGTTATTTGAGGCTAGAACTGTCGCTCCTTCTTATTAGAGGCGCATTGAAGACTAGGACATATGGGACAAAGTATGAGGAAACGGATACCCGGTGTTCCGTATGCCAAGGGGAAGACGAGGCAATAGAACATCTGGTGTTGAGGTGCACGGCTTGCCCCGACCCTCCCGGAGGGGGCGACGGATGTGGCCGGAGCTCCGGGGTTGGGAGACGAGGATAGAAGAATGGATATCAAGAACACTTTAATAACAGCGAGAGGAGATTGGAAGACTACTGGAAATTCAATACATCATTCAATTCTCTAGAGAGAATTGAATGATGTACAGCTAACTACCAAAACTGGGGATAGGCGGGGCAGAAAAAAATTGGAACTCCCTCCCGCGTGGCTCAAAACCAAAATCTTATCCCTGCCTTCCAGTGGGCCCGGAACTGGGCTGATCGCGGACAAGGTTTTACCTGAGAAACATTAGCGACTCCCTGGCCGAGGCGAGGAGGCAGCGGGTGTTGTTTTAAGCTTTTTTTTTGCCCGATCCCCCAAAGATCATCCTTGTCATATACCACACCGACTTGTGATAGTTACAAAATTGCAGGGAGAAAGCAAATTGACTCAGAAGGGCGAGAGGAGGGATCATACCTTTGGTTTTTAGTTTTTAGGGTAGGGGGCACAAGCTATACTGCCCGTTGTAAGGGGCACAGCCGTAAGCATCCATCCATCTTTCAGAACGGACGCCATGGGTCACCTTGTAAACTGTGTGATTGTTAAACAAAATGTTCATCTGGGCTAGTTGGTTCATGAGTCGATTGAAGCGCCGGATGTCCGGAAGGTGCAGGATGGCTGTGGTTTAAAAACAACCAACCTTGAACGTCACGGCGGAAAAGCAGCTAGGAAAATTCATGAAACGTTTTTCATCAAAACAGGGGGCGTTAATAAGTGTACCAGTGAGCCGGTCTGTGGCGTTGTACGATAAGGAAATATTATTTTAGAGAGAGAGAGAGAGAGTTGGAGGGCTGAAAGTGACGTGCTTTTTAATATTAGTGCGTTTTCTATAAACTTTCAGTTGTGAGTGCGCTCGGTGTTGTGCCCCTGTCCTTCGGCGCTTCGATTGTTCAACGCTAATTAATTGCCGGTGTTGTTGCTTGTCGATATATTCGGCCTACTGATGTTAAGGTAGATATTTACAATGCGTTATTTCAGACAACGTTAGAGTATAGTATTCTTGTGCGGGTCACCACGACCAAAACCAGCCTTAAAATAATATAATTGCTACAAAACAAAATGTTACGCTATATCTCGGATGTTTTTTGATCCAAGATTCACATACCTTCTATTTAATGTATGCGCGTATGAGTACCGTTTACTATATTCTATTAGCTTTAACTCTTCAATATTTGTAATGTTTTTATACGTTCTTTCAATACGTAGAACGCATGAATGTAGCATCAGCATACGCCGGACAGAAACATGGGTCCTTCTTCAATCTCGTACGAACTATAATTTCCAGACCCTACACTGCAGTATATCACTTCATTAAACCGACGTATCACAAAAAAAACGCAATCATAGAACACACAATAAGTAAAACGGACCTTCATTTGCACATCTTTAATGTAAAATACCGTGTCAGCTTCATGAACTATTTTGTAGACTTCGTTCTTTGTGCTGCTGCTTTTTTCAAGATGTCGATATTTTGCAAATTATTTTGTGTCTTACGTTGCTGATGTCAATCAAATAACAGATTTTTGTCTGGCTTTCCCTCGACAAGTTTCTGGAAAATAAAGCCCGTTTGATTGATTAATTTACCGATTTATTCTTCCCGATATTTTTCTCTCAAATATTTCACGTGGCGGAGACTTGGTTATAGATGAGGTGGAAAGAAAACGCTCCCATTTTATCTTGGTGAACAAGCTTAAAAGGACAATGATAGATCTTGGCAGAAATACTAACAAAAGTGAGATACGTCGAAAACCAGAAAGGCTACATATGAACCAATAGGGTTTCAGAATGCTCCTGCGTTGATCAATCACCAGATGTAGGGATTGACGAATGAATGGTATGGGCTAAGTGTCGGGTGTTAGCTTGTGCCACCTTGCCTAGGACTCCCCTTTGAATGTTACACTAAATGTTGTCTCTCGTGAAATCCTCTAATTATAATTTTCGAGTCACATAATGTACGCCCTTCTAGATCCCGTCCACCAATCATATAGCATCCTCTTTCTGAATATAGTTATTTTGTATTCCGTTCGTCCATTTTGCCTGCGAAACCGAGCGCTCCTGACAGATGCGTTACCCCTTCCGGGATAGCCAGATCAAGATCCGTGCATATCAAGACCACGTTGCACTCACCATGGCTTACCCCACAAAATATTTCGGTCTTCCGTAACCTAATCCTATATGCCTTTTTCCTTCACACTCTCGACCTAGCTTATAAGGACCTTCCCCGTTAATTATGAAACACTTGTTTCTTTAAAATGCGATATCACCTGTAAGCGAGTCTTAACCCACTTTCGAGTTCGCGACTCGGTTGTACCCAGTGAAGCAGGAGACATGCATACACACTCAAAATCAAATCCGTTTTGGTGTGTTCTTCGACGCCCCAAGAACACTTTCAGCATGTAAAAAACGGTCTAGCCTCAAGAACTGTCGCCCTCTGGAGCATTAGACAGGAACTGCGCGATGAAGGACTCTTTCGCATAAAAATACATTAAAATAACACCTTAAAGGTTTTTCCACGAAAAACACTTTTAAGGGTGCTTAAAATTGTTTTTAGGGTGCAAGATATGAACAAGCCAAAGAACCCCTAGGAGTTCTTTATCTGCAAGATTTTGTTTAAGTGTACGTGTAATGTACCTACTTCTATTATAGATACTGAAAATAAGGCGCAAAACGAATGAGATAATACGTATTAGCTTCTTAAAGTAAAGTATAGTTAACAATGGTTTTGTTAGGTTTACGTAGTGCAGATTATGTTTATATTCGTGTAGTAAGAAATAAACATTTTATGAAGGGTAATGTTACCGCAAAATTCGTCAGTTGGTTTGAATAGAGGCTTGTCCGGGGAATATAGACAGACAAATAAATTATACAAATTGGTTTTAAATGTAATAAACGTCTTATCGACGTCGACGAAAAAGGTTCCTAGATTTTCAAACGCAGTTCCTAAGCAGCCTAATAAATAAACGTGAACGCAGTAGGAGACTGCAAAATGCTATCGTGTTTCAACAACAATCTGCGCTACGATTTCTGCAACATTTTGTTTTAATCTTTTATTCTTTTTATTGAAAACTGTGCATTGCCAGAGGTGACTGCCCTCGCATTCCTCTAACACAAACATTCATTTCTGTTCCCT
Organism: Ixodes persulcatus; assembly: GCA_013358835.2. Classification (NCBI taxonomy): domain Eukaryota; kingdom Metazoa; phylum Arthropoda; class Arachnida; order Ixodida; family Ixodidae; genus Ixodes; species Ixodes persulcatus. The sequence goes on along the minus strand of JABSTQ010011488.1, from coordinate 150,331 downwards.
TTTCTTTCTCTTCCAGCGAACTAGTCTCCTAGACCACTAGTCCTATAATTATTTCGTGGAGACACCACAGCGATGTTCTCTCGGAGTGAATACACCCAGCGATGGCCGCCGCCGAGGATCATTTAGAACATAAACACGGAGGATCGTTTCCCTCTCGCTAAAAACGACCCTCAGGATCTATGCGCTGCTATTTTCTGCCGTTCCGTCTCGTTGTTTGCGTAGCCGTGTGTACGACGAAAGGATTCTTGGCAGCGCTCACAATTGTCGGCGAACGAGAGCTGAAAGGGCGGGTGGCGTGTGTGCTGCGTACCAACCAGGCGACTCGCGTGTGCAACGATGACCTCCGCAGGTTGTAGGAAGTCGTATATTAGTACGCTGGCAACGATGTTGCCGGTGTCTTTTGTCCGCCTCTAGTGTTTCGTGCGTTATTGCAAATAAAAAAGAACGCAAGTTTTTTTGTTTTTTTTCTTAGTTTATAGTGAGTGTCGCAACGAGTTTCCAAGATTAATTTTTGTACCGAAACGCGGTGTTTTTTTTTTTTTTTAAGTGGTGGTATTTTATTTTAGTATAGAGTACACGCAATATTATGAATAGGCACTCTTCAAATATGCACTGCGCCGTTGAGCAGATTGAACGAGGATATTTTCGACAAACCCTGTCTGGTTGCGAGAAAAGTTAAATATCGTCGAGCCGAGAAACATTCCAGCAACGCAATACACAGCACAAGAACGAAGTGCGCAAGCTCGACCACGAGCCCAGCGCCGCCGCGGCTCACTGCCATGTCCACGACCATCCGATCGATTTTCCGAACGCGGCCGTAGTTGAATCTGGACCATATATTCGAAAAAGGCTTTTCTTAAAGTCGTGGCGGCACATTCAGCATACGCCTAAAAAACAGGAATAGGTCCTAGGGTGCTTTGCCACCCATGAATTGCGCCTCCTGTCGAAGGCAATGAACAACAAACCATTTGTACAGATAAGAAATAACGTTTGAATTATAAGCAATTTAGAAGAATATAAAATCTGCCGCTCCTACTCCACGCGATTTAGTCAATCGTGATGAAGACGCCAATCAGGTTTCGAAACGTTCGGCTGAATCGTTTGGGTGTTCTTGGTTGGAGTACATTCTTTTTATTTTCATCAGCTGCTGCGCCAATTAGACGACTCAGCCATTTTTGGGGGACGTAACTGAACATGTCTTGGTGACGAGTGTTGTATCAGCTTTTGTCCAGGGCTAGATCCAGCGCCCGCCGATTTCGCGTGACAAACTTTTCAAAAGAGTCTAGCGTGATGCACAATACCCAACAAATGTCCTTTATCTCAGCCCTGCTGGCAACTCTTCCTGCTGTTGCAAAATATCTCACCTGCTTCACCTCACTCAAAGCCGACCTGAATCGGCCAAGGAGGTTTTGAGGTTTGACATTGCGCGACATCCTTTTTTAGGGCTCGTTAGATAAGGTTTCCATACCGTCAACCCACAAGCAACTCCTGATTTCGTGGCCGAGATCCGTCATGGCAGTGGCGAAATGGATCGGCAATTAGGTGGAGCTACTATCTGGAATTTTGTGTATTGAAGAGTGGGCCCGAAAAGGTGAGGTTTGTGGGTGCGTGCGTGGGTGTGTGTGTGTGTGTGGGGGGGGGGGGGGGGGAAGGAGGACATTTTTTTTTATATATCGCGTTCCAGAACAAATCCTAGTGTGCGTACACTAGACTGAACTGAAAATATAAACACTTTTTGAAATAAACCGCAAGTTCTATTCATACAAATATCTAGCGATCTTGATGGGACGCCCTATTTTACTGAATGGCGTTCCAACTCAGGGTACTTATGGTTTGAGTTTTACGAAAGGTGTAACCGAAATGCGACAGTACAGTAGTGCTTGGAAGTTCACGAATTATGCACGTCGAGTGAGTTTCTGCTTTCGACATATGCTTTCCTGGGTGCCTCTCAATATTTTTGTGCTCCAGCCATGTGCTCAGGATGTCTTGATCCATTTCACCTTTTAGCATCATCCAACCCGTCAAAGCTGAAAAAGTGCGCAGCGCCGAAACGAGAATTGCGTGACTGCCAAATATGCTACTTGGGCAAGCAAACATTACATGTAGCATAATATTGCCAGGTGCGTCTCCGAGCAACCGTTCTCGTGCCTGCATGGTTATTCTGATGGGCTCCCAAGCAAAGGGACCAGGTTCGGTAACTGGGAGCGGAAGCACCTTTTGTTGTTTCTCTAGATGTCGCGTTCTGGTAATTCAAGAACCCTCTTACTTATTCAAGGTTCCAATGTTCTACGCACCAAACGTTCTACACAAATTGTTGCAGAAGCCCACGCGTGTACATAAGAGGATTCGCGTGGCGTGCCGGAGGGATCCTAGCCACAGCGCTCGATGCTGCTGTTCCGCCATCATCGACACCAGCGACGCTAGCCTTTTTCTATATTGTTTGGGCACAAGTTCGTCCCACCAGACTTTTAGATTTCTTTAGTCATTTTTCACCCAATGAACTATAATTTTCGTGAATATTCTGGATGAAGTATGGAGACAAAATGCGTTGCGTGCCCTTAACTGTGCTGGGCGAATTCTTACGAGACTCCCAAATCTTGAGAGTGCACTAATTTTGGTTGGCGATGTCCGGCGCGCAGAAAAGACCCGTTTTAAAATTCAGTGACATCTAGTGGTGCAAAACTCAGTTTCCTTTTCGACAAAATAATGGCAGCCCTAAAACTGTATGTAATCGGGCACCGCCACATTCACATGCCAATGGCGAATGCGAATTGGAACTTCGATCGCCTCACAATGGTTTCTTGTTTTGTTTCAGTTTCGATAGTATGAACGTAAAAAAACTGACCAGTACAAAGGGGCGAACGTCTTGATCAAAAATTCTGTCATCAAAAAGCTTTCCAATCCCAACCTGTGCCATGTTATTGATTGCACCACACTCTAAAATGAAAGCTTACGCAGCCACTGTATCTAATTGATGCGTCGTGTTGTGCTGCTGTCTCAAACGTATATCATCTGATATCCTCCGCTTGGTAGTATTTGAAACTTTGTCCTTCATTAAAGCCAACATTAGTTCGGCAAATTTTTTTGTACATTGAGATGATGATAGCGGTCACATTGGCCAGACTGAACTTAGAAAAGGGTATATTTAGCTGCCGCGTGAACGTTTTTAGTGCTGCTCTCTCGTGACCTTACGCACCTTGCAAAAACTAGCCCTGTAACACATTCTGCGTTAAAATCAGCATATTTTACGTAGAAGCGTTTGGTTTGTATTAACAAACCCCTGTTGTTGTTTTTTCTCTTTTTGGGAGAGGGGGGAATCTTTTTTTTTTTCGAGCTTTCTGTGCAGCTGCCTCAAAGCAAAGAAACCTAAATGCCGCGCGTAGTGAGCGCTGGAAATGGCACCGGCCAGCTGAACCCATCATTCAAACTTGGATAAGTTGGTACGCATCAAACTGTGGTCTGCAAAGTAGAAAAAAAAAAGAAAACACGACGTGAGCGTGCGAATGTCATTCCCGGTGCCAGATTCCTTAGATTTATTTTTGGTGCAAGAATATTTTTTTTTTTACGTTACGTCGAGAAGGCTAGCGCAGTGTTTGCAGTCATATTGGCGACGAGAAAAAATTAGTTGTGTCCTCATCTGGTTTATACTCTTGACGTCAGAACCAGAATGATGAAGACACGAACAAACTTTAGAGGGTATGTGTGAAAAGCACAATGGAAGCATTGAGTCATTGCGCTCTTCAACCAACAACGTCGTATTATACAGTCCGACATTACTCATAAATCACTGCATGAAAGTTTACTTAATCCTACGAGAAATTCCACGATTGGCGAAAGCATAATGATGGCTTCGCCAATTGTGAAAGGCCAATCACAGCGAAGCTTTTTGACGTGCACGTCGACAATAGCACATAACTGCTGCTGCGAAAGCAGGTGGCTTTGTCGTGCGTCTGATTCACATTCGGTTTCTTGCGTAGGACGCGCCAAACAAAGCCATCAGCTCCTGCAAGTTGCTTTGACAGCGTCCGAGCACCGCGGAAACTGCCTTGACCTTGAAAACGTGGCATAAAAGAGATGAAGTGACGAGTGGACGGGTTTTCCGAAGTAGTTTCGGTAGCGTTGCAAATGCTCCGCAATCCGCCCCCGTTGCTCACAGTGGTTGCAGCGTGGATTTCAGCGGGTTGTGACGTCAAGCAGAAACGGCTGATTAAGCGGACTTTAAAACGAAAAACATGAAATAAACAAAAGGCGAGAGAGAACTTGAGCGGCCGTCCTTGCGGAGAGACGGCTCCTAGACGTGTTTCCCCCTTTGAGCGCCGACTAGACTCGACGGCGGCTCGTATGTTGCTGATTAGATGTCTGGAGCACAGCAATCCCCCCCCCCCCCCCTTTCCACCTTCACTACGCAGCATATATCCTAGCTATGGCCGTTCATTATACTGCTGAATGTGGTTAAAGAGGACACCGAAGTAAACTTAAAACTCAGTCTATAAAAAAAATGTGTTCTTGTTTATTTTTTTTTTGTTAATTGTGAAGTGAGTAAAACGAATAGAAGCCTTTTTAGTGTTTATTTCTAAAAACTTTTAATTGTAAACTGATTTAGATCAAAGTGAGTTCGAGTATACGCAGCATATTTAAAACTGAAAATTTGTGTTCGCTTTGCAATGTGATTTATGTTAAAAATGCAGAAGGCTGTCGTTTCGACATTCATCCGGCTGTGGCCATTAAATCCATCGTGTTTGGCTGCTGATAGTCGGTGCTCTTCGCTTCTCTGCTTCTCACCACTAGACGGGCTCGCTTCGGACTCGTCGTCCCTTTGTCTCAGGTTCGGGTGGAAAATATCGTATATCTTCCCCTGGTTCAAGCTGTCAAATATACAAGTATGTACCAACACGCTCAACTATCAACCGTTACTCAGTTTCTTTCTAGTTATTTGAGCCCCTCCTTCCTACGCATTCAATCAATGGCCCCGCAGACTCTAAGCCATCTTATTGCCACCACCACGTGCCAAGGTAGGCTACTAGCACGTAGCATTAACAAAAATATCATCCTAGATGATGTAAGGCAAGTCTTCGGCCTTATAGCTCCGTCGCAGGGACATGCTATGCGAGTAAGCAAGATCCTCAGGTCAGAGACTTGGCGACAACAACGTCTTCTCACAGATTTTCTACGTGCCAAGTGTCCCCACTACAGTGTTTTTATTAACCACCTGACTATCGCAAGGCATTCAACAGAGACCATGTGGACAACGCAGTATCTCCCATATTTCAAGGAGCACATGGCAAGGAAGGACAAGGAACATCCAAAAAGACAGGCCCTTCAAGTCATCGGAGATATCAGTATCTCAAATAAGGCGAGAAACATACTAGAACAAGGGCCGAAGTTTGCTCTACCACCACGGCTACAGCCCATTGACAAGGTTGCCTTGGTCAGAAACATCGCATCCAAGGCTCAAGATGAGAGCGCTCCAAGGATAATCAGTGAAGGGATTGACTGCATCGCAAGCCAAAGAAGCTCAGCAAAAGTAAATAGAAGCTTTGGTACCACAATACATGAGCTCATCAGCAAAGAACTTAAGCTCTGTGTTTCTGATAAGGAAGGCGGGTTTGTGGTCTTAGATTCAGACGCATACGAAGAAAAAGCTGCTGCTGCAATGGCTAAGAACTTCATTCAGGTGGAAGAAAAAAGGAGCAAGAAGTCTAAACCAGCAGCCCTGAAGCTACTTGATAAAAACGAGCTTAACAGCCTCCACACAAAAATAAAGAAAACGAAGAAGGGACACCTGCAAGTGTTTTTCCCAGCAAAAACACATAGGAAGGCATACCGTTTCGGTCCATTGTGTCGGAACGAGGAACCTGGCAAGTCCATTTATCAACGTTCCTGGCGAAACAGTTGTCCTTGATAGAATCCGACGATCCGTACAGAATTAAGAATTCGGAACATTTAATTGAATATCTTAGGAAGAATGGAGAAAGCGTCACATCTGGATTTTCCATCGATATCCAAGAGATGTATTACTCAATCCCACACAGTAGACTCATGGCAATTCTCCGAACCACCATCGAGGAGCAGGGCTCTACAGCGTTTCAGAATACTGCTGGACTAAGTGTGAGCACCTTTTTGGAACTATTAGGTATATATTTGACTTCCACTGTAGTAGACTTTCAAGATCAACAATATGTACAAAAGAGTGGAGTATGTATAGGGTCTCGGGTAGCGCCGCAATTGTGTGACTTATTCCTGGGGGCATGCGGAAAGATCATCGCAAGTAATCTGACAGATACAAGGGTCACAGCCATCTTCCGATATGTGGATGATTTTTTAGTACTTTGTGCCACAGAAGGTGATGACCAGAGTGAAGAATGCAAGGATACTACTCTGCAAGTGTTTCAAGAAAGTTGCCCCGAATTGGTGTTCACACATGAATCACCTGTGGACAAAAATATCAAATTCCTAGACCTCGCGCTAATTTTCCAACAAGGGCACGTTTGCTGGAGGTATGAACCCCGGTCAGCAAAAGGGTTTCTGCCGTTTACCTCTGGCCACTCAAGAACTACTAAGCGAGGTATCGCCAGCACGGCGTTAGTGTCTGCCTTAAACAAATCATGTAAACACCAGATAGGGCAGAGCTTTGAAAAACAGATGTCACGATTACAGAATTCGGGATACCCACCAAGTATCTTGGTACCCGTTTGTGAGACCATCTGCAGAAACTTGAAGAGTGCAAAGTCGAGCAAAAAAGAAAACGAGGGAACCCGACGGAAGATCGTTGTGCTACCATACGTTCACGGGATAACACACAAATTGAAAAAGATCGCCGCGAGGAATGAGATCCAAGTAGTATGCTCCGCGCCTAATAAAGCGTACTCCATGTGCAGACGAGTTAACAACAGAACAGGCAAAGAAAAAACGTGCGACATTGCCCACAGAACACAATATGTACCATGCATGACAGGAGTGGTTTACAACATTCCCCTTTCATGCGGGAAGTGCTACATCGGCCAGACGGGCCGCTGCATCAACGACAGAGCCCGCGAGCACGCAACATCCCTTACAGGAACGTCGGCAGGGCATCTTGCAGCTCATTGCAGGACTTGCCACTGCAGTGCCGCGTTCAAGGATATCACCATCATAGCCACTAATAACAATCCTCATGCGCGCGAGATGCTCAAGGCGCTTGCTATCGAAGAACACGCGAGTGGGTGCGTCAGCACCCCATCCATCAATATTCACAAAAAGGAGAGACAATATCTACGGTGCGTCACGGTCCAGGAAATGGCAGCATGAGCTTGTGGCGGGCAAATTTAAAAGATTAGTTTAGGGTTGGGTAATGTGAAAATTTTGTTAACACACACATGCATTATTATATTAGTATAATAGGTTTTAATATGTAGTAATTTTTGTTGGTGTCTGAAACACGCTAGGAGAAAGAAGTTCCCACTAAATAATCGTTGGTAGTCAGCTGTCTTTTCTCTCCTGTCTCAATTTCTCTATATATCTTCCCCTGGTTCAAGCTGTCAAATATACAAGTATGTACCAACACGCTCAACTATCAACCGTAACAAACAAATTCGTAATTTGAATGAGACCGCTCTCCAGGTGCTAGGGCCACGCCTTGGCGATGGACTTCCTGAGAAGCGGTACGAATTGAGAGCGAGTCGTGTCCGGCGTTACGAACACTCTTTAATAGCAACGGAATTGAAAAGTAAACAAAAGGGGCACAGGGCCTAGAAACAGTCGGTGAAAAAGAAAGAATTAGAAAATAATTTGAGAGCGTAACGTGCTTTGTAACCGCGACGAGAGAAAGAGGAAAGTTTCGAAAGCGTAACAAAAGGAAAAGAAGGCAAATCAAAGCCGACATACAGTTGGGAGGAGGAGGGGAGTCGAATCAGGGTCCCAAGATGTCGGTGGTGGTCCGGTCCCTTGCGCCGCGAGACGAAGCTGAGAAGTCATGGCGGCTAAGGTGTTTGCAGTGCCGGACACAGGGGCGGATCCAAGGGGGGGGGGGGCGACGGGGGCGCCCCTCCCCCCACCCCAAACCAAGTCGACCCTTCTCTCTCCCCTTCTCGGAGGACAATTTTACATGGGTGGACCCCTTGGTGCACACGAAAGAATGGGAGAATAGCATCCTTACGAATTTTCCGCCCACTCCCCCCCAAAAAAAAAACAAAAAAAAACGGAGTTCTGGATCCGCCCCTGGCCGGACAGCGCTCACTCACAAGCACACATGTACAGTCAAAAACTTGCTCGGGGCCGACCAACTACGCCGCCGAAGCTTTGCTAGGAGTTCCCCCAACCACGCCGCGCGCGGCTTCATATTTTTGTTTCCTCCAGAAATATTTTGAAGATCCGCGCTCATCCCATCGGAGCTCACGCACCCCACTCAAAACGGAAAAAGAAATGCAATGACAAAAACCGTTGATTTCTTTGACACCCTCCCAGCATGGTGGTAGTTCGAGTGTGCGTGTCCGGCTTCTGTTAACAAGTTACGTCTATTCCCGCCATGATGTCTCCGCTGCTGTCCGCCGCGCTTCTCGCTTTATGCGCGACTCCAATTCCCTATAGGTGGCGCCACTCGTTTTCCAAAATGGCGGGTTTAGTGAGGGTGGTCGGAGATGCGCGCCGCTGCTGAGACTGTCTAGTGTGCTGGCTTCACTGAGCGATACAAATTATTTCTGGTAACACTAGGAAGCTAGGGTGTTATGCGCGCAGGTCACCTTTTTTTGCTCGAAACAAAAACGGTATTTAGCGTAATATTTAGGCCAGGAGGTATGTTTTAATTCCGGAGCGAAACCGAAACTAACCTTGATTTTGGATTTAATTTCTCTGTATAGGTCTTAATTTCAGATTCTTTCATAACTGAAAGTGCGTCTCACACCGTAATTATTTAGTTAAAGAAGTTGTTCGCGGAAACTTTTGTCCCTTAAAGACAGGGTCTTTTATACACCTTAGAGGTAACATAGAATATTATTATTTGTTGAAAAAAGCAGTGCTGATATTTGTGCGTTCTTTCTGCCTCTTCTCGCTCAGATAATTGTCATACGAAATAATGAACTGCGGGCCATTCACTGCCTTTTTGGGTATTTACATGATTAATCTAAATGAATTAAGAAACGCTGTTCTCATTAGAAAAATTCAAAGTCGGAATCCGAATCAGGCAGCTGAAGTGTGCGTGTTTTTAAAGCAACGCGTGATGTATAGGAATTTATATTACATCCAGTGTTTGACTGTTCGCCTATCTTGATAATGATGACAGAATTTTTCATATGCTAAAAAGAAAAAGAAATGATACCTTTCATGAAAGACTATTATGGTTAATGGCGTATTTTTGTGATCGTCGCGTTAATTGGGGGCATACATTGCCGGATTTACGTTAATAATAATATAAATATTAAACGTAAGATATTTTAATACGCAATTTTTTAAGCTCTAAAATAATTAGTTGCTTATGATCTACTTTCAAACGCGCGAACAAGTATCAAAATCTAAAGTGTGCTAATTATCATCACTGGTGCCACTTGCAGCATTTTCAATTAACAAGTAATAAAAGAAACTCTAAAATCAATGACAACATTCTAGCTAATGTGAGAAATTCATGTAAAATTTGATTAATTGGGGGTGCTATCAAAGTAGCGACTTTTGACAATCGGCAAAACTTCCAAAGTCGCCTCCAATATCCTTGCAAACAAAATCCTCCTCCCCACAAAAAAAAAAAAAAAATATTATTACTTTTTTAACATTTATTTACTTTCCTATTTGCTCGCCGTCGTTTTGCCAATCTCAGCCTTTTCAGTTCGAAGGAACGCCTACCTGCTTACGCGTCTGCTCACAGCAGCACGTTTCGTTGGCGTTGGAAGCCGGTGAAACAGTAGTGAGTTTTAGTATTGCATATGCAGAGGGCAAGTTCGTCTGCTTCTTGCGCAGGGGGTAGCGGTGACGTCAGAACGCGAGCCCTGATTGGCTAATCGCGACCCCCTATCTGAGCGTCGTCTGCTCGTTTGCAACGTCGTCTGCTCGCAACGTCGTCTGCGTCTGTCTTACCTTTCCTGCGACTTTCGGAAGTGAAGGTCTTTACGAGCGAGCTCGACTTCGCCTTTCAGAGAGGGCAGACGAAATAACTCGAGCGGTACGTTGTTTTTGTCTAACAACTAGCAGACGCGCATCAAGGAGACAAGTCAAAGGACTCACTGGCGAGATATCCCAAGGCGCCGAGGTTTGTTTGCTTAGAACCGAGAGTGAGGGTGGTTAGTGTCCGCAAGTTCCCTCCCCCAAATACTTTTTCCCTCCATTAGTGTGGGGCGAGACTCCTCACTCTTTAACGGCGTCGTTAAAGTCGCAGGAAAGGTAAGACAGACGCAGACGATGTTGCGAGCAGACGACTTTGCAAAGAAGCAGACGACGCTCAGATAGGGGGTCGCGATCAGCCAATCAGAGCTCGGCGTTCTGACGTCACCGCTACCCCCTGCGCAAGAAGCAGACGAACTTGCTCTCCGCATACGAGCGAACGCAAGCGCTGTGTGTTTGCGTTAGCTTTGCGTGTTCCACGCTGCGCGTGTGCGGAGCCCAAAATTGCGGTCTTGGGTCGGAGCATGGCAACGATGCGCACGCTGAACGTGGAGCACGCAACCCTAACGCAAACGCACGGCGTTTGCGTCTATACGCAATACTAAAACTCTCTAATAAGGTACAATCCCATACCGGCTGCAGCCCCACGTTAGGACAGTGAAGAGGGTTGTTTGCATTCGGAAATGACATTTAGTGAGCCATGATCGCGCGCAGTTCCTGCCGTGCCCGCTGAGCAGGAGAATCGGGGGACCCTCACTAGAGCGCTTCCGGTTTCCGCCGCGGGAGGGCGAGCGTCGAGCTGGAGACGCGAATAAGGCACTTCGAGCGGTACGGATCCGCGTCGGTTTTGTCGTCACTCCTCATCGGGGCATTCACGCGGACTCCACACACCGAGTCTGCAGTTTTACGTAGCGGAGTGTAGTTCAAGGTTGCAAGTGGGGTTCTACTTTGCTGGTAAGGAGCTGTTTTGTCAAAGTTTTGCTACATCGTTTTACTACTGGGACCTTTGTTGTCCCGGCTCTGCTATGACCTCTGAGAATAAAAGAGAATGTAGCGCGTGTGCGAAATTGCTTGCACCTGATGGTCAAGGGTTCTAGTGCTTCGCCTGTGATCTCTGATATCACATGGGAAAGTGTTGCGGGGTCAATAATGCTTCCTTCACGGAATTTTCAGACTGCGATGTACTCGCTTGCCAGTTCGCACACTCCCCCAAAAAAAAGGTATCACCTTACACCCTTCTGTCCCATATAATGCACCCCCAAACTTCAGTTCGACATACAGCGCACTACATTCGAACAGACGGCCCAAAAGTTTACGAGGGGCTTGATAACGGTGCGGAATAACTTTTTAAATAGCTAAAGTACGTATCAAAACCACAGAAAGAAAGCACTGAGGTTTTGCAGTAGGGCGAAGAAAACCCCGATTATTATTTTTTTTTTGCACTCAGTAACATGTACCTTTGCTATTTTATTAAGTTTTACCATACGGCTATCGAGCCTCTCGTAAAAGTTAGTACCGTCAGATCGACGTCAGTGCGCTGTACGTCGAACTGAAGTTTTGGGGTGTATTATATGGGACAAAGGATGTAAGAATACACCCTTTTTTCAGAGCGCATCATGCAGACTGCGCTTCATGCAGCAATCTTCTGATCAGGAGGAAAAGAGCCCTCCAGGCAGGGAAGAGCGTGGGTGAACTGGAGCTCGCGAAAATAATGACGCACATTCTGTGCATGAGCATGAAGTATATGAGGTGCTCAACCGAATCGACCTAATGAAGAAAACGATGGGAGTGCAGTCTGTCAAGCACGATGCCATAATTGAAAAAACTTACACGGCAAGAAAAGACAATCCAGGCCATTGAGGGGTCGTCGGCGATGTTAAGCTTCCTGTATGACGAAGTCACAAAAGACGTAAAACCCAGGAAACCTAATAAGGATCTATAGAAGAAAGCACAAAAAATTAAGTTGGTGATCTCCAAGCAGGTCTCGGAGATTCGATACCTAATCTCGTTACTTTTGAGGAGTAACGTGTACAACACCGCTTAAACGGCCTTGTTTTTATTCTAACCTGAGTATGCGTCTATTGTGACAAAGGCAGATGGGCAACCCAAAAAACAACTAACCAGTATGAGAGTACAGCAACGTATATCGCTGAACACGTCAGTCGAACGGTTCGACTGACGTGTCCAGCGATAAATGTTGCTGTACTGAATTCTACAGCTGGGAATGTCCTTCACCCAGCGAACACAATCAGGTTCGTTGGTTGAACCTTCTAGAAACGGGTACGGGCCGAATGTAAACCCGGAAGTTGCAAACACGGGAAGGCACATAACCCATTACCCGCTGTCCTCAATGAAGGCGCAGTTCTCGAAGATTCACCAGTTCTTCCTGAAGCACAACACTGCCGTTCCTTCGAGCGCGTCGGTAGAACGACTCTTCAGCGTCGCCGGAGATGTATTTTCAAGGAAGCGGGGAAACATAACTGATGAAAACTTCTACAGGCAGCTGCTGCTGAAGGGCAATTACTACTAAAAAGAAAACAATAAACCATGCATCTGTGAAGAGCACGGCGCAGTACTCAAGATGGAAGAGCATTGAGATACATGGTGTCCGCAGGAAAGAAAATGAGAACCTTTCGAGATCATTAAGTGCTTAGTCACCAAACTCAAACTGCCCGTGCCAACAGCTGATGCTATAGAGGCAGTGCTCAGGTTGGGTCCTCGCAAAGAAATCCCGCCAATAATCGTTCGATTCAGGGACCGTTCCGTGCGTGAACATTCGGCTGCTAAACGCGCGGCGCTCAGGGACGAGTGTTTCTTTGTTGATGAGTACTTAACCAGGGCACTGAGCCAACTGATCTGAAGTGCAAAGCGGCGTGTAAGGGCAAAGTGTTACAAGCTCAGTGTGGGCAAAGATCGGAAAAATCTTTGTCCGTCAGAACGATCACATGGCCACCTATTCATACCTAAAATGACGGTGATCTGATCAAAATCTCGTAATGAAGTGAAAATCAAGGAAGTCTCGTAATGTTAACCAGCGCGTTCGAGTCGTTACACTGCGGGATGAGTACTGAAAGGATATTTTGGCAGACTTTGTTGACACTAAAGTGGACCCTAAACTTAGTGCGCACTAATGTACGAAGTTTACACAAGCATTGGGACCAGTCACTTGTTCATTTGGTAGATATACTAGATTGCCTGAATGTTTTAAAATTAACCTGAAACAAGCATCGACATAGCGGCCTGAAACTTTTTTATGGTTTCGACACATTTTTCTCCTGGACAGAAAATCAAAGGGGAGGCGAAACACTTATGTTCATTAAAAATAGCTGACTCTCGGAGCAGGTTGCAACCTCCCTTTATCATCATGCATCATCCCTTTATCAAATATGCAGCGTCATTTGCGATTTGTGCTTTTTCTGAGTTCATATATTTTTTTTTATTTTACGACGAGTTGGAACATCTTCTGAACTGATATAACAATACAGTCAACTCATTCTAGCTGGAGAGCTCGACATCGATGTTTTGAATGTATCGAAATATGGTGTTGCTCAATATCTTAATATGTTGTCGTGATTTGGACTAAGAAAACGTGATATAGAATTTAATACAGGAAGAGATTTTGGGAACTAGAGTTATTACAAGCACGTGCATTGATCACATAATTGTTAGACTCAATGAACTCAACTTTGCCTCAGGAGTAACTAAACAAATAGTAGCATACTACTATTTTGTATCTCTCATCGTGTTTGGTGGTGCCTTAAACGAGGAACGGGTTGATGATTATGATGTAATTTTTTATAAAAACAATAAACATTATTTAATTAATTAATGTGACTGCAGAATTTTAGTAACATTGAATCATAGCACTGCCTATCAAAAAATGGTTGAACGACTCGGAAGTGTATAAAACAAGTGCACGAAACGATTTCGTTTGAAGCAAAGAAAACGCGAAAATATGTGGGTTACCGCTGAAATAATGAAGTTTTGTAATGAAAAAGACACAATCTAACTGAGATGTAAAGCCTATACCGAGAATACCACACTTAAAAAAGAGTTCAGAAGCCTACGTAGTAGGGTTACCGCCAAAGTAAGACTCTCGAGAAAAAAAACAAAAAAAACACTACAGTGCTTGTTTGGACCGTAACGGTAGAAACACCAGAAAAACTTGAGATATTATACATGAACTAGTTGGTAAGAAAGGGAAAGAAAATATTGCTCAGTCAATCAAAAAAGCTTTCGGAGACCGGGATGGACGATCTTTAAGTGAGAGTACTCGATGAAATATTTTTTCGAAGTGTCGATCATCTCTAAGTAACGGGGTTTAGTTACAGCTATATTTACACCGGTCCTGCGGGGGGTTGCGCCAACTCAGGCTTATTCGCCGCAGACAACGGAAGAGTATTTCAGTTTGGTTATAAATAATATGTGCGTGTCTAAGGCCCCTGAGAAAGACGGTATTTATTTGAGAGACATCTTGGATAACTTTAACAAACGTGCTGCTGAAAATAATGAACTCCTCTCTTTCAACACGTCGAATCCCCAGGGCCATTAAAGTTGCAGTTGTAAGGCAAAAGAAAGTGAAAATGACATGTTGAATTACAGGCCCATTTCAATTTTATCCGTGGTATCTCTAAACATGGAAAAGTTTGTCTTAAACCAATGAAGCCTTTCTGTGAGAAATATTTTTTTACTGTGTAGTTCCCAGTACGGCGTTCGCCAAAACAAAGTCACACAATCATTACTCGAAGACCTGTTCGATCACACCCGCGAAAATATTGATCGTAACAATTTTGTGCTAACTCTGTTTCTAGACCTAAGAAGGCATTTGACATTGTTTATCACGAATCGCTTGTACATAAATTAGAGCACTTTGGTTTCAGAGGCCCATTCAATGACTTCCTGACTGCCTACGTTTCAGGGCGTCGACAGCTTGTAAAGATTGGCAGCGCTTAAGAGTTAGTTAATGACACTTAGGTAAGGTGTTCCCCAGGAACCTATTTTAGGACACCTCCTTTTCTACATCTACGTTAGTAAAATTGGGAATCTTCCTTTTTCTCGCGGCTATTTCAGTACGCCGGCGATACTGCTTTGGTTTTATCTGGAAATGACAAATTCAAAGCTACACCATATTTTCAAAATTAAATATGCCACCTAAGGGCGTGGATCACCAGCAAGCAAGTGTTTGTACACGTCGACGAAACAAAACGAATGTGCTTTCATAAACCGCGCAACATTATAAAACTTTCGGCCTTCATAGTCCTTCAGACCACTAGAATATGTGTCATCTGCAAGGCGCGCTTTTCGATTAACATCTGTCATGGGGAGCGCACGTGGACTACCTAGCGAGACGCCTAGGAACGGTATGTGCCTGCATACACTGCCTTCGCGTTCTGACCGATGCACGTACTAGATATAAGATATATGGGGCACTGGAGGAGTCTATACCACGATACGGAATAGCGGTTTATTGTTTCTGCTCATAATATAAAAGAAAAAAAAAAAGATAATATTCTGGTGAAACATAGCAAGAAACATTGCGTATGGAACTGGATTTGCTGACCTCGAAGCTGACCTAAAGATGCGGTCGCTACGGATATTGCCAGTTGACAAATTGTATATCTATACCATATTAGTTCACAATTACTACAAATACACGTTTAAGCAGCCACTAAAAAACAAAGGGTCCTGAGGAAATTAGAACGATTCGTTCTGCAAAGGGTTTTTACAAACTACGGTAAGAGGGTACGACTTTTTGATGTGCCACTATTATTAAAACATGTTGTCAGATCGACTTTTGGATTGGCAGTCAGTTGGGACTGTTAGGAGAGGGCTGAGAGAATGCTTCAATGACTTTGCTGGTTAACCAAATTTGAAACCTCTACTCGTTTTTTTTTTTGTTTTTTTTTTAAGTTGGTGCGTTGAATGTGTTTGAATCTTATGATTTTCAAAGTTTCCAATTTGCATAGTTTGAAACATGTTGAGATTTTAACATGTAACACAGGTTGTTTGCTTAGGCTGAAAGCATGCCGTACGTTTTTTTTAGTTTTGTGTAAGAGCAAACAGTATCCAGCCCACAAGCACACACGTGCTTTGGCGGACCTGGATAATTTATGTACTCTTGGTCATTATGCAATAAACTTATGTATGCATGTATGTATGTATATAGTGTGCAAAATTTTGTGACGGCAAGGACAGTGTTGTCATACTTGCCTTGAGCCTTCTTGCACATGATGAACACTGGTACGTTTGGGGTGTTGCATGTCTCGTTAGCAACTCTGAGCAGGGTGAGACTCCGAGGTCATCCAAAGACTAGCAGTTAAGTATATAGCTAGAGGCGTGTCAATGGCTACGTGGCGATAAAAATGCACTTTTTGTACGGATCAATATAGTTGTCGGCTTAAAAAGCTAATCGCACTCAGTGAAAGAAAATAGTTTGAAAGTATTCTATTCATTTTGTTACCAATATAGATGGAAACTTCGAAGTACAGGTAAAGGAAGGATGAAGGCTGAGTTGTCTTTTTGATTACAATAAATTAACCATTTAAGCTATTGCATAAATGTAAACTTTATCAGAGTTGTCGTGATATCTCGTAAAAGAATAAACGACAGAAGAGAGAAGGCAAAATAAGAACATCTTCCGCAATGAAAAAATGTGTGCATCGATTCTGTTAGATAATGAGTCTTCATTAGGGATGACATTCGCGTGCTGATTAACAAAAGACTGCACAGCGATTTGCGGGGAAATTGGCAACCTTGACACGGGATTGCAGACCTAGTGGCTCCGAAGGATTCTACGGACGCACTTGCAAATCGACAATTTGCGTGATTCCCAAGGCAAGCTGCATCAACCATACAACCGCTCAGTGCAGACACGAACGCGTTCTTGCCTTGACACTCGTGACTCTAACCTTCGGTGAATTCCCGCTTCCAAGAGCGAAGTCGTAATAATAAAATTGAAACGCATCGTGCCTTAATTCCGGAAATTCTTCTATTCACCACAGATGAGGCGCTTACTAAAGGGCCCCAACCAATGTTTTTAATTAGTGGTTCTCGGCCATTGACGTTTCGCGGACCCCTCATGGATCGTCGGAGATGAAGGAGGACCCCGCTCGTGGTGTGGGCAAGGGAAAGTATAGGTTAATTATGATAGTGATTTAATAAATGTGTATACCTAAGGGCTTGTGTGAAGTAAACTTCTCTTATTGTCGTATGCACGAGAAAACGCACCCGAAATTAGGACGTTTCTTCTCAATCTGAGAAACGACAACTTTTATTTCCGGGCTTGACTGATGAGGCTGGGCTTCGCGGACCCCAACGGTTCCGCAGACCCTGATTTAAAACCACTGTCGTAAATGAACAAATTTAATGAAATGATCTGTCGTGTATACTATATTAGCATGTCCCAGTGACATCACCTAAAGAAACGCACACTAGTCAGGTTGTGGTTCCCGGAACGTGCATCCGACACACGACAATCCGCCTCCCCTGCCGTCATACATAGCCCCTTCGGAGCCGCTTTCGATGCCTGGGCGATAGAGGCCGCAGAACTCACAAGCCGAAGAGCTGTTACGGGCAGCGTAGTCACGTTATCCGACCTGAACAAGTATGCCGGCAACTCCTTTGCTCGTCCTCAGTTTTGATAACTCGGTGTTTCTCAAATGGTGGGTCGCGATCCCGAGTGGGTTCGCGACAGGTTTAGCGAAGTGTCAGGAAGCGGCTCGGGAACTTTAGGAACACATACGAACTTGGCTTCGCTGCAGTGGGTTTGATGAAATCACAGCTCAACGTCGAGCCGAAACTGAATTTTTCGGTTTCTAAAATTTGCCCTAGTTTTGAGAAACAATGCTCTAGCAAACAAGCTCACTCTAGTATCACGAAACGTCATTCCAGTTTACATGCAGTTTTTTTACGATGCTCTCTATCTGAGTTAATCCACTCAAACTATATTAACCCTGAAATGAAATGCTAGCATCTATTTTGTGTATTTCAGGTGCAGAATGGGGAACTAAATCTGTCTCCAAGAGACAGACTCGACAAATCGCGAAACGAGGATTTTTCTTTGGCATTATGCACTCAGTTGTAGCGCACAAGCTGGGACGCCTGTTTCATCGAGTGCTCTGCGGCGTCCATCTTAGAGTGGCAAGAGAAAAAAACACTGACGCAGAGTTATGTCCTGCAAACTTGTATTGACATTAACCTTAAATCAAGCGTAAAGATGTGCAAGCCATGCCAAGAACAACGCAGTGCTCATACAGTGCTCTATTCCACCCAATGTCTCGATCGATTGTTCCTTGGATACGTGAGCCCATTGGTTTTGCATGGCACTTTCGACAACGCGAGGTTCTTCGAGTTGGTGATACACATTGTACTGGGTGTTGCTTCAGGTTTTACATTGTTTAATTTTAACCTGTCGAAATTACACTAACGCGCTTTGTGCACGCGATTTCCATGACCAATGAGACAATACATGGGGCTAATCGTCATGGCAGGCTGTTTAATTAGCCACATATACTTATGAATTTTTTATATTGAGAAAAAAAAAAAAAGATATGTCTCCATTCAGAGACTTGTTGAGTGGCATCGAAAACCACAAAACCGATAAATTTTAGAAAGACCTGGAGTGCGTCGGAGGTGCGGTGTTGCGCTAAATGTATCACTCGTCCAACAGGCATAAGGCTGGTGGTTCAAAAATGCGCCCGGGCGGTTTCTCCGTCTCTTATCATCCCTGACCTTGCACCACCGGCCTTGAGCCCGTTATACGAGAGGTAACTTTCGCACACTAACTCGCTTCCCATGCACTCCAAATCTTTCCAAATTTACTGATTTAGTGATTTTCGATCACGCTCAACAGAATTTCAATTAGAGCCACATATTTATTTTCACTAATTAAAGAAACACACTTTAGTTAACTTTTTTAGTCATCGTGAAAATTAGCCTTCTATATATGTACCCCTCGCCGCATAACTCAGCTGCACAAACCGCGTTAGTTTAGCTTCGAAGCTTTTTTTTATGAATATTTGTAAAGCCAAGATGAAAAAAAAAACAAAAAAAAACAGGAGGCATAATGGCTAGATATGCGCATTCTGTAAAACACGATAAACGTGAAAATACTTATCTTGCGTGAATATTTTTTTTCTGTTCTGCGTGTACCTACATCATCCTCTCACCTAAAGAGAACAACACCTCCCGGCTTCGGCCGTAAAAGCCTCCGACGGGAAAGGCTACAAGCTGTGTTACTACGATTTCATACAACTCAAGCTCATTGTGCTTGGAAAAAACGTGTTGTTAAGCTACTCAGTCACTCAAGTAAAACATTAAATGGATCGGCAATGCTATGAATGTAGACGCATGAGGATGCGCGGCCGATTTCCCTATTAAAAAGCAATCAAAGCTCAAGCACCCCGCCGTCGTCTCCGGCGATGGGAAGAGCATTGTTAAGGCAGCCATGACGACATAGGATCAATAAAAACGCGACATTTCGTTGATATTGCAAACGCTGTTCTTACAAAATCTACATGCTTTTGCAGATAATAAATCCAAAAAAGTGTAGTCGGAAAACGTTAATTTTTTTCGCGGAGAGCGAGCATAAACGTGGAACTTTTGTCTCAAAAACAGCGCACTATGTTGTTGTTTATTTGTTCCGCGGGAGTGATGTGTCCGGTCGTCAGCTCTCCAACGCTCCTTCGCTGGGTTGAATTGAAGTCCGGGTTGTATGGGCAACGAGCCGCGCGCATTCGAGATATCACTCCGCGGTTTCACAGGTCGGAGGCACTGGCTACTGGGTCCTGGTTTCGGAACAATTGCTTCCCCCATTTTCCGAGATGAACGCGGCGTGTTGCAATCCTTTATTGCTTTTGCAATAGGGAAATTGGCCGCGTATCGTCGTGATTTAGGAATTTTAGAATGCTTAGAACCAACAGAGTAAGTTATCGCCATATTTAGGAGATTTCAAAATCCTCCACAGGGCACCTTTAAGTGAACATCGCTCCAATTTCTGTACCTTTCCCGTCTGCGGCGCTATTGTAGTTCGAAAAATTTCGTGTAGTTCACAATTACACGGTGAAACGCAGAGGACACATCGTTAAGCTGTAAAAGTGAAAACGTCAGATGTCACTTTGATTACGAAATCGCCATCACGATAAACCAGCGCTCAGTACTCCTCATAAACTAAGACAGCAGTGCAAAATACACCCAACGGACAGATGCCGCGGGCGTTGCTTGAGTACTGGTGGCTGCAGCAGGCGTGAAGGCAGCAATATTCCTTTAACAAACAAAAACAGAATAGTGAAATAAAAAAAAAAAACTTTAGATTTCTTTTTGTTTTAACTGTTGTGGTTTGGGCGTGCGTTTTCAAATTACATGGGAAAACCTCTAGATGCTTAAGCGTTATGACTCAGGTAATATAAGAAGGTAGAAGTCAGAGCGTACAATTGACATATGACTAGAGTTCGGAGTTTTCGGTTTGAACCGATAAAAACCGATAAACGTATGCCGAATTCATTTTCGAAAATTAGGTTTTAACCCAGAAAGGTCAGTTTGTAGGTTCGGCGTTTTCGGTTTAAACCGATAAAAACCGATTAAATTACGTCTAATCAGTTTTCTAAAAATTCGATTTTAGCCGAAAAAGGTCAGCTTTTAGGGCCGCGTCGAGGTGGATGGGGGAGGGGGAGAGAGAGAGAGAGAGCGAGAGGGTTAAACTTGGTGAAAAACAGCCTCAGATAAACAGGGACGGAAAACGGGTAAACAATACGACAGGACAACGGCTGTTATTAAGGAGACTATTACTTGGGATAGAAGAAGAGCCCGATGCAGAAGAAATAAACTGAAGTAGGGTGCTGATTTGGGCCAGATGGTAAAAGTTAAACATGATGAAAAACTGCCTCAGATTAACAGGGACGAAGAACGGGTAAAGAATACGACAGGACAACGGCTGTTATTAAGGAGACTATTACTTGGGATAGAAGAAGAGCCCGATGTAGAAGAAATAAACTGAAGTAGGGTGGTGATTTGGGCCAGATGGTAACAGTTAAACATGATGAAAAACTGCCTCAGATTAACAGGGACGAAGAACGGGTAAAGAATACGACAGGACAACGGCTGTTATTAAGGAGACTATTACTTGGGATAGAAGAAGAGCCCGATGTAGAAGAAATAAACTGAAGTAGGGTGGTGATTTGGGCCAGATGGTAACAGTTAAACATGATGAAAAACTGCCTCAGATTAACAGGGACGAAGAACGGGTAAAGAATACGACAGGACAACGGCTGTTATTAAGGAGACTATTACTTGGGATAGAAGAAGAGCCCGATGTAGAAGAAATAAACTGAAGTAGGGTGGTGATTTGGGCCAGATCGGTAACAGTTAAACATGATGAAAAACAGCCTCAGATAACAGGGACGAAGAACGGGTAAAGAATACGACAGGACAACGGTGGTTATTAAGGAGACTATTACTTGGGATAGAAGAAGAGCCCGATGTAGAAGAAATAAACTGAAGTAGGGTGGTGATTTGGGCCAGATCGGTAACAGTTAAACATGATGAAAAACAGCCTCAGATAACAGGGACGAAGAACGGGTAAAGAATACGACAGGACAACGGCTGTTATTAAGGAGACTATTACTTGGGATAGAAGAAGAGCCCGATGTAGAAGAAATAAACTGAAGTAGGGTGGTGATTTGGGCCAGTCGGTAACAGTTAAACATGATGAAAAACAGCCTCAGATTAACAGGGACGAAGAACGGGTAAAGAATACGACAGGACAACGGCTGTTATTAAGGAGACTATTACTTGGGATAGAAGAAGAGCCCGATGTAGAAGAAATAAACTGAAGTAGGGTGGTGATTTGGGCCAGATGGTAACAGTTAAACATGATGAAAAACAGCCTCAGATAAACAGGGACGAAGAACGGGTAAAGAATACGACAGGACAACGGCTGTTATTAAGGAGACTATTACTTGGGATAGAAGAAGAGCCCGATGTAGAAGAAATAAACTGAAGTAGGGTGGTGATTTGGGCCAGTCGGTAACAGTTAAACATGATGAAAAACAGCCTCAGATTAACAGGGACGAAGAACGGGTAAAGAATACAACAGGACAACGGCTGTTATTAAGGAGACTATTACTTGGGATAGAAGAAGAGCCCGATGTAGAAGAAATAAACTGAAGTAGGGTGGTGATTTGGGCCAGTCGGTAACAGTTAAACATGATGAAAAACAGCCTCAGATAAACAGGGACGGAGAACGGGTAAAGAATACGACAGGACAACGGCTGTTGTTAAGGAGACTATTACTTGGGATAGAAGAAGAGCCCGATGTAGAAGAAATAAACTGAAGTAGGGTGGTGATTTGGGCCAGTCGGTAACAGTTAAACATGATGAAAAACAGCCTCAGATAAACAGGGACGAAGAACGGGTAAAGAATACGACAGGACAACGGCTGTTATTAAGGAGACTATTACTTGGGATAGAAGAAGAGCCCGATGTAGAAGAAATAAACTGAAGTAGGGTGGTGATTTGGGCCAGTCGGTAACAGTTAAACATGATGAAAAACAGCCTCAGATAAACAGGGACGAAGAACGGGTAAAGAATACGACAGGACAACGGCTGTTATTAAGGAGACTATTACTTGGGATAGAAGAAGAGCCCGATGTAGAAGAAATAAACTGAAGTAGGGTGGTGATTTGGGCCAGTCGGTAACAGTTAAACATGATGAAAAACAGCCTCAGATCAACAGGGACGAAGAACGGGTAAAGAATACGACAGGACAACGGCTGTTATTAAGGAGACTATTACTTGGGATAGAAGAAGAGCCCGATGTAGAAGAAATAAACTGAAGTAGGGTGGTGATTTGGGCCAGTCGGTAACAGTTAAACATGATGAAAAACAGCCTCAGATAAACAGGGACGAAGAACGGGTAAAGAATACGACAGGACAACGGCTGTTATTAAGGAGACTATTACTTGGGATAGAAGAAGAGCCCGATGTAGAAGAAATAAACTGAAGTAGGGTGGTGATTTGGGCCAGTCGGTAACAGTTAAACATGATGAAAAACAGCCTCAGATAAACAGGGACGAAGAACGGGTAAAGAATACGACAGGACAACGGCTGTTATTAAGGAGACTATTACTTGGGATAGAAGAAGAGCCCGATGTAGAAGAAATAAACTGAAGTAGGGCTGGTGATTTGGGCCAGTCGGTAACAGTTAAACATGATGAAAAACAGCCTCAGATCAACAGGGACGAAGAACGGGTAAAGAATACGACAGGACAACGGCTGTTATTAAGGAGACTATTACTTGGGATAGAAGAAGAGCCCGATGTAGAAGAAATAAACTGAAGTAGGGTGGTGATTTGGGCCAGTCGGTAACAGTTAAACATGATGAAAAACAGCCTCAGATAAACAGGGACGGAGAACGGGTAAAGAATACGACAGGACAACGGCTGTTATGAAGGAGACTATTACTTGGGATAGAAGAACAGCCCGATGAAGAAGAAATAAACTGAAGTAGGGTGGTGATTTGGGCCAGATGGTAACAGTTAAACATGATGAAAAACAGCCTCAGATAAACAGGGACGGAGAACGGGTAAAGAATACGACAGGACAACGGCTGTTATTAAGGAGACTATTACTTGGGATAGAAGAAGAGCCCGATGTAGAAGAAATAAACTGAAGTAGGGTGGTGATTTGGGCCAGATGGTAACAGTTAAACATGATGAAAAACAGCCTCAGATAAACAGGGACGAAGAACGGGTAAAGAATACGACAGGACAACGGCTGTTATTAAGGAGACTATTACTTGGGATAGAAGAAGAGCCCGATGTAGAAGAAATAAACTGAAGTAGGGTGGTGATTTGGGCCAGATGGTAACAGTTAAACATGATGAAAAACAGCCTCAGATAAACAGGGACGGAGAACGGGTAAAGAATACGACAGGACAACGGCTGTTATTAAGGAGACTAATTGAGATACTGCTCCTCGCTGCCCTGGGCCAGTCGCCGCTTGTCACCTCTGCCCAGCTGTTCGTGCCGTTCGAGCAAGTCTGGCGTACAGGGGTGCGCCCCTCCTTCGACGAGCCATCGTTTGGTGACGGCCCTTCTGCAGTTTTTGTGGCAGCACCAGCGCTTTCGGCGACCATCCGGTTTCCTGCCTCGTGGGGTGGTCAAAAGCGCGCGCATTTCGACGCCACTTCGGGCCACGACGCCGCGATGAGGCTGCGCCACTCACCGTTCGCACTTCTGCAGGTTAGTTATTTTGATGCGCATGGCTACCATGACGATGATATTTGTGTAATTGCGGTGTCGTGGCCCCCTTGTTCTTGTTTTTCGAGGCGTGTTCGCGCAGCTGCATTGTACCTCTGGCGCCTGTTATTACTTCATGGTGACATTGAGTCAAACCCAGGGCCCATGTCTAAGGCTCAGGAAGAGAAACTTGTCTATGTCTTCGATGCGGTTAAGCGGATGGAAGCTTCAAATATTTCTTTGCTTGAATCCGTAAATAAGGTCTTGCACATTCATATCACCCTGAAAAACGATTACGAATCGCTTTCAAAACGTGTCACGGAACTCGAATCTAGGGTAGAGTCTTCTATCTCTGCACAAATCCCCGCAAACAATGATGCGAAACTGTCGCAAATGCTGAGCCAGATCATCGACCTGCAGTCCAAAATTCAGTCGTCTGGTTCTTCGGTAGCCACCACAAGCCATAACAATATTTCAGTTATCCGGGACAAGATCGATGATCTAGAAAATCGGTCACGAAGGTCTAATGTTTCATTTTATTGTATCGCTGACGGTGATCCAACGGAATCGTGGGAGGCCGTTCAAAAAATCGTAACTGATTTTTGTCAGAATCAGCTCGAGCTCACTGTCTCTTCTATCGCCCGTGCACATCGCTTGGGGCGCTTTTTACCCGATAAAACTCGACCTATTATTGCCAAGTTCTTCAATGATAAAGAGGTGGAGGCAATAATAGGTCGTGGCAGTAAGCTGAAAAATACGTCGTTCGGCCTGTCACGTGACTTTTCTAAACCAGTTCGGGATAAGCGGCGAAACTTACTGCAGTTTTCGAAATCAATAAAAAAGGAAAGTGACCGTGTGAGGCTCGTTTTTGACAGGCTTCACATCAATGATGATGTTTATGTATGGGACACCAATACAAATAAAGCCGCACCCATTACTAACCACGCTGCGTTATCTGAATCCTCTTCCGCTACGGTTTGACTGCAGCCCGACCCTACCCCCCGTTCAACACTTAATCAATCGTTAACATCGCAACAAAGCAGTTCTGGTGGTGTTCGTTTTTTTGTACACGAACATTAGAAGCGTTCAGTCAAAAAGCATTCCGTTGTCTTCCCTTGTTGATTCCTGTACACCAACAATCGTCGCATTAACTGAAACGTGGCTAAGCGACGTCATTCCTGATAGCAGTATTTTTCTCACGTGGGCAGATTACAATTTTTTTCGTTGTGACAGGAAACATAGAAGGGGAGGTGGCGTACTTCTGGCGATAAAAAATGATGTGCTTGCGGTACCTGTGCTAGTTACCTCTTTTTTGGAATGTGTATGGGCTTCCCTGAAGTGTGGTGGCCGTGTCATACTTATAGGTGTTTTTTACCGCCCACCAGAGGCAAATACTGACTTTTCTAGTGAATTTACCCGTGTCCTGGCGCTACTGTGTTCTCGTTTTCCTAATTCTCTCTTAATAATTTTTGGCGATTTTAATTTTCCGAGCATTTGCTGGTCAACTCTATCCGTTAGGGATGGCCATAGTGAATCACATAATTTCGTCCACTCTTCTCTCGACTTTTCCCTGGTTCAGCTAATTACTCATCCCACACGGTGGTCAGCCACATCAGCTAATATTCTAGACCTAGTATTTACCAACAACCCTGATATATTTTCTGAAATTACTCATCTTGACGGGCTTTCTGACCACGACGTCCTTACTGGAAGCGTCCGGATTTTCCCTAACAAGCGCAAAACTACCAACAAGCAAATAAGGTGCTATAATAGAGGTGATTACGATAGCATTAATAATGAACTCCTGTCATTCTCAATAAATTTTTGGAAGGGTATTTATCCCGGTCCGTGGAAGATAATTGGCTCATGTTTAGAAATGTACTTACCAATTTAATCAACAGATTCATTCCTCTTATCACCATCAAAACTGTAAACACCGCTCCGTGGTATAACCAACAGCTTCGACGCCTCAATAACAAAAAGAAGAGACTTTACCGCCACGCCAATAAAACAGACCCCCTTT
This sequence comes from Ixodes persulcatus, assembly GCA_013358835.2. NCBI lineage: Eukaryota > Metazoa > Arthropoda > Arachnida > Ixodida > Ixodidae > Ixodes > Ixodes persulcatus. The sequence continues at coordinate 124,009 of JABSTQ010011488.1, read as the reverse complement.
CAGTTTCCTGGTTACGCTATAAAACATGTGATAAGGAATATCAGTCACTGCTCACATCAACTAGACGTCATTTCTTCAAACATGATTTATCATCTATGCTACTAAATAACCCTCGGAAATTTTGGCGTGTCATTAATCCTGTTGAGCATCCTGATATCGTCCTTACCGCCAGTAATAATGACGTCATTCCCATGTCTCAGTGCGCACAGGTTTTTAACGACGCATTCATATCAGTATTCACGTGTGAAGACATCTCGTCATGCCCGAAAGTTAACCTCATTCCTGATATCAGCATGCCAGAAATAATAATAACTGAAGCGGGTATATACTCCTTACTAAATAAACTCAAAATTTCTACTGCTTCTGATCATGTCGGCTTTAATAATAAGATACTAAAGAATATATCAGCTAGCATCTGTCCCATACTGTCAGCCCTTTTTTCACAAATGTTATCGTTAGGTTGCATCCCACATGACTGGCGAATCGCAAAAGTAATTCCCATCTTCAAGTCTGGTGAACGCTCGTCGCCATTAAACTATCGTCCCATCTCGTTAACCAGTACCATTTGTAAACTTCTTGAACATATAATACACACACAAGTAATTAACTACCTGGAAGATCATAACATCATACATAAATATCAGCATGGTTTTCGCCGAGGATACTCATGTGACACGCAGCTCGCCGGCTTCACTCATGACATACATTCAGCTCTTGACGGTGGATCCCAGGTTGATGCTATTTTCCTCGACTTTTCTAAAGCTTTTGACCGTGTCCCTCATCACCGGCTTCTAACCAAACTGTCTAGGCTTAACATTCACCCTAACATTTTGGCATGGGTAAAAGATTTCCTTTCGTCTAGAAAACAGTTCACGTCCGCTAACAATTGTTACTCTTCCTTCAAACCAGTAACCTCGGGAGTCCCACAGGGTAGCGTACTAGGTCCACTACTGTTTCTAGTCTACATTAATGACTTGCCATCCTGTGTCTCATCCCGAATTAGAATTTTTGCTGACGATTGTGTAATTTACCGAATAATTTCCTCTGTCAATGACCAGAAAGCTTTGCAATCTGATCTAAATGCTATTAATGCATGGTGCTCTTCCTGGCTAATGACCCTAAATTGCTCTAAAACAAAGTCTATGTCTTTTACTAAACACGTACCCCGGATTCCTACCTCCTATGTGTTAAATAATAGTACTGTTGACCTCGTCTTCACTTATAAACATCTTGGAATTCATTTGCAACCTGATCTGTCATGGCACTACCATATAAAGCTCACCCTGGCGGCTGCTAACCGCTCTTTCGGATTTCTCAAGCGTAACCTTAAACAGGCTCCTCCTAACATACGCAAACTTGCCTTTTCCACACTAATACGTCCGAAATTAGAATATGCATCAGCCATTTGGGATCCCGAACATTCTTACATCATAAACGACATTGCATCACTGCAAAATCGTGCCGCTCGCTTCATATTTTCAGAATATTCGCGTCATTCCAGCGTCACAGCACTAAAACGCCGAGCAGAGCTACCCGAACTACTCCATCGTCGCAAACTTTCACGCCTATTACTTTTCCATAAACTTTACCACCACGCGTCACTTCACGGTGATTTCTTCGAGCCACCTGCCGTTATTTTTCCACGCCGCGATCACCCCTACAAAGTTAAACGCGTAACCTGTAAGTCATCTGCTTTTTCCCGGTCATTCATTCCACGTACCACAATCGATTGGAATAATCTACCATCGCACATTGCCTCAGAAAAAGACATCACGAAGTTTCAAGAACAAATTCAAAATACTGATGCCATCTAACTTTTGCTGTTTTACATTGTTGTTTCCTCTTTCCGGAACGTGCAGAGCAAATGTGTACTATTTTGTTTTTACCTTGACTCAGCTTTATTGCAGTGTGATGAGTGAGTGTATGTTTTTTATTCGTTTTTGAGTGTATCCTTTATTTTCTTTTTATTATTAAGTGTATTGATTGTTTTCTAGTATTCTCATATGTTGTACATTGTGCACTAGTTCTTATTGGAACGATTTATGTAACCCCCCTATGTAATACCCTCTCACGAGGGCCTTTAGGGGTAATATGAATAAATAAATAAATAAATAAATGCGCCTCCTTTTTTTAAAAAAAATATATATGGTCATCCGTTCGAGATATCGCTGTATGGGTGATGTTTTGGTGTTTGTAGCATACCGTTGCACGCACTTGCCGCCGTGTTTCGAGGAATCCAGAATTCGGTTCAGCATCCCTTTCAGTCACTCTACTGATATCGCAGGAAAATAGTATGGACTGGATGTTCTAATAAAGGAGTTTTTGAATCAAACAAAACTTATGGGTATTGTCTACGTCGTTTTCTTTTCCCACATTCTCGAGATGACTACTCGGAGGTTTTGACAAGCTACTTTAGACATGTAGAAACCGTGGGCACAGGACTCCTTCAGAAAAGTGAAACGTTCAAAAGCTTACAGAGTATCGCACGAATTTTTTAGATTGCACTCAATACTACGGAAACCTTAGAGACTGCTGGTTTTGCCCTTGGCTTGCGTCTTATTTTTTTAACTTTTGAGAACAAGCTGTGTGTTTGACTTTTTGGGACGTGATATACTAGTTTTAGGCATTTTCATCATTCATAATTAGGAACGTTGCTATATTCCAATACGTTTTTTTTATAAATCTTTCTTCAATGTCAAAACGTAAGGAATAATAACGAAAGCATTCCTGGTATCTGCTAACAAAGAGATTAAATAATTAGTTTAATAACCTCTAATTTGCCAGATTGCGTTTCCTACCACAAAGAAAATAAAAGATACGTTAGTGAAAAAATATAACTTGAACAAATGTTTTGCCTGACTACTTTGTGTTGAGATTAAGTATGGAGCGAAGAGAGACCTAGATGTGGAAGATAAATAAAGGAAAATAATAATAATGCGGATACATTTTTCTACGATGATGGTGCCATAATAACATAAACATATTCAACAATTGAAAAGTGTATGCTGGCTCTGAAGACGTCAATATTAATGACCACCATGATGCTGGTGGGAATGGCAGTTCCAAGTTACCATGCCAGAAATTTTTACGGAACAGTTATGTTCTAACGGAAGGAGCTCTGGTGAGAGCGATTTTAGTTGTGTTATTTATGAAAGTGTGTGGAGTTGTATACTAAAGTGAGTACTTACTAAGTAAAAAAAAAAGCTAGATACACAATGAACATTAAAATTAAGATAAACTTTTTTTAAACAATGTAATAAAATGAAACACACTGTTTTTGAAAATATTTTGACTGTGATTCCTGGAATTTATCGTAACATTGTTGAAAAAGCATTGAGTTTTCGCATCTAATATAACTTTCACATTCGTATGTTGTATGATCATCTAAAATAGAAAATTGGAGAGTTTTCAGCAGCATTCGAATTGTATCGAAGATAAAATTTCAAAGTATCTCTCCGAGCCCTGTTGTCCGAGCCGAAGAAACGAATTTATAATCGTAGGTCAATAACAAGGTGCTTATTTAATACAGTTCAATCAGACAAACCCTTTCGCGTCCACAGACACACCGAAGATAGTATTTTGAATGTCATAACACACCTGGTCCCACTTCTATGTCAGGCTGTTATGTAGAAGGAAGTGCATGAATTATTCGTCACAAATGAAATGCGAATAGCGGAGTGCATGGCATTCGATACATGCTGGCAGGACGCGCACTCACGCAGGTCCCGTCCACTCTTCACTCGGCAGTTTTAATCAGTTCTGAGGGGCCTCCAGGTAGCGCAGCGAAGGCCACGCGCAGCGCCATTCGGATTTCATACACGTGCCCTATGTACAGGTCCTCTCAGGGGCGGATTTAGAGGGGGGGTCTGGATGTCCTGACCCCCCTCTTGATTTCTGCATCTGTAAAATTTAGGGCGTGAAACGAGGGAGAGGGGGAGGGGGTTCCTAAACAAATGGTACGCTGACTAACATCTGATCCCCCCCCCCTCCCCCCCCCCCCCCCCCCCTCTCTGGAAATTCCTGCATCCGCCCGAGCGGCGACCGAACTGCATCGCCGCGCTATCTAGCAGCGCCGGCTGGAACTGATAGGTGCCGGCTGCGCATGCGCGCGTGCCCTTCGCGGTGTCCTCCGTCTTTCTCGTTTGATCCTCGCATTATCGACGTCTCGAGGTGCCAAACGCTGTTCTGATGAACACCGCTAGGTGTTCGAATCGCACTGGGAGATAACCCTGAGGGCAAGTGGGAGAGAGGGGCGAGTGTTGTGATGAGCACCGCCCCTTTGTGCTATCACGCGGCGTTTTAGGAAGAGCGTTGCGCTGCTCAAGCCAGCGATAACGTGTGGGTTGGAAGAAGAAAACGGTGGCCCCCGCGGAAGACACGTTTGCATGTGCAGATGTAGCCTATCAGTTCCAGCGGCGCTGCTAGATAGCGCGGCGATAGTTCGGTCGCCGCTCCTGCGCTCCGTTTTACTATGGTGCCTGGAACGCGTCTCCGACTGGTGTGTTTACCGCACCCAAAAAAGTGGTTCCTCGATTTCCGCCTGCCGACGTCATAGAAGTGTCATGCTGTCGCCGGTCGCGATCCTGGCGGCGTCCCAACAGTTGTGGTGTATTTGGCACACGCCTGTTCTGCTGTAAGTCGCTCTCCACTGTGACAGTCCACGGAAGCTGCAGCAGCAGGATGTTGGGACGCCTGGGACGCCGTGACGACAGCAACACTCGCGTTCGCTCGTGCTTTTCGCCAGCATTTCTACGGCCAACCGCCAGGATCGCGACAGGCAACAGCTTGACACTCCGGCTTCTGTGACGTCATTTGTTGCCACTTCGGGACCACTTTCGATGTATGGGCGGGATAGGACGCTAAACACACCAGTCGGAGACGCGCTCCAGGCACCATAGTTTAACTTTGAGGGGACCTGCGACCTGTACATCTGTGATTATAAAAAAAAAAAAAAAAAAGAACTACAGGTCAATTATTTTTTAGCTTGAGCTTTTTCTACCAAGATTAGCTTCATTTACAGGCCAATGTCGCTGACATGTACATCGTGTAAGGTATTAGAACATATTATTTCTAATGTGGTCAGTGACGTTCTCAATAAAAATAAATTCATCACAGAGTTTCAACATTGATTTTGAAAAGGGTATTTGACAGTGACTCAGCTAGTCACCACAGTACATGACATTGCCACCACTTTGGATAAATCCGGCCAGATAGATGATGCATTCCTTGACTTCAGCAAGGCTTTCGATAGAAAGCACGGGAGCTTGCTATACAAATTGAAAAGTATTGGTTATGACGAAGCCATAATAAAATGGATTGACTCATATTTGCATGGCCGTAAACAATATGTCGAGGTTGGAGCTGTCTGCTCAGAGATGCTAGATGTGACTTCTGAATTACTTCAAGGAAGTGTCCTGGGGCCGCTATTGTTTTTAATCTACGTCAATGATATTACTTCTACTGTTGTCCAGGACGTGAGCATTTGACTATTTGCGGGAAGTTGCGTATTATTTAAGATTATAACATGTACTGATGATAAAATTTCACTAAATACGAGTTCGCATTATATAGAGGATTGGTGCGACCATTGGAAGATGTCCTTAAATATTGAAAAACAAAAACCGTCCCTATTAGAGTCCCGAATAAAAAGAAGCCACTTTATTTTCAGTATGATATTGAGGTTATAACGTCGCTGAGGAAGATCACTACAAGTACTTTGGGCTGACAATCGACAAGCGTTTGAGCTAGTCAAGACATATAGATAACATTATATCTGCTAATTCGAGAAAGCTTGGTTATATTGGGCACAAACTAAAAAAATTCACCCACTAACGTAAATTTATTAGCCTACAATACGCTTTTGAGACCTAAACTTCAACATAGAAGCATTAAGTAGGATCCTTTTACTAAAAAATATTTAGATAAGCTAGAAAGAGGTCAAAAATTGGCAGTTTGATTTATTTATAGTAACTTCTCGGACTCTCCTTCCTCTCTGATGCGAATGAACAAAATTGAGTTGCTGCAGGAACGAAGAAAAATATCAATGCTTAAGTTCATGTTTCTTCTTGCAAATGATAAGCTTTCTATTAATCGCAACGCATATATCTAAACCCCATCACCACTAGACAGACCAGACATCACCAGCCACGTTCACTGACTCCTTACTTTGTTCGCACAAGCCTTTAATTTTTTTTTTTTTTCAAGAATGAAAAATGACTGGAATTCTCTTCCAACGTAGAAAGTTTTCTCTTCCCATTTTATGACTACATAGGTTTGTTACTGGTACTTTATGTTTTACTGCTGGTTGCTTCTTGTGTTTCTACATTTGTTGCGTTTTTTTCGCATATTTTGTGGTGTATATTTTTTTTAATGCGTACAATATATGTTGTTGTATTTACTCCTGCTTGGACCATCATGGCCTGCAGAATGACATAAATAAAATAATAAAAATAAAATAAATGGGGAATATCCGTCCAAAAATCAGAAGGGTATCAAGAGCCACGAATGTTGCTGCATGATATGAGGCCTACTCTGCTTCATTTAAGTCCAGTCGCTGCCGATGCTACGAGGTATAATGGGACCAATTCAACAGCGTCAAAAGCGTGAGCCATTAGGCATTTTTTGCGTATGATTAGAAAACGTACAGAAACATGACGAACATCGGGATGGTGCCCTTTTGACGCTGTCTGATCGGTGCCATCAGCTGGTAGCGTCGGCTGCGTCTTAATTTAAAGACAAACGAAGTATAGGGGACGTGCACTAAATAAATAATATCTCATGTCGGGTTTACGTAAATAAACAGCGAAAGAAAATGAAAAACGGATTTTTTTTCCGTACCTGACATCATTTTGGGAGGCTGATTTCCCGCACCTCGGACACTCAATACAGAAATGCCGTTTCGCTATTGGCGAAGCTAACCGGAAGAAACCGGGGACTTGGGACGCATTATGCAGAAGAGAACACGAACACGTCTTTTTCGCGCATCTCCTTTGACAGTTCACGAAAGAAGAGTCCCCGAAAAAAAAGCATCAACGGTTAATCTCCGCTTTTTCTTCAGCACCAGACAGGCCACCCACCAGAATCGGGCAACGTGGCAACAAACGCCACCCCGTCCATTGTGCGGCAAGTGGCAAGCGCCGTGCTCGGGGGAGAAACGCGTAATCCGTGCCACCAAAGCGCCCGTCCAAAACCGCCCATTTCGTGTCGGCTCCCCCCTGGCTCGCGGAGCGAAAACGCCACGGTCCTAATCCGGTGAGCAACAGCGCGCGCATATCCCGAAGAGCCCTCGACGCTGGCTCGAGTCCCTCGCGGAACAGCGCCGACGTCGGGGGCGCTTCCTTCCGGCGAGCTGAGGCGACGAGCCGCACCCAGCGTGCCAGCTGGGAACCGGATTAAAACCGCTAGGAAAATTTGTTCGGACGAGCACCTCCGGATAAGCGCTGACGCCTCGCGCGAGTTTTCGCCGAGCCTTTATTTGTTTTTCGGCTCGCTCGGCCTGTCCCGGGGTGCCGTCGGTGCAGCGATGAAAGTGTTTGTCGTTCGGGGCCCGTGGTTACCTGCTTGTGTACGGAGTGGTTATAGCTGCTGCCGAGCTCTCTGTGCGCAGCAGGCTGAGCGGCAAGCCGGTCATAACGGAGATTTTAAAGGGACAGTGCAAGGCGGCCCCATGGGAACTGCGGCGTGATGTCGTCATGGGGTACAGTATAGTGGATTAGCAAGTTGCGCAATTATCTTCTCACTTTAAAGCAAAGGTACATAAATCTTGCCATCTAAACAAGAATGAATGTATGAAAAACGTTTTACTGACGTCAAGGTTATTAGACGCCACTACCCGAAATCACCAAACGTATTATGTCTCCACCCTCTCTCTTGCTTGCCTGATGAACGGTGATAGGACAAAAAGGCGTGTTTACACTTATGTTTCCGTACTTGTCCGAGATCCGCTACCGGCCGCGAACATAGGTGATTTCCACTTGTTTTAGGTTTCGAACTTGATCAAACTGGAGCTTGAAAAATGTTCTGTTCCGATGGGAAAAACTTCCAGACCGGCGGAGAATGAAAGGAGCTCGCGAGCGTGTTCAAGAAAACAACCGGAAGTTTCCTGGCCAACTTGAGCACATTCCTATGCACGTGACTCGGAAGACGGTGGGAATGTTGGAGAGGTGCTATGAACAACACTCTGCTGTATTTATATTTTTATATAAATACAAGCGCTCGCAACTGAAAACGTTTTTCTGATATCCGTTCTTGAAGACTGAAACACACCCACAAGTATTTGGCCGAAGCCCAGCGCCTTTAAAATTAGTTTCTGTGACAATATGTTGCACCCAAATGTTTTCGTATACCGTCGCGTAGGAGTAGTCACCATCCTCATTCCTCAAAATCAATGATGATAACGCATGTGCATTCCGAAATTATTAAGCGCAAGGAAGCGACACGGACATGAAGTAGACAAATTGTGCTTTGTATGTTTATACAGCCTATAACTTGGTCTGCCTCAACGGGCGACGAGTCTCCCAGCTGTAGATGAGAAATTTAGCCAGTGCAGTACAACCGCTAGCCTGGGGTCTTTAACGTGCATCACGCAGTAGTGATACACGACCGCACGACGGTACGATGCAGATGGAAACGGGCAGGGGTGGGGATTGAACTTAGGATTCTGGGTTCTGCAGCGCGAGCTTTCGCTCCACGTGCTCCGAACTGGTGTGCGCGAGCCCACTCGGCCATTGATCCCCCTAAAGTAGACAGGACAGCGCTATACTCCCAACTGGGGTTTTAATAGAAAACTAAGAACTTGAAGAAAGATGTGATTGAAGTTATACGGAAGACAAAAGTGACCGTGGAAAAAGGTACAGAGAACTTTACGATTCGCAGATCACCAAGGCTTGTGTTGACGTGTGCGTGAGTGCACCTTCTGTGTCCTTGTCAGTCAAAGAACTGTTACACCTCCAAAACCCTACATGAGATGTCAGAAAGTTTCTAGTTAGGTGGATGATCATCTCAAACTTCATCCTTCAAAGTCGGGTTGAAATAATGTTAAACATTATATATTTTAATATTCTTCATAATAATTTCTTATATTTTTAAATCTTTGAAATTATTTTATTTATTTATTTATATTTATTTATATCTACATTTGCTATGATTTTCTTACTTCTGTAATTTCTTTCTTTCATTTTCGTCCTTTTTTGTATTCCGTATAACTTTTATCACTTTTTTCTCTTCTGAGTTTTCTATTAAAACCCCAGTTGTGAGTATAGCGCTGTCCTATCTACTTTATGTCTGTGTCAGTCCCTCGCGCTTTATAATTTCAGTATGTTGAACCATCTAGCCCACCTTAATATTTTAGTGTGTGTGCATTGTCACACATTCAGTCTTGCGTGAAGTCCCACAATGAAAAGTGGTTTTAATGAAATGTCTCAGTGACACCAAACGGTGGTAATTAAGGCTATAGTTGTGGCTTCCCTGGAACAGTTTTTCATTGTGGCTGTTAAAAGATTCGCGTGCTGATATTATGTTTTTGCTCTTTGGCTTCTTGTCCTCAGCTTCGTGATTTGGCCACCACTTTTATGGTTTCGCATTCAGGCTGGTTCAGTGATTTTTCGACTGCTTTACGGCATTACATTCTTTTAATGCCCGTGCCACCCACTATCAGAAAAAAGAGGGTGAGATGAACGCGCCTTTCTTTGGGAAACATTTGGCTCTTCAAGGCCCAAATGTAAGAGCAAGATGCATTAAATCTTTCCGCTAGGTGTCATAAAAAACACCTTTGCCTGGTTTTTTCTTAGGTGGATATGCTTATACACCAAAGTGCGGCTCTGAAAACACACCGCTGCGGTGAGGTTGCAGTCGGAATGGCGCATGCAAAGGAGCGGCAGCTCTGGCTAACTTTGATTACTGCAAACGCGCAGTGCCGCCAACCGGTGTGCATGAGCGCTCACTTGTTTATAAACAATGATCTATATGCAATCTACGAGGGTGGGTCAAATGAAAACCTCAAATACTTCTTTTGCTTGAAATTGACTATACAAAGGTGGTAGACATCTGTCTTATTTTTAAAATTGCCTACATTTTGTTCACTGCAGGGCTTCCAGTACTTAACAATGCCTAAGTTTCTGTGAAAAAAAAAAAAGTTCGGTAGCGTGCAAAGTTATTAATGCACCACTTATTGTAACTACTCTTCAATAAACCACGCACGAACTAGACATTTTTAAGGCCTTATCGAACAAACAACACGCTAAGCATGTATCTACGGAAAACATAATGTCCGTTCTCGACGAAAATCTATGGTTTTAATTTTGAGCGTTTGTTGCGACTCGCAAGCTTTTTACGCCTGCTCGCGCGATACATGCCTGCAGTGACACCAAGTGCCACGAAGCAGTTTGTGCGGCCACCCTTTGGCTTAGTAGATTTAAGGCTTTGAGGAAGCTTTTTGCATACTTTCGCAGACGTCTCCTCCGCGTTATGTCAGCTGCTTTATGCTTCTTTTTTTTAAAGGTAGCACAATATGGCTAGCAATGGCCCTTTTTCATGTTTAGGAATTAGAGGAATGTAGTGGTGGAGTGCCGCCATTCCAGGAGTGGGGATGGGCCCAGTGTCTCCATTTCGAGGAGTTGAAAAGAATGAAATTGTCGGAAACTCTAATTCCCCGGAATCGAATTTAGATTGAATGGGAGTGAAAGACCACTTGCTAAATCCCCAAGGGCCCGGCCCGCACTCGGGGAATCATGAGAACAGTGTTCTTTCAATTCTTTAGTGATCGGTAATTTCGACCACTTCGATGTTTACACAGTTATGAACGTAATCAGGAGTCATCCTAAACAAGCGTCGTGTAGACTTCAAGAATCTGTCATACCACTTTTAAAATTTCTCGTAAATGTCCGCGTTTCAGATATTGTGCATGCAAAAGACTTCATCCTGCACTCCAAGAAAAAAGGGTGCATGTGGGTGTATCGTGCTCACTTACCCCGATTTCCAGGCAGAGACACCTGGCGGCCGTTCAAGCGGTGTACTTGTACTCCCACCATTCGTTTCCTTTTCTCCCAAAAGATCGACGGGTGCACACGGAGGCCCCACAAATCTTGGATCGATTAGCTGTCTGGATTGGACGTGGTACGATTGTAGCAGCCTTTCATTTGGAGCATTAAAATTAAGTAAAATTGACAAAATACGACAGTTTTATGCTATTCACATTACAATAAGGATTTAACAAAATAATGTTTTAAGTTTAGACAAATTTTCGCAAAACGAGAATTGATCCAGTTTGAACTGTTGGAACGCGACCAAATGCAACAAGTGAAGGGGCAACACAGGTTTCAGTAGACCAAAATGGCGTCGTAGCGAGGAGCACGAAGACAGCGGCTCACTGTCTTCGCGTTTTTCGAAGCTACATTCAGACTGGTAGGGTCCGGAGAACCGCGAGTGCTTTTAGAGCGCAGGCGCCCGTTTCGGCTTGAGCGGCGTCGGCGTCGCCGTCGGCGTAACCGTCGTCGGCGTGATGCGTCACCGTCGCTATCGCCGTTGGCGTAGCCGTAACGCGTCGGCGTCACGCGTCGGCGTCCCGCGTCGGCGTCGCCGTCGGCGTAACCGCGCTGTGCATTATGCGAAACGTCCCATAATGCACCGCGGTGACGCGCGCGTTGCATTATGGGATGTTTTCCATAATGGACCACGCGGAAGGGAGGAGGGGGAGGGAAAGGAGGGAGGAGGAGGAGAGGGGAAGGAGGATGGAGGAGGAGGAGGAGGGAGGAGGAGGAGGGGGAGGAGGGGGAGGAGGCGAAGAGGGGAATGAGGCGAGGAGCACGGGAGGAGTAGATGAGGAGGACCGAGGAAAAACATACCGTCCCCTCCGTACCCTCCCCTCCTCCTCCTCAAGAGCTGCGCTCTAATTTGGCCTTACAGGGAGTTGTAAGCGTCTTTCATTTTTCTTCTTTGAGCACTTCTAATCAGTTGCATCAATCGGCTGTTAAGCCGCGCGTGCAAGTTGGTACCATCGGTCCACCGACTGAGAAGAGTGTCGTCGTCCAAGTTTTCTGTTTGCGTCGGAGTGTTTACGTTTACAACAGCTGGGCTCCGGATTGCAACATCCTGGGCTTAGTTGATGAGTAAAACAAACTGCCACCATCTTTTTGCATTGGTGCTCGAAGTGTCAAGTTGAATGTTGGCGTTATGACGCCAGTGCGGTGATAATTGACTCGTAGAATGACGTTTCATCGCCATATTGTTTCGTAGGCCTGGAATGAAACGTGGCCCAGTTCGTTTTATCGTCACTGTTCGCGACGTTTTGTCGACAGCTTTTGCCGCGACGTGCCCTCGGATATCGATTGGGAACGTTGATTCGGTCGCCTTGCGCCAATATTTCGCCACATACCCCTTTAGGGTCCGTACCACTGTAGCGTACGGCGACTGTGAGCCTACCCGAGTGACGGCGAGTAAAGAAAGGAGGGCCCCCTTTCTGTAGGCTATGTTGCCGCCCCACGGCGGGCGTAGGCGGACGTCAAACGCCTGAATACCTAGGGCTTTTTCCCGGATTTGCTTTAGCTGTGTCAGACACAGGGGCTCCTTTGTATTTTTTTACACAGTGTATGCACTGTATACATACGTGTTGTTTACTTCCAGCGAGCGATGAGACCCCAAATACAGTTCGGGTAGTGAAAACGCAATTTGTCAACGAAACGTTAGAAGAGGGTTCGAGTCAGGAAATATTTCCACGGAACGTCACAATGTCGACAAAGCTTCGATGATGCAGTTTTCGGCGAAACCGCACGGACCCGTTGAAGTGCGGCTTTAAAGACGGCAGGACAATGTACAGTTTTATTCCTGTGCTTTTTGTTTTTTCGTCCTCTTTTGTTTTTTGGAAAGGTGATTGGGGAGCGGGGTTAAGGAAACTTTCTAAACTGCCCGCTTCTTTGCATTGGCCAGGTTGCCACTAATGTACGAATGAAATTCGCCTGTAAACATGTTCATAAAAAGTGTGCTTTCGTGCTTTCTTGTGGCTTCCCTGGACATCCTGTGATGCTTCTGGAAAGCTGGTTGTGCCAAAGTATCTGAAATTGAACTACAGTACGAGGAAAACATGTAAGTATGCGTAGGCAAGACTCTAAAAAGAAATTGTGGAGCTATACTGTCCTAAACTTTATTTAACATGGTTGGCAGGTACTTCTTTGCGGCACTGCGAACCCTGGAGAGTGGCGTGGCAGGGTTTTGGGAAGCGCTTGGCGACAGCCGGGGACCATGCAAGCCAAGGGGACTGGTACGTTATTAACTTATTACAGATTTTGGTGAGGCACAATGCTAGACAGATGTGCCTTCCGAGCACCCAATATTTTACGCTATTTGTTTTTTCTTAGGTGTTTGCAAGAGCGATATACAATGTTATTTTTTACTTGGTTCAGTTTTTTTTAAGTGTTCAAGGTTTCTATAATGCGGTATCTGCCGGTGATTTCTTCGGCCAGCTCAACATTCTTTCTTGAACAATGTGTTCAAGAAGGAGGGAAACTAAATGATGACTAATTTTCTAAAATTCACTAATTAACTTTTGACTTACAAGTTTTGTGGCCCACGCTGCAATTGCAGTTTTGAAGATAACCGCCGTGAAAGGCGAAATCAATTTACGCCACTAAAGGAACATGAAGGTATTCGTTGACAAGTTCTCTCCTTCCTCTCCAATGACATAAAGTGTAGACGCCCTCTGCGATATGAGAGAGTTTTATTAGACCGTTCTGGCGCCCAGAGTGCGATTCCAGATTACGAAACGATGCATGTGCAAAGGCGCCAGTAGAGTATTGCGTATCGTTATCTGGGTTATGGCAGCTATTTAATAAAACTGCCCATTTTTGCATCCCGTTTTGAAAATCAAAGTTGGTTGCTTTCATTCTAATGGTGTAAATTGCTATAGCCTTTCGCGACGGCTGTCCTTAACATTGTCATCGTTTCGTAGACAATACAATATTCAAATATAAAGTAATTGACTCATCTCGGCCCTAATATATTTATAGCGTTGCCAGAAAAGAAGTAACAAGATGCATGACATTTTGCATGTTTCATTTTTATACGCCTACGTGCAACCCAAGTGTTCTTCAATCCGTAATGTAAAATTTGGGAATGCACGTCGGTTGCGGATATAGATGGACAGGGGGCTTACGAATGCAGATACCTGGACTGCGAATGCAGGCTGGAAGCAGTACTGATATCATTCTGTTCATTAGAATGTATTAATTATCTTTATCTACACTTTCTCGCAGATGTCCTCGGGTGTACCAAAGTACAGTCAGTTAAACAGTTCATTTAATTCGAGATAAAGTTATTCGACAAATCCTTTTTTTATCATTTTTATTCTGCTTTTAGAGCAGGATACCAAAAGCGAATCAGTGTCCCAGTTTTGAACAAACTGTGTTATCCTGCACTGGACTTCAGTTAGCCAGAGCGTGATGTACAGATTGGAGAGTTTTTGAAGCCTCAGGCAATAGGTCATGCAACAGGTTTACTCTTTTCACTCTACCATTCCGAATCGTCCAGTGGATTTAACTAAAAACCCGTATCTCGGAGATTGTCCACCGAAAAAACTGTTGAAATTGTCCATCCCACCCAGATATTTACAAACTCGTAACTTATCTCAACGACGCGATTGAAACAGTAATAAATAGCTTTATAATGAAGCAAGCAAACATCGGCTCCTTAAAAGGAGGAGACCTAGCTGCCAGGGTGCCTGGCTTTTTCAGCGTCACAAACTGCGGGCTGATATGTCTAAAGCATTTCACGGTACTGTTCAATGTCCAAATGGACCTCTTCCAGGGTCGCCTATGCAAATGCGTAGTGGTTGAAGATGATGCTGGCCGCCATTCTTGGTGGTGCTTGCGTGATGTTATCGGCGTTCATTAACAATGCATAGCCGAGGCTAGACCGACATTTTAGTTGGAACATGCCGTAACCTTTTTGCTTCATTCACTGCAGACAAAATGCACCAGCAATCATCGATTTAAATGTTTTCAAAGGCCATCAAAATATTTTTTGTTTGATTTGCAGAAGGCTAAAGCAATTTACGGAAATTAGAAAGAAGCAACCGGCTTGGAGTTATTTGTCTACAAACTACTCTGTAATGGGCATGATTCTCGAAGTTTGATATCACCGCACGCAACTGTCTAATCATACCATTGCAGAGCAAAGTTTGTCGGTGGATATTTTTAAACCGGTTGCTTCTTTTTACTTACCGTAAATTGCTTTAGCCTTCCATGTTGGTAGCCTTTAACATTGCAATGGCAACATCAACGAAGTAGAGGGCCTTAGAGCGATAAACTGGCAGCAGAAAGTGACCCCCAATTGGCCGCCGCCATGTTGCACGTTTTTGATTCCTAGATACGGGACTTTATTGTTTTACTATATCTTAACGAAGGACCGCGCACAAATAATTGCGTATTTATTTTTAATAACAGTAGCGACGAGATAAGTTATGTTTCATTTGTTTTAAGTTCAAAATGTGCTTTTACAACAAAAACTTGCGCAGCTTCTCAATGCCCTCATTAGATGCCGTCTGTCACGGTGCTATATTTTGGGTTTTTATTAGAGCTAGACAATATCTCTGGGGCTCACACTATTGAAAAAAGTTTATAATGTTTTTAGAGCGATCGACATGCAAATCTCGGCTCCGTTTTGCGTAAAATCCTCAGGATTTGGTATGGTCACGTGTCTAGTGGTGAAAATTGTACAACACGGCGGCAGCCAAGTGGGGTCACTTTTGCCTGGTGAAAGGGATACCAGCTTTTTGCTCTAAGTCCCACTACCTCGTTGGGCTACGTGAAACTTAAACCGCTAATTACAAAGTTATTTATCACATTTTGGGCAATTAGACAGTTAATTTAAAAATTTTTTTTTTCGGTCTACAACGTCTCCCGCGGCTGGGATTTTGTTTCCGAATAGAGTTTTTTTTGTTTTTCAATTACCCTAATTACCCTATCCTTAGGAATTTTCTAACTTTCGCTGAAACACCCTGTATAATAATCTATACAGAAATTGTATGTTAGGTTTATTTACCCTCCCTTTATGTAATTACATCCGTCTGATGATCTTGAGGATAATTAAATCGGAACTTGAGCACTTTCTGGGGCATCTGCTTGATCGTCAAACGTAGGAGTTGTTATCTAGAAAACGTGCTGCTTGGTTACCCGTCGCAGAGCAAGATATGATAGAAAAAACTCTAAACAAGGATGCTCAACGGTCTTAGAATGAGCACTGGTGTTGCACCAAACTGCTCACCTTGCTAAATATACTGCTATATTTCACCAAAAAAACGAGGTACTTGTGGAAACAATACATCAAAACCTCATTTCTTTTCTCAGAGTAAAACTAATAATTCAGGCTCCACTATACCGCCAAAAGGCTATGTTTTTTTTTTTTAATTTTAAACAACACGTTTTTCTCTTTTAAATTATGAGTAGCAGTGTCAACAATTGAGGGGGTCCCTGGGCCTTAAAGGGAAGCTGAAATGGTTTTAAATATGAGATAAAAAAAAACTATTCCAGTTAATTAGACCTCAGCCATCACGTATATCGTATTCGTTTGGTCACTTTTTTACGCGGAATAACCAAAAAAGCGCCTTCAGAGCAGCGCTGAAGCCACGCCCCTTCGAAGCAGAGGGAAAGGAGAGAGAGGAGGAAGTTCGTCTGTCGACGTCACAAAAGGTGCGGCTGGAGGACCCTGCCGGGGCTGGCGGTTTAATTGAAACAGGTTGTATTTGTATTCCCATTAATTGACGGCGTAATGTAAGGAATATGTTTACACTTTGGAATGGGGTATACCTGTGCACACAGTGAAAGCCGAGGGTGTAACGTAGGTAGTTTTTGTACACCCTGGAATAGGGTGTATTGTGCATCCAGTGAATAATGAGGGAGTAGAGTGTGGAATATTAGTACACCGTTAAATGGTGTATAACTATATTCCCAATACACAACGAGGGTGTAGGAAAGGTGATACTGTCAAACCCTGAAATGGGGTGCTTGTGTACACCCACGGAATGGCGAGGGTGCACAAGTGCACTATTGAAGGACGTGCACATGTGCACCCTATTCTCGGGGTGCATGTATACTCCAAAAGGGGTGTCCTATATATAACGAATGCTTGCACCCCCTAGGGGTGTACTCACTACACCTTTCTTTTTTACAATATTAAAATTCTCGTTATATTTTTTTTTGACGCAGGAATTTCTTAGAAAGTCTAAAATCAGCAACTAAAACAACCAGGAATTAGCTCAAAGTAAGCGGGGCTGTCTTTAGCATTTATAGCGCTTGTAAGGTAATATCAGCGTCTTTGAAGCTGTAAGAGAATGATAGGATTGTAAGAGATTTCTGCAGCTCAGCCAGGCTGAAGGGTGGATGGCAGACACAGTATCAGCAACGCCGACATTTACGAGAAAATTTAAAAGTGATATGACAGGTCTTTGGACTCTACACGACGCTTATTCAGAATGACTCCTGGTAACACTGGAGGGTGCGTAAGCATCGAATCGGTCAAAACTACCAAGCACTAGGGAACTGAAGGAATACCATTTCCATGATTCCTCGAGTGCGGGCCGGGGCGCTTGGGGGATTTAGCAAATGGTCTATTGACAAATTGCTTATTTCAGCCATATAAAATTAGATGCGTGCAAAATGTCAAGTAAATTAAAAGCTTTTGACTTGTTTGCCCTCTGCCTGATATTATCTGAAAGCAGTCAGCATATAGAAGCAGTGATTATTAAAATAACCTAGGTACGTAGTAGCTTCATAAACGTTACGCTACTCAACTGTTTGGCTTTTAGAAGATAGCAGGAATGAAAGTAATTACAACATGGATGTTGATGGTGAAAACGTGAAAACACGTGTCTTAACCCTATCTAAACGCACTTATAAAAACAAAACAAAATACGCAGACAGACGACTTCTCTTTGTTGCAAAATATGAACCGAAAGGTCAGTTCTGATTCGTTTTTATTTTGACCGAACGGATGCGTGCTCTCAAGAAAATGGTTCAGAAATGTAAACAACGGCGCGTAGTCGCGATATGCGTTTGGGTCGAAGCGCCTTGATATAACCACCAAGAGTAGGCAGTTCCTTAGAATATATATGTATATATATATATATCAGAAGTTTGCTCAGTCTGGAAGAAATGCGAGGAAGGAGACGGGCGTCCGAAACAAACGACCAAAATAGATACACCCGAAAAAAAGAGAGGCGAAGCGAGAACAAGTATTTGTCTCAGCGCACTTTCCTCTCTCGTTGGCATGCTTTCCTTTGTTGCCCTCAGCGAGACAAGAATGCGCGGATAGAAGGAAGCTCGCCAAAAAGAAAGTTTCTTTGCGCAAGACATGCCTGACGAATCCCAGTAGGAAAGAAAAAAAAAAACGCACGATCGTGAAAGACGTTTAGCAAAAAGGAACAATCGAAAAAAAAAAAGATACCCTCCGGAAAAAAAAAGAAAGGAAAAAAAAAACAACGAGAGAACGGGGAGGATCGAGAACGGGGAATAAAACGAAAGAAATGCCAAGCGACTCGATCCATAGCAGGGATAGGCCCGAAGAAGAAGAGCGCGCCTCGTTTTTTTTCTTGGTTGCGCCCAAGATTCGACGGGTGCCGGCGGCAAAGGAGCAGGGAGAGCGCTGCGTTTCCCGGGGAAGCTGCTCACCATGGCGACGCGTCACCATGGCGACGGAGCCCACATTTGACGGATGCTCCGGTTCGGCTGTGTCCAATCAGACGCAGCCGAGGGGAAAATCGGAGCACACCTGTTCCTCCCCGTCCTCCGCTCCTGGCGGCTGCTAAGCAGGTGCGTGGGGAAACGCCGTGGGGAAACGGGAAACGCCCGCGAGATTAGACCGCCGCGGCGGCCGGGAAGGCGGAGGGGCCCTTCTCCTGCAGGGCCCTCGGCAGTGCGCTCGAGAAGGGCCGCTTTCTCCTCGGCCGAGCGGCAGCGGCGGCGCCGGGAAATGAGATGCGCTAGGGAAGGGGGCTCACGTCCTGGCCCGGGGAGAACTGACTCTTCCACGGGAGCAGGCTTGTGTGCCAGGCGCACACAACGGTGATGCTCGGCTAGCTCTAGTCTGAAAAGAGAGCCCTTACCGTTGTATAGGGTACACTGTTCTCGCGTTCAGCACGGCACCAGCGAAACCCCCGCCGAAGGAGGCCGGCGGTTACGTGGTTTAAAGACAACAAGCACGACAACAGCGGCGCCGAAATCCGC
Source organism: Ixodes persulcatus (assembly GCA_013358835.2). Taxonomy (NCBI): domain Eukaryota; kingdom Metazoa; phylum Arthropoda; class Arachnida; order Ixodida; family Ixodidae; genus Ixodes; species Ixodes persulcatus. The sequence goes on along the minus strand of JABSTQ010011488.1, from coordinate 104,801 downwards.
ATTGCGGGGCCTTCTATGACGTCTTTTGGGGAGCCTCTCACTCGGCAGTCCGGGAGTGGATGTCGCGTATGGTCGATGTGCGTTTCTTCCTTCGAACGACCAGATTAGCTACAGCTGTACTGACACCCGTACGTGAACGCTCGTCTGGGATTGGTAAATCGTTAGGGGGAGGGGGACTTACATTGTTCCTGGCGTGCACATCAAACCCATATCTCTACTATAACCAACTGAATTGCCCTTAGCTGCTCTCCGGGCGGCGATTGAAGCCGCCAGCCACTCAAGCCTTGTCCCGGGAGTCGGGCGTCTGCTGAGCTTCTTAGTGCATTCTGTAAATGTTTGGGACCATGCTTTTTTTTTTGCGTTTTTAAGTATGTAATAACCACCTTTAGTATTAAATATTGAGAATGAAGCATTTGAGCGCGGGACACTTGATCAACTAGAATCTCGAAATGTTCACAGATCAAAAGGCTGCTCAGAAGACTTGTCGGGTCCGCATTCTCTATTATTGTGCAACAAGGATGCTCTCTCGAGATAACAAAACGTCCAGGGCCTTGTACGTTGTTCGAGTCAACGCTTGGGAGAAAATCCTGTCAAACACTCACTTCCGAGACAAACAACTTCGGGTGGCTTATACCGGTTTGCTCAATGCGCCATCCAATCCCCTAGTGGAGATCATTGATCAAACTATGTTTCAAATATACAACCCAAACGTCAAAATAGAAAAAAAAACACACACACACTATCTGTTAGAACTTTGTGCACAGTATGTCGCCAACAAAACTGACGGCCTCTGCGAGGTACGTATTCGCTTAGAGATGGTTTTGAACACTGCCTTACACTCTGTCACTGCGCAATTTGTTTTAGATCACACCCACCTAATTTCATGAAAGCTGAAATAGAAGAAGCTACTCTCTGGCTGATGTTCAACTTGCTGCTGTTCTTTTTTGTGCGTGTGTGGCGCACAGAAAAAGGGGCAGTCGCGTGAAATGTTGGCCTTCACTGCGTGGCATCGCCACCTAACTACTGGAGAATAATTTTGCATTTTTTGCGCAAGTACTTTAATTTATAGGCGCATTAAAAAGGATGTAGTGCTGTAAAATAGCCCAGGCTCCAATAAGTTACTTTAAAGGAACTCGTGTAGAAAGAAGTAGCGTCTTTGTGTCTCTGTGTTGCGGTTTGGAGCCCTCAAGCTTTCGGATAAAAAAGAGTCAGCGCTTGTCCTGTTTGCACTTCCTTTAGTCCCCGTTTATTGTGCGCTGTTTGCCTTTTCGTCAGTATGAACCAACAAACCCCCATCGCCACCCTTTCGGATAAACAGGCATCAAAACTACACTTTGCGCCCGAATCTCGCGCATGCTCGTTGAGACAAAATACTGAAAAATGAACGGATGCTTTACCTCGAGTACCATCGTATGCTGATTTATGCAGCGTTGTCGATTGAATGCCCTTTTTCAAGTAGATTCGGAAGGTGGTGCCAATACCTCTGACGTTCGTAAGTGTTATCTTTTCATTTTCGGCACACTCAATAGAGAGTTTTGAAATAGGGGTTCCAACGCTTTGGGTGCCCCGGGCAGGTGCTTACGGCATCGCACTGCGCAATCGCAGAAGTTCTGCGGATGTGCAGTGCGGCGCGCCGAGCTGTTGAGGGGGGCAAAGCGTGGACCCCTATTCTGAAACTCCCTATTGTCCAGCGAAGTCAGCTGTAAGTCACGTTTTAAAGCGCACCAGTGCACCTCGAAGAAAACTTTCCGCAAACACTCCAAATCTGCCAAAGGAACGTTTTCGTGTCGTAAATTATTTAATCAGTGTGAGAGAGTAGTGTCCCGCACCCTGTTGACCCAGCACTTGAGTCTTCGGCCGCGAGAGGAAGCTGAGTTCTAAAGCGGCTTTAAAATGTTCGCGACTTTCGCCACCACTTCATCACCGAGCGTCAGGTGCGGGTTGACACCGGGCCGCCAAATAAAGCCACGAGCTTTTTGAGCAAACACGGCTCGTTCGCTCGTAACACACTAACCCTGAAATACAGCTCATTGATAAAACCTCACAATTGAAGGGCCAGTTTCAAAGGAAAAAAGAAAAAGAAAAAAAGTAATATTTTAGACGCGCGTTAAGCGACGAAGTGCGCACTTGCGCGGCGATTATTTATTGCCGCGAAAATCCGCGTAAAATATGGGTCTGCCGGCGACCGCGCAAGGCGGAAGTATCGTGGGCGGTGGCGCCAATGAATCGAAATCCTCTTAAAAATACGGCGTAAACAAAAGATTCGCTCGGTGCCGCTTTCGGGCCACCAGCGGCGTTTGTTCGACGAGGGAGGCCCGTGCATACAAACGGGCAAAGTTAAAAAAAAAAAAAAGAAGAACGCATTAATTCGGCTTAGGGATGGAGGCAGCTGCCGGGAGCTCCGGTTCGAGCCGGCTCGTCCGTCGAAGGATCGGGGGTCGGCGGCGGCGGCGGCAGGTGGAGGTGCGCGCGTCGCCCGCCCGGGGCATGGCGGCCGGCAAAAACGTCCGAGCCGCGCACCCGTGACAAATTTATGTGACGGGGGACCACGTGCTCGATAGTTCGGGCCGCGCTGGAGATCGGGCTCCGGTCAGCGGGGTCGCGCTCAAACTCTATAGCCCCCGGCTCAAGCGCCGCCTTCGCTCTCGCCCGGGAAACATGTGTTCCTCTCTTTTTGCGCGAGTGCAGCGCGCACCCTTCTCTTTTTAGAAGCCTCCCTCCCCGTCAGCGGGAGGGCTGTTTACCCCCCCCCCCCCCCCCATCGAGGGTGATATTTCGCCCGTATAAATGACGGACCCGATCAAATGCGCCCCCTTAGGAAACGTTCTTTTTATTTTATTCCCGGCTCGTTTCATAGACGGCGGGCTTCCGATGGCACGGCGCCGCATCGAAGCAGGTTAGGGCAGTGCGGAGCGAAGCATATTTTCATAACAATGCGTGCTCCCCGCGGAAGCGTGCGTGCGAGGCGCACGTGCGCCCGATTTGGCGCGTCACGTGCTGCCTGTCACGTGAGCCGGTCTTTTCCCCACACGAGGCTCTCCGTCGGTCGGCGTCCTTTCTACTCGTCCCAGCGTGGAATGCGCGCGGCGCGTGCGACCTCGGCGACGACGGCGTCGAGCCCGAGGGGAGCCCGAATCGCAAACCTCAAATGGATGTCTGAAAACCGGCGGCGTGGATCAGAAAGCCCGCGGCGCTCGGCCACGTGACTTGCGGCTAATCGAGTCTAAAATTCGCGAGGGACCGCACAAAACTTAATCCCTGTTCGCGGAGGGCTGCGCCGTTCTTTTTCTTTTTTCTAGATAACCCAGGAAGCTCGCTTGAGCGAAGACCGCGCAGTTCATCATACATCTTCATCGCGCGACAGTTACTCATTGAATTATACGTTTTGCGTATTACAGAAACTCACCGCAAGCGAACTGCATGTCGTTAGAAACGTGGAATATTGATTCATACGTTGAAGCCAACCTTGTAGCGCACAAAAAGAAAAAGAAAGGAAACGCGCGTACTTTTTATGTGACATTTAAAATGGAGTAGCGAAAGAATTAATGAATGCTTCTTGCTCTAGCAAGTTCGTATGCTTTTCTCACGGGCCCGGATGTGACAGAAACAGCGCAGAAAGCTCCGCCCTTTCTTCTCTCGCCACAATAAACTAATAGACAGACATTTTGATTCTGAATCGAGGGTTTCAGAAACATAAGTATACAAAAAATAAGTGCACATTTGCCTAGTTTCGTTAATTATTATTATTATTATTATTATTATTATTATTATTATTATTATTATTATTATTATTATTATTATTATTATTATTATTATTATTTGTTAAGAGTGAGCATATTCAAGACAATTCGCAAGTTCGTGGAAGCCAACAAAATGTTGTGCTCTCCAGAGCCCAGGTTGAGCGAAGCCAGAGTCTTCGAGATCTACATAGAAGAGAAATTCACACATCAGGAAGTTATAACAGAACACAAAAAGCAAATGCCCAAGTTGTCAAGCAGACGTGTACGAAATGCGAAACAAGTAACTGTTTACAAGTACCTAGTTTCTTTTTTCCGTAACCAAGAAACGAGCTATTTATTGAATTACTTCTGAGGGGGAATGGGTAGAACTACCCAACCTAGTTCTTACTCCAGCTCTCGCCTGTAATCTGTGCGACAAGACGACGCTAGATAGACTATAAAAAGGTTGTGCACAAGGTATGCCAGCGTAGCCACAGTTATCCCTGAGTGAACGCTCCAAGAGGCGGGGAATTATCAACGACTAGAAATATTGGAAAAGGCTTCTGATTCATAAAAGCGACACATTCAGATTAAAGGTGAAGTAACCTCTTACGTTCTAGTTGATGTAACACGTTCCTTTTAAATCGCAGTAAAGAGTAACATACTCAATTACTTTTCGTGAGGAACGGGCGACGGTACTTAGCAATTTTATTTCAGTAACGTGCACGTACATGCCTGGCGTCAAGCAGAACCATAGGATTGTTGTAAAGAATAGTAAAAATCCAGCGAGACGCAGTGCAGTCAGTATCATTTTTATGACCGAGAAAATATGCTTATTTATATTTTTATTTATTTGTATGCACCGCTAACCTCATGCCAGTCAGGTATGGTACGAATTCAATGCACAGACAGCAATTTCACGTACACTGAAATATTACAAGTTAATTTCCAAAGAAATCACATCAGCACAATCCACAATATCAAAAAGGAGCGCACGCGGCTGGGTGGCTTTTTCGTGTCGTTTTCGCCTAATTGTACGATGCGAATGTGTTCCTTGGAGACCACAACCAATGAAACATGTATTTCAACAAACAATTTATCAGACAAAAAGAAAAGGTTTTTCAAAAAGATCTGTCGAGTAACAAAACAATTGCGCTGTGTTCTTTTTTGTATTTTTTTTAAAAAATACTGCCGGCCAACTTTTAACGTTTAAGGCATGGTGTAGGCAGAACTATAAAAATGCCAGCAAAGCAAATGAATATACATAAACGTTCAGTGGAGCCAGTAAGCAGTTTAGTCCTGGGAGTTCGTTTTAATGTGAAAGGTTCATCGTGGCATTAGAAAATGTAGCAAAACAGACAATACACGTCACGTTGCGGCGCAAACGGTACGTGGAGAAAACCATTTCAAAGAATCTCTCCTACAACGAAACTTACGAATCAGTTTCTCATGCTTTTTGTCTTGTGTCACGGCTAATTTTATACTGAAGATTGGCATCAAACTTTCAACACGTTTCGTTAAGTATTATGCTACGTAAATATTTTAAGCGATTTACTTTCCTTCGACATCACAACTTAGGCAGTTCAGATGTAGCATACAACGGTGAAACTTGTGATTCGGTGACATATAAATTAATAATGAACCTAAGAGATTTCATTTAACCCCCCCTCTATCTGATCTATATACGATTGTAAACGAGGGTCCTATAAGATGCCGGCATATCTAATAAAAAACGAGTTATACGGCATTAGCTTCATTTCGGGAGTGCAGTGCTCCATAGTATTTCTCAGCTCGCGAAAATATTTTTATTTATATTTTTATTTCTTTATATTCGCTGCTAACCGTGATGCCAGTCAGGTGTGGTAGGAATTTAATGCACAGAGACAACGATTTCACGTACACTGAAAGTTTACATGTTAATTTTTATAAAAAATCACATTAGCAGCATCCACAATATAAGCAGGAACCTTATTTCAACGATCAATGGATCGAAAAAAAAAGTGTTTGAAAATGATTTGTCGAGTAACAAAACAATTGCGCTGCGTTCTTTTTCGTTTATTTTTTTAGAGATACTGCCGGCCAACTTTTGAAGGCCAAGGCATGGTGGAGGCAGAACAATAAAAATATCAGCCGAGCAAATAAATACACATAAACACAGTAAAACGAATACGCAGTTTAGTCCTTGGAGTTCACTCTAATGAAGAAAAGTTCGTCAATTGCATTAGAAAATGTAGCAGAAGAGACGTGTCACGTTGCGGTGCAAACGGTACGCGTAGAAAAATAATATTTTAAAAAGTCTCTCCTGCAACGAATCTCACGAATCAGTTGCTTCTGTCTTGTGTCAGGGCTCACGGTATACTGAAGATAGACATCAAACTTTAAACAAGTTTCGTTATGTATTATGCTCTGTAAATATTTGAAGCGCTTTCCTTTCCTTTGACATGGCAACTTAAGCAGTCCAGACGCAGCCTACAACGGTGAAACATGTGATTCGTTGTCATATAGGTTCTAAAAGAACCTAAGCAATTTTGTTAAAACCCCTCCAACTGGTCTATATACGATTGTGAACGAGAGTCTCATAAGATGTCGGCATATTTAGTGAAAGACGAGTGATACGCCGTTAGCTTCGTTTCAGGAGTGCAGTGCGCCATAGTATTTCGCAGCTACCATAGCTTTCTAGACGGTCTATCGATAACCTATCCAATCTCAAAAGTCGAGCTTAAGTTAGAGGCAGTTGTAACACCTAGATACTTCTATTCATTGACTACAGGTTAAAAGCCATACCTTATTCAGCGTTATCGTCATTTGCACGCATGCAAGTCAATTTGCTACTTTTGACACATGCAAAAAGTTAAATTGAAGGCTATCATCTAAATACTTTTGATCAGAAACGCAAGCTGTTTTCGAAAACAGTATACAGTCATCTACGAAAAATATATTTTATCGAGAGTTTACCTAGCATCGAAATATTTATTTAAAAAAATGATACGAGTACAGAACCCTGGGGTACTCCAGATAGAACGGGTAATTTAATGGATTCTCCATTGCTCACAAACACGGACAGTTTACGGTTGGTGAGGTAAGAGTCTGGAGCCTATGGAATTGCGAAACCCTGTAGAACGCCTTTGCGGAATATAAGAAAACAGCATCGACTTAACCATCAGCATCAACCTATAGGAAAATTGTCTATGGACGTTTATGGAAAATCCTATGGTGAGCTATCACCTACTATGGCCCTCTATGGTCAGCCATAAGAAACCATAAAACACGCTATAGCTACCTATAGAAAAATCTATGTCTTCGAAGCTATAGAATCTTGACCATTCTGATTTTTATAGCTGGCTAAAGAACAATTTATGGCTATGCAGCTATAGACTCGCGACCATTCAATATTCTTTAGCGAGCTATAGAAATATGTATGTCCTTAATGCTATAGATTCGCGACTATTGAATGTGCTTTAGCCGGCTATAGAGTGGTGTATGTCCTTAAAGGGATACTTCAACGAAATTTGAAATATTCCCGTCGTGTTCAAAAATAGGTTGAATATGATCCACAATATCCGTAAATGACAATCGCACGTTTGTATTTTGATCCTGGAGGCTGTATTTTTCGTTATAAACAGCCCACTCTGGCAAGCGCTCGGAGAAGGCCCAGCTTAGAGCACGTGACATCCAACGCAATCGTGACGTAGGTCGTCTCGAGACGAGCAAAGCTACGGCGAGGCTGACGCCGAGAGGATGGCCTAGTCGTTCCAGCCACCGAAGCGGCTGCTTTTGTACGAATTTTGAGTGACGGGTTAATCTTCTATAATCTTGTAGGGGGACAATAGCGACTTCTGCGACACACAAAAGGGATTCTCGGGAAGAGGGGAGTTAATCCTTCCCCCCTTCTCTCGTCGTGGCCGGAGGCGAGACAACCTCCGTCACTAGCTGTCAAGGTTCCTAGACGAGCATTACAAACGAGGCGTTAGCGACATCCACCAGGTGCTCTTTGCTAATCGTTTAATAGACCGATCTCACCAAGCGTTCGGCGCATGCGTGACGCCGCCATAACTTTAGTTCGCAGGAGGCAGGCAGCAGTGCACAAGACGGCTCGTGCCGCCTCATGATCCACACGCGCAGAGCTCCAGCGAGGTTGTCGCACGTGCAGAAAGACTAAAGCTCCCTCGATGCATTGCGGCAGCGGTGGCGTAGTCAAACTGGCTGGTGAGATCGGTCTATTTGTTTTAAAATTCCTTTTCGAGACTTTTTTAACAAGATATTGGTATGTTAAATGTGATACTGCTCTTTTGAACAGATATAGACCAAAAAATGAGCGCCGAAATTTCGTTGTAGTATCCCTTTAAATCTTTAGACTCGTGACCATTGAAGTTTCTTTAGCCGTCTCTATAGTGTTTTATGTCACCATAGCTATAGGCTTCAGACCTTTCAATGTGCTTTAGCCGCCTATAGAGTGGTGTATGTCACTAAATCTATAGATTCGCGACCATTGAATTTTCTTTAGCCGACTCAATAGTGTCCTATGTAACCAAAGCCATAGCCTCCAACCCTTCAATGTGCTTTAGCCGGCTATAGAGGGATGTATGTCTCTCGAGCTATAGACTCGTGACCATCCAATTTTTTTTAGTCGGCTCAATGGTGTTTTATATTGCTGAGGGTATAGGCCCGCGACCTTTTTTTTTTTTTTTTACTGCAGATGTAGGAAAGAGGAAGACAGCCATTCATGCGCTTGATCGGGGCGAGAATGCCAGGTTAACGGGCCGTACGTCGCCGCGGCTATACGCCCGCGATCACAATAGCGTCCTTAGCTGCCTATAGGACTATTGCAGTTTTGCCGGCTGCTTTCCCTGCGCTTTGCCTTATTGCGGTGTCTCGCGCTGCAGAACCCAGCATCCTGGGTTCAATCCCCACCCCTGCCCGTTTCGATCTGGATGAGCATCGTACCGGCGTGCGGTCGTGTATCACTACTGCGTGGTGCACGTTAAAGACCCCAGACTAGCGGTTGTACCGCACTGGCTAAATTGCTCATCTACAGCTGAGACACCAGACGCCCACTGAGGCAGACTAACTTCCGGCTGTATAAACATACACACAACAATTTGTTTTGTTGTTTTTATTTCGGTGTCGACGTCACCTCAATCTTCCGTTTTTTAGCTCTAATTATCTGTCTTTTCCAGTGCATTTTGTAAGTATATGTATTTCGTAGCGCGCCTTCTACTCTGTCCGTGTTCCTGCCATGTTTGTATTTCTTTCTGCTTGCTGTATTAAATATATTTAACGTTTTTTGTGTATATTTCGTCGTTCTCGACGCGGCGTCAATGAACATAAAGCCGCTGCTTACGCCACTACAGAGGTGAGCTCTACTCTCTTCACGATGGTCTATCGCGCTATAAAGTCGTCTATTAGACTCAAATAAAGTGTCGAGAGGGCTGTTTCGAATGCGGGTGCACATGTCATCAGTGTAGGTAGAGCAAGGACGGTGCAATCACGACGCAACAGCCGACTGCGCCTCGATCTGGTCGGCCGCGCTCGCTCTGTGGAAATGTAAGCTTGGGACTCTCGAGCAGCGTTAGCTTACTGAAGATGCAAGACGCTACTTTGTCGTCGCGAATCCTTTGCCCTTCGAATGGCTGCGAAGCCGTTCCAGCGCCTGGCGCACCCTACGCAGCGTCCTCCCAACAACCGTTCGCACAGCATCGGAACCTTCCTTCTGCGAGCGCCGGCGGTTCGTCGTCGCGGGGATCATGTTGGCGGGAGTTCATGTTCGCGGGGGTGCATAAAATGCTCCTATTCAAGTCGCGACGATAAATCGTCGGTGCTCGCAGATTGCCAATAGGCTCCAGAAAGGTTGCGATGCTGCGCGGGCGGTCGCTGACAGGCGCTGCTGCCTAGGGTACGTCGAGCACTGGAACGTTTTCGCCGGCGTTCGCAGGGCAAAGATTCTCAACGACAAAGCAGCGTCCTGCATCATCAGCAAGCTAACGCTGCTCGAGAGTCCGACGCTCACATTTTACCAGAGCGAACGCGGACAGCCAGATTGAGGCGCAGTCGTCTTCGCTTCGCGATTGCTGCGTCGTTGCTCTGACTAAACAATTGACACAGTTCTCTCGAGACTTCATGAGCGTTAAATAGACGCGTCTATAGCGTGATAGTGTGTCGTGACAACAGAAAAGCTCACCCCGGCAGGGGCGTAAGCAGTGGCGCAATGTCCATCGACGCCCGTGTCGAGATCGGCGAAATATACACAAAAACACAAGTTAACAGCCGAAAAAAAATTAATGTCGTTAGACACGCGCTACCTTAGGTGCGTCCTATTATCTCTCTGTTCTGCGAATTCCACAAATCTGCAAGCGCTGTGGCTAATGTTTCTTCTTTTTCTTTAAATTATAATACATTAAAGTTGCTGGAGCTTCTTGGAGCACAGAGCCCCACCATGTGTCATCGTGGTGCGCAGAGATTGTAATTGATGACAGTGCTATAGACTGAACTCACGGATGAAAAACGTATTACGGCAAAAACTTTTTTTTAAACCATGCAATCAGAAATGCCACAACGATGCAAAGATTCCCAAAATTGAAGTTCAAAAATGCGAACAGGACAGTGAAAAAAAGATATATATGTATATATTTATTTATTCATTTATTTATTTACTTGTGTACGTCCTGCGCAAAAAAAAAAGCATTCGCCATTAATTCTTGATTTTAAATTATAATGTGGGTTACACGGCGTGAAATATGGTTTCTTCAAACCTGCCCCGTTTTGGGTCACTTCTGGGAAGTGCAGCTTTGGAAGTCCAAAAGCTGGCCTTCGTGGAGCTGTCCTGTTCACTCGGTAGTGACAGCAGAGTAGACGCTATCCGTGGTTGACGCCAATCGTGTCTCCGGTGATAACGCTGAACGCGGCACTTGCCTTTAAGCCCAGGCCACACATAGCATCCACTGCACTATCAACCTTGGGTCGAACTGTCAACAGGATATAAGTGACACATTCTCTCGTTGTGTTCATTTTTGGTATGCCCCTGAAGATTAGTCTTCGTGATCGCACCCCCGTTCTGGCCTTGAAGCAGCTCTGCTTTTCAACTCCTCTGTTTTCTCTCTCTCCCTAAGCTGAAAGCATTTTAGAAGGTGCGCACTGGGCGGACCAATGAACCATTGACTTTTCAGCGCTTGACTCCGCTCCCTGTGCGCATGTAACGGAAGGAGCGTGATCACGTGGTTTGACGGATGACGGATTAGTCGTTGCCAATCCCGGAATGCCTGCTTCCGGACCTAGTTTCACGTGTCGTGCGGCCCGCGGAGCTGCGGTGAATTTCGCTTCTATGGTAAAGGGTATCTCGATCGAAAAGTCCTACACGTATGTCGGCAACAAGCGATTTCTTCAAAGAAGCCCAAGACATTCTTGTGATGCGTTCAGTGTTCGGTTCGGCAACTGACAGCTTGTGCTACATCGTGGTGAATCTTCACGGATCCCTTCCTTCTCGGTTTTGTGTTTGAGTGTTTTTTTTCTGCAGTGCCCGTGTCGACAATCTCGGATTACATCTTTCAAGTCCGGTATTTTCAACGTAAGTGTGGTGCAACCTACTCGGCGACAATTGACCGTTCTGTAGTGTCTATCTCCTGGCAGTGCCCATCTGACAGCTGGGAGAATAATTTCCCCGAAATTCTACCGCAGTCGCCTGCCATTAGCTGTCTGAAATCATGTGAAAATTGCAGTTAGAATACTGACTTTCTTATTCTTCCTGCGTTTTGTGAAAACACGTTTCATGGACACCTGTTCGTGATACACGTTTCATGGACTCACGTTTAGTCGACACTAACGTTTCGTCGACACTAACGTTTCGTCGACACTCGTTACGCGAATCGCACGCTGCAGGGACATTTTGACGCGCCTGTATTCCTGAGGCGCGTGCTCACCGATTCAGCCCACCCGTTCACGCCACTTCTTGGCGAGTCTGCAGCAACTCATTACAAAAAACAAAAAAAAATATTTTGAGTTGTTTATAAACATCACGTGTTGATGAAACGATCTGTCGATGAAACGTCGTTCGATGAACTGATTGCAGCGACAATGAGTGGCGACTGGCAGTAGAATTTCGGGGGGGGGGGGGGGCGGAATTCGACCGGCTGCCAGGAGACTAGACACTACCCAGGAATCGCCTTTGGTTCTTGTTTGCTTTGCAATATTCTCAGTTGTATAACAGCTCAGTAGTACCTCTTCACATATTACAGATTGCTTAGTTTGTGCTTGTCTACAGAATGGGCTGTGTGTAATAAACTTCTAGGAGATTTGAAAACAATTCCTTGTGTCTGTTTACCTGTGCTTTTGCAAACACCTGGGTGAGTGCATTTGCTTTTTGTTGTTGTTGTTTTTTTTTGTTGAAATGTTAGCTCTTTGTTTTAGAAGGGGTTATGAAGTTCGACACGTCTTACAAGGTTTTTTGTTTAAAGATGTACAGTGACAACAAATAATTTGTTTCACATTTCATACGATTGCGGTAAAAAGAAAAACTACAGGCAGCTATAGCACGGGGGTAAAGAGACCCATAAGACGAGCTCTAGAAGAAGCTATAGCAAACCATACAGAGAGCAATAGGCGGCTAAAGAACCCTTAGAAAAAGCCATAGGCTGCTATAGCACGGTGTCTAAAAAGATCCATAGAGTAAGCCATAGAGATCTCTGTAGCAGACCATACAATAAGCTATGGGCGGCTAAAGGAGCCATAGGAAATGCCATAGGCAGCTGTAGCAAGATGGGTATAGAGAACCATAGGACGAACTATAGGATGAGCTATAGCGGACCATACAAAGAGCAATAGGCGGCTAAAGAAACCATAGGAAATGCCATAGGCTGCTATAGCACGGTGTCTAAAAGAATCCATAGAGTAAGCCATAGAGATCTCTATAGCAGACCATACAAGAAGCTATAGTCGGCTAAAGGAACCATAGGAAATGCCATAGGCAGCTGTAGCACGATTGGTATAGAGAACCATAGGACGAACTATAGAATGAGCTATAGCGGACTATACAAAGAGCAATAGGCGGCTAAAGAAACCATAGGAAAAGCCATAGGCAGCTATAGCACGGTGTCTAAAAAGATCGATAGAGTAAGCCATAGAGATCTCTATAACAGACAATACGAGAAGCTATAGGCGGCTAAAGGAACCATAGGAAATGCCATAGGCAGCTGTAACACGATGGGTATAGAGACCCATAGGACAAACTATAGAATGAGCTATAGCGGACCATACAAAGAGCAATAGGCGGCTAAAGAAACCACAGGAAAAGCCATAGGCAGCTATAGCACGGTGTCTAAAAAGATCCATAAAGTAAGCCATAGAAATCTCTATAGCAGAACTTACAAGAAGCTATAGAAGGCCAAAGGAAGCAAAAGAAAAGCCATAGGTGGCTATAGGAAGTATTCACTGGCGGCCATAGCTGTGTGCGCAACTGGTGAGCGCGTGCTGCTGGCGAGCTTCCACAGTTGTTTTGTAACGTGCTTTCCGCACCGTCAAGATTGCCAGTCTTAGCAGCCTATTAATATGGGCTCGTTTTGAACATGCGCTCTAAGCAGCACCCACAAATATGGCGCCCAGTGAATACTCTTTATAGCATACTTTCTAAAGAGACCCATAGATTAAACCATACAAAATTCGATGGCAAAATTTCTATTGAAAAAGCTATAGACAACCATAGGGGAGACCATAGAAAAAGCTATGGACTGTTATAGAAGCGGCTATAGCTAATTGGGCCAATTTCCTATAGCCGGCCATACAAAGGATTCTCTATAGCCAACCATAGACAATTTGTGTATGGGAATTACTTTAGAAAAATTATCGACCGTGTTGAGAACTGCCTCTGTCGAGCACCCTCTACGCCGGAATCCGTGGTTTTCATTTATTAGAAATGCTGTAGGTTCTAGAAAAGTTATGATGTGCTTGAAACAGAAATGTTCAAGAAACTTACTCCATGTACTCAACAATGACGCTGTTCTATAATTTTCTATTTTACATAATCATGTAAAAGAAACCTTTTTTGTATCTTACTGGGTAGCTTTGGTCGAGACTTAAATATAAAACATAATCTGTTAATTTCTAATTTTGATAAATGAAGCGAAATGTTTTGTTCTAAATGATTTTTAAGGCTGAAATAATTTATCTAGTAACTTTGATGTTAACGATATATTTATGAGCCCAGTAGACGTCAGATCGATAACTCAAACATTTACATGGCTTCGCCATTGAAAGAAGACGGCGAAGATTTTCCCAATTTATTTCTGGGGAGTGAAGTCAAGAACATAGAACGATCGCATGTGCTCGCCATAACCGTGATAACCGAGGAATCGTCGAACCTCTCGCAGTTACCACGAGTGCTTGTGAAATTTAAAAAAAACGTTATTTTATTATAGACAAAGTACTACCATAATTTTATTTCATGCATGGAAACTAGAAACCTCTAATGCCGGACAAGAGTAGTGCCTAAACTCAGAAATCGCCGATGGAGAAGTCTGCGCCTTCATCTCGAAGCACGCGTTAATTGTGCAATAGTGACCTCAAAAAATAATAAATAAATAAAAAAATAAAACATGTGCGTTTATTTTTTACGGAGTAATGGCGAGCCAATCATTGCTATCTGCGGAAAACGCTCGGCTAATCACAAGACCAGAGCCCAATATGTTTAGGAGGCCCACGATGTGAGAATGTTCACGATGCTTGTGATCTTCGCGTCAGCTGAGCGCTCCAAATCCCAAATTTAATTCTTAGGTGCGGAGGCCGGAATTAGATCCCGGATTATCCAGGCCCAAGACGCAGCAACAAAAGGAGTCCCCCACCGTCAAGGTAGCTGTAAGACAGGGAGAAATAAAATAAAAAAAAAAAAAGGTTTTGAGGTGGATTTTTTTACTCTGTGGAAAACCTTTTTCAAGTCGGGCTTTAAAGGGACGCTGCACCGTAATTTGGAGCTCACAAAACAAGACCTGAGCGATAGGCAAGACGCTGCAAAACCCAAAAACGTCACCCATACCACCCATACAGCGATGTCCCTAACGGATGGCCGTTTTTTTTGGAAAAGAAGTGCGCGATTGAACACGACCGACAAGGCCGACGAGACATGTAACGTCCCGATTCTCATTCCCTAGAAACGCAAGGCCGCTTCCCCTCATTCTCAACTTTCCCAGAAGAATTGTGACGTCACATTCGTCGCTTGCTCGCGCCCTTCTTTTTCAAAAAATACGGCCATCCGTTTGAGATATCTATCTTTGAGTAATGTTTTGGAGTTCGTAGCGTCCCGTTCAACGCTACCGCGGCCTTATTTCGCGAAATCCATATTTTGGTTCACCACCTTTTTAAGGCCGTAGAGATTTTCTGTCGAGCGCTCTACGTGGAAGTGAATTCGTAAAATAATTAGGAATCATATAAACATGTTCAACACTTGTACAACTTGCGTGAAAACGAATATGGAAGCATTCATGAGTAAGAAGTGTATAACATGTCCACCAGACTATGGATTAACTTTTTTCGGAGAGTTAGGCTGCCGAACAGAACGATTATAAAATAAAGTGAGATGCAGAGTGAGAGGCGGCAAAAATTAACATTACAGTCATAATCATTTACTCGATAAAATTTACTGTTCCGAGAAAAACAAACTAACTCGAGAACTGCATTATCGCTCGACTAGCGCTCGAGCGCCCTAATGCGCCTCTGCACCTATAACATCGCCTGGGCATTAAACCGTTAGAGCAGTTGCTTGGCTTCCATCTGCTATACACGTTTGCAAGCACGGCCTCCGGTCGCCGCCATCTTGCTCACTTGGGGTGCGCTTGGGCGCGGAAATAATCCGATTACAGTGCCTTGCTAAGGCGTCGTAATTGGATTAGCTTGGTGCCCCAGCAGCAAGATGGCGGCGCCCAGAGACCGTACTTGCAAACGTGTATATGGGAGGGGGAGAAACACCGTAAGGCCCAAATCACGAATACGCAAAAATACGCGTTCCATGCAATTGAATTTAGCACTGCCGAAGCTGATTGTGCCAGCGGTCTTGATCTTGAGGCGGAAGGCGTCTCTTTCGAATGCCTAGCCCCTAGCGCGTGCCTGTCGCGTCCCGTCATGCATCGACTACGGGTGTACGCTCTACACGGATTCTCTGCACCAACGAAGGCATAAAGCAACCGAAAGACATCCCTGCCGTGGTTTGACAGCGTTGTGCGCCAAGCATAAATCGGATCGAAGTTAACTTGTTTACCAAGAAGCGAATGTATGCAGGCCAGCTGAATAGGAAACATCATAATCTGAACTCTAAAACACGGTAAAACAAATTAGAATAACAAAGATAATTGGCAGGGACTTTTATCTTTAATGTTCTATAACGCATTTAGAGAATTGGCGTAAAAATTGGCGAGTCACGTGGCGTATATTTTGCCGCTAAATTCCGCTCGGGAAACTGTATGGTTGTAAAGGTCACGGGGCTTCACTTTTCCGCTAAATTTAGCGGGGAAACCGAGTTGACATACGGGTGTCGTGCAATCAATTTTCCCAAGGTGTATACGTCACGTGACGTCACGTGATGTCTCGTGTGCCACTTTCTCCGCTAACTTTAGCAGAAAACGCACGGACGGGCGGACGGACGGACGGGCAAAAGTTTGCGAAGAGGTGTAGCGTTACTAAGCATTTTATGGTTTAAAAATAACGGATAAGACGACACGTTGAGACTTTCTGTCGTCTTGTCTGTTATTTTATTCATCCGTGTCTCAGGTTTAGATGAGAAAGCTGGCATACCGTCTTCATGTGGAAAGAACACCCCAAGAAAAATGCTGTGTACGGGTACTCCTCTTGAGAGAGTTCATCCCATATTTGACTTTTCTGGGCTGCTTATATGTTATCCCCCCAAGTTTGGGATTTCAAGTACCTTTCGAATATAGGGGATCACTTTGCACCCCCAATCCCGGTCAAACTCAACCCTCAACTGACACCCTTTGCTTCGAGATTTATTACACCCAGGAACTCGTGCGAAACCCCTAATTACAGGTATTGTTTGACACCGCTTACATATTTCAGGATGTCGCATGATCACTATTAAATTGGGTGCTTCTTAATTTTCTTTATATTTCCTAGGGAGTCTCGTTATCCGCATTAATTCGGGCGTTGATGTACGCTGCTCATTACGCTCAAAGGGTTACCTTAATCGCATTAAAATGGTGAGCGTTGAACACCATTTATTAGTGCTAGGGATTCGCGGGATCCTCACAATAACGGGCCAGCATCCGTTGCAACTTCCATCCGCTTACACAACTCAATTCTCTTTGGGTAATGCTGAGGTAAATATCTATAATCTCATTTTATCTCTTTGCGCCATTTAAAGAACGGTGTACAGATATCTATAATGCGCCAAACCACCAGATTAACAAGATTATGTGCAACATTTATGCACGCCTAGACCCTCATGAATACATGTTTGAGATGTTCCCGACAAAAGTACACACTCTCTGCGAGTAAGCAGGTATGAGCTGAAACTGTCGCAAAGAAATGGTCTAGGAATGTGCATTCTTAGTGCTTAGTGTAAGCTATCCAGATCTAGACGTACACCAATCATATAATTTAAAAACTTAGAGCAGCACAAAAAAAAAACCACAGTTATCTATACTTCATTTCACTTTATCTGCGAGCGAAGCCAAAGCTAGAAGCGCGAGACCAGCGCTTTTTGCGTTTCTCCCCAGCTCGCGCGCTCGAGCAAAGCCTGAACGCACGGAGCTTTCGTGCTCGCGCTTCCAGCTTTGCCTTCGCTCGCAGATAAGGTGAAACTAAGTATAGTAAAAGTGCCAACTAATCTTAGAAGGAAATAAACTCGAACACAGCAAGTAACTGCATCAGCCAGATAGCACTTTAAATAGAGTATGTAATGACAATCACAGCAATAACTTTTAAAAGTTTTAATTGATATCTTTCGAATGTACTTTCATAAAACCGTCTAGCGGAACTATTTACAAATTCAATCTTAGCAGGAGTCAGAATAGTTATTATAGAAGAATGGTGAGCGCCATAGACCTCTGGCTGGACCCTTTTTTTTCTGCGCAACCAAACAGCAAACCCTCTGAAACTATGGACACTCTTCCTGGCTTTCGGTTTAGCATTGAGAATAACATCTGTTTCACACAAAAACAATGCTGCTCAAACATGAATAACGAAATGTATAAACTCCGAGTAGTTGGACTAATATCAGTCACTGATGATTTTTGCTTTGTGATTTATGTAAAAGTGTGATTGCTGCGAAACGAATTTTTGGATATCATTCCATCTCGGGGTTGTAGTGTCGCTGTTTATCATCCCTATGGTAGAGGGAAGCGACACGAGTGATGTCTAAGCGGGGGGTAAAGGGGCGGGGTGGTAATTGATTTTGTCAACCGCTCATTGCAGGGGGTGTTGCTGGTGGGTAGGAAAGAACCTCATGCGCTTTTACTATCGGTTTTATTATTCTGGCCGCGTTGTTAGTTGGTGCGCATAGTAGTGTAAATGAACAATTCACCGAGACACAAGGGAAGTTTCTGCGCTCACGCAAGAGCGCATTGTCTGTTAACTTATTTTGAAATGCCGTGGAAAATAAAAAAAAGGTAGGCCACTCGGTCAACTGGATGACCTCTATTAACGTCACTGCGCGACTTGTCTGAATTCGAGTTGCGATCGATACTTGTTTTAGTTCACTGTTTTTTTTTCTATCCAGAGGTGAAACAATCGGCGGGAGATTTATGCCGCGAGTATCCGATGGTTAACGATGAGTCCGCTTGATTGTTAGTTGTATTGTTTGTAGCTTATTAGAGCTGGCAATGAGTGCTCTTTTGCGAATGAAAGCTTGAGAATCTGTAGGTTACGGCTGAACCGAAATGATATTTATAGAAACGCAAGCAGTATGTCATCAACCGGTAATGAATTAGGCATCAGGCTATTGACTTTCCCACTCATCGATATAAACACATAATTAACTGTAGACAATTGGCAGGTCGTAATCTTCTTAACATGTCAGCCCGCTTGTCACTGGAGGAGGATGGATGATCATGTAAGAGCCGACGAGAGGCGCTTTGAGCTAGCCTACGTTAAGTTGAGCCGGTAATTTAGAAGTTCACAAATAAAACGTTCCAGAAATATCTATGCCTATATAAGATTCAATCGTCTTTTTTTTTTTTTTTCAGAACAACTATTGTCCGTTGCCAGAACAAACTATGGATGGATACACAGTCAAAGTCGCGAAACTTCTTCAAGTATAAACATCTAGGGTGATTTGTTTGCACCACAATGCAGGGCAGTTTGGGTTGCTTTCAACCGTAGGGAAAAAAAAAGTGAAAAGAAAATAATCAAAGTCAAAGACGGTTTTCTTGAGCTCAAAAGACTACAGTCCGCAAAAGGAAGCTGGCGCGTAGAAAGAGTAAGCTGCGATGCTCGGCGAACACCGAGCAGAACTTGCCACAAGAGCCTAACTTCCAGCGTCAAAGCTCCACATCCGCTCAAAAAAGCAGCGGTAGAAAGAAGAGAGCGGCCGGGTACAGCGTCGGTGCAGCACGGAGCCAGCCGCTCGTGCGCCCGGGCTAATTCTGCCGCAGTCGGGCGCGCGACACTGTCGGCCCGACGCGCCTGATTGTACGGCCTGTTGGTCGCGAAGGGGGGCCCGCCCGGGATTTGTCTCGGTTTTTGTTGGGCCGGCTCCTTCCTCGCCGGGGCACGCTGGCGCGCGGAGTGTTTTCCCCGACGGGGGAGCCTTTTCAAAGTCACTGTTGGACAACAGCTCGTCGCGGAGACGGAGCGAGAGACCCGCGGTGGTGCCAGCTTGAGACCGCCTCCCCCTCGCCTCCTCTCGGCCCGGCAGCCGAACCCCGAGCTGCCGCCGAGCAAAGTTCCCCAGGGCGCCCAATCCCCCGAGCAAACAGGGCGCGCCGCGTTGATGACGCGATGCTCTAGCGGTCTGCCTTTCGGCGTCAGTGAATCCGGCGCTTTATGGACGAGTCCCCGTGACGTGGCCGAGGGCGCCACGGCGACCGAACACGCGGGCATGGGACACCACTTCACGGTCGTCTCGTTTACCTTTGACGCTGGAGTCGAAAGCCAAATTCACATGAGGTCTGTTCAGTCAGCGGGAGTGCCTTACAATGACGTCTAACCGGAGGGACAATTTTGCCTGTGCGGTGGTATGGAATTTCAGTATGTATTTTTGGTTGCCGTGGTCCATTGAAACAGTCCACATCGCGAATAGGCTAAAATAAAACCAGTTTCCGCAGCGCCGGTGTCAAACAAGCACGAAGTGAGTCTAATTTAAACGGCTGTTTTCCTAGCCACCTAGAAATAAATTTAGATTAAACATGTACAGGGTGTCACAAAAGAAAATTTACACGGTCTTTTTTACCGCAAAAATAAACTAGGCATCGCTGAACGCTCATTCTCCGCCAAAAGGTAGCGCTAAAAGTCACAACCAGATGCCAAAGTTTCAGCCCGATCCGATACCTTAATCAAAAGTTATAAGTGATTTTCTGAAAATTTCAATGTGAATTGGCGGCCGACGGAGGTTTTCGAATACATGGGGCTCCATGCCACCAGAAACCGAAAATGGGCGAAAATGGGCTCCATTTTCCCATTGAATTTTCAGACAATCACTTATAACTTTTGATTAAGTTATCTGATCGGGCTGAAACTTTGGAATCTGGTTGTGACCTCTAGCTCTACCTTTGGGCGGAGAATGAGCGTTCGGCGATGCCTAGTTTTTTTTTTGCGGTAAAAAAGACCGTGTAATATTTTTTTTTTGTGGCACCCTGTATATTTACTCAAAAGGGACACGATTATAACCATCCTTCTTCTTGGGGAGCTCTTCTCCCTAAGTGGGAAGCTCAGATACGAATTAGGAGGGTAGAAAGCCCATTACTCCCATCAAAGTCGTAATCCAGAACTATAAGACATTCAAGACTTTGAAACGCTGTAATAGGCGAGTTGCGGTAATGTGTTCCCCGGCGTCATGGGCCTCTCAGTCAGTGCGGCTAAGTATCGCCTGCTAAAAATTGGACTAAAGTCCTTCGATGAAATTCACGCTTTCAAATACCGCCCACAATTGTTGTGAACACGCGTAAGACACGTGCCACGAGCGGATGCGCTCCGGCCACCAACAGGTTCCAAGGGCCGCACATTTCAGTGCTGAGCCGCCGTTTGCTTCCCAGGGTCGCTCGAGACAAGGGCCACATGCACTGGCGCGTTTGACGTTACTTGCGAGACAAACGTAAACAAATTGAGGGGCTTTGAATGGGACGGCCTCTCAGTGATGCTGTGAATCAAAATTGGTCACACGAGCGTGTCGGTGCGGCGACGCGCTCATTTGCGTCAAAATACTTGTACCAATAAGTTTGCACTAACACTTTTTATGAATTTAAAACCTTTTGTAGCCGACCAAGGTTACTTAGATAGGGCGTCTGATTTTAATTTGATCGGAAGTTTTAAACAAAAAAGTGTGATATTTGCACTGGCGGCGTCTTCACGATGTATTTATCATGCTCGGTGGACATTATATGCTACTGTAACGGTAAGGTGGCTAGTGCACTTAGGTTTGTTAAGTGACGTTTAGTTATTAGTCTCAGGGCTCAATAAATACAACGCGCCGTTGTAATTATTGATGACGGTAACAATTATATAGGCAAAATTCAATTATAAGTGTTCTAGAAATGCTAATAATCTGAGACACTTATCGATCCGTTTTTGAGTATTGACGTGACAACATTGCACCCGTAGGGGTAGGAAACATTATGCAACGAAAACAGACCTAGCTATACCAGCCTACTGTTTCGTTACTATAAACCAGAAAGCAATTGTTCTCATTTCGTTAAGTAGTTCCTGCAAGTGTTGTACACGTTCCTCAAAAAAAGGAACGAAAGCTCGTTCCTCGTTCCTTCTGATTTTTGGAACGCCTTCCCGTTACAAGTTCCATGTGTGAAAAGGGAACTCGTTCCCGTTACAGTTCAAAAAATGGAACGTATCATTCCATATACGTTACATTTGTAAGTTGCTGATTACCATATTTAATTAGTTGGATCAAAGTTTTTTTTTTTTTTTAATCTATCCCATTTGATGACAACATACGAATTTGAATGCCGTGATGGAAAGGCACCAGGAGAAGAAAGCAAGCACAGCAGGGTTTCAATTGTTGATATATTCACCTTTAAGAATCTTAGCTTCTAACCATATTCATGTTTGTGGCGGGCGAATTCAGACTAGCAAAATATACTGTTACCCCACATTGCACGAGCGTTTTACAACAACCTCACGCGTTTTAATCTAACAAAGTCCCTTGTTCGAACTTAACAACAGTTGCTTCTCGATGTTGCTGTCCGCAAAAAGATCAAGTGAAGAAGGGGTTAGGACTTTTAGAAGGTCAGTCTTGAAAAAGTTTGAAGGTGGGGGACTAGGGGAAAAAGATTAAAGGTTAACTTTTGTGTATCTTTTAAGTGACCAATGTTCGGGGTGCGTTCGGTGTGTGTTCGCACAAGGGTGCGTTCGATGTCTGGTAACATGTTCTTTTGTCTTAACTCTAGGTCTCTGTGAAAGTTCAGTGATGGCTATAGTCGGCCTTATATTTTTAGGTGTATGAGGATTCGTGGAAGCAAAGTAATTCGCCGAGTTTGAAACGTCCCTCTTTTTGATTCTTTTCCTTTGACTAAAAGTTCCGCTTTTTGTACCGCAGTCTCGGGCACTGAAAAAAAGAAACATTGTGCACTATACTTCGTTTCACCTTATGTGCGAGCGAAGGCAAAGCTGGAAGCGCGAGCACGAAAGCTCCGTGCGTTCGGGCTTTGCTCGAGCGCGCGAGCTGGGGAGAAACGCAAAGAGCGCTGGTCTCGCGCTTCTAGCTTTGGCTTCGCTCGCAGATAAGGTGAAACGAAGTATAGCGTTCCTGCACCCGACCGTCACCAAACCAGTACCACACAAAATAAACCCTAAGATAAATAACCAAGAAGTTAACGAGATTCTGCTCTTCGTGAAGATATTGTTTTTATACTTTTAGAATTTCCCTCTTAGAAATTAAAAAAATACCCCACTGCACAAAAAAAAAAAAGGAACGCCGTTCCTTTTTCCGTTCCAGTAAAAATGTAACGAGTTCCCGTTTCTGTTCCACCGATGCACAATCGAACGGCGGCGTTCCTTCGTTCCTCCTAAAAGGAACGCGTTCCAGGAACGCCGCTCCTTGGAACGCCTTTCCGTACAACACTGGTTCCTGCCCTTAACTCGATGTCTCACTCGTTTGAAGCAGGCACATTCCCTCCCTCCCACTCAGGCGTGGGGTGAATCGGCGCTTTCGATGAGCTGTCCTAGTGCGCGCTCATGACTCGTTGCTAGCAAACGTATCGTGCAATTCATTTGCTTCTGGTGCAATTTTAAAGTTGAATAGACACACTAGAACCCTGGTATGGGGCCGGGCCAACACGAAAGCCTGGGCCGGGCCCGGTCCACGGGCCGGGCCCGGGCCGGGCCGGGTATGACGCATTGCCTCCGGGCCCGGGCCGGGTCCGGGCCGGGTGGCATGGATTGTTTCCGGGCCCGGGCCGGGCTGCGGTAATGGTGTAGCAAGCTTTCTAAATCGTAGAGAAACAAATGCTAACACATTGATCGTTTAGACAGTTTAGGTTCGAAAGAAACGAAAAAATTACACCATCTTCCCGAGGGGAACCATGGGGTGATGCGGAGCATCGGGGTGGTGCTGACGCTTGCTTGCGCCAACCCACTAACTGACGGGACTGTTGCTTCCATCACACTTCATCGGAAGAACGGAGTGAAGTGGAGTCAACAGCGGTGAACTGATGTAGCACGAGTAACTTTGAAAGTCTAATCAGACCGCACGGTAAGGCGGCGCAAAATGCCCTAACAGCGCTTGCAGGTTTCCTCGTCGAGACCGGGCTGGCCGGCGAGATCTAGGCTGCAACGGACGCGAGCGGTCGGGAAATGCTAGCAGACGACAGCCGCGGAGTTGCGGGGAAAGCTCACCCCACTAGAAAGGCCTGGCCTGGCGCTGCGACCCGCGCGCCGAAAACTTTCCTCCTTTCCCTCCTCCGGGGAAACACGGTTTCGCCTCAGACCCCGCCCCGGTCACGTGATGGGGAACGCGAGCAGCGCGCTACCACTCACACTTGAAGGAGAGGAGACTAGAGGAGGAGAGTTGCGCATGCGTAGTGCGAGTGCGGACTACGACGCCGCGGGACATAGACCCGAGCAAGAGATGCTCTGTATCTAAAAAGCCGAAGGGCGAACTTGCTACGATGCCAAATTAAGAAAGTCTTAGAAAAAAAGAAGGCTGTCTGGAACTAAAGATTGAAAGACGTTTACAAATCCATGTAATTAGTTTTTTTTTTTTTTTATTTAGGAGACACCAGCTGAACAAACCAAGCATACAAATGTAAGGAGGACGAGAGAGACGCCTTCAACCGCTGGACTAACAACTTCATGTAATGAAACACTTCATCTTCATCGACAGGCTAGGATCAATCAAGCCTAGCTTGCTGCACTTCTTCCTTTTTTCCTCTTTCCCGTGGTTTGTAATAAAAAAATTAGAGCGCAGCTCTTAACGTATTTTGATTTTGCGATATACCGTGCTAAACAACCCTCCTCCTCCGTACCCTCCCATCCTCCTCGTATGTACAATCCCCTCCTCTTCCTCTATACCCTCCCCTCCTCCCACAGTTTCCCCGCTAAATTTAGCTGAGAAATTGACGCCACGTGACCTTAACACCAATTTCGTTTCCCCACTAAATTTAGCGGTGAAAATGACGTCACATGACTTGGTGTCACTTCACCTATGAAGAAATTCAGTTTCTCCGCTAGATTAAGCGGAAAAATTGATGTCAGGTGACCTCAACACCAATTGACTTCCTCGAAGTTAGCAGGGGATTTTCCCGCTAAATCTAGCGGAGAAACTGAATTTGCCCGCGAAATTTAGCGGGGAATTGAATTGGTGTTTAGATCCCGTGACGTCAATGTTCCCGCTAAATTTAGCGCGGTTACGCCGACATCGACGCCGACGCCGACGCCGACACCGCGAAACACGGAAACGGGCGCCTAAGAGCTGCGCTGTAAAATCTCCACAAGACGTTACGGAGAATCCTGGGGATTCCACAAGCATAGTGCAACAGCGGCCAGCGGGCAAGAAACCGATCGAGGGCAGTCCGGTCACAGGGGAAATTACGATTGTCTTTCCTTCTCCTTTTCAAACTCTTGATGAAAAAACCCGCTTTCTGGCTACCAAAGATAAGCTACGTATTTTGTATTTGTATAAGCTTTCGAAGGTTCACCACGTGAGAGCTATATAACACCGTCTTTCATGCAAACTAGTAAACGAATCAAATGCGCCAACACCTTCCCCTGGGCAGCTTTCAATTTAAGAGATGGGGCGCGGAATGGCCACTCACCGGGCCGGGCCGGGCCGGGCCGGGCCTGATCGGGCAGGCATACCATCGGTCCGGGGCCGAGACCGGGTCGGGTATGACTAAAAGTCACCATGCCTGGACCAGGTTGGGCGTCAGGAAGCAGGCATGTAGGCCTGTGCAGTGCTCTAAGACATACACTTCACAATACGTGCTAAAATATAATTTGTGACGATACTGTCTTACTAATCCCGCGGCAACGTTGAAACTTGAGCCTAAATTTTATCGCCGAGGCCTCTGTCACCGTTTCTATTGTATTTATATTTGTGAGATGTCGAACGTAGACCTTATCAGGCCAGACATGAAATTGAAAGAATCCTCGAGATATCACCATCCGTTCAACATAAGTGCACCCAACAAGATGATCATATTACCTCCAACGCTGACAGGACGTCACCCGCGCCGCCATCTTGCGACACGCCTTGCAAGTTCAGTGCGGCCGCCGCGGCAGTGCGGCGATTGAAAGCGAACAAGGCATTAATAAAATGAAAGCTCTACAACAAAGGTGAGACAACAATGCCTCACAGGGGTACGGCCTCTTGTGTATCGTTTAATTGCGCAAGTTTTCCTCGTGTTTAAATGTTTTTAGAGCGCAGCTCTTAGGCGCCCGTTCCCGGCTTGAGCGGCGTCGGCGTCGCCGTCGGCGTAACCGCGCGTTGCATGCAACTCAGATTGCATGCAACTCAGGTTGCGTACAACCCCTGTTGCCTGCAACCCGTCGGCGTAGCCGCGCGTTGCAAGCAACCCAAGTTGCATTCAGTCCAAGTTGCACGCAACTTGCGTTGCATGCAACCCGGCGACGCCCCCGAGTCCACGTGACCCCCTTCCCCCCCCCCCCCCCCCCCCCGAGGTGACATAACCCCCCCACAGTACCCTTCCCGCCTCCTCCTCAAGAGCTGCGCTCTGATTGGATGTTGATTTTGTTTTCTTCTGTCAACATCCAATCTGCGTTTCTCTAGTCGTTGACGTCACTTCCCTCTTCCAAGTCTCCTGGGAGTCCAAAAAGCGCAACATAGCACCCTGCTTTGCGCATTTTATGCAGTCAATTCACTTTAATTTTTTTTTCTCACATACTGCACTACTTGGAGCGATCTCGCATGTGCGCAAGCCGTTGAGGCGGACACCTTTACGTGCAGGACATGTGCCGGCGCCGAGCCCGTACGCAGCCAATTCATTGCCAAAGCTCCTATCAACGCACATGGTATTCATAGAAACGCTACGTGCCCAATCTGGTTACTTCTCGGCGCCCATGTCTGCCCCGATTTTACTGTGCACTGTTTCAGAGAGCGCAATGGTTTCACGTTCGCTTGTAAACAAAGCAAACTTGGTTTCAGTTTACTCGATGGTCTCTTATACCCTTGTTACACGGCGCACTTAACTGCAGTTACGTTAAGCCACAGTTAGCGCACAATACTTGCGGACAGCATTCTGCGGCTATGCAGTCAAAGCTATTGGCGAAACGTGCGCTTGAGCATTTTGAGCACCCCATCAAAGCAGTGCACACGCGCTCTTCACTTCTTCTGAAATAGCTGTCTTAGAGTATAGTGCGGTAACTGCGGTGCCACGTAACAGCAGTTAAAGCTGAGTTAACCCACGGTCGAGGGTGCCCGTGTAACAGGGGTATTATCCAGCGGTATCGTCACGACAACAACGCTATGGAGCACTATTCTAATCTCGCCATCTCCCGCTAATTGTCTTCGTCCATCGCTGGATTTTTTTCCGATATGCTACTCACTTTTCCTTCAGTGGTGCTTGACGTGCTTGCGGAAGCGCCGGCAGTATCCACCGTTCGTGGTTTTCGGTTTTTTTCGGATTTGGCTCGGCTACAACACCGGCAGTGAAGTGGTCTTCTCAAACAGCTCGCTCCTCCCTCAAAGGCCACGTGAGAGCGTTTCTGAGCGGCCATTGGCGATTTGGCGTTTTAGGGAGTTGTAAACGGCTTTCATTTTTTTTTCTTCAATTGATTGATTTTTTGACAACAAATGAACGTGTTTCATTTGGTATACTTGTGTTTCATACCATTATTTCCATGACTTACAAAGCAATATGCCGCATTCGCTACTTGAACTTACCGCCGTGTCATAAGTCACATTTCATTTTTTAAAAAATAAAATATTGACTTATGCCGCGTGAGGTAAAGTAGAGCGTTACCTCTTAGTTTTGGTATTGAGTAACATATGTTAGTGTCCATGTTAGCAGTTTTATTTTTTCCATATGGCGCAGGCCGTCGAGCCATCCCCGTTATAATAAAGAGTAACAACAATAATATACTGCAAAGCGCCTTCATTAGGCATTTTATGAGACGGATACAAATGTTATCGCTAGAAAAAAAATAGGAATATAGGAATATATTATAAATTTATAATGAACCTTGTGCTTTTTTGTTGTTAATTACATATACGCCCAATGCGGCGTGTTTTGACAGGAATGCGAGACAGCTCAAAATTAATGTGAAGGTGATTTTTTTTTTGTCTTAGAATAATGAAAGCGCTAAGGCCTCTATAACTAGCTTGACTTTGAAGAAACCCGTTCAGACTTCGGCCTCAAATACCGACTTCGTCGAACTACCTTATCGACACACTGCATCGAGTTTCGGCTCAAAACCAGTGCGAAAATCTATTCCGAGGAGTACAAAAAGCGCATTCCAAAGTGTTTAAATTCTACCATCCACCAAGCCGCCTCAAAATAATTCCTTCGAGGCATTCCTCTTACCGACAACGGCCTGGCTAACGCTTGTAATCGGGAGTCTCGGGCAATAAATAGGCTCCAACACGACGGCGGCGGCGCCGACGGAGGGCACCCATTTCGAAACGCGTCGCCGTCTTCGTCTCATACGAATCGGCAGAACGACGTGGTCGGCCGCGCCAATTAGAGCCCGTGTCTTTCGCCCCGTCACTCGAGCACGATCTCGGCCCAACGCCGATCAGAGTCGATTGCTTCGGACCAATGAGTTTTCTTCGGGCAGCGGGACGGTCCTCCAGATTCCGGAGACGGGGCTAACGGCCCTGCAGTGCGCGCCGCGCGGTGCCTGCCGCAATCGTAAATCTGGGCCCGGGCACGTTCCCTTCGAACGACTGGGGCCGACTCCTCGGGGCGGGGAATTCAAATCGGCTGGGCGCTTACGACTGCGCGGCCGTTACGCCCAAATGGAACGAGATATATATATTCAGGGCGACGGCGGGGAGGCTCCTCCGCGCCAACCCGTTAGGAGACGGGCCTGTGCAGAGAGCCAGCAAATCGCCCCGCGCTTACCCGACGCGAGAAGCCGTTTGCGAAGAGCGAGCGAGGCAGAAGAAGCGCGCGGTGTTTTGCTACAGAGCGGAGTTGGGCTCCTCCGCATGAACGACGAGGGCGCCCCAGAAGAGGGCTTGAGGACGGGGATGCCACCCGAGCGGCCATTGTCTCTTGCGCCGATCGTGAACGCACGACTTACGATCTCTGCTATTTTGTTGTAACTTGTTAGCACTTGGAATGGCTGCGTCACCCGATAAGAAGAATGAAGAGCCGCCCGCGGGACGGGGAATGCCGTTACTAAGAATGGTCGACACTGTAGCTGCGTGAGGTCTGTGCAGCCTCGTCTGTCGTAGAATGTTAAGGAGTATACGTCACATCAGTGTCTGTAGTATCTTTAAGTGGGACGTGCCAAAGCTCGAAGGGCACCAACACTTTATAGTACATCTCTGTGGAATTTAGGAAAAGGTTGTTTTCCCCATGAATTGCACAGATTACAAGTGTCAGATGGTCTTTTGCCGAGAATAAACTTTATTCATTATCTGAAGCCCATGTTTGCAGTCTCACTGAAGGGCTCTAGGGTCCTCCCTGCTGCAGCTTATGAAATTGTTCGCATGACATCGGAGTTCAAAATACTATTTGCTCTTGAAAGAAAGAATGAATGAAAGAAAGGTGTACTCATCTTATTTTGACACAGGGTATGCGCCGAAAAACTGAGGGGGAGGAGGAGACTAGATAGCGCGATGACGTCAGAACGCCGAGCTCCAACTAGAATGATTGGAATGCTTAGTGGGTAGACGTAAAGCTATAGGTGCCTTGGTCTTCGAGGGAGTTCGAATGCAAACGTTGAGTGCTGAACGCTGGCGTTTGGCAATCGAACGCGTTCGAAGTGTGAAGGCTCCTACCACAGCCTCCTCTATACTCGCAAAGCCTGGCAGTTCGACGATTAAGGGCCGGTTGCACCAACGTCGCTTACCTTAACCCAAAGCGGCTCTTTCCTAAGTCGGCTTAGCGCCCTAAACCGAGCTCGGGTAAGCACGGGTTTAAATTCCGGTTGCACCAACGTTAACCCGGCTTTACAGACGCGCCCCTAGCTAAACGCTGGATTTGCCTAGGGAATGTAGGGACAAACAGAGCGAACTAGGGAACGCTCAGAGGGACGAATACGATTGGCGGAGAGGAATCTCGTATGTAAACAAAAAACCTGCTGTAGTAGCCGTCGTCGCCGTCTGCTTTTCGCTGTATTTCTTCGGTGAGTAACGAATTAAAGGTCTCCAAATTCAATCATTTTTTTTCGCTTAACTTTCAAAAACAGGAGTCAACGCTTTAAATAAACACAAATGCTCTTTACATCTGTGATTGTGTGTTTATTATCGGTTGATAACAGAATATTTTGACAGTGACAGTAGTTTTCGTGCTCACATTTTGAGATAAAGGAGCCATCGGGGGCCCCAAATCTCACCGAACGCGAGAAGGACGCTCTACTCGCTACATCGCTGAAGACAAAACATCATCGAGAATAAGTAGGCAGGTAAGATGACTACTAAAATCAAGTCATGCCTGAGACCGATGAAGTTCAAAACGGTGACGAACTCGCCACGGCAGCTGCGAAAATGCCCGGAAATCGTCGAATAGAAGTCGTCGAGTTGTCGTCGCCACGAATAGAAGTTGTCGTCGCAACGAATGAAATATATAAAGCAAAATATTCCTAAAAAGCGCGATCACCAGAAAAGTTACGGTTATGGAACGATACAGTTTTCTGAAGCCAAGATTCTACTCCCGAGACAAGGAAAATTCACTGAAGATTCTCTCGAAACTCAGAAAACAAAAGAAATTGACTTTTCGCTGTTTTATAACCTAAAAGCGCCGCAATCTGATGCAACGGCAGAAGGGAGCTGATCGCCGAGATCATGTACTGCCACTATTCAACGCGCTCATCGGATTGAAGGATATGCGTTGCAAGTAGAAATAAACAAGCTGGTAAATAACAATACGTTACAGTTACGCGGAAAATCAGTAAGGTATACATACGAATAAGCTCGTTGACAGAATAACCAACGTGAAGACAGACGTGAGCCCCACAGCTCCGTACGTATCTCGGTTAGGGCTAACACGCACTGAGAGTGGAGATCAGCTTCAAAAACAGGGGTCGATAAACACTTCACGCGACAATATTTTGCATCCTTGTCACAATCGAAGGCCATTCTGTCGAGACTCTCACGCTGTCGTAGCCTAAAACACTTTGTACAACCAATTTCGTTCACCGCGTCGACCGCCACAAACCAGCCGCCATGTTTTAAAGCCAGGATTAAGAAACAACCAAAAGCAAAGCGCCCAATGTTGAGCGCTTACGATAAGCGTAGTTTAGTGCTAGGTTTAGCGATAAGCGATTTTGGTGCAACCGAACGAAACCGAAACTTAGCTTAGGTTCCCGGCTAAGCTCTGCTTTGCGCTAAGCGGCGTTGGTGCAACCGGCCCTAAGCCATAGAGTGCCCGGTCGCAGATTTGGAGAGCGAGGATCTGGTAGCAAAAAGCATTCCTCGGGAAACCTGGACATCAGCGCACAGCGTTTGCAGCGGCGAGAACCCGAAACACACTTGTTCGCTCGGAAGAAGTCTTTTTCGGCGTCTCGCCGCAGCGGGGCGCCAGTCACGTGGCACTCATCTCATCCGTTGTCTGCCGCTCCACCTTTTTCCATTTCGGCGGCCGATTCTCATGGC
This sequence comes from Ixodes persulcatus, assembly GCA_013358835.2. Lineage (NCBI taxonomy): Eukaryota > Metazoa > Arthropoda > Arachnida > Ixodida > Ixodidae > Ixodes > Ixodes persulcatus. Next base: position 73,706 of record JABSTQ010011488.1, on the reverse strand, counting down.
GATCTGCCAGGCTTCATCAGTATATAGGAGGCTATGCTCCTACGCACAGCTGTGTTCGAGAGCGTTTGAGAGCGTTTGAGTGCGTTTGACTGCGTTGGCCCGCGTTTGACTTCGTTGCGGCTGCGAAAAACCAGGACATTCCTGCTTTTTACGTCGTGCCGGTGACTCGCTTTTGTTTCTCGACGCAACGCAGTCAAACGCTATCAAACGCTATCAAACGCTCTCAAACGCAACTGTCCGTAGAGGCCTTTAGTAAAGACCAAGGCAGCTAGCTTTGCGTCTACCCACTAATCCTTCCAACCAGAGCTCGGCGTTCTGACGTCCCCGCGCGCGCTCGTCCTGTTCTCTGCCCTAGTTTCTCGGCGCGTACGATTATTGCTACTTGTGGTAATGCCCACCTTAGGTTCACTGAAGGCGATCTCGCCGTGATTAGTGCGATGAAACTTGGCCTTGTAGGAGCGTCTCCGAAACTTGGAACGAATGGACGCGCGCAGTTCAATACGATACTCGACTGCAAACCTCTGTAGGTAATGCAGGGCTGACCGACGACCTGTAGCGCGTGTTACAATCAAACTCCTATATTTTATTTATTTATATTCTATCTATTACTTTACGGTTTTGTTAATAAGTACACAACTTGACAAAGGTTCAAAGGGTACGCCATTTACAGAAAGCTGCAACTACATATTCGCCCTGGGCCATATTCGATTGCGGACTGGTGCTGCCGTCATCGGGCGAAGCATATTTAATCTAATTATTGACTCGAGCTGCTCATATTATTTAAAATTTATAGTTCATTGTTATTACCTGAGATTCAAGCAGACTCAAAAAGAACGTAAAAAAAGGAGCCAAAACTAACACCGCACTTTCACAAGGAAGGATCGCATACGCGTTTTGGGGAAATGTTTCATTAGGAACTTCTGGATTTAAAGTTTTGTTAAACAAAGGTGACTTTCTACAAAATATTTGCAGAACCATTATGGCACAGCCGGAGTCATTTCCGAGGCTGCCAAATTTCCCACATCCTTTACTTATTTGATAGTAGAGAACTGAATTCTTACTAAAACAAACTCTTACTTAAGCCTTAAGAAAAAAAATGAATGAGGGAAAAGTGGCCGGCTGCCGAACATATGCGCCACGAACTCCGCCGGCCACACAACAGAACTGACAAGAAAAAAAAAAAAAAAGAAAAACGAGAACAAAAACCGCAAAAACACAAGAAACAGGAGAGAGGGTAGCTAGAGACACTTCGAGAAGATTTAAACAATTCCAAAAGCTTATAGAAAATGGTATGAAAGGAGGACGCGGCGACCCTTACACGGCGTCGCGTGCCTGGAAGGCTGTGAGACTGGAGTTAGTGTTCACTACGTTCCAAGTAAAACGCAGTTCCGCATACGACGGTTTACTAAATAAATTAAAATAAAACTGCAATTTTTTTGTGTTGTTTTTGTTTTTATACAAAATTAGTGAGTTCAAAGTTTGAGCCAGCATCGTCTACGTAGTTGTCATCATGATGAGCCGGGCATCTCTCCACGGGGAAATGTTTAAAAGGTACTTAAGTACCGCTTGAACATCCCTTGCGTTTGCTACGAGTCGTTCCCAGACACGCGTGGCAATGCTCCGAGGAAACGGACGAAAGAAGGGCTGCTCACTTGTCGTAGTCCGCCTTGCAGAAGAGCTTCTTGTCCCTCGAGTAGCAGGACTGCTCGAGGGGCGCGTGGCACACGGAGCACTGGAGGCAGGACTCGTGCCACGAGTGCTCCATCACGCGCAGGATGTAGCGGTCCACGATGGGCAGTCCGCAGCCGGCGCACAGGGACGCCGACGTGGCGCCGGCCTCCGCCGCCGACGAGTCTTCGACGCCCACTCCGGGCAGCAGTCCCACGCCGCCACCCGGGGCTCCGGGCACCGCTGTGCTGGTCGCCTTGCTGCCGCCGCCCGACTTGCGCATCCGGGCGTCCACGCCTCCTGCGAGCGACAACCAGAATGCCGCGTCGAGCACAGCGTCTGGTTTCCATGCATCCTTCACCTTCACAGATAATGAGTGTGTACGTGTGCGTTTAGGGGGGGGGGGGGGGGGGGGGGGGGCGTTGACACACGTAAAAATATTTGTAGCCTGGTTTGATCGTATACATGATTGACGTTTTGCGAATTGATTTCAACTGGGTACAGCTGCAAGTGAGACGTAACAGGTTGTAGCTGGGTCAAGCTATAGGACCAGTTTTATTATCCAGCTCCAGCTGGAGCGACTCTAGCAAGGGTCTCAAACGCACTTCCCGCGACTAGCTGAGACGCTCAAGCACCAAAGGGTGCTTTTCCCTGTTTCCATATCTCAAGCGCTATATGCCTCATAGGTAATTGTTTAATGTCGTCGGCACCTTTAAGCTCTAAACACTTTGCTCTTATAACACGTGTTCACCTATTTTTTGTCTATTCCCTTTTCTTTTCGGCGGAGTATCTTTTGTCTTAATATTTGCTTCTCAGCTCTTTCTCGTGTTTCTCACCTGTACGACAAGCCCACTACAATGCTGCAAGCGCGAGTTCTTCAGGACTCACCTCGGTTGCACTAACTCCTGCTCAGCAGGAGGAACTTCCAAAGATAAAGTTAGGAACACTGCTTTCTATCAGTCAAGAAGAACCATTAATACGAGAAAACTGTTTCATAATTCTGCTATAAAAATTATCTGCGAGCTAAAATTCTCGTATGAAGTTTTTTCCTAGACATATGTTGATTTTGAATTTCCCGAGTGAATTGAGCGATACGGCAGCGACAGTGTGCTTTCTCTCTTCTTCTATCGAAAATTGCAAACACGTTAGCGGTGGGTTTGCAACATAAAAACAAGCTGCTTTTTCCTGTTTTTTGTTGTTGTCCTAAAACGTAATACGGGAATATTGTATTTTAGGACAAAAAAAAAAAGTCACCTTGAGTTTATGTTGCAAACGCGCCGCTAACGTGCTTGCATGTTAGCTGCACATTTGCAACCCCCCCCCCCCCCTCCTTTCCCTGCCCTGCGTTGGCCCTCGACCTTTTTGGTGTGGGCTATCTGGCCCCCACGCCCGAATTAGTTTGAAACTCTTGGAGTATAGTGTCGCGTACACTCAACGAGATCCGCTCAATTTGGTGGGCTAGACATCGCGCGCAAAATATAGCGATTTTCAAGCGACTGCTGTCGCTCCTTTTTTAATGTCGATTTGTTGTTTCTTATAGTAATTGAGAGTTGAAAAAACGCCGGCCGTGGCTAATAAGCTTCATGCTCTCCGCTTGCTGGTTGACTCTTGAGCGTTTGAACGGCCAATGCCGTAAACTCACGGGCCGTAGAGTGTTCGGGCCAGGGTGTTCGGGATTCGCTACAGGACAGCCTTACTTAGTCTCTTTTAATATCGAGCGACGTACGCTACAATAAAAGTCGCTCAATGGCATGTTGCTTATTTTCCGCATGCTCCTGTGTACACATGGGATATAGCAACACACTTGCGTGGACTTGAGGCATGGCTACAATATAAATACAGAAATGCAATGTGCGTAAAAAAAAAAAAAAAGTTCTTGCGTGCACGTGGGGTACGTCTACGCACTTAAAAGAGCCTAGTAAAATAGGCTAATTCACTCCTTTTAATCTATTCAGTGCAACAAACAAGAAAATAATGTAAACAAAAACTCCTTTAAAAAAATTAGAATCGTAAAAAGCTCTTTTTGCAAGCGCTAACACAAGTTTATAGTGATAGATTAAAAAAAAAAAAACATTTTATTATAGATTAAAAAAAAAAACATTTTAATTACACCTTGATAGTTGCATTCTACATATATCAGTCTTAAAATAATCGTGATGCCTGGCAACATCATCATTTGAAGAACCGCGCACACAAACGCGGCTCATATTTATACCTTTCTGGTTTGCAAAAGCGAATTTCGCTAATTTTACGACCATATTCGTTCCCAATTTTTTTATATACATAGAATATAAATAGGGGGATCGGTGACAAAGTGGGCTAGTGCACATTAGAGTCACTGTATGTTGCCAGAATATCGGATTCTATGGTGTCCGCTGTTACTGCTCAATTTTGGCTTTGATCGGCCATTTTGGCGCCGAAACGTATACGGTGGAAGGGGTTTGAGGGCTTCCAAGCCCCGTCGCCCAAACGAACGTGCCGCGTTTGACCACCGAAGTTAGGACGCGCCCAAACAAATTGGCTTGCTTTGTATTTTTATACAGCCTTGATGTTGGTACGCCTCAACGGGTGACCGGTCACTTAGCTGTAGATGAGAAATTTAGCCAGTGCAGTACAACGTACCGGTACGAAACTCATCGAGATCGAAACGGGCGAGGGAGGTGGGGGTCGAACCCAGTAGGTTCCCGCCGCAAGCTTTCGCTCCACGCTCCGAGCTGAGACGCGTTAGCCCACTCGGCCACCGATTCCTTTGACGCGCCCAGGTCGGGACGCGCTACCTGAAGTCACCGGTGAGACAAGGATGTATAAAAACAATATTAATTGTGCCGCCAAACCTTGTAAACTAACATTTTGTAAAACATCACGCTCCTGTCATTCGGTAGTTATCTCCAACTAAATTTCATAAAAAAAGAGCTCTTTTCGTTTGTTTCTACGCAAGATCATTCTTTCTGGAAGCTGATGGTGACCAAAGTAAATCAAAAAGACTGAAACGCTGTCTTGGCACCTCGAGCCTGGGAGTTGCGGTACTCAGGGGACATTCATTGACTCTAGCGCACACGAGCTCGGAGCAGGTAGAGCGAAAGCTAGCGCTGCAGAACCCAGGGGCCCTATGTTGCACGTTTTGGACTCCGACGGCGACTAGGGAGAAGGAAGTGACGTCACTGATTGGATGTTGACAGAAGAAAACAAAATCAATATCTAATCTGCGTTTGCTGCGTTGTTGACGTCACTTCCTTTTCTCTAGTCGACGTCGGAGTCCAAAACGTGCAACATAGGGCCCCAGGAATCCTGCCTTCAATCCCCACCCCTACCCGTTTTGATCTGAATTAGCATCGTACCGGCGTGCTGTCTTGTATCACTACTACGTGGTGCACGCTAAAGGCCCAGGCTAGCGGGTGTATTACTTTGGCTAAATTGGTCATCTACAGCTTGGAGACAAGTCGCTCTTTGAGTTAGACTAACTTTCGGCTGTAGAAACATACACACACTAGTTTTGTTTAAGAATAATATAACCCACTAAATCCCAGATTAACAACTTTCGGAAAATATTTCCGTTTTTCGACCCGCATCTCCCCTTAGGTTGAAGGGAGGATAGTCCCTCAGAGGAGAAAGGCTAAGTGGCTCTGGTGGCTCTCTCCCGTAGCACGCCCTCCTTTCCCTCCTTCGTGCACCGGCTGCGCGTGCACGCTCACGGAACAGCCACGTGTTATCAAACGAAGAAAGCTCGCACCGGGGGGGGGGGGGGGGGGGGGGGGTGGTGGGCGGGAAGACCTTCTTTTGTGGCTTCAATTGTATGGACCTTTTCATCTCAGTAGTTACCCGACCGGCGGACAGAGGGCGCTGACGCACTCGGCGCCATTGGGTGGCTTCAATTTGGCTGGTTTCGGTTTCAGCGCGCTCTCGGCTGTGTTGGTGTGTTATGTCATTCTCGCCTAATTTCGTCATACAAATGTGCCCGTTATAGCGCACAACTAATAAAACTGTGGTACTGAGCCAATTGGAGAACCACGAAGTGGTTTCGAGTCATATTCGCGGACTTTTTTACGAAAATGCTTTACGATGCATCTGGTCATGTTCGTCGCTTATTTCGGTCAGGTTCGGCGGCGAAACGACTACGATGCACAAGGAGGGTTCCCATCGACTACGGCCGTACCCACTGACCCCACTTTCCAAAAAAATAAACTAATGAAGAGACTAATGAGTAGATATACCGGGTGTTCATTTTTAATTCGAACAGATTTATTACAAAAAATCCGTAAAAGATACACTAGTACGGTTTGTTCAAATGAGTTATACGGCCAGGGGGACATATTATAGGGGGCTAATCGTAACAATCAGTCGGCTAATTAATTAAAATTCGTTAATTGACTTTTTAATTAATGAAAATAGACATATGGTTCCAACTAGAAATTTGCTCAGCGTTGTCGAAAACCCCTAAATCAGTCATTTTCAGAAAGACTTTGAGCGCGTGAGAAGCGTAGTAGTGAACTGAAGTTTTCCGCTCGTGGAGCAGGTACAAAGCTAGAGGTTGCGATAAGGCGCCCGTGCGATTTTTCCGTCTCTTATCTAGCCCCAGCCTTGTACCTGCTCCACGAGTGGTAACTTTAGTGCACTACTACGCTTCGCACGCGCTCAAAGTCTTTCTGAAAATGACTGAATTAGGGGTTTTCGATGACGCTGAGCAAGTTTCTAATTGGAATCATATGTCTATTTTCATTAATTAAAAAGTTAATTAACGAATTTTAAATAATTAGCCGACTGATTGCTACGATTAGCCCCCTATAATATGTTCCCCCTGGCCGTATAACTCACTTGAACAAACCGTACTAGTGCATCTTTTACGGATTTTTTGTAATAAATCTGTTCGAATTAAAAATGAACACCCGGTATAGTAAAAATGCAGGTCCACAACCTGATTAAAAAATCCTAAATCGCGAAAAACAGACGAAGTCGCAAGTTCACGTACTGATTTTCGCGGACACCAACTTTCTGTGAACTTTAGAAACTCGAAATGTTTCCTATAATACGCAGATGTTCTAAGAAATAAGTGATATTGTTCGGGCTGTTTTCTTTAAAAAAATTAAGTACTCGAGGTATATTTCGATAGTCCGCGTCCTAGGTTGGGTGGGAAATTCCTTTAGTTATTGACCTTGCTAAAGTACTTATTAACAGAATTTTACAACGTTGGCGTTAGAAAATTAACTATTTGTTTTACTGACATTTCATTACGACGTGCTTGGCACGTGAGATAAGTGAGGCCCATCAAGTGAAATCTGAAATTTTGTCTTTGTATAAACTTTGCCAAATAAAATTAAGGGTACGAGAAAATTGATCTCTCGTACGTTTAGTTGAAGTCGAATGCTAGGCACGACTTCATGAGCCTTTCTGACAGATCTCCATGCAAACTGATGCGATTTAAAATCAACGACCCTGAACTTGGGTGATTTCCATGTAGAAGCTTCTTTTCGGCATCACATAATGCGAGCCCTAGGCACTCTCAAGCTGCCTGTGACAGATTATTTCAGAGTGATATTTGTGTTTAAAATAAATAAAATTCATTACTTTAATTTTGTACAAAAATGTTAATACCCTTTAATGACTGCAGATATGTGACCGAGCATAGTGTACAGTTTCTCTAAATTCCTAAATAAACAAATCAAGCAAACGTTTCTATTGCAAAAACGATTTAAGACCGTCGAACAGATTTAGGTGTAACGTCGTGCACAAACAAATCGCCCGATGTGGACGTTACCATTATCCCAAGCATCAGGTAAAATGTGAGTTAAACGTTCGTCACCTGTATATATTATATGTCCTATATAATCAAAAACAACTATTTTAAATTTAAGAACTTGAGATTGGGCGAGTTGGTTATTCATGCTTGTCGACGTAGCGCACTCGAAAAACTGTCACTCAAGCATCCACACACCCAAAGAACACACCTCTCACACAGCGCTCACTAACAACTTTGTATTTCGTGTTTAACTTTTTCTTCTTGCAAATCGTCTCAAACAGAAGTAGAAGCAGAAGTTAAACACGAAATACAAAGTTGTTAGTGAGCGCTGTGTGAGAGGTGTGTTCTTTGGGTGTGTGGATGCTTGAGTGACAGTTTTTCGAGTGCGCTACGTCGACAAGTATTTTAAATTTGTTACGAAGGCAAGGCCGGAGGCTTTCAGGAAACACACATAGCTTCATATGCTGCGTAGTATTTTGGTCACATTCCTTAAGATCTTAAATGCGTGATTATACATATACATTGCACTATACTTTTTTCGAATATGCCGCCACTATCACCGTGCAAATTTAAGTTCACATAAATAATTGGGCTCAATATGCGTCAGGTCTGATGCTGATTTCTGTCTCTCCTCCCTCCTCACGCGTATACCCGGTACGCCGACGGTGAAAATAGTCAAAATCGGTTATAAAATTAACTGCATATGTAGTCGTGCACATAATGATGGCGTACAATTAAGTCGTAAATGTAAACATCGGGCGGCAATTTACAATAAGGCGAGAAACGCGGTGAAGCGCGACGAAAAACGCGAATGCAACGCCTTCGCCAAGGCGCGGAGGGGAGAGTGGAGCGACGAGTTGAAGCCACCTTATGGCGGCCGCGTCACGTGATTCCAAGATGGCAGCGCTCATGCGACGGAGGCCAGAGCCGACGGAGGCCGAAAAGGTCTATACTGATCTAAACGAGGTAGAAGGCCTCAGAGCGATAAACTGGCAGCTGAAAGTGACCCCCAATTGGCCGCCACTATAGGGTGCCTTCATGTGCGCTTTGCTTGGGGTGATGACATCTGGCCATTTGTTTCGAACGCTTATTTTTATTTTTTGTTCTGAGGCGCGGGAGAGAGCGTGTCCCTGCACGCGCTCGTGGCGCTGACTGTGTTACGGCGACATTTTGTTTCCTGCGATTTGTTTGTATCTTCCCTGTAAGCGCGTGCTGTCGGCATCGGGTACTACAAACGATGGCACCCTGAACAGAAGGACATTGAGGCACTCTATACTTCGTCTCACCTTAGTATGGACTATTGTTAGCCACGCGTGCTTAAAGTGCGAGCTAGTCGCTTTGAATGAAGCCGCGGCGGCTGCACGAGCGCTCGTGCAGCAAGTGCTCTAGTCAAGGCAGTCAAGGCTGGCCGCTCGCGCTAGCTCAGCCTTCGCGGCTAGTCCATGCTAGGGTGAGACTAAGTATAGCCGCCACCGTGTTGCACATTTTGAACACTAGACACGTGACCTATAGTTTTACGTCCAGATTTTAACGAAGTACTACGCGCAAATAATAGCTGATTGATCTTTAATAACAGAACCGGCGAGACGAGTTATGTTTCGTTGGTTTTAAGCCAAAAATGTGCGTTTACGACAAAAACTCGGGCAGCTTCGCAATGCCTTTGAGATGCCGTCAGCAATTGTGCTGTATTTTGGGTTTTTATTGGAGCTAGACACTCATCTCTGGGGCTAACAGTATTAAAAAAAAAAAAAAAAAGTTTATCATGCTTTTTACAGCGATCGCGATACAAATTTCGGCTTAGTTTTGCGTAAAAGCCTCATGATCTGGTATTGTCACGTGTCTAGTGGTCAAAATTGGACAATATGGCGGCGACCAAGTGGGCGTCACTTTTGCCTGGTGAACGGGATACCAGTTTATCGCTCTAAGTCCCTCTACCTTTCTGACTGACATGCAACTGAGATGTCATATATGTGAGCAGTGTAGAAGGTGCCGGATATAAAAAGGCGATATTATTGAGGTCCTTTCTTCTAGGCACCTTGTTTATGTCGGACGCACTCCATATTGCATCGTCGTTTTCTGCGGGGGCATTTTCAAGGAGAGGAAGAGATCGTGCGCACGGTTTCAGCGGCGCTTAGGCTGGGAGAGGGCCAGACTTGGAAGTAATCCGCTACAAGTAACGGGATTACTTGTAATTAATTACTTTTCTTGTAATTTAGTAATGAATCCGTTACTTTTTTGAAAATGTAATTTGTAACGTAATCTCATTACTTTTTTCAGTAACGAATTACTGAAATTACTCGTTACAATTTTTCCGTCCCGTCAAAGGGAGAAATAGAGTGGAAGAAGGGCGATGCAACGGCCTTCGCTCTTTTAGTATGGTAACACAAGACTCTGGTGAGGTTCTGGTGAGGGAAAGGAATTCAAGGAAAACACGACAGCCCAGCCAGAGACCGTTTCTCGACTCGTTCGTACGGTCAGCCAGGCTGGGAGGATTTGACACTCTACACTACAGAAAGGCAACAGGCTTCGACTTCTTGGAAAACGGACGGACGGCTGCGAGCTTACAAAACAGCAGAAAACGAAGTAACCATAAAACCGTGGCGTGGGGTTCGTGTCGAGTGGGACCGTGGAGAGAGTGACCGTGGCGCGTACGTCCGCTCCCTTCCTCCCCCCCCCCCCCCGCCTCCTCTACCCTCCTTCCTCCCTCCCCACTCCTCCGCGCCTTGTTTCCCCAAAACAATTTTTTTTTAACGAAACCGCGCTTTGCTTGTTGATGTTTCCGCCTATACACACGCGCACCCCGCAAACAGAGAGGCAGCTCTAATGAGACCTCGACCCTGCTCATCCTTGACAGCGCTGTGAAAGCTGAATACTGGCTAGGCCAACCAGCTATGTGGCTCCTGTTGCTTGACTTCACACTACAGTGACAAACGCGCCAGGTGCGCATCCACAATTGGCCCTCTCTCCCTTCCCCCCATCTTATTCACAACGCTCAAGAAGAAGAAGGATACGCAGGGCAAAAACAGGAGGAATGCGATGGTGGCAGTTCATTGGAACAAAGCAAAATCTAGCATCAACCCTGCTGTCAGTTTAAACAGTAACTTTCGACAGCATGCAATAAGCTGGTCGGGGAGCACAACAAAACGGCTTGGGACATACAAGCTGAGCCCGTATTCTTAGAAACGAGAATGCTAGGGTTCTCGTCAGCGGATTGGGCCTGCGGGAACTTAGACCGAAATTTTAGGGAAAGGAAACATAGCCCGAGTTTTCTAAGAATAAACGGTGATTCACTTGGAGACTGGAGTTGTGAAGCCGCCTGTAAACGTGTGAAAGACATGAAGCGTGCTGTTCACTAAAAAGTGGCCTGTTTTTAATAATTTCTAGACTGGAAAGTCAGTTCAGCTGAGAGATTGTGCAATAATATTTCGTGTGACGTCTTGGCTCTGATAAGTTTGGTGATCAAGAAAGAAGATCAAGTGGGTCATTCGGTCGGAGAACAACCTTCATCAAGGAGGAGTCTTTGAAATGTTCCCAGAGGCAAGTACCGCATCTTGGTCTCACAGCTAGTCCGTTTTAGTAGGTAAACTAGCCCCTATTTAGGCAACATGCCGCAAACATAGAAAAACCATATCTTCAGGGAAATTGTGTTTTGAAGCTCGCCGACGCCAAACTCGGATTAATTCGAATGGTGTGCTTGCCTGCATCCACCGCCCAAGTGCATTCGTCGCATGTTCATAGGGTTTAGTTCTGTCCCGGTTGGACAGCGCAAGGCTCGCTTACCTTGAGCACCTGTTCAAGTTCTTTAAAACTTTATAGATTCATTCTCCAAAAATATTAACCTAAAATATTGTGTAGAAAGTAATGAATATGTTTATTTCTGTTTTAATTTTGATGAGGCCCAAAAGTTTCCCCTTTGAACACACAGTATAGAGTGTGTCTTTTTCGTATTCCTTTGGAGTAACGAAAAAGTAATCGAGTAAAGTAACGAAGTAATTAATCGATTACTTTTTACGGCGAGTAATTTGTAACGGTAATCCATTACTTTTTAGGCCAAGTAATTGTAACTGTAATTAATTACTTTTTTGAAGTAACGGGCACAAGTCTGGAGAGGGCACACGTGCCCGTACCTGTGACTGCATTGCCCCAGAAAGTTGCCCCCGAGTGCAGCAAGCCTATGCCTCATTCGGTACTGTGCCTCAGAAGCACGGGTACAACCGTCGTGTTTTAAAAAGGGTTCGTTTCGTGTAATAAGATTTGAGTTCTCCTTTAACGACAAGCATACACTGAGGTAAGGGCCCCTTGCCAATCCCTAATATTCACCGCCTATGCCTCTCGTTAGCTGTAAGCAAATTTCTTCAGAGATAAAAAAAAAAGAACTGCATGAAATGTTTTTAGAAATTGGAGACATTTTATGGTTCAGCGTCGTCGCCGTGCCCCTTGTTCGAATCAGGGATTCCGGCCGGTCTATTGCCCCTCGCCGACGTCGCGGCAGACTCAAGAGGAGGTGCTGTATCCCACACCACTTGAACGTTCCGGTCGCTGCACGTGGGAGTGCCAACGTTCCCACAGCGCGAGGCCGGGACTGGACCACTCGACGAGTCCGCCATCGAACCCCAAAACACGTGTAGGCATACAGGCTCCCCTCTTTCTTCCGGCGATCGGAGGGGGTCCGTACGATTCCCCCAACCTGGATGCACACTGCCAGCATGGCGGGGACACCGCGATCTCGACGACATCTTCCTTTTGTGCCTCGTACGTCCGCCGGGAGGTTAAGCGCATTTTCGAAAGACCGGTGACGGTGTTCGTTGGCAGGGGGAATCAAGGCCGATCATTCTTCATTCCGGTCGTGCCACTCAGGTTCGAGTACTCGGAGTATCGCTATCCACTCCGGAGTCTGCCAACGGCAGCGTGTCCTACAGGCGGGGGGATTCCAAGAAAAGTCGGACCCTCGGCACAAAATTGCGTCAGAGGAAGCCAGGGGAAGTGGATGACTATAGTGGTTTCCATACGGGGATATAAAACCGGACGCTGCATATTTAAGTCAAAATAGTTTTACAAACATAAGTAGTCTATTCACGTACGCGTGTGCAATTTACGAGCAGGTACGACGAACAATGCAGAAGAATTTGAACGAATAAAAAAAGAGCGAAATAATTTCCTTTACTTTTATATTAAACCTCGAGATAGAAATAATACCTCTCTAGTCCTTTCCTCACCTTTATCAATATCACTTCATTTAGCGAGACCATTTACTTCAATTTATCTAAGACTCAGTATGAAACCACCGGATACAAGAACAATTTCAATGATCAAACGTCTCTCCACATGTTAATATTTACGTGTTTTGATCTCATTACGCATACACTCTTTTTTATAAGCACGAAAGCAATAATTATGGAGGTAGATCACATTTTGAAAACTTTTCTATTGATTATATGGCAGACTAATTAATGATTTAATAATGAGAGAGATCAGAAAGGCTTCACAGAAAACCATTTGCGTAGTTGCTCCGCATGGGCAGGATAAAATAAGGTAAGTAAACGTACTTTGTTCACTTTTAGTGCGCCAAGTACATTTGAGTACACTACTTTTGTCGAGAGTTTCTACATTAATAACTCACAAATGCGACATTGCGTAGAGATTTCCCAGTGTACACATGTTTGAAATTGAGCAGAGGCTCGAACAGAAAATAATGCCATTTTATTTTGTTTAAACGCTTACTATACCGCTACACTCACTTACGAGAGCGGGTAGCTAAGTAGAAAATGTACACGTACACAAATAATTAAATATGTTTTGATACATAATCCGTCAATACTTGACGTTTGCTCTTTTAATATTTAGTTCGTGTACGGTAATAGTTGCAGGGGCTTAGACCGCTGGCACACAGTCGTACCTGTTGATGGGGCCATTTTTGATTCTAATTAACTGCACCTTTAGCGCGTTGTCGAGGTTGTCAAACTTCAAACTCAGTTTGCTTGCATTCGGTGCGAGTGCTACCAACCCGCTGCAGTTACCATTTCTCGAGAATCTTAGTCTTCGGAAAGCCGAGCACGTTCATGCGCACGCTGGAACAATCGGGGGCACGGACATCAAAACGAGCGGGACGGGTTTGCGTTTCTTGCTTCGCGAATTGGTCTTCAAGGTTCTTTTAAGGCCGCAGTATCAATGGCTGCAAAGCAATAACATACGCTCCGGACTCGCTAAGCCCTGCTTACTTCGGTTGCCAGAGACAATAGCAGCCAACACAAGAACGAGACAGTCGAGAACATCGAGTGATGCACGGCGAAAAAGGGAGGCGGGGCTACGTCTTTAGAGACTTTCGTGCGCAGCGATGACGGGCGCTGGGAAGCGGGATGGCCCTACAATAGGACGTCATGGGGATACTCCCTCGATACACTCTAGAGAATGCCTGCGCGTCTGCTTACTCGCAAAACACTCAAAGAGCCAATCTCTGCTATCTACGAAATCAGCTGAGCGAATGATGAGGCAGAGCATTCGTTGAGACCTAAAAATGAATTCTACGCTGTAGTATAACGCAATGCAAAGCGTCATGCTTGCATCGCGTAATGCCACAGCGCAAACTTAATTTTGAGGTCTAAACAGATGCGCCGCCTCATCATTCGCTGAGCTGATTTCCTAGATCGCAGAGATTGGCTCTTGGAGTGTTTTGCGGGTAAGTAGACGCGCAGGCGTTTCTTAGAGTGTATACCCGAGGGATGAAAGAGGGGCAGGTGAATGAGAGGGTGAGAATCGGGCCTTTTAGCGCTACAAGACACGGACACTCGTTTACTTTATCTCGATTAACGAAGCAGGACAATCTAAACATTTCGTGTCGTTCCCGGCGAGGCCGCAGAAATTAAACTTATCTAATATCATCTTAAACATCAATTGGTGCTTTCGGGCCTTTTTTTTATATAAGGTTGGCAACTGAAGCGGAACAAATAATTGTTTTAGCCTGTCCCACAAGAAAATGAACGAGTATCTAACAATTGTGGGACGTAACTGAAGACCTTCACAAAACGAAAGAATTGACGGAAGGAATCTCGTCGACTGGGCAAATTAGAACGTTACGTGTGGCATTAACATACAGCAAGATATGACGCAAAAAAGTACAGCGAAACGTAAACGCTAACAATATTCGAGGACATAGTAACTTGTCTACATTTTTTTTTCGGTTATTAATAATTTTAAGACAAACATCAATATAATTCGGGCGATGTAGGTTATTTGCTCTTCCCCGAAATAATCGATGAAATATTATTGAATTTACTCTTTCACGTCCAAAGACAGTAAACACCCCAGAAGGACTGGACGCGACCAGTTCCCATGAATACAGCATCACACCGCAGCCAATGGGGTATCATTGCCCGACGGTAGGAAAGGTGAACCAACGACGAAGCGAGTAATGCGTCGCCATTAACCGTGCCTCGGGTTTCTTCAGCCATCAGGCATCTTCAGACACTGACCACTGATACTTTCCGACGTTATAACGACGGATATAAGAGACACTCCCTCTTAATCATAGAATTGGTTTCAATTTCTCAAGCTGAGCTCACACGAATAAGTCTCGTATTTGCGAGTGCGGCATTTAGCGATTAAACTGAATTCCCCCCCCCCCCCCCCCCCCCCAATCAATCTATTCGGCCTCACTCGCCATATTCATCTTTGGCCGGTAACGTAACTTTGATGCGGTCCGCATTCCAGGCTCAATCAATGGCCACCGCGGCGCGGGCTGGCCGTCGCGCCCGTCGCCGGGCAATCAACCCACCGAGGCCCCCCAGATTCCGCTGTGCCCCGGACAGTCGGCGATGGTCCCGTGCGGACGGCTGATTAAAAACAAAGGCGCGCCCTGCAGTCAAGGCGGCCCCCCGGAGCGGCGCGGACCCTAAAGGGGAAACAATGGGAAGAGCCTAGCCCGTATCGACCGCCACGTTCTCTCCCTTCCACCCCTTCCCACCTTCTTTTTTCTTTCTCTGCCTTCCGGCTCGAATCAATGAGCGTGGCATCCTGCCGTCCGATGCCGTCGTACTTAGCAAACTCCCAGTGCATTGCCGATACGGTGCCAATGCAGGTACCAGGTCTTCGCTACTTCTCATGGGCGCTAATAGCACCAAAGTATCAGTCAAGTGCGAACATCGGTATAGTATTTGTCTTCACTTGCCTAATCAATTAAAAACGAAAGCGAAATCGTTCTTGACAGAGTGAACCGAAAAAAAGCCAGACTTCCACGGTATTTTTAACATCAGGGCCGGCTTGCTAGAACAGCGTCTCAGCTGAGACTGGGTGAAAGAAAGCACTGCAAAGGCTGGGGCGCGCGAGCGTCTTGAGACACAACTTGAGTTCCGCTCAACTCGTGCGCTGGCTTTGGCAGTGCTTTCTTTCACCCAGTCTCAGCTGAGTCGCTGGTTCTAGCAAGCCGGCCCAGCACCCCAGACAGCATTTTTCCATTGCGTTCATTTTGGCTGATGAAAAAACAGTTGACCTAGTTACGTTCGAGTGTGACGCAATTTATGTCAGTAGACGAGCCTCGAAGAAAGTATGACTGATAGTGATCAACCGGGTTAGTCCACAGCGTGTTCGCGCCAGTCACAGTTACCGATCAATCCGAAGCATGCAAATGTCGCACGGCAACGACACTCGTGGTGACCTGCTGCGTGGTTGACCATTCGTCTTTATGCCATTTTTATGCCTTTCCCATAGTCACGTGATACTTCAGCGATTATTCTAATAGAAAACATACTCCGTGCCAGAGCTGTAAGTATAAAGTCTGGCTCGTCAAAGTCTGTAATTAGCGGCGGCCTAAGTAAGCCGAAGTGTTTCATTTTAGCCCTGGGCTATGTTTTCGGGCTACTCGTACAATTGCGAGAAAAATATAGCCGGAAATATGTCACGATAAAATTATTTTTTGATACACCTGCTACGCTTGAGTCTCCAAATAACGTTGGGGTGAAGCCAGCAATTATGAGCCGCAGATTCAGTAAAGCCAAAAAGAGGCTTATTTAACTGGGTGTGCCGCGAGCACGACAAGGTAAAAAAAATATTTATAGCCACTGATTCTTAACCTTACCTACAATTATCAAGAAAAGTTCGAAGGGAATAAAAACGACGCTTTTGGTGAAATGTCTTCTCGAGAAAGTAATAAACTTTAAAAATGATACCTTGTGATTCTCAACCTTATTAACGATAAATAAAAAATATTAGAAATAATACTCTTTTGAGAAAACTTACGTTAGAAGTCTCAAATTATAAGACTTCAACAATACTGGCGCAGGCTATACACTCTAAGAAATGCCTACGGGTCTACTTACCCGCAAAACACTCGAGGAGCCAATCTGCGCGATCTAGGAAATCACTCAGCGAATGATGAGGCAGAACATCTGTTTAGACCTAAAAATGAAGTCTGCGCAGTGGCATTGCGCAATGCAAAACATCATGCTTGCACTGCGTAATGCCACAGCGCAGACTTCATTTTTAGGTCTAAACGGATGTTCCGCCTCATCATTCGCTGAGCTGATTTCGTATATCGCAAAGATTGGCTCTCTGAGTGTTTGGCGGGTAAGTAGATGCGCAGGGATTTCTTAGAGTGTAATTTTTTTTATAAATTTTATCAACATGAACAATACGTCAACCCATAACCCATAGCCTATTTTGTTAGTTTCCCACTTACAGTTCCTTCATCTCATAGTGTTAAATGGTTCGTTTCCTACTGCAGTCGGAATATGAGGCAAAATACCTTTGATTAGCAATTTTGCGATTTCGGAAACAAATAATCACGAAAACTGAAAGTAATTTGTCCACTAGGCATAATCCGTAGTCGCTGGTGCGCCAAGACTGCTACCAGTTTAATTGAAGTCAAGAGTTTGTAAATAATGGCTAAGGATGCAAAAACTAATAAAATTGAGTTTTTGACGTGTTCCACGTGGCATTTTAGAGTTGTAAATAAAACTAGTCGGTTCTAATGTTTCAGAATTGAAGCTTCTTTCAATGCAGGTATTGAGAGCTCATATTTTTTACTTAGTTTTTAAATCGAACCTTTGACAAGTTTGGTCGGATTCAAAATAAACCAACAACTATGTTGAGTTACAGGAACTGTCACTTCAGCTTGCTTCGCGCTCGCATCAAACTTTTTTTTTTTTTAACATACATTGTGATGGTACTACGATTCACTAATACTCACTTTTGAGCCCTTCACAATACTGACATCTTCGTACTGGAGCTTAAACATCGTACAGCGCACCAATACTATTGCAATAAAAAAACGCATGGAAAATTCCAGAAACAAAAATGGCGTTCCGAGACGTTGTTTCTTCAGAATGTCAATATTGGTGCCATACTATATGTTAACCACCCCCTCTTACCCAAAGCTACCTACGGCAAATATTTTCTTCCCTTGCTCAGCGATATAAGCAAGGGACAATCAAACACATTCCTCGTTTACCCGTCTTATTTTTGGAATATGCTCTCGGTGCGCATCAACATGCTAAGAAGTAAAAAGGTCACCAAGTAGCAAAAAGCTAAAAATGCTTAACTATATATGTTTTTTGGAAGTATAATAGCATCAATACCGGTGCTGTTTGGGAAATCAGTGTCGAAAATAAATTTGCCTTGTCGTTTTTTCGAGAACCCGAAGTGTTTTTGTAACGGCAGCGACATGAACGGTTTGTTGAATTCGCCATTCACGCTGAGTGTATAATTAATCGGGGAGGACCACTGTTCCTTCTTATCCTAATAAAGGGGCACTAATTAAAATTTTAAGCTTGTCTTTGTAGTCAATAACTCAGTCTATGCACCCAAAGTGTCCTAAACAATTTCAAATTACGATCATTAGATTCTTTTTATATTATAAACGCGAGCAAACAACGTTCCTCTTTTTGTGATACCTAGCAAATGGTGCATTTGTAATCACT
This sequence comes from Ixodes persulcatus, assembly GCA_013358835.2. NCBI lineage: Eukaryota > Metazoa > Arthropoda > Arachnida > Ixodida > Ixodidae > Ixodes > Ixodes persulcatus. The sequence goes on along the minus strand of JABSTQ010011488.1, from coordinate 55,394 downwards.
CTATGCTAATTAAGTACCGGAAATACCCATTAACCTATAGTGAATGCAAAGTCCCGTGGCGAATGGAGCCTCGTATTTTTGCACAATGAGGGGCACAACGTTAGACCTACGCTGGAAGGAGTCAGCGCATGAAGCGTACGATGGATGTCCCTGCGCATGTCATCCGCTTGTACATATCGCAAATCCAAGTGCATCGAGATCAGTGTGTTGTGCGGGGGTAAGTATTCGCGTGGGACAGATGTAAAGACACAGAGAGCAGGTATTTGGCGTAGGCAGGCAGCACTCTGCTCACCGTTGCTGGACGGCCGGAAGGCGGTTGAGGTTCCCCTGCCGGCCGCTGCGCCCTTGCTGTTCTCGGCATCCATGGCCCAGCGCAGGTTCGGCATCCGGACTGCTTTTCTCTTTCGCGAACCCAGCTCGACACTTGGACGCGCGCTGCGACAGTAACAGACCCAGAGTCACTCAAAAACTTAAAGAAGCTCGTATAATCGAGGCATTCGATAAGAGTCGACACATGCGTTCAAAATGTGCCGCGTCTCCGAAAATTTCGAAATATTTCCTTTTGTGGGAGCGTCCGTTGAAGTGTCAGCCAATTACGTACCGTACTCGGTTAAGGTCGAAAGGAAACACAGTCGCGCGAGTGCATCTAGCGGGCAAACAGCAGTACCGCGTGTGCAAATTGCAGATGCGCTCGCATATCGCATATTAAACCAAATGGCCTAGACTCGTAAAATACAACGTTGGAGCTGAAATTTACGGAGCGCGTCGAGTGGACTCTGCAACGATGACGCCGCGCTTGTTTCGTTCAACTCCAATCTACGCACTCCGCAAACTTTCAGCTCCAAGTTTGTGTTTGACGATACTAGAGCCCCAGGAGCCCTAAACTCGTCAAACACAAAGTTGAAGCCGAAAGTTCGATTGGACACCGGCGACGAAGGCGCGGCGTCATAGTTGCAAGAGTTCACTCGACGCGCTCCGTAAAATTTGGCTACAACTTTTCGTTTGACGAGTTTATAGCCCCAGGTCAGTGGGCCAAGCACCTAGCCAGTCCACCATGACGCTGCTCTTGGCTCGGCCAGTAGACATATACTCATGCAAAAAAGAAAGAAAGAAAAGGTATTGGTCTGGACTCATTCAACACCAAGCAGACCCATCAGCTCGGCTATACTTCGTTTACCATAGGTTAGAGCGCATTTAACGGCTAGAAGACATACATACACATATGCGCAGACTTAAAGCACAAGGTCAAGGTGTATTCACTGAGAATTCGTTTAGACTCCGTCGGTTGACACCTGCAAGTCAACTGGGAAACGCAAGGCAGAGCATATTTGCCTTTTGCCCGGTCATTCTGGGACCGTGCGTCTCAATAAAGAAACAAACTAGCGGAACAAGAACTGAAGCCATGACGCAACATTTTTCGTGCTGCTTGATTCGCCTCATCGGCTCGCAGCGTCGACTGTGCCAGGACACACATTGAAGCTAATATTCTCGTCAATTAAAGTGGCGAAGCGGGCGAGTTGGTTCATGACCTATAAAATTAAAAGTGCTATACTTCGTCTCACCCTACGATGGACTAAAGGCAGAAGCTACGAACCGCCAGATCCAATCACGAGCCACTTAGACATTGCGTGATATTTCGCTTCGATGCACGTATCGGTGACCGTGTGTCGGATCACTGATGGGAATGGGCGGACAGTGGTTCGGAACGAGCAATGAGTGACTCAACAATTTTACCTTGCAACAAAAGCCACGACGTACTGGCTCTTTGCAGTGTCGAAGCTATAAAAGTGACGCAGCGTTTTTGGATTCGGAGCATTATTCGTCCAAACATAATCATTGCTAAGCGTGTCGTAGTTTAGCGTGGAACGTGATTGGACCTGGCGGCCCGTGGCTTTGGCTTTTAGTCCATCGTAGGATGAGACGAAGTATAACAAGGACAAGGACATTAAAGGAAGGCGAACAGGACGAGCGCTCCTATACTTGGTTTCAGCTTAGGTCCGAGCGTGGCCGTTGTTTTGAGCTGAAGGTCCAATCAAACAGCGCAAAAAGTGCAACGTCATGGCGTTCTTCGGTCTTGATAGGACGAGCCGGCGGAGGAGCACGCACAGAAAGACGGCAAACACCGCTGGTCCTATCAACTGCGCAGAGCACGCCATGACGGGGCGACTTTTTCGCCATTAGATTGGACCTTCGGTTCATAACGTCGGCCACGCTCCGACCTAAGGTGAAACAAAGTATAGTCAATCACAGACTAAAAACAAAAAAAAAAAAAACGCGTGCATATTAGGATCACGCCTTTTGCTTCGCGATTTGCTCGTGGGTGTCCTTATCGGCCAAGGCACGCCAATCTTTCAATCGGGTTTCAAAATATACAAAGCAATTTCAAGACAATGCCGACCCCCGACTATACAGGTAAAGTATGTTTCTAAATGTTTTTGTTTAAAAATCACTCATTATATTGTAAACTATAATATGGATCCAATCGAGCGTTTTGAAGCAAATACACAATGTTTTCTCTTTTTGAAAACATGTTTGCGTGGATTCCGGCAGGAAAAGGATCGATAGTCTTACATATCACGCCTCTTGTGTATCTTGAACTTGCGATTCGTAAAGTTTAGTTTATTGAAAGCGCATGGGAGCCTTAAAGTACAATTCAATTAATTTAAATTTCACACTCGATTTTCTTCTTCAGCTTTCGGGGTGGCTACAGTTTTCCTGCTAGGAAAAGCAGTTTCTCAAGAGGCTTACGTTTGATCACATCTGCTCACCGTAGGCTGTCTTGCAACTGCAAATTTTAAAGGCGTTTTTGTTTGTTTCGGAAGGGGTATGGTGGCCCTTTTGCAGATAAAGATGCTAATTAGATAAATATTTTGTCGTTCCGCTTTCTAACTTATAAAGAAAATATTGATTTAAAATATTTATATGCCACAAATCTAAACTTGAAAAACATAGGTTCAATAGGGCGCCAATATTAAATATTACAAATAATTTGAAGTGCCAATAATACGAGATCAATATTCACATAATTTCCCCCAGAATATATGTCAAAAGTTTATCACTAAAATGTATGCTATGTTTACGTTCATAAGGTAAATATGTCGATGGAGATAAGCCCGGTGACATCTTTACTAAAATATAATTTACGCTGTCATATTGCACTATTAATTGCGTAAATACTAAAATTAGGCACATTATATATTTTGATAAGATTTTAAAACTCACTTCTCACCGCGACGCTGTATACCGCTACCAGCCAAGGAAATATTTGTGTCGTTGACGTTGTAAGCAAAACACTCCCGGCGAACAATTGAAGGCAAAACAGCATATATCCTTTGAAATCAGGCATGCAGCATACAGCTCAGTATCCGTTTCAATAAAGTAAACCACAAAACAAGCATCAACAAAACAAGCACCAAAACCACATGATGAATGATAAGGCGCGTGTGAACGATAGGAACACCCTCCCACGCGTTCCCGTAAAGATTAGGTTTGCAGCTGCTTCGAAAGGGGTTGACGCCATTCGAAGCCCTTGTGTGAAGTGCAAACCGCATAATAGATTATAACGGCGCCTGCGACCAATGCGAAGCACGTTCCTTCTCCCGGCGTGTGTTTTCGTGTCGGCGTTCTCACGGAAAAAAAGACTTCAGAAGATTGAAGCGAAACGAACAAGCACCACGCATACAACATACAGCACAACATTCGTTTCAATAAAGAATAAGCACAAAACAAACATTCTAACCATATAATGAATGATAAGGAGCTTTTGAAAACAATGCGAAGCACGTAGCGCTCACCACATACGTTCCCGGTGAAGACTACTGTTGCTTAAGCTGCCGCGGCGACGGCAGCTTGCGACGTGGGGAGTGACGTCACTATCCTTTCATATATATAAAAGAATAACTCGCCTATACCCCGTTTCACCTTACGTCCGGACGCAGCGGATGCTACGAGCTATCTTAGCCAATCCCATTCTGTGGACGTGGCCCGTGATACGCTTTCCGCGCGTCGCTGTGCCCCCTCTCTAAGGTCACAAGACACTCACACGGCCTCCGATTGGCTCCGATGGCTCGTAACATCCGCTGCGCTTAAACGTAAGATAAAACGGAGTATAGTAACTGATTTCATTGTTGCTGCAGCACCGCCATGAATAGACCACGCGTAGTTAGGACTCCCGAGGAGCAGCGTGAATACTAGGAGCGGCAAAGGAAAAAGAAACGGCAATACGACCAGCGGCGGCGTGCTGCGACCGGCACCGGCATTTCGTATAGCGCAGTAGGCAATCGTTGCAGGTGACACCACAGCTTCGCTAACCAACCACCTTCACAGTGTAGATTGGAGCCCCAATTTTTATAATTTTAACATTCTTTTTTTTTTTTTTCGAGGAGGGGGGGGGGGGGGTGCGAAACAAAGAAACAACTATGGGTATTTATGAGTGATATTAAATGCACAAGTGACTCCAGCAAGACATCGAGCTCCTGTTGAGCTTGATTTGTTAATTCATAGGGCTAGTTCCTTGTAAAAATAAACTGGTATTCTTAGCGTACATGGCAAACCTAATATTTCGACGTTTACAATATTGTTGACATAATTTTGCATCTTCAATTATAGCACTCATATTGTGTAGTGAATAATACCAAATCTTCTCTTGGTCTCAGTACAAGCTGGGCTGTCAAGTGTGATAGGCCAGTGCAGAATACGAAAAGTTTAAAAGGGAGTGATGTGAGACAACAGGTTCTATATTTTGGCACGACCGTTTTACCGCCATCCCTGCCAAATTTATTTATGTCCCACGCTGTCTTTCAGGCTACGAACCGTACAAAACCAGGGTGAGGATTTAGGCTCTTAACAAATGAAAGCAGAGACAGTGCAGACTTCATTCTTACCAGCTTATACACCGTTTATAAATAGTAGGTGAACAGTGAGTGAGCGTCTGTCACTCTAAAATGTCGCGCGTTTTTTAGCAAAACCAATATCACCTTACTTTTATTGTATTGCAGCTCTGAAATTTCTCAAAAAGAAGCTCAGCCAACGTTCCATCCAGAATCACTACACTCTTCCGTACAAAAATAATTATTTTAAATCAGTGGCAAACATCATAGTAGAATGTTCTATCCCATTCGCTGACACCATGCTACAAGGTCTCAGGAGGAGATGCTTTATATATACTAGAAGCCGTCAACCGCGTCTGCATCGAGACCTACTTAATACTTTAGATGCGAACATACAGAGCTTCGAGCGCCTTCTGCTCTGGGCTCCTCCGAACAAGGTGCCAAGCGTCAGGGGCACGCCCCTGCTCTTTGCAGCACTGTCGGGAGTCGAGGTAATATTTGACTTAGCTCCCATTCCTGCACCGTCGCCCTCACAGTCAAATAGAGTGCCGCTTGAGGTGCTCAAAGGCGTCGAAGACCGAGTCAACCTTTGATGTCTCACAGCTACCTGCACATAAAACTTGTATTCATTAAGTACTATATGGTTCGAATGAAATGTGAACAGTGACGGAATTTCCAGCGCACAACCGGCGCATCACTGAAGCTTGGGTTTTGCTGAGCCAAAACCTCCTAGATAGCAAAGCCGTAGTGCTGACGGAGATGTCGTTATCAGCGAAGGTCAACGGTGGTCACATTTCGGACACGACGAATGCGTCAACGTTCGGCTCCAACTGGACTCGAAGCCGAGCGCCGACGCAGCCCTCGTTTCCAGTCCGTGTCCAGCGTTGGCCTTCGCTGGGGACGCAAAAATGCCAGCACTATATGGCATTGTCTTCTAGGCTGTGTTGCCCGGGCGGGGCTCAAACACATCGAAGGAGGACGCACACCCTCGAAGCACCCTACTCTCCACTTTACAGTTCGTCGGTTTTCAGGGGTCTCCAGGTGGTGCAGCATGTGTCGACAGCTACGCGCTCGTGTTCACATTTCATTCGAGCCCAATAATACCCTGCTGTGGTTCTCGGCTTCAATTGCGTTGCTGTTTTCAGCAACATTTTTAAACCAGCTTTCAAAAAAAAAACATTGTAAAAAAAGAAAAACAAAAAATGCATGGGTAGGTAGTCTATACGACACGGCCGCAAGTTTTAGGCATGAGAACGTGTACGTGCCGGGTCTGGTAAAATTAAATGCATGTATCGAATGTAACAGATTTACATTTGATGTAACGGGATTATTGGAATGAAACGCAAGTGTAAAAAATATCACATTTTTGTGTTACTCAAAAAACCAATTCAACGAAACAAATATTTCAATATGAGATAAGCTTATACTACTGAACGACGCGCGAGAGAACGAACGAAACAAATGCCAAGACACAAAGCAAGCATATTCTGTCTGAAGTCACGCAGGCAATCGAAAGAAGTGTAGATCGAGATGCTAGTTACATTTAATCTCCGGAGACAAAACTCATCGAAGGGCACACGCTAATAATTAGAGGAGGATGGTAGGAGAAATACGAATAATATCGTAGCGTTTTAGCGGTGATGTGGCCTCGCGTCTCCCCGAACGCCGATCGACGAATGCACTCCGGTCGCTTTGGAACGGCGTGGCATAGACGCGGACATTGGTAGTGTAAGTTGGTGGTTTTGACTCCCGATGGCCCATATCGCTAGCCACGGTTTAATAAGTACAAAGATGCAGCAAAACACCTCCCGTAACGAAAATACAGCCAGTGCGCAGGCGAGCTAATGGGATTTTACCATAATGTGTTTAACTTGAGACTGGTACAAAAGAGAAAACAAACTCTGACAGTGATAAAAAAAGAAACAGGAACAGACAACGTCTCTAATAAAGACATCGTCTGTTCATGTTTCTTTTCCCACCACTGTCAAAGTTTTTTCCTCCTTCTGGAATCGCGGATTGTATAAAAATAAAGGTAACCAGTGCTCGAGCAACATCTACTCGTCGGGGTCAAACAAACACGCCTAACCTTTCGACTGCTTTCTTTTTTTTTTTCATCTCTTCGGTCGCTTACTTTCTCGCAGAGTATCGAACCCGAACCGAATCTAACCAAAAACCGGAACCGAAGCGTTACCTTTAGGCGAACCGAGACTTTAGCCGAACCGAAAAATTCGCCACCATCTTGGAACTGAACGGGAAAAAAATATAAAGGTAACCGGTTCAAAACGGTTCACGGTAATTTTTTTTGTTTGTTTGTTAATATCACAAACTGAATATTTGAGAATCAAAAATCGGCACCTGTATTTCTATCTATTGATCAAACCGTCATATACAGAATTGCAATGTATAAGAAATTGTGGGTTTTCGTAGCTCTTTTGCGTTTGTATTATGATTAATCATGTGTCGTCACGTGACGTCACGGTGTCAAGACGCGTTGTCAACTAATGTCACGCCACGTCACGCGGTCACGTCGTCACTGCGTCTAGCTCATTCAAATTGAGAACATCACTAGATACGTTAGTGTTGTTTACACCGGGACGTCAGATGACCTCACGATTTCGCACCGCGAGTCACGTGTCACAGTGAAGTACTTGATTATCATGAACCCAAGTCGAGTGCTCGGGTTCATGAAAATCAGCCTCTGCAATCATTCGGGTAATGGCTCGTGTTCAATCAAATGTGGGAATAGCCGAATTCTAACAATTTCTGAAGCTCACCTTATGCCCTATAGTTTGTCATCCCCACCGCATGACTATGATGACCACTGATGGTATATAATTAGCGTCAGATCACGTGGCCGCGTTTTTTAATTGTGAATTGAGGAGGGAAAAGCTGTTTCTTTACTTTCTTTTCTTCTGCGCCTGATATTGCGCGGAGATGAAAACTAATGGATGTCCCGCAGGATATCAACGTCAGAGGTTAGTACATAGCGGTATTTGCTGAAACTACAAAAAAAAAAAAAAAACTGTTGCACGACCAATTTTACAGCTACACATCACTGAGGCACCCTGATATGCTTTTGTTGTTGCTGAACTGTCTGAGAAAGTTGTCCCCGAGAATATAAGCATAGGAATGACTAAATATGACTTATTAATCCGAAATTACGTAAAACTACAAGCGATACCCGAAACGAAATATCCTAGGGGCCTCAGAGGGACATCCGAACGTTGGCAGTCGCTCCAACGTTTCACAGGAGTGTCGTTCTCACGTTCTTTCCCAAGCTTCCACTACCTCCGTATTTTGTTGAACCTTCAGTTTCTTGGTACAAAATAAGGGCAATGGAGGATTACTGCTAACAGGGGAGAGAAATATAATAGTCGAATTAACACCCCAAACGGAGAAAGGTCAAGAGTCCCCCAGAAATAAAAAAAAGAATACCCTCTGGTAGAGACACGAAAAAAAAAAAAAAGAAAAAGAAAGGAGGAGTTGGTAGTTTTAAAGCATAGGTGTTGTAAATGTTCCTTGGCCCCGCATCACATCAATGACACAGGAGAACGTAGCCTCCAAAACTACTATGTTTGCAAAACACTCTTGCCAGAAAGTGCTATTTTCTGGTGCCAGACGGTCGCGCTCTTCCTCATGACGCTGCACCAAACAATAATAATTTGTGCATTTCAAATATATGGCGTGCACTGAGCTTATATTACCTGTGATTGGGGCGGCCTTGCTGCTGAGCGCGTACCTTCTGCAGCGCGCATTTTGCATCACCAGATTTGATTTTCTCAGCAAGAACGAATCGTAATGACCACCGGCATATAGTGTCATGACGCCACGTGCAGACTATGTTAAACAGTTCAGTTTCCTGGTGAAATGCGATGTTCGAAACACTAGCAAAAGTAGATGTTCAAATTGTAAAGTTGAGCAGTATTCATATACAACAGTCTCGAGAAGATATGCGGTAACCTATTATAATGTTAGAACGCATGACTGATAAAGCACACATTTCTGATGTATATGCCCAGAACAAGTGCACTTAAAACCGAATATAACATTAGTCTCCCGAGGCAGTGTTTCCAAAAAAGTCGAGCTCATACAAGCTGATGCCCAAATGCTATTTATATTAGAAATATAAGAATATTTGCCTGCACTTCACGTCATTTACGTGTAATTAAGAATAGCATTGCATCACCATGTGATAAAAGGTTGGTTTGGGCTAGTAGGTTCTTTTACACTATAAGGTAAACACAGCGAAACCGGACAAGTACGATAAACCTGAACAGACGGGACCGTTAAACAGCGCAACTAGACAAGAACGAAGAACAAGAACAGATGGGACTGTCAAAACAGTGCCACTGGACAAGAACAAATAACAAGAACAGATGGGACCGTCAAAACAGCGCAGCTAGACAAAAACCAAAACCGAGAACAGACAAAACAAGAACAGATAGAATGTTGAGTCCCGTATGTTCTGTCCTTCGTCCTTGTCCAATTGTGCTGTTTTTACCTTAGGATATCCACGTGTTCTTGTCTTTGTAGTACGGCATTGGGTTTTGGATTATTTAGAAGAATACCATTTAATATATCTTTATTCTTCTACACATTTCGTGTATTTGCCTTCAGATATATCACGTGACCAAACGCTATTTTTTTTTTTTTTTTGCATACCCCGCGACCTGGTGTTTCACACTGCCAAACAACGAACAAAATAGCGCGTTTCCGCAGGTCGACTGAAAAGTTGGTGTATTTTCGAGCATCGTTCTCTCGTGTCGGTCTCAAGCAATTATGCGAACTTCATAAAATCAAATGTATTGATGACAATAAAATATAATCAATTACTGACAGAAGATTTGAAAACTTAAAAAGTGACGATCATTAAAATATATATATATATATATATATATATATCGCAAGTAAATGCACCCCCAAATTATTTGAAAGATGCTCTGCCAATCTTTTCCGGCGTTTTTATCCTGGATGGGTACGTGCATCACTGATTTGAAAGAGCCTTAGCCATTTTACAGTTATTTTGAAGCTGATATAAATAACTGTGTCCCTGACAAATAAATAACTTTTCATATCTAGATAGATGTAGGTTACGTTTGTTTTTATGTAAGAAACAGCAAGTTTATTTGTCTGTAAGCTTACCCCCCCCCCCCCCCCCCCCCCGCCCCCCAGAAAACAAAAAACACGGGGGCGCTTGGCGAAACTATAACCATTACGCACGAAGACCGCCAAAAAGCAATCAATTAAGTAGCAGCCATGTCGAGTAGAGCATCAAATACTACTTTGTTTTATTAAACAAAAAACCAATGCGCAATTAGCAAGGGTGGTGCTTATTTGAAAACTGTATTGACCGGACTCTTGTCAAGAAGAAACATCAACAGCCAGGCTATGCCAGTTTTTATCTTATAAGAAAATGTTCACTTGTGTAAGCGCTATTATAGGCCAGCTTCGATTTGAGTACGAAAGTGCGTATTGATTAAAGTGAGCCATTTTGATGACTCCTTTCTTCATGATTCTTTGCCTACTCAAAGCGTTGTGATTGCCGCTGTCTTTGTATCAAAAGTAGACTGAAAGCGCTTGTCCTGGAACTTTTGAGACATTCTAAAAATGTGATTGCTTTAAGCTCGGTGGCGTCGTCATTGCTATGAACTGTGAAAGGTATTTCGTACACTATATTTCATAGTATTCACCGATGTTTGTTTGCAAACAAGCTCACTACCACCCCCTATCGGCGGACCCCTGCGCGCTTCCGGTTTTCCTCTTCTTTTCTATTTGTCTCGCCTCCTTTTGTTATTTTCACTACTTTGTGCAATGCACTAATGTTCTTACAAACGTACAGGCCGGCTTGCTAGAACCAGCGTCTCAGCTGAGACTGGGTGAAAGAGAGCACTGCCAAAGCCGGCGCACGAGCTGAGCGGGACTCAAGCTGCGTCTCAAGACGCTCGCGCGCCCCAGCCTTTGCAGTGCTTCTCTGAAGGAAACTCTTCTTATCCGATCGCTGTGCGTTCCTGAAGAATAAATAAATACACTACCGGAAGTCTACTGGGGCACCAAATACTGTGGCGCCCTCGTGATATCAACTCCCACCAAATGTGGTGAATATATAGTGACGATGTGTACATTCCATACTTTTATGCGCTCTACTTAATACCTTAGCTCAAGGGCACAACCACGATTCAACTTTTAAGACTCCGACGCAAGGCTGTACCATTCATGGGTATCTTAGGGGACCTATTTTACCCATGAAAACCTTTCGACTCACGTAAAATATATGTGACTGAGGTAAACAAATGGATGTTGAGCCGTATAAAATGGCGTTTTGTATGTTATTCTAGATTTGTCTTACTCTTGCCTGGAAATTTATAACAAAATTTAACATTTTTGGTACATGGAAATAAAAGTGAATTGTACAAAGAATGAAAAAAAAAACAAAAAAAAAAACTACGAAGCCATTCGTTTTACTGCGGAAATAGGGCCTATAGCAACGCGTAAAATATTTTTTCACTTTAACGGTTCAAACCGCTTCGAAGCGGTTCGAACCGGTTTGAAACGTTATTCTTACTTCTCGGAACTTATCCGGAACTGAACCGAATGCCGTGACGCCGAACATGAACCGAACCAATAAAAATTTCGGTTCGGCACTCTACTTTCTCGTTCTTTCTCTCGGGACCACCGACGTCAGCGCTTATGATTTGCCGCATTCTGCCCCCGTTTTTACACCCTGGTGCCGACCGACAGGTGTTGCACTGCCTCCGGGATCGTCTATTCAGGTAACAACTGCGACAGAAAACATTTCACAAGAAGAAAAATGATTGAAAATTATATTATTTTGGAGAAAGTTGCATATGAAGACTTGAGTGGTTGATTTAGTGTACATGCCTGAAGACGCTTACAGTAACGAGAAACGCTCTCAATGGGATGGAGTGTCATCGCAATCTTAGTAAGGCTCATTCAGATAGGGTTTGAAATTCCAAGCCGGAAGTGCCCCACATGGAACCTCCCTAGAGTGAGTACCACTTCCGTTGCATAAAGGCCCGTTCACACACTTGGAATCGAGTGGAACCGGTCAAGGCAATACCGGTTTTCAAGCATCCTGCGACTCCTCAGGACCTGCTCCACTGCAGCGCATTTGGTCTTAAGCCGTCGCAAGAGGCTTAAAAATTGGTCTTGTCTCAGCTGGTCCTACTCGGTTGCAAGTGTGCGAAGTGGCTTTAAGTTTTCGTACATGGACCTGTTCGAGCGAGACGTTGTCGCGTCAGAGCTTTTAGTTTAAATCAAGCTGGTACATGTTCTCCTTTATTTTAAATATTAGCTTATACTTTTCGTTACACGTTGAGGAAGGAGCAGTGTTCGCCATCGTGCACTAATGTACCATAAACTAATCTGACTTGGTTTTGTTTTCACTTCTAAAGAAAAAAGTGTAACGGAGGTGCAGGTGTATCACGCACATTACTACATGATCATAATCTCGCATTATCATAAAATACAGTAAAAAGTATCGAATAATTGAATAATTACTTTACGGAAGTATCTAGCAATATTAAAACTGCATTTTATATTTACTACTTAGCTCTGCTAAAAAATCAACCCAGCCTAACTTGATCTAACCTAACCCACCTCTTAGCTGAACCTTACTTGAAGTATACTAATACCTTCAAACTTCCGCGTTTTCGAATGTCGTTTTGTCAACGCGCTCACCTCCGGAGTTGTCTAAGTCCCCCAACGCTGCATTGCGCCGGCTTTTCACACGCTCACCCGATTAGTGGAACATCTTAATCCCCACTCTAATATGCAGAACCTTGCAAGTTTATTTTAAGTTGATACGCTAGGCACTACTCACACAGCGCGTCGTTACAAAACGTACCCCAAGAGCCGAGGGCCATAGCTGGAAACGGCTGTCCGCGAAATGCCAACTCGGATTCAGCAATATGTTTGCTGACGATGCTCGAAACATTTGAGTCGACAGCCTGCTTCGCCGAGGGAACCGGAGGGACGGTGGAGACGAACACGCATAATTAAAGCGGCGCCTTTCTAATTAGACACTCGGAATTTCGAAGCCAGCGAGGCGCGAACGCTCACGGGCGCAGAAGAAAACGTCCGGAGCTGAAACCGCGAAGGTGTGCAGAAGTGGTTCCAGCGACCGGAGGAACGCTGATGTGGCTGGTTGACCCAATGACGGGCTCTTGCGTCGGTGGATTTTTCGGAACGCGCGCAAACCAGGGTTATTGAGAAAGCGGACCAACAGACGGTTTTGCAGACGTTCCCCCTACGATGCCACGGGCCAAAGTGCACCGATCGACGGGTGTACCACCGGCATTCGTTGAACAGGAGACGTCGCAGAAATATTTCAAGTTCACTGTGCCTCATCGTTGAACCGAACTGCGTTCCAAGGAACGACGTTCCTGAAACGCGCTCCTTTTGGAAGGAACAAATATACGCGGCCGTTTCATCTTGCATCGCTGGAACAAGAGCGGAACTCTTTACGTTTCCGAGGAAACAGCTGGAGGAACGTCCTTACTTTTTTGTCATCATATATCTGCAATTTGAGCCAAAATTACTATGCATTTAGGCTATTTATTATTGACTATTTCAACCTCCAACTTGAAGGAATGGGGAAGTGTCCGAGTGATGGTCGAAAAGAAAGAGCTGGAACAAATGTTATTCTGGCGACACGATAAGTAGTTCGATGTCCATATCTTCACATCCTTGCAATAGTTTATCCATGGAGTATCTATCAGAATATCAAATGAAAATGCGCCAATATAACATCGAAGTAACGACACATTTCAGTCTGAGAAAGGTAACGGGAACACGTTCCTTTGAAACCACTGGAACTTGTAACGGGAACTCATTCTAAGATTGAGAAGGAACGACGAACTTGATTTCGTTCCTGTTTCAGAGAAACGTGCGCAACACTGCTGTGCTTTCACAATAAAAATGTGCCAACTAAGGTAACTATATCAAAAGTTAATTTCTACTAATAATCACTTTACGCTCGTCAAACGTGAAAACGAAAATGGAAGTAAAGGCGACTAAAGAATATATCTGCCTAGCCTCGGTACTATTGCCTTATAATGTAGCATATTTTCAGGTGGATATGCAACGACCCGTTCTGCAGGCCCCTGCATTGCCATGGAATTTGGATTGGGCTAGCAAATACAGTCGTCCTCGCAGCGCTCTGAAACAATGCCGGCCCCAACCGTCGTTTGCCACCAGAGCCCCGCTCTCTGGCACCGCAGGCGAAGATGCCGTTGATCGGCTCTGCGAGTATGACCAACTACGGGAGTACCCGCAACCGATGGGATGACACCTTTGAGCTTGCAAACGTCAGTTTTTACCTAAGAGGAACCACAGTGAATGTATACAACCACAACAACAAGAACGAGTTCTGAAACCGCTTTGAGGAGAAATTTCTTGAAGTCTTCGGATACTCGGCACAACCAAAAACAATTGGCCCAGAGACGCCACGTATATTGAGCAGAACGTCCCAAAGAAACCACTCAACGCACACCAACGACGTTCTGGCGCTGCCTAAACTGGCCGACACCAGCGCCACAAAAGCTGAAAAGGTCGAACATATTTTAGAAGGCATCTCAGAAGAGGAATTCAAATATCCAAAGGCCCGGAATGCAACGACAATCAACGGTATCACCGAGGCATGCCGTCAACTCAACGAGAGTAAATGCGTCCGCATAACGACACCAACGACTCAAACCTCCTTTCTTGGCATTCTTGTCGCAAGTCCTAATCTCTGACAGCGTCCGAACGCTTATCCATGCCATCATTTGTGAGAAGATACGCTTCATGTTTTCCGATTCTTCTCTCGCTCCACGGTCTCACACAGGAAGAACTTTCAGCAGCAACTCCATTTGGCTATTCTATTGCTATGACCTTTCGTTAACTGGCTGATTCGATCATCAAACCATCGTTGCCACCACGTATATCTCATAAGCCTTCCTTTTCCATGCCCCTAATACCAAGTATCTTCGAGACCGAATTTCACTGGCTTTTAGGGGTCCCCAGGCGTCTGATGACGCTCCCTTGCTTCAACTGCATCATCCTCTGCCATCTTTCCTCGATCCTACCACATGTTATTACCGAAGTACATGCAGATCAGGCGTACTTCTACGCATTTCGTTCCGACCACTTCAACAGACAAGCGTATACGCTTCACGACCCTGTGGGAATGAGCACGCAAACATGACTTTTCTTGTTTGCCCCCGTTTGCCCTTCACACAGACAACACTTTCGCAGACGAAACCCGCTGCCCTAGAGCCGCTTGTTCACGTCTTTCAGACCTGTAGACCAACCATACAAGTCCTACTCTAACACGGCAAACTACACTCGTCGTCAACTACAGGGCGTTTTTGTAGGAAAAGAACAGTGTTTTTTTCAGCCCACGTAAAGAATTTAAGTAACGCAGGAAGCTAAAACTTCATTAGAATGCGACGCTAGCGGTTGGGATCACACTCATATCCGCGAAAAACAATTGGCATTCAGAAAGAAAACAATATAATATTCCTTGCTGCGAAGTGTTTCTTATGGCTCTAAATGCCAAATGCGTTTACAAGGTCAGTTGCGTTCGGAATATTTATGTCGATGGGCTCATAGAAATATTTGTTTTCGTCTTTTATCTCTTGATTTAGGTAACGCCATGTTCTCAAACGTTATTTAGGAAACGCCGTATGATCACCCGCTCTCGGACGAGGTACTTGTTGAGCTCGGTGTAGTCTACGCAAATGCGCGGTTCGTCATTTTCTTTTTTTTTTTTTGCGACGACCGTCAGAGCGCACCACTCTGTGGCTTTGGTGACGCGCACTATAACATGGAGCTTTAGCGTCTTGGAAAGCTCTTTCTTCACAGGCGGTAGCAGCGCCAGCGGGACCCTCCTTGGGAACGTAAGAACAAAGGGCTTCGCGTCTGGTCGAAGAACCTCCTTGTACTCGGCGTTGATCTGTCCGAGGCCTGAAGTCAGCTGAGGGTACTCGGCAAGTAGTTCGGAGACGTCCTCTGTGCGGCTTGTCTCACCACTGACGTTGAGGAGCTGTGGGGCAACTCCGAGAGATCGAATGGCAAGCCTTCCGAGGAGAGCTTCCTGTAGGCCTTCCGAGGAGAGCTTCCTGTAAACCTTCAACTACGAAAACATCCTCTTGAATTTGTTGACCGCCCCAGTCCTTAGAAGCTTGGAAGTTTCAAGTGATCGAAAGCTTCTGATGACCTGGACCAAGAAGGGCTCTTTCTGGCTTTCGCAGAGGGCCCATCACTTCGGGATTGTACTCGCGCGGCGCTATGGCAGTGACGTTGGCGCCCGTATCGATATTGAATGTGGTCAAAATGCCGTTCACTGACGGGGCGATTCTTCAAGCGTCATGAGCTGAAGTGGTTTTAAGTTCGCCGAGGTACACCTCTTCACTTCCGCTGTGCGGCGAGCTGGGCAAGCTGTGCACAAAGACTACGCACAAACGTGCCAGTAAAGCCCGAATCTCCCCAACCTCGCTGGGACAGAACCGACTTTAGCTCCAGAAATTCCATATACAAGGAGAAGATGCGAATACACCATGACGAGCGCCGCAGAACACGTGACCTCGACGCCCTTCCACCTGGAACTGCGGTCAGAATTCTGACGGGAGCAGCGCCTTACGATCATATTCAAGAGCCAGCGCCTCAACCCCGTTCCTACGGGGTTGAGGCGATGGCTCTTGAACAACGCTCACAGGAACGTTCCCGTTCCTGTGAGTGTTGTTCTTCCAAAGTGGGGGAGCTGTCAGGAGATCATCATCGTCGCCACCGCCGTCACCATTATCGCCACCAGCGCCGGGTGACCCTGTACTCTGCCCGCCGCTTCCGCTGTGCGGACCCTCGCGACCAGACACGGCACGACTCACACCTATGTTGCTATGCTAGAATAAACCTGCGCAGTTCAATCAACCTTATCTCGAGTCCTCGACCACGACACTTATACTCGTTTTAAAGTTTCTCTGCGCCAATTGTTTCCAGTTGAAGACTGGTAGACGTGATTTATTTCTACATGTCGAAAGCGTTCGACCGTGTTAATCATGATCTACGGCCACAAAGCTCACTTTGCATGGTTTTAGCCCACAAATGTGCACATGGCTTATCTAGGTGGTCGTCAGAACTCTGTTTGGGTTGATAATAGCTACTTTGAGTAGTTTGTTTCGAAATTCGGGGTTCCTCAGGGCTCCATCCTTGGGCAACCTTTGTTTTATTAAATTTAGAAATAATATTCTGTCCTGTGTTAGTGGTACAAAAATTATTCTCATTGCTGATGATGTGAAGTTGTTTCAAAGTGAGAAGTCTCTGTTGGATTCGAAAAAAGAAAACTCAAACTAAAAGTTTAGAAACAAACAGTTCCGAACGTTTCGGGGTCGACTTGACTCCTTCTTCAGGGGTGACTAAAACTGGAATGGGACAGCGCGAGCTTCGACCTCTCCTTCCCCTTCTACCGAGTTGATGTTGTGTGAACGTGATGCAGGCCATGGACGTAAATAGATGGTAAGGCCCCGAGGGACCTGTTAAGGTTCCCCGGTGTGTTCTGGATATGCCATGACTCCAAGAACAGACGTTTTCGAACATGTGGCTCCGTGTCTATCACGTGCGCGTTCCCGAAGTCGATCCGATGATCAAATACCTCGCAATGTTCCGCGACGGCGCTACGCTCGCGATCGAAATTGCGCACATCGTTCTGGTGCTGGCGCATGCGTTCGGGAAACGATTTAGTTTCACCGATGTAGGCGGCGGGGCACTCTGCGCACGGTATCTTATAGACCACGCCTTGTGCTTTCTCTTTTGGGAGGCGATCTTTCGGCCTTTGCATGAGCCGTCCTAATGTTGAAACTAGCTTGTGCGCCACTTAGATCCCTTCTTTTCGGAGCACGCGCGCCAGTGTCTCGCTCGTCCCTTTTACATAGGGGACGCTGATGCGCGCGATGGGGCGGGGCTGTGTGTCACCCGACGATCCATGGTTGTTGCGCGTGCAGCACTGTCGACGGGCGACGCGTTGAACAAAACTCCTTGAATAGCCGTTTTTTTGGAGGTCAGCAAGTATGGTCTGTTTCTCCTTTCTTCTGTCTCTTTCCGACGAGCAGATGGTCATTGCTCTAGACAAGAGGGTAGAGACCACAGACGTCTTGTGACTTGTTGGGTGGTTTGAGTCAAAATCAAGGTAGCGTCCGGTGTGTGTTGGCTTCCTGTAGTCCATGAATCCCAGCTTGTCTCCTTGCCTTTGCACCAGAGCATCGAGGAACGGCAATACTCCATCGCTCTCGTATTCTACAGTGAACTGGATGGCCGGTTCTATGGCATTCAGGTGTGCGAGGAAGTTGTTCACCTCTGATTTCTTCACGACGCAAAAACAATCATCTACATAGCGCATGAACTCTTTTGGCCTGTTGGCGAAAGTGCTAAGCGCTTTCTGTTCAACCACTTCCATTGTGAGGTTTGCCGTCGTTACAGAAATAGAGGCGCCCATTGCCGTTCCGCTGACTTGTTTGAAAATCTCACCCTTGAAGCTGAAGTACGTACTGCCAAGGCAGAACTCGAGAAGGCGGCGTAGCTCATCTACACTGAGGCTGGTTCTTGAGCCCAATGTTTTGTCTTTCTCGAGGACCTCTCTGGCTGCAGCAACTGCTAAGGGAACTGGCACGCTGGTAAAGAGTGACACAACGTCGAAAGACACAATCGTGTCATCATCGCTGAGTCTCACTTGCGAGGCACGCTCCACGCAGTGGCAGGTGTTCAGCACATGGGTCGGCGTATTTCCAACAAGGGGAGCTATAGTCCGGTGTAGGTAATTCGATAGCGCTCGGACCCTAAACCAGACAGATTTCTGTCGAAGATGTTTACTTTCAACTCTGTTGGTTTGCACTCGCCTTCAAGCTGATATAGAACATGCTTCAAATTGGTGCGTCAATAACTGCTTCGCACTTGATACCGAAAAATCTAAACATATTGTGCTGTCTAGAAGGCGTGAGCTCATTTGTTTTTCCTAAAACCTTGAAGGCGCCTGAGTCTCCCGGGTTATTGGTATCAAGGCCCTTGGTGTTCATATTCATAGTGCGCTGGTTTTCAATGAACACTTCTCCGTGCCCGTTAATGCTGCGTTTAGGCTGGTGTGCGTAATTTCTTTATTATATCACCAGTTTTCATCGCCCTTTTGTTTGTTGCATTTGTTTAAGTCACTAGTTAGATCACGCTTAGAATTCGGCTCGGTCATCTGGAATTGCTTATCTATATTACAGGCAACTGCATTCAAAAACGTACAGAAACGACTGATAAGATTAGTGTATGAGCGCTATACTGGAAGAGGGTGTTTTTATCATTATGAAACGTTATTTAGACGATTCGCGTCGCACATGCTCGACGTGAGGAGGCAGTTTAGAGATTTTATATTTATTGCCAAAGTTTTCCACGGTCATGTTTAATTTCATGGATCTATTACGGTCCATACGATTCTATGTTCCGTCAAGTGTCAGTCAAAATGTTTCAACCTTTTGTCCATTTCGCATTTCCTCTGTATCCCCTTTTTCACGGATTCAGCTGGCCTTCAATAAAATTCAGCATCTGGAAATTTTCATGTGCCTTTGGGTTTTTACCTTGCTTTTTCGCGAATGGATGTCTATCGCCTAAATATGGCAATAATATTTGTGCTGTGTTGTGTTTCAGCAATCTATGACTATTCTTACTATATTAACCGCACCACCGCGAAGACTGAGGAGTTGTTTGTGGGCATAGAAAATAAAGAATTATTATAATATTATTCTTATCATTACGAAATTGTATCTAAAAAGTGCACTTGGCAAACGCATATGCTGGCATTTACACACTTTAGCGACGCGGGAAGAGTGAGTTGTAATAAAACCATTTCACTTAATGCGTAGGTTTATTTGGCATATATTAGGATATTATGGGTTGATAGCAGAAGTGAGAAGAGGACATAATAAAATGTACACCCCATTTTGCTGGTGCCAGGCTGGGCTCTGCTGCCTACTATTCAAGTAATTGAAAATGATAGGATATTTACCTTTGCAAAACAATTTTTTTATCTAGATTTAGAAAAGCAGTACGGTGATTTAGCGACGCTCCATTCATTTTGCCTTAGGAAGTAGAACCGTTAAAACGAAAAAAATTACACAAACAAATTTCTCAAGCAGAACGCAAACTTGCACAATAGCGTAGATTTTACACAAGCTTTATTTAAAAAGTAGTATCAAGACTCCATTTTTCCCTGATTAATCAAATAAAATGTTAGTCTTCAGTTAATCCACAATTCAACAAATAAGTAGGTTTATCTATCGATTTAGCAAGCCCAATATTTAGCAACAATGAAGCCGCCTCAAATAAACGACGAACCTTTGACAATGTTTGGTTAATTGCAGTTTAAAAAGTGGGAAGGGACAAATGCAACTTTAAAACATTCAAACTCCCACTTTGATGCAGAGGCAGAATCTGGTGCGGCGAATGAATGGTGGGTACACTGAGTACGGCATTTTACGATGCTACTTACAATATAAAAATAATTATTTGCGACCCCACTTTGAATCAGTAGTTCACAAGCACAACATCATGACTCGCTGCCGACATTACAAACTCTATCTAAATGCCAGAGAGTGCGTTTTCTATCGTCTCTGCTTCTATTTGTTTCTCAAATCAGCTTGTATTTCTAGGTAGGTCCAGGGTAGTGCAAGCATTTAAACTACAACACCTCTCGCCTTATCCAAGATGCGCAAGAAAATGACACATGTCAAGCCAAAACTGCAGTCTGCTGCTGCTAGATATTTCCGAAGAACGTTTAAATAGTATAAGTAATTTACGTGACCAAAATTGTGCCCCTATTTGAGTCTTATTGAGCCAAGCAAACATTTCGTCGTATTTCACTGGACCTCAAGAGGGAGAATACGTGTCCAACTGCGATTACCTGTAAATATTTGCGCAGCAGGTCACAACATCGTCCGCCAAGCAAAATTATAAATTCATTGCGAAGCTATGAACCCCATCATAACTGGTCCGCTCTTTCCATCTTGATATTTTATTAATAAATTGATCACTATATAGCCCGGAAACCATCAAGCTCTTCTACGTTCAAGAACCTATAACTATCGAGCCCTTCCACACCGTGCATCTTCAGCACCCCCAGCGGATAGAGGGTAACATCTGAGGGTTACTTAACTGCACGTGCAGCCTGAACACTCAAAGAAGGCCCCTGGTGAGAGCGCGCCACTGTGGCCAACGGTTATATCGCGCGAGTACTCTTCCAGCGGTCAACTCTCAAGCGTCCAATGTTGCAAAGCAGAATACCTTGCGGAACAATCCGCCCAATCTGCCTATAAATTCCGCTCGAAATTACCACCATTGAAACACGAAGACCTGCGCGCCGCTTTTATTGGTCGAAAATCGGGAGATCCAAACCGCCCTTAGCGTGTCTCGTATCGGCGCTATCATCCTCGCAGGCCTCAACGGCGATGCGCGACCGGAGCCCTGACAACGGAGGTAGCTGGGCGCCCCGGAGCCGTTGCCGTGGCAACGGCGTGGGCGTGGCCTTGTCCTCGCTGCGGCATACTTCCGCAGAGGCTCCGGGAGACAGCGGTCATTCCGGGCCGGTTCGATGGGCCCCGAAAGCGCTTTTAAAGTGCCGCCAGCGACGGACGGCGTCGGCTTCGGGGAAGGGAGGGAGGCCGAGAACGGCTCCCGGAGCGAACCGCTTCGGAAGCTAATAAACGAGATTCCATGGCCTCGCGCCAGGCACGCCGTTTCGGTGGCTTCACAGAACAGCGCCTTCGGAAAGCGGCTCGGAGCAAGATTGACGAGCAGCCGGTCTTGGCTGAGGTGGCCTGCACTCTTCATATGAAGGCGGAGAAAATTCAAAGCTTGTGGATTCATTATGTTTTGGCTCGTGCCCACCAAGCACCGTGCAAATAAATGCAAACGCTTTTTTTTTAATTTTATTATTGAAAACTAAACATTTCGGCAAAATCTGCCTGGTTAGGTGAGTATTAAGAAAAGAAAACTGAAAGGACTCTAACCAACTGGTTTGAATTGCCCGACGTTTCGCGGCCTGCTCGGACGCTTGTTAACGGGTAACTTATTTGGCTGGGTGTTCGTCTTTCTCTTCTTCTCCTTGTCGCTGCCGTTAGAATCGTCTTCTTCTCTTTGTGACTCCTCGAAGTCCGTGAATATAGCTGCTTAGGAGGGTACCGATTGACCGGTTCAGGTTGTTCTTGGTATGCTGGATATGCCAGGTCCAAGAAGGACGAGCAAGGAAACGCTCTAGCGGAACATGCAGAAAAGAACAACCACGTCATCAACTTCGACAGCAGTTCCGTCCTAGACACCGAAAGAAACTGGGAAAAACGACTCTATTTAGAGTCGTTGATGCCTGCTGAACGCAATTCTCCATCTATGTTTTGCTGTTTCCGTTCTAATTTAGTCAGCCTCCCTTGAAGGTTTCTACTTCATTCTTCTTATGCATGATGCATACCGGTTGTGTGTTATCTTCACTGTAAGAAATAGGGCTGATAAGTGCCTGCCATTCAATTGTTTCTGCTCGACATTCACGGGAAACGAAACAAGGAAAGAACGTCGACCGGCCTTCGACGCGATTTGGCGAACAGTACACCAATCTCACTAATAGCATCTTCGATCAACTCGCACCGGAATCGCCCTGAAACCTGGACAGTGCACAGCGCTCCTCGGTCGTGCAGCACGAAGTCGGTGCGACATCGAAGACAAACTGCGCCGCGGCGGTGCACCGCGGCGAGCTCCACCATGCGTCACCTCGCATTTTGTTTGTTTTTTCTTGCGTAGGTTCGCGCGCGGTGCCCGTCTGCTGTCAATTTCTCCTGCTTTTTACTCGCGGATTTGGCGGTCCCACACGAATGAACATCGTGGACGTGATTGTCGATGGGGTCACGAAGCGGGTGACAATTTCACAGGTATATGCTGCCCATCATTGTTGGTTCGAGAAAGAGAACCACCACATAATGGCCGTACCTCGGTGTCATCGAAACACCTCGCAGCGCTTTCCACGAAGTTCATACCTTTCGGGCACCTCCTTGCCATCGCAGCAATCGCCGGTAACCGCGGCGATGATAAGAAGCTCGTCGTCTCGCTCTCAGAAAACCTGAGGAATTCATCGAGCGCAGATGCGAGGCGTGTTCGTTTTCGCAAGGTCGCCACCTCGACAGTCTGCGCGTCTGCTATTCCCGCCATCTCCTCGATTCCCGCTTCTGACCGCAATGCCTGATGGGACTGCACCCCGGCGCACCGTCGATTTTCTCGGTGCGCGTTGGGGCAACGAAAAGCTGCACCGGGAGGGTGCGCTCCGTTGATCGAGGACGTCCGGTGCGCACCGGTGC
Source organism: Ixodes persulcatus (assembly GCA_013358835.2). Classification (NCBI taxonomy): domain Eukaryota; kingdom Metazoa; phylum Arthropoda; class Arachnida; order Ixodida; family Ixodidae; genus Ixodes; species Ixodes persulcatus. Next base: position 32,194 of record JABSTQ010011488.1, on the reverse strand, counting down.
ACTTGATCGAAGACGACGGGGCGCACCTCCATGCACCGGTGCGCACCGGTCGAAACAAGGAAAGAACGTCGACCGGCCTTCGACGCGATTTGGCGAAAAGTACACCAATCTCACTAAGTGTTTGGCGCATGCGTGACGCCGCCATAACTTTAGTTCACAGGAGGCAGACCGCCGTGCTTGCGAGGGCGTGTGCCGTCTCGTGGTCCACACACTCAGAGCTCCAGCGAAGTTGTCGCACGTCCTGAAAGACTGAATTCCCTCGATGCATTGCGGCTGCGGTGCGGCGCAGTCAAGCTGTCTGGTGAGATCGGTCTATTACAGCTGTTCTCCCCACTCTCAGAGATAATCCTCGTGGAGTCTTTCTCAGTCATCGCCAAAAATAGCTGTTCAGGTTGGGGTGGGGACAGGATCAGTCGCGTCCGTTCCTTTGCCGTCCACTCGCCAAGATGTAATTGCAATCGACACTGTAATCCTCTTTTCGGATAACGCTGCATTGTGTGGTACGTACAAAGTAGTTTTCGAATTTTATTTTAAAACTTTTATGTCCGAGCCCTTTCGTGTACGTCTGTAAGCACGTTTGTTTGTGCGCGTGAAATATGCATGCTTTTCGCTATCTTCTATTGCAAATTATTTTCCACAGTCAAGCGCTTTGCCACTTGACATGGCTGAGCGGGCGGCGTGGTCAAAACTCAACGTAAAATAAATTAAACATTTCAGTCGCAATCGTTCTGTTGCGCTTAGCCAAAAAAAATAGTTTTCAGTTCGTTTTTTGTTCCAAGTATACTAGAATGCTTTCGCGATGTCATAGAAAAAATACATACACCCTGAAACGCAGACAAACAGCGGCAAAAAAGCCAGAATTTAGCCGCCAGCAGTATCTGAAACTGAGCCTACGCAGGCTGCGCCTATAGAAGTCAACAGTCCGGAGAGAAACTAGCCTCAAACCCAGTGAGTGGGATCAGAAAAGGTTTTCTTGTGGGGCGGAGTGCTGCTTGGAAAGGTATATATCCCTACACAAAAATGGAAAGGGAAAGCGGAAGTTTTATCAATATCAGCTCAAATTTCTCGAAAGGTTGAACTTTGATCTCTGGAATTTTAGATGCTCCTGCCCTCGCTTAAAGAAAAATCCTTATATGGTATACCAATTCTATAAATGTCTCTGCCGTTTGAGAAAATGTAAAGAAATCAAATATAGGGTTGCTAGGTTCATCTGGGCTGTATAGACAGAAAGACAACTGTACTGAAGTAAAATTTAAAAAAAAATGTTGAATTGGGAATTGCTTTATATTGTCAGAAAAGGCGCTACTATTTTTTTTATCTAACCATAAAACTTGTAATGCCCGTGTCCCACTAGAGCGACAGGCAGAAACAAAAGACAGCGACAAGCCTCAAAGCCATGCAGCATGCTCGCAATGGTACCTTTGGCAGGCGTTTAGTCGTTCTGAGCTCGTGAAGTAAGCAGGAGCGATTGCAAGGCTGCCAAAGATACTTTCGCGTGCATGATGCTCGTGTTTGAGCATAGCCTCCTTTATTCTACAAAGCCTCTCAAATCGCGAAATACTCTGGTTTGAGGCTTGTCGCTGTCGTTTGTTTCTGTCTGTCGCTCTAGTGTTACACGGGCATAAAGAGAAGCTTATTAAAACAAACTTGTTACGCAGAACTATAATCTTTATAAAACTAGCATATGTGACAATTTGTTCTTCGTATGAGGACTATTATTAGTCGCTTATAAAGGGCTGCCGCATTATTATAAGACAGTACTGCGGCAGCACCTTGAACGCAACTGGCCGAACTCTGCACTCTCTAGTGGGCATTGCAAGGCAGCAGCAATGCTGCTGCCTTCCAGCAGCATTGCTTGCTTGCTTGGCTTCTACCGCTGCTCTGTCTGTTTATAGTGTGAAAATGCTTCTTCATCTTACTGGAGACGTGGAGCTGAACCCTGGCGCTCCAAAATAAGCCCCAGAAACCAGAACACTGAAATATTAGTATATCCGTTAATCTTGACCAGCGGCACGACACCCTCATAAATTACCCTGCTGAAAAAAAAAAAAAAAACAGCTTGATGTGCAAACGTTTTTATTTAGCAACGAGACTAACACTTTCGAATGAAAAGCGAGTTATTTTGAAGGTATGCAGAATTAAACTTATTTACAAGATGTGGTGTCGACGATAATTCTTCATACAAATGCTGCACTAAAATCATAGTCGGACAACTATGAAGATCACTCTTGTAAGGACAACCTGGTGCTCGGCGGTATTGCTGATTCAAACACAGACGCATGGGCTCACTCCGAAGGGAGTATTCGGACAATTCTTTCACGCTCGCTTGGTGTGCAGTTGGAGGGTATCTCGCGTGCCCACTGACAGGCAACGTTTATCTCGAACAAATATTGGCCAGTTATCGGGCGCTTCAGTAAAGGGGCCTTGAGGAGGTTTGTGAAATCGCCTAAATATGGCGATAACTCACTGTGGAGGCTCTGAGCATCCTAGATATTCCCAAATTTCTATCATGCGTGGCCGATTTTCCTATCTACAAAGCAGTCAAAGACCGCAGCACAATGGGAGGAGCGTGCTCCGGCAGCCAGGACGACATGTGACCAATGAAAACGCGGCAGTTCGTGGAGATTGCTAACGCTGTTATTTCAAAATGTGTGTGCTTTTGAGGATGATGAGAGCAAGTAAGAGTATGAGACAAATGTTAATTTTTTGCAATGAGGAAACAAAATATTGCGATAATCATTTCAGAAAGAACGCACTATGTTGTTCTTGTTTGTTTTCGTCTTCCGCGGGAGTGATGTGTCCGGTCGTCTGCTCTCGAGCGCGCGCGCGCGCTGGACTGAATCATTGGTCTTCCTTGCGCAGATTCAGTCTGCGACGGCGGTGACTTCCAAACGTGCACACATAAAAAAAAGGGTGTAGCCATTACACCCCTTGACACATATAAGACACCGAAATACCTCAGTTCTACGTACAGCGCACAGAGGTGGAACTGACCACCCCAACGTTTACGAAGGGCTTGACAACGGAGCGATATAACATATTAAACTGCTAAAATACCTTGTCAAACGCTATAAAAAAAAAAAATCACGGAGGTTTTGAAGTAACACCAAGAAAACCCCGATTACTTTTTTTTCTAGTCTGTCCCACGTAAATTAGCTAATTTTAATAAGTAGTACACTTCGGCTATCAAGCCGCACGTGAAAGTTGGTACCGTCGGTTCAACGTCAGTGTGCTGTGCGTCGAACTGAAGTTTTGGGGTGTATTATATGTGACAAGGGGTTAAGAATGTACCTTTTTTTGGCGTGCATGTTTTGCGATTCGTCATTGTCCGTGAGTACGACTGACTGAAATAAAAATGAAAGACGTTTACAACTCCCTGTAACGCTGAATTAGACCGCAGCTCTTGAGGGGGAGGAGGGGAGAGGTACGGAGAGGAGGCTATGCCCCTCCTTCTCTCCTGCTCGCCTCCCATTTAGGGGAACATTTTCCGCTAAATTTTCCGCTAAGAGCCACCAACTGTTACCAAGCATCGAACGCACCCTTGTATCTCGAACATTAATCACTTAAAAGATACAGAAAAATTAATCTTTATTCCTTCTCTTGTCCTCCACCTTCAAAATGAGCGACGAATCCAACATTCACGAAGAAGCAGTTGTAGCTTTCAAGACTGACCTTCCAAAATCCCTACCCTCTTCTTCACTTGCTCGTCTTGTGGACAACAACATCGAGAAGCAACTGTTTTTAAGTTCGAACAAGAAACTTTGTTAGGGAGAAGCGTGTGAGGTTGTTGTACATTTGGCTCGTCTGAATCGCCAACCATAAACATGAATATGGTTAAAAGCTGCGATATTTAAAGGTGAATATATTAACAAATGAAATTCTGCTTCTGCTTGTTTTCTTCCCCAGGTGTCCTTCCATCACGGCATTAAAATTCGTATGTTGCCATTTCATGGGATAGATAAAAAAAAAAGAAAACTCTGCTCGATCTAACTAGATATGATAATCAGCAAAACACAAATGTAATGTATATGTGACTATACGTTCCCTTTTTTTAACTGTAACGGGAGCGAGTTCCTTTTTCACGTATGAACTTTCAACGGGAACGCGTTCCAAAAAATAAGAAGGAACGAGGAACGATCTTTCGTTCCCTTTTCTAAAAAGTGTGTACAACACTGGTTCATTACCACTAAGTTCGGCACGAGTGATTCACCATCTGAGCTGTATTGAGGGCTGGGTGTGCAGCCATTAAAAAAATGACCGCATCTCCACGTGGTGAATGATGTTGATTGGGGCGAAGCTCTGGTGTTGCAGATGATACTGATTTTATTGTTCATAGGTAGTGCTGATGGTGCTGATTTTTTTTTTTATTGCTCATAGGTTGTGCTGAGTTCCGGGTTGCGTTTCGACTTTATTATTACTGCTTTATGTCGGTGAAATGCAAAGCCAGTGGTTCTTCTAGCGGATCAGCTCGGATCCGCTAGAAGCCGTGGGAACGCATCTCCACCGCTTAAGTCAACGGTCCATGTCAGAAAGAGAATGTGTGGTATGGAACGTGGTTATATACGCATTTGAGCATTTGACCGCAGCGCCCTCTCGTCTATAAACGTTGAGCCAATGCATGCAAAGTTTTAAGGCACGGCCACATTGGCGTCGCGGAGGCCTCCGGCGTGACGGTCGTCGCTGCCGGTTGCCGACCGAAACCAGTTTTCGGATTCACCGGCGCGACGTTCTGCGCCGCTGAGCCAACCGCTCCTTGCGCGGTTCAGAGATCGGCGCCGCACGCCGCAGAAGAGAGGAGCCAATGGGAGGTGGCGTACATAGTGACGTTGCGATGCCATGGCAACGCTCAAGCCGGTCCCCCGCGCCTCTTTCACGTTCCGAAGGACGTGTTTCGTCGTCTGCTACCCCTACTTCGCCCCCGGTGCCTTCCCCAACGGAGCGGTTCCTTGAAACTGTGCGACTGGTTCCCTTTTTATATGACAAGACGCAGCCAGACTACCAAGATAATGACGCTAAGAACAACCGCTCGGAAATGATAGGAGAGGAATTCGGAATTACAAGTGAGTTTCTCCGTGGCACTTGTTGCTTGTCGTCTGTGTTGTGACGGATGTCGTGTTGATTTGGTGACACTTTCGAAAGTAGCCTTCATCTCTGGCGCGCCGCCGGGGCAGCAAAGCACGGACCTTTCCTTCGGTGTTTTGGTAGAACCAACTCGGCCGGACCCAAAACCTGTGCCTTCTTCCCTTAAGAGCGCGGCGACGTCACAAGGTCAACGAGCAGGCTAGGATAATCACTTTCACGCTGATCACCAGGTCATCATGGACACCTACCATGTAGGCAGCGAGTGCGGTTTCGATGCTGATACATGCGAAAGATGAGAGCCGAAACAGAAGAATAAAGCGAAGCAGACGACGAAAGAGCGGGAAATCCGACGGGAGGCGCGCGCGATCGCGAGAGCCAGTGCTGTCACGTGACGCCCGCAAAACGGAGGCCAATGTGGACTCCTCGCCTTGGGAAGCCGGACGGCGGTGCCGCCCAGCGGTGCCGGCCGGCGGCGCCGTTCACGCTAGTGTGGTCAGGCCTTAACGGGATTATATACGCATTTGACCGCAGCGCCCTCTCCTGTATAGACGTTGAGCGGCTACATGCAACGTTTCATCCATGACATCCCCAGCTAAAAGCTTGGTCTGCTGGGCAAGTTGGTAATGGACATTCATATTAAAATAGCGCGAAAAAGACGGGACAAAAAGGCGAAGACGCACACAGGACAAGCGCTAACTGGCCACTAAAGTTTATTGATAGTTTCTAAGTTCGACGTGGACGTTGTTTTCACTGCCCCGTGCAGACTGTCAAAATTGTGCGCAATGGTGAGCGGGCCGAAAGTGAAGAAACCTGTTTGCAGCAAGAAACACGTCACAAAGTTTGTGCCTTGTGCCACTGAGGTGGTTTACAGAATTCCTTTAACGTGTGGTCGTGTTTACATAGGGCAAACGGGACGTTGCTTAAATGATAGACTTCGAGAGCATGCGGCTTCTCTTGGCAACAATTACGGCTCCCACTTGCCGGGGCATCGTAAAACTTGTGGTTGTTCCCCCACGCTGGATGGTGCGCAGGTGGAGGGACGCAACAAAGGAAGGATAGAACGTGAGTTGCTGGAGGCGGCAAAAATACATGCTTGTGACTAAGACGTTTGCATAAGCGTCGCATCGGTGTATATCCAGCCGAAAGAGTACAGTTGCATTAACACTATCCAACTCGTAAATATTAACGCGGCGTTTTTTATATTCCTTTCTTCGTTCGGATTGTGCAGCGGGGTGATGTAGCTTTTTTGCTGACTTTTTGGAACAGGCGGTGGGCGGGATGTATCTGCTGATTTGGCGGTACGCCGTGTTTTTGTTGCGACGAGACTAAGCGCGTGCACGGCGATAGCAGAATTGGAAGGTTTAAATAAACTTTAGTTGCCAGTTAGCGCTTGTCCTGTGTGCGTCTTCGCCTTTATGTCCCGTCTTTTTTGCGCTATTTTAATATGAACATCCCCAGCTCTTGAGTTACTACCACATCTCAGAGCCCCCTACTCGTCCGCAGTCGTGGCCGAGTGGTTAAGGCGATGGACTAGAAATCTATTGGGGTCTCCCCGCACAGGTTCAAATCCTGTCGACTGCGCAAACATTGTTTTTTCTTTTTTTAAGAAGACAGATGGGATGGCAATCGATGTGAGCACGGACGGACGGACGGACAAGGCTAGACCCTAAGGAGCTTCGCCCCTAAAAAGAGAGGTAAACTCACGAGATTGAAATTAATTTACCAAATAGCCAAAACCTACACTAAAATAGAACAATCCAACTACCTTATTCCCCGCAATGGAAGAGCAACCCGTTCGAACCGTGGGAAATTATTCAAGGAGTTCCAACCTAAAAATAATTGCTTCAAGTTTTCATTTTTTCCGCTAGCAGTCAAGGAATAGAACAGTCTGCCGGAACACGTTGTTCCCGCTAGCTCACTAACACAGTTCATAAATGATGTCGAAGCCCTCTTGATATGAAAATACCATGTTTCATCCACTCCGTTTGTTTACTCTATTTGTTACACCCTCTGTAAAACCCTGCTTTCTCTGTACTGTGGTTATGCATCTGTGTTTTTGTACCACCCTACAAAAATCCTCTAATGGGGATTAGCATTATTGATAAATAAATAAATAAATAAAATATGAACAACTTTGGCATCTTTATCAAGATAGTCATAAATACTGGATGTAATATGCATTGACATGCGTCACGCGTCACTTTAAGAAAACACACGCACACAGATTTTTGTTCTCTTTCTCGGATTTCGTTTTTGAGTTCTTGTTGTGAGAACAATTTTCTTAATTTATACGGTTGGTTGAATTTGATTTTGTATTCTCTTGCTGGGAATAATGCCGCCAATTAATCACTCATCTAAATGCCCGATGATACATCACAGGGCCCGCAGTTACAGGGCGGCAGCAATGCATAAGACTGCATTGTAGTACGTGCTCCACTGCTACTGCAGTTTCTTTTCGTTTTTTCTCTGGGGGGGGGGGGGGGGGGGGGTGAGACCAGTGAAGCTTTTTGCAAACAGCTTTTTTCTTCGTCTCCCACAACATTGTGTTTGTTGGAATAAAAGAAAATTAGTATTATTACTTAATGTGACAACTATGTGAATGAGAAAGCCAGACAAGAGCACACAAAAGGGTATTAATATTCGCACTTGTTTGTTGAACAAATAAAATATTCCATGCAGGCACGTAGCCAGGATTTTGTTTCGGGGGGGGGGGGGGCGCACATGACAAAAACAAAATGCTGTATGAGGGGTAGGGGGAGAGGAGGTACCAGCCAAATGGAAGATTTGGGGGGGGGGGGCCTTGGCTCCATACTCCCCCCCCCCCCCTCCCTGGCTACGTGCCTGAATTTCCATGTAACCTCTCAGGTGTATAAAAGACTCTTGTCTTTGAAGAAACACCGAACTCTAAAAACATATTCTGAAGTGCCTGGATCAGACACTTATGTCACCAAATAAATTTTCCGCGATCAATTTAGCCTAGCAATAACGTTGTGAGACACATCTTGATTCTTGAGTTAGGAGTGAAACCGAAATTATCGTCCATATCATGAAATTTACTCCAAAATAATAGTTAGATTCGGTTTTGTTCCTGAATCAAAACGTGTTTCCTGGCGTAAATATTACACTAAACACATTTTTTGTTTGTTTTCAGGATAAAGAGGTGACCTGCGTGCCTAACACCCCAGCTTCCTTGTAAACGCGGGAATAATTTGTGTCGCTCAGTGAGCCAGATAAGCAGACAGGCTCAACAACAGGTATACTCGCAAGCATCTTCGACCCTCACAGTATACGCCATTTTGGAAAACGAGTGGCGCCACCTATAGACAGTTGGAGTCGCGAATAGGAACAGAAGCATGAAGAACACCATGACGTTGTGCTTTTTGACGCTGTTTCATCGGTCCCATCGGCTCTTAGATCTGGCTGAGCACGGACTTAGATGAGACGAAGTAGAGCTGTGGAATATTGGATAAGAATATTGCGTCAAAACATTTTCTTTTTGTATCTTTTTGTCAAACAGTTCGTTTTTGACGTAAAACTACGTCTTTCTCCGCGCTTAAAAGGGGGTGCAAAGTTTGGAGATCAACGTCATGAAAACTTAGTCACGGACGTGACATCACACAGATAACACCGGAGCGCCGACGGAATAGCATAATCGCGCTCCCCGAGGACGTTCGCTCTCTGACCGCGCTGGCTGCTGCCTAGAACTAGGGAGGCTCTAGTGAGGGTGCGTGCAACTGCTAGATCGGGGATCACGGGATATGGACGCCATTTAATTGCTAAATTTTGCTGGGAGTATACGAAGCAAAGGCTCGTTTTATTTCATAACTCAGGTCATAAGAGCCCGTTAAGGTACTTGAATAATTTACGCAAGGTATAAATGATTACTTTTCTATGGCTACTAGTTTTGTTCCGATAGGTAATGTATTTGTTTAACGCGAAGAAGGGTAAATTCCGCCATCTTGGACGCTGCTGCTTGTCTGGCAACCCTGCTTTCTCCTCTCGACGTTTGCGATTCCCGGAGCGAGAAGGAAGCGAGAAAGGCTGCGCTACGCCAAGGCGTCCGTTGCTTGCAATGGGAGGCGAGAGGAGGAAAGGCGCATGGGACAACAGAGTTGCAACAGAGCGGGCGTCTGCTCTCGTGCAGGCAACATTGGCCCATATTCTTTCCCAATCCTCTCCCTCAGGCGCCGCCATTAAATTTAAAACGCTCTGGAGGATTTGAGCTGCACCCACCCTTACTAGAGCCTCCCTACCTAGAACCGCGCAGTGGGCGCACGCGTTCTTTCTTATCTGCTGGCTCGCTCGTTTGCTCGCTTCAACGCGACGCGCTTTTGTCGTATTAAAACGGCGATAGACGCCACTCCTGCAGCCGTGATTCCGCTATTTTCGCTCATCGCTCTGGACAGCGGCCGAGCGGCCGAGCTCGCGTGCTCTGCGGCACGGGCAGTTCAGGTGACTCTCTCGCGCGACTCGGCGAGGCGCTAAAAACAGTCGCACGCAATTCTGCATATGCGCCTCAGAGATAGCGGCGCGGGTGCTGCACATTTGCCTCTACCAGACTGCGAGCCACAGACATTCGCTTTTTGCGCACCCGACATAGTCAAGGGCGTTTCTTGAGCTGTGGCCGTGGGTCTACGCAAATTTACGCAGCATAGGAAACCTATGCCCCAACCCATTTTTATTAATATTCAACGAAAGCTTGCTGGATAAAGGCCTGATCACGCGTTAGTGCGCATAGTCTATTTCGGTAGCTTAATTGCCACTAGCGTGCTTTTCTTTTGGTTTTACACGAGGGCTTGTTTTGTGGGCATTTCTCTCGCAACCAACTTTACGGCTCGCGTTCGCGCTATTACCGCCTTATGAAGCGCTTCCTCTATATTTTTCAGTTTTTTACTTAATATTTTAGATGTGATCCTCGAAGGCGCCCGGCTTTTTTTCTTTCTCGGCGTGGAACTCTGCAGATCCAATCGGAATCCTTTTTCTACTTTAATTTTATTTCGTTTCATTTCATTACCTTAAGAGCTTCTTGAAGGAGGCATCACATAAGGGGGGTGGAATTGTAAAAATGGCATTTCCTACAACTAAAAAAAACACCGCAAAAAAGAAAAAAGGTCAGACAACATCACTATATACAAATTGTTCAAACATTTTAAACATCTCGAGCGAAAAACGTTTGTAATTACTACAAGTTATCAAGCTTGAGGGCAGGCTTTTCCAATATGATATGCACAATGGAAGGAGTGAACACTTAAGTGTGTTGGTTTTGCGAAAATTGGGTTCTACTTTGCATGGGCGATCGAGGCGAGAGGAAATATGGTGGGACGGAGACATAAGGGTTCGGGGAGACCCCGGTTTATAGTACAATCTCTGCGTGAAAGAGAGCCTGTCTATTTTTCTTCGAGTGTCGAGAGTTGGTAGGGATATGGATTGTTTTAAATAAGATGTGCCACTCTAGGAGTAGTTAAGATTGATAAAACAAGTAGCACGATTTTGGGCAGCTCACAGTTGGTTAATTAAGTAGGTTTGATGAAGGTTTTATGTCCCTGATGCCTACTTCAGCTTAGTTCTGACTAATATACTATAAGCTAAACGTTTAACAAAGGAGTTCGCGAGAAAAATAGACCGTCTTAAAAATCCTAATTTTTTGTTATCTTTAGAACAGATGTAGTTGACGTGACTCTTCTAAGATGAATCTTTAGAGAGGTACACTCCTAAATATTTCAATGTGTTCACCGGCTCGATGTTGCCAGATGAAATTGAATATGAAAAGCAACTTTGTTCTGTGGTCTTGAGAATAACTTTATTATAGATTTATCTGGGTCGATGGCCACGAAGCAGTCAGACGGCAGTTGGGAGAGTTTAAGAAAGTGCTCAAAAATTAGGAACAGAAATTCAACGGACGTGTCTTTGGTCAATTTTAAGACTCCGGAGTTGTTACCAGGTGAAGAATTCACAAGAATTGGTGGTTAATGACATTCGCAATACCCTCTATTGAGAATTAAACATCATTCATGGGCGTGAGACATTCGGAGGTAGGTAAGCTTGGAGCCGGAAAAGTTTCACGAAGAAAAACGTCACGAAAAAAGGTATTGAAATTAGAATCAACCATTGAGGAGAATAGCTAGTTACCTTATGAATCTGAAGTGGACAGGTTGGCCCTTTTAGGTTTAGGAGTGATGATTGACCAAAACTTGTTTGCATTTTTAATTATTGCTCTCTTCAGATCGTCGTCGAAAATTTACGTTTTGCTATTCGATTTCATATTTACACTCTTTGGAGAACACTCGAAATTGAAGCCTCATAGCTTTCTTGCTTAATTGCGCAGCCTTGCGGTATAAACGTTTCTTTTTGTTTAATGTTCGTCTAATTTTTACGGAGTACCAAGAAGGAGAGGTGCTTAAGGAAATTACAGTTTTTGGAATCAACTGATTCCCAGAGCTAAGCAAATCTTACTTGAATAAGGCCCAATTGGTTTCGACAGGACGAGAATTGAACGCGTTTTTAAATCTTGCAAACGACTTAAGAAGAAAGGAGTTTAAATCCTCTAGGTCAGCTTTTTGGTAGTCCCAGGTTGCTTCGAATGACCTTGGTTTGACCGAAGCTTTGACCGACAGAGCGATGTTTATAAGAGCATGATCACTCTACGCTCTTATCGTTTTATGTTATATGCCCTTTCTATTTCGTCCGTTTTAACTTGTTGTTGGAATAATTCCCTCTTCCTACAGAGTTTAGTCTCACGCACGTTTCAAAAGTTTTTCCAGCTTTGTACCCTAGCACTCAATTTCTTACATTAAGAAAGCTTTACGTTAAACTTCCGAAGATTCCGTTGTCCCAACGTAAACGCAACTAAACTGTGATCACTAAACGATACATAATATACTTCATACTTACAACACTGTGATTTTTATTTATTTTATTCTTCAGTTGAGGATGCCCACCAACAGCTATACGCCATACTGTTGGTACACCATAATACATTAACAACGAAGCAAGTAATGCGAACACTGCAATAATAAAAGTACAAATACAACATTGAAATGCAGATGCCCTATGTCATTTTCCCTACCACTACGTTTTTAAAATCGCTAAAATTCATAAAGACATCTTTTGCAGGTGACTCAAAATTGTTATACAAGGGCATCATTCTTGTGATAGGCGAGAAGTTAGAATGTCTGAGAACACAAAAAAGTTCAGTAAATCTCAAGGAGCGATATGGTACGTGAATGCTTATATCGGTTAGCAAACCTGGGCAAGCTTCTCCGTCCTTCAATAATTTATGCAAGAATAACAAATCTCGAATATCTCTCCTTTCACGAAGGGTGGTCATTTGCAATTTACAAGGTAGCCAGTTATAATCATAGTAAAATTTTTTACCAAGGTGTCGGTCGTAAATTAAACGGATAACGCGTCTCTGAACTCCTTCAATGCGCTCTAGTTTAGACAAAGTCAATAAATTTCACGCAGTAGATGCGAATTCCAATCTCGAGCGGACGTAACAGCCATACAGTTTTTAAAGTCCCGTGTAATTCTGGACACCATGCCAAGCATCCTCAACGATGAAGCAACTACAGCATTGACATGTGCTTCCATCGAAGGGTGGAATCCCATAACACATCGAGATCACGAATTTCAGATTTCCTTTCTATTTCACACTGGTTCAGCATATAAGAATACGTATGCACTATATTTTTTCGGCTAAATGTAATGACGTTTTTTTTTTTTAATTTAACAAAAGAAAATTATCTGAACACCACGCACTGACCGCATTGATATCACTTTGTAATTGCAAGCAATCTCCAGGGGTCTCATTTTGCGGAATTGTTTTACATTATCAGCATACTGCAACATTTGAGAGAACTTTATACAGTCGAAAAGATCGTGGGAAAAAATGATGTATAATAGGGGACCAAGATTTGACCCCTGAGGAACCCCAGATGTAGCGACGTACGGATGAGACATGACTCCTTGAATGCATACAAACTTCACGCGTCCCGACAAATAACTCCTAAACCATTTTGTGTACTTATCGCTTACGCCATATTCAGACATCTTAACTAAAAGCAGTTGATGATATACCATTTCGGTAGCTCTCGTCATGTCTAAATAAATTACATCAACTTGGCTCTTGCTTTCTATGAATGGAGCGCAAAACTGCATAAACTCACAAAGGTTTGTTTCCACCGATCTGCCCCTTATAAAGCCATGCTGGGCAGGATTAATTCTGTGTTCAAAAAAGCGATACATCCGTGTACAAAAAACCATTTCAAAAACTTTCAATAGATTAGACAGCAGTGACACCGGCCTATAATTTTTGTTTATCGGTTGGGTCTCCCGATTTAAAAACAGGTACAATAACAGCGGCTTTCCATGCGGCAGGAAATGTCTCTGACCTTAAAGACAAATCAAAAATATATTTTAAAACGGGTGCGAATATGCTACAGCAACCTTTTAGTATAAAACTGGGGATGCCATCGAGACCCGTAGATAGCTTTGGCTTGAGTTTCCCCACTGCATCTATTATTTCAGAAATCTCGACTTCCTCCGCTACCATCCCATCCCCACAACTCCGAGGAGTGGGAAAAGTATCAATATTGGGAGATTCAGATGAAAACGATGAACTAACAAACTCGCAAAACATCTGAGCGACATCTGGTGGGGAGTGATAATTGCAACCCTCTTCGTTCAAAGTAATATCCTGTCGAGGTTCTTTCCTGTATTTCTTCGTATATTGCCAAAAATATCTAGGATGTGTCCCTAAGTTTTCCTCGACTTTCATTTTGTGCTGCATGTCATATTGCTCATATAATTTCTTTACTAAAGCTCTACACACACTGTATTTGTCGTACCAATACTGTAAGCCAGTCCTCTTGTACTGTCTGTGCTAATGAAGCTTTCTGAAACAATTCCGTTTGAGTTCCGCAGAAAACCAAAAAGGAAATTTTGAAGATTTTACTGTACCCACGGGAATAAAAATGCGCCTTCCACCCAAAACTGTTTCTATAAAACGCTCTGTCGCAGTGTCAACATCGTTTAATTTTGTTATCACAGACCAATCAAGATTATCGTAGTATCTGTAGAAACCATAAAAGTCTGCTTTGTTGTACCAAAAAGAAGGACAGCTATTCGTTTGAGGCCTGGGAAAACTACCTGCCTGGGATACATTGTCTACTGAAAGATACGCTTTATCAAGGCACGCACATTAACTTCCTTGATGATGCGGGTAGATAGAAGTTTCCACCCTTCACTCACTGCGCCACGTCCTCAAGCTCGGTTCTTCAATTACTGCTTCATCTCTACTGTGATGTTGGTCTGGACGATATTCTGGCACACAAACACAATTAAGATCTCGTAGTAACATCACGAGTTTATCGCTTGTATGAAAGGAGGAAATATCTTCAAAACGAGAAGCCGCTCACATTCCACGTTCGGCGCGTAAATGCAAATTACCTTCCATTTTAAGACGAAACAAAAATCGCAGAGAACAAATTGCCCCGACTCGCGCATTATAAATTGTTCCTCAAGAAATCCAGACACGTGATTTATGAATAGACCACGCCCACCAGATCTTCCAATCGAATGGTTCACACAGACGTTGTACTAAGACCTAAACGGTTTCACCATGAGGTCGGTATGACTTTCCCTTTAAATTTTTGTTTCCTGTACTCCTAGTAAATCCAGGTCTTTTTTTCGTAATAGGCGGCTAGGATGACACTGTCTGCGACATGCCGCAAGCCCGTGTGTTCAGATTTTCTATACAAAAACCAAATGGAAGCTGTACGATAATTTAGTGCTGTCAAACCCGCCTCTCGGTACCTACCTCTCACTCCGCGACACCAATCAATAAGCAGAAGCTCACTGATACAGTCCTTCCTCACGTGACAGCGACGAGGACAGCAGCTTGCCTGTATAGCGTCCCTTTTGTCCGGCCATTTGCCATGGCGTCTCAGGATCGTGTAGCTCTTGTTCGTCGTTGTCCCCGGTCACCAGGCCTAGCTGCCTCTTCACATTCATGGGACCTAAGTTCATGCTTGACTCACTGGCGTCTGCCTTTGCCGGGGCGTCAGAGCCTCCCGCCGTCCCTGTTGTTGCCTCCGACGTAGATGTGCCCGATGCCGATACCTGCATTACGTTTGGGTTGCTTCCAACAGTTCTACCAGTAGGCGGCGCAGCTCGGGCACTCACTTCCGTCCTCCCTCTGCGGACTGCATCGTCTGCGGTTTTGTCCTGCTCCGTCGTCTCCGAAATTTTCGCCGACAGCATTGAAGCCTCTGGTTCCGTCTCATTCTGACGAGGCCGTGGCTATCATCACCGACGCGGCTGACTACGGCGCTAGCATACGAGCGTACGCAATCTTAATCCACGTGGCCAAGGCTTCTGCACTGCCTGCACTGGGGCACACAACATGTCTTGCCGTATATGTCCTGCTCTTTGTCCCCGCAGGTATAGTGGTGCCTGCCCGGGCATGATGACCAAGGCCGTGCCTCCTTGGAGCCTCAACTGGTGAGGCAAGTTGTCCGGCGTCATCCCTTTCTGGAAAATTAGTCTGGCAATCCTTGCAGTTGACTCGACGTGTTCGAAACCGTCAACACGCGACTTTTTTTTGGTTATCTCGCGAACCGCCACAAACTCCTCCATGGCTTTCCGGAGAGCCTCGTTGAGGACGTTGAAGGCAATCCAGTGAACCTTCACACGAATTTCTTGACTGGCATACGCCGAGCCCTGCCACGTCCTTGCGTAAGTCGATCTTGCCCAAGTGCTCCCCTAAAGTCTGCAATCCGTAATGCCTAGCATTAACGTAGAAGTCGAGGTAAACATGGCTTTTCGCGTTGTCTCCGGCCGGCAGCGTCGACAACACAGGTCGGCAGTCGGCAGGGATTCGACCATCACTATCGCCACGACCGGCAGCGACCGTTATCGCCTCTCGTTCGTGCGAGACATCGAGCGTCCGCACTGCTTGGCAGCCGAGCGATAAGTCCCAACTGAGCTATCTATTGTTGTTAACATCTTTGTTTCAGTCACCCCCAGAAAAGGTTTGCTCTATAACACGAAACGAATGCGCATGCGCCGGTGAGTGGTAGGAGGATATTTGTGGACGCAGAAGAAAACTTTGAAAGCTACCCAAGGGGAGTCGAACCCAGAACCCACAAATTGTGACACCGACGCTCAGCCGCTGCGCCAGCGGGAACTATTTTTTTGTTATACATGATGATTGAAAACCTGAGACTGTGGTTTGAAAAACAGAAAAACCGTGGAGTAGAAAGAAAAAGTGACAGGCAACGTCTCAAACTCAGCTAAACACTTTATTGCCTCTACGTCTTATATACACCTCCCCCGGACGTCGAACGTCGCCACCACCACAACGGTTGATCACTGAACTACAAACAATACACCGGAATGACAATCCACCGAACCACAACCAATACATACATGCATAAAAAACCTGAGACTGTGGTTTTTCAAACCACAGTCTCAGGTTTTCAATCATCATGTATAACTTACACCAGCTCGCCTGCACTTTAACCGTTTTTTTATTTTTTTGTATTGCCAAAACAAACAATAAATGTATGTCAATACAAATGAAAAATGTTCTGCAAGGCTTTTGTAGTACATATTAAAAATTCCGCACTTAGAGCAGCACTTTACACAAACCTAGCCATTCGGGCTGTCATTCGCGTGTGGCGATCGAGTGCGCCAACGGGGAGGCTTCTGAAGCGGAAGTTATTCAATTTGATAATATTTCGTTCGCCAAACAATATTACGGAACGTGTAAGTGGCAGCAGTGGGCACATAGGACTTTTGCTCCATCTGCATGAGAGCTCGTGGGGCCGAGTCGCAATCTAACGCAGGGAGCTCTTGCTCGTATCCGCCATTTTGCAGGGATACATAGCTTCCAACAGAAGGCACACGTTTGCAAGGGGACATATATAATATAATCATGACGAATATTCGAAATACGTGACATAAACTAACTGGGATATGGAAAGAGGAAGGGGACATCTTGAGCTGAGGCATGATTCAATTCCTGAAGAAAATATAATTAGGAAGAAAGTGCAAATTCCTATATTATGAAGCTCAAGTAATTGTGAAACCATAATATATATTTATTCATTTACATTGCCCACCTGCAGCCAGAGGCCTAGAACGGTGGTGCACAAAGTCAGTTGACAAACCAAATGCCAAAACACAAACTCCAGGCTTTCGTTAAAAACGTCGACAGGAGATGGGTGGAGGAAATTAAAAAATGTTGAGTGAGAACTAGCGGAGATACACAGTGTATAAGGTTTATGGTGAATGTGCGATTTCGGCAGAAACGCCGAAATGAAACTTTTATATCGATGTGAGATATGATACTTACACTATCATAGTAGACTTAAACAAAAAAACACGAGGTCATTCTTACCTCGTCTAGTTAGTAAATCGATGGAACCCAATTCAGACAGCACATTATGTTAAGAGTAACACTGGGACAAGTGTTGTCTTACGTGGAACATGCTTGCTAATCTTTTTTGCACTTGCTGCAAGTTCACTGTAGAAGTGGCATTGAGGTTGTTCCAGAGAACTGACGTGAAGTCTAATTTTTGCAGAAAAGATTCTAAACAAGACCAAAGAAACAAAACGGATCTTAAAACACAAATCTCATGCGGCGAGTGACAACGCCCAACACTTTTAGGAAAGATAACTCGACTGTAGCGACGTGATTGACTATTCAAATTCAATTTATTGTCCAGCATTACACCAAGAGCACACACAACCGACACACGTTTAAGAAGACTTTTATCGCGATAGTAATCATAAATACCAGGTAAAGTTTTGAGGGTAATACTTATGATTTTTTTTAGAAAGTTTAGGTCGAGCTCATTATTTGCACATCATGTACATACATGACTGATTTCAAATTGCTACATGACCCATTTATAAATACTTTTCACTTTGATATATATATATTGATGTCGTCGGGAAACTGGAATAAATTAGAGCGCTGTATAACGCCCTGAGTATCGTTAACACAAATGTAAAAAGCAGAGGACCGACGTTAGAACCCTGTGGCTCGGCTTCTTTATGGGAAACACAGTTCAACATTTCCCGGAGGTAGCTGGAGAGCTACAAACAATAATCAGTACTTATGACGCTAAAAGATAATTTATGAAAGTAAAATATGACAAACGTGATCGAAGACTTTACTGCAGTCAAAATAGACAGTGTCAGTTTGTTCGCAACTAACACTTGGTGTCCCATCCCTCAGGAAAGTCACAAGGTTAGTTGTAACGGAACAACCGCTTGAGAAGCCATGTTGATTCTCATCGATGACTCCCTTGAAGATACTGGAAACATCTTATGAACATTGTTTTAGAGCAAAGCTCTTAGGCGCCGTTTCCGGCTTGAGCGGCTTCGGCGTCGCCGTCGCCGTCGGCGTAAGCACGCTGTGCAGTATGGGAAATGTCCCATAATGCACCGCCCAGGGAGGAAGAGGAGGGAGGAGGAGGGGGAGGAGGGGGAGGAGGACGGAGGGGGAGGGGAGGGCGAGGAGGACGAGGGGAAGGGGAGGAGGATGGAGGAGGATGGGGAGGGGGAAGAGAAAGGCAGAGGGGAGGCGGAGGGATGAGGAGGAGGAGTGGAGAAAGGGGGAGGAGGGAGGAGGGAGGAGAGGAGGGGAGGACCTTGAAGGATGAGGGGAGCAGGAGGAGGTGAAGGAGGAGGAGGGGAGGAGGAGGAAATCAAGGAGGGGGGAGGTGGGGCATACCCTCCCCTCAGTATTCTTCCCTCCTCCTCCTGAAGAACTGCGCTCTAATTCGGCGTTACAGGGTGTTGTAAACGTCTTTAATTTTTTTCTCAAAAGCTCTAGAAGCCGGTAGCAAGGATATAGGCCAAAGCGGTGGGTCTTCCTGATTTCAATAACAGAGTCAAAACAGCCATTTTCCAAGCGGTCGGAAAAGTAGCCTGTTCAAATCACATGAAACGATTTTTGTACTTTCGCTAAATACTGCTTAGAACCACTCCATAGTATTTATTACTGAATAAACTTGCCTTAGATTTTCTTTCTATGCGATGGCAAACGCCAGAACAAATTCGAGAAATATGAGCATTGTTCGTCCCCTCTATTCGGCGCCAGAACAAGCGGCCACGTGGACTGGTGACTATCTTATGCCGCCAACGTTAATCATAGCCACGCGCTGGGGTTGGCAAAGTAGAAAACGTGTGCTGAGCTCCAGGCATTTTTAGAGTTCGGCTATTCTCATCACCGCAGTGATTGGACACTAACCACTACCCGAGTGTCCGCCGAGGCATTGATTGTTACGAGCCAAAGTCGAGTGTTCACACAGTTCTCTTGCCCAATCCATGGGCCGCGCTCGGCTATCATCAGGCGGTTTGTTTCGATCCCACAATAACGTCATCAAGCTTCGCGAAGACAAGACTGAAAGAAATTGTCCCTTTTTATTCTCGCAATTCAACCGCGACAAAGAAGCTTCTAAATCAGTGGCCGTCTGTGCGAGTACACTTGGGCCAGACAGGACCAGTACGACTCTGCAATGTCATGAACATTCCAACCAGATATCGTTTCATGACTCCTTTAAATATGTAGGCGAACAAAGGAGCGAAAATATCTGCGCACCCTTTTACAATGAAAGAAGGGATGCCGTCGGGTTCACTGGACCTGCTATGGGGAAGCTGCCCAATGGCAAAAAGTATATCATCATGCGTAATGACAGGTGGTATAAAATTATTACAGTAGGTCCTTGAGATATTGGCAACTCCAACGAAATCGACGCCGCGTAGCAGAAGCGCCGAGAAGCTCTGAGAGAAGGTCGTTTCGCCCCTGTCGTCTGCTATCGCTACTTGGTTCTCGTAAGCAGCATAGCTTTACCCGTTTGTCACTTGCACTTGGCTACAAAAATCACTAGTACTTGTCACTTGTACTTGGCTACAAACGTTTATCAACCTATTAAGATTTGTTTTCTTCAAACTTGAACCCGAGGATGACGTTCGAAGCGCATCGGACAAAGCCAACGCCAACCCTTATCCTTACTTTGTTGAACTTCCGGAGGACGATACTTTGTTATTTTACAATATCGTTTAACCCTTCAAAGCGACTTGAGGATTTTCAATATCTTCCACATCGCGATGCTTAATACATAAAGAATAAACCAGAAGTCTAGATTGGCCAAATGCGCGAACCGAGCTGATGGAAGAAACAAACATCGTTTCCAGTAATTATTTTCGTTTCTGCCGTGTCACTCTGCACTGAGTAGAAGAAGGTTTTTACCGTCCAAAAAGCGCTTTGCTTTCATATGTAACACCGATTTTACGATTCAGCGCAATAAATCTTTGATGATCTGCGCGCTAAACGATAAAAAACGATCTCCTTTCGTCCGCCATTTTGTCTGACCAGTGCGCCCCCTATAGTTCACTGGGGTCGCCAATAGTCCGGATGTTTTTTACTGTGCATAAAATACACAGACATAAAATGAGAGGCAAAGAGGGTTTTTAAACTTTTTGATGTTGTCCTTAAATTGCTGGCGAATAAGCAAGGAGGACGCGTCTAATATTAGTAGTGGATACGATTATAGCTCTATAGCTACCGACTGTTTAAGAAACGTAGGGTGTGTGTTCTTATAGTCAGGCTTCTTGATTCTTGGTTAATTTTGTCGTTCTTATTGGCTAATGCTAAAACCCAATTCACTAAGGAACAATAATAAGATGCTCGGGATTTACCATGCCCTGTATTCTTTAAGTTGTCAATTATTATACATTGATTGAGTGAATATTGTGCATGGAGACTGAAAGGCCCCAACAACCAAGTTGCTTGGATGCAACATTTAGCTCTCCGCACTGAATTAGAGCAGACTCTAATGAACCAGGCTCTAAAGAACTTTCTCTCATGAACCATCAGTTGAAGCCTCCTTCCGTGGACTTGCCTGATAAGGACATTCTACAAAAGCTATCTGTGTAAGTTGTGCTCCAGTCGATTTTACGTAAAACATCAAGTTATTAAATGCTCGGCCGGCTGTAATTTACGCTACAAGTGCCAATGTATCAACGTGCGTGTCCAAGACTACAACATATTCATGGAAACTGGTGCCAGCCTCTACAAGTGCTTGTTCTACATTCGACGTTCGTCAGAGAAAAACGACTCTGGAGAAGCACACGTCGATTGTGAACGGTGAGTTGCTTTCTTCGGAGTTGATCCACATGTTCACAAGTATTCTGAGCAAACTGGATTTGCTTCAGATGGAAGTTAAGGACTTGCAAGGCAGGCAACACGTCCAAAATGAAACTCGAGAAATCTAAAGCAGAGACGTCTTAATGATTTAGAAGGTTTATGTGAAAAAGCAGTGACGTCTGCGATCTGCTTTGAGCGGCACTCGCACTTCAAGAATGGCAGAACGTCACTGAAGTCAAAGAGATGTCGGATATTGTCGCCCTACCGCTCTTCGTCTCCCAACGATGTTCTGCCGTTTCTGAAGCGCGAGTGCCACTTAAAACAGTTCAGAAAATTCCCTGCTTTTTGACACAAGCCTGTGGAATCATTTCAAAGGTCTCTGTTTTATATGTGTTGAGTTTGACGCAGAATTGACGTTCGCTCTTGCACTGGTTTGCAGTTTATGGTGAAATCGCCATTGCGTTCGTGCACATGGTCGTAAGCACCCGCGTAGCGCAGCTCCAAATGTTCAAAGAGCGACGTTATTAAGCATAAGAAGACACGAAGGTTCTTTCCTTTGACTGCTGCGCACACATAACTGTGCTGCCCTTTCTTTCTACGCTCTTTGATCACACCTCGTATACGGCGAAGTTACTCTTCCGGGGCCGCACACTGTGCTCTTGGGAGACTTCATCGTTGTGATTATCTCAGAGAAATCAAGGCTGCTTTTTTTTTTTTTTTCTCCAGTTATCAATTTTTATGGGCTTTCGCAACATAATTATCTTTCGAGTGCTTCAGGCAATACACTTGACTCGCTCTTTTCAAGCTACTGTATTGGCGCTCATCCGACTTTCGAAGCCGAATTTTGCTTGCCGTGTTCATCATAAAAACTTACAATATTCATTTATTGCCATAAAAAAAAAGAGATTACTTTAGTCTGCCTAAGTTTGTTAAATCGCGTATGTAATCTGAGCTATATATTTCAAATGACGCAGATTTTGCAGCCCGAAAATAGACGTCGGTAATGAAAGAAACTTTCGACAAATATGGGCCGAAGAACTTGTTAAACCCAGTACGTTTCCGAGATGGTTTCGAAATAATTAAAGATAACTAAAGAGCAGTGTGAATGGTGTTATTTACGTGTTGTGTAATCTTTGTTCAGCTGGTTCATCGAGAGCAAGGTTTTATTCTGACAAGCTGATCGAGGGAGACCAATTGATCGAGTTCATACATAGTTTTTTTTTGGAATAGCCTTCTTCACCACGCTTTTTGTAACGAATTATTTTACCTTTAATTACAGGAAGGTGCCTGTAATCTAATTTATTATGACTTAGGCTATGGGATGCGGTACTTATATGTTTCATGTTTTTCAATGTTAGTTTCTTTTTTTTTTTTTGTAGAAGTCGATTTTTCGTACACCAATGTCAAACCCTTTATGGTGTTTTGTGCATGCAGTAATAATCAAGATGAACTTCAACATCAACACAGTGATTACAAACGGCTGGGTTTAGAGCGTTATGTGTGGAGCCAAAGATAATCACTCCAAATGGATGAATGAATTTTTCTGGCACTGCTCCTTTTTTGTTTTGCTTTGAAGGTTTATAAAGAAACGGGGAAGCTGGGAGTGGACATTGGCTAACAACCATGATGCTTTTTAAGAACATTAAAGTTGCATTATTTTATCTTAAAATATTTTATTTGAAAGTATGTTTTTTTGAAGCATGAGATTGAAAAGTCAACTGAGTCGGAAATTGTAAACGTAAAACATCACTCTCTCAATAAACTATAGGCTGAATTCATAAAACCAGTTTAAACGAATTTTGAAAATTTCGGTCAGGAGTGTAATATTTATAAAAATACAACGGGATTGTTATTGGTGAAATAATAAAAGAAGCGCACGCCTCAACCACCAAAAGTTAAAAGAATATGAAACACTTGGCATTTTATTTAGAAGACCCTAGAAAATAGAAAATAGAAGCATGCTCACTTTTCTCTAGTTGGCTTTTTTAAAGATTCATTTCCAGTTGCTGGTTGCACCCTTATTCACTTAGATGTAGAATTTGTTTAATTATAAAATAGTATTCTTGCTATAAACTTTCGACTAAGTCAACAATTGTAATATTTTCGCCCTACAAACTCATCACTGGGCCGCATTTTTTAAAGAAATTGACCACTGTGCCTTCTAAAACGGAATTATTAAAAATGTTTTATAAATTAATTTTATCCAAATGACCCGTGCGGTACAGACATGCAAAACCAAATATGAGTCTTCTTAATTAGACCCGAGAAACTCAATTAGAACTCGATCTAGGATAATTGACTAATGTAAACGAATCACAAAACTGACTACGTATGAATAAAAACGATATTCGAACGTAGTCGTCTTTTTTGTTTATCTGGAGAAGAAAATTGCGACAAAATCAAAACCAGGATAGATGATAAAGGAGAAGCGCTAAAGTAAACTCACTCACACTCACACTCACACCAGAAAAACGGTCACTCACGTCGCGCTGACTTTCAACTCAAATTGTATTTTCGTCGTCTTTCGTTTTCTTTTACCCGTATTAAATTTGTCTTCTCACTTCGTTCTCTTCTGTACAAAACAAATAGCATTGTCTATTGCACATTACCTTCGGGAGTCAAGATATACCAATTCTTTTTCAGAAAGCGTAACGGATGGACTGCTAACACAAGTGTCACTCCTTTTTTATGATGGTAGCTGCCTCTATTATCTCACGTGTTAACTGGTGGTGGTTCTTTCCAATTACGGTGCTATTTTTGAAGTCCGCGGTGCACCCACAGTCAAGGCAGTGAATGCCCAAAAGTCCTGAGTTTGCTAATCGGATGTTGTTGTTGTGTTCCCTTAATCTGTCATTTATACATCTTCCAGTTTGTCCTATGTACTGTTTGCCGCATGAAAGGGGAAAGGAAAAAATCACTCCTTCTGAGCAAGGTATGTATGGGGTTCTATGCTTTTTAGGGCAGACGGTATTAGTTTTTGGTATGGCGTTAACTTTTTTACATAGGCCTGAGAGTTTGATGGGGACGGAAAAGACTACATCAATATTTGCGCGATTCCCAATCTTCTTCAGGTTATGAGAAATGTTATGTATCTAGGGGATGACTACCGGTCTTTGGTTACTGTATCTTTCGCGTGGCTTGCGGGATGTGATTTGACCTTTTTTAATCTGTTTAAGGAGACTTTCGGCGACTGAAGTTAATAGATGTGAAGGATATCCCGCACTTAGTATCCTAGATACTTGTCCTGCGAAGCTTATTAGGCCTGAATGTGGGCAGGACTTGAAAATTGAGTTTTTTAAGCACTGATTGACTATTCCTCTCTTTACCAATTTTGAATGCGCCGAATTATAATTGAGGAGTGGTTTTTTCCCTCTCGGCTCATAATAATATAATAATAATAATATAATTCGGCGCATTCAAAATTGGTAAAGAGAGGAATAGTCAACCAGTGCTTAAAAAACTCAATTTTCAAGTCCTGCCCACATTCAGGCCTAATAAGCTTCGCAGGACAAGTATCTAGGATACTAAGTGCGGGATATCCTTCACATCTATTAACTTCAGTCGCCGAAAGTCTCCTTAAACAGATTAAAAAAGGTCAAATCACATCCCGCAAGCCACGCGAAAGATACAGTAACCAAAGACCGGTAGTCATCCCCTACATTCATAACATTTCTCATAACCTAAAGAAGATTGGGAATCGCGCAAATATTGATGTAGTCTTTTCCGCCCCCATCAAACTCTCAGGCCTATGTAAAAAGGTTAACGCCATACCAAAACCTAATACCGTCTGCCCTAAAAAGCATAGAACCCCATACATACCTTGCTCAGAAGGAGTGATTTATTCCTTTCCCCTTTCATGCGGCAAACAGTACATAGGACAAACTGGAAGATGTATAAATGACAGATTAAGGGAACACAACAACAACATCCGATTAGCAAACTCAGGACTTTTGGGCATTCACTGCCTTGACTGTGGGTGCACCGCGGACTTCAAAAATAGCACCGTAATTGGAAAGAACCACCACCAGTTAACACGTGAGATAATAGAGGCAGCTACCATCATAAAAAGGAGTGACACTTGTGTTAGCAGTCCATCCGTTACGCTTTCTGAAAAAGAATTGGTATATCTTGACTCCCGAAGGTAATGTGCAATAGACAATGCTATTTGTTTTGTACAGAAGAGAACGAAGTGAGAAGACAAATTTAATACGGGTAAAAGAAAACGAAAGACGACGAAAATACAATTTGAGTTGAAAGTCAGCGCGGCGTGAGTGACCGTTTTTCTGGTGTGAGTGTGAGTGTGAGTGAGTTTACTTTAGCGCTTCTCCTTCAATATGAATATCCAACTCGCCCAAGCATCTATTCACAGGATAGATGATTTTATAAAGATTCATCAGCTTCATTTTACACTGTGATTTTCTGGGTTTCGAAATTCAAGCTGGGCCGCACGTCACGTTCAGAAAGTTGTAAAACAAATCACAACACTGATTTATCAGATCGCTATATTGAAGTGTTTGAAGTGTAGGGGGCTGTGAGCATTTTTGATGAACAAGTAGTTACATAATAAATGAGTTTAAAGAACATCTTTCTGCTAGGTGGGTTCCGCACTTTCTTAATCCAGCACAAAAACGCATTCAGGCCTCAACCTCAACAGATAGTTTAAATGTGTTGAAGAGGAGTCTAATAAGGATAAAGAGACCATATGTGACCATGATTGAAACCTGAATTAACCACTACACGTCAGAAAGAAAAATTCAATCGCAACAGTGTTTTTGACAAAGTGAATTCACTTCATATAACGCTAGGGGGACCAATCGGTCTGCGTGCGGGAAGGTGATGTCATCAATGTACTGGGATGTCAAAACGATTTTGCGACTTGATTATCATACATAATATATATTATTACTGAGCAATAATACACAGCACTTCTGGACAAGCTGAAAGAGGCAATTCACGCAAAGCACCTCAAATTGTCCAAGTAAAAGTGTTGTTTTACCACGACAATGCATTCATGCGCTATTACTTAACAAGCCTCGACCACATGGAAGTCAAAAATCCTTCCGGATCCACCATAGTTACCTAATTTGACTCCCTTGGGCTCCCATCCGTTCCCATAATGGAACATTTTACTGGTTGGAAAGAGGCTTCAGTCGAACCAAAGGGTGATTGAAGCTGTCAACGGGGATTTTGGGTGCACTAAAAAGGTCTCTTCCGAGAGGGAAGTTAGGTGCTGGAGAAACGTTGTACCAAGTGCGTTGAAAAGTATAATATATATTTTAATAATATTTATTTATTTTATATTCCTTTCGGAAACTTCTCAACTTATCCTCGTATCAAGTACTTCATCTCCTGATTCACTGTCTTGCACCGCTGCGGTTTCGGGCTCACTCGTCCAATTGGCCGGATACATTTGTGAAAACAAAGGCGCAAATAATATATCTAAAGTCAAGAGTAATTAAATTTAATTAATATTACCACCCGGAGTAATTCATTGTATTGCAAGATTACCTATACAAACTTAATTATTCGCATTACACATTACAGCCAAAATGATTTAAAATACTGTAATTACATTGCAATTATTTTATTGCTGCTACCTCTGCTAAACGGTAGTGAAGTAATGATGGCCTTTCGGAGGTGGGAATAAATTTTCACAACTATGTAAAATTATTTTTCATTGTATTTCTCATTTAAATGATGCGCGTTTTTTGTTTTTTTGGCCTTGAGCTATTTGGTTAGACAAACGGTCCCGAATTTCACTAAATTCATAGAGATTCTCCCCCGTAAACTTACAAGAGTACCCTGGCACATATTCTGGTTTGAAGTACAGGGTGTTAACGCTGCCCGATCTCCTACTACGTTTTTGTTTCTGAACAGTTGAGGGGGATCCGGACAAAATGATCCCGGACAAAATGGTCCCGGTCAAAATAGTCCCAGACAAAATGGTCCCGGTCAAAATAGTCCCGGACAAAATGGTCCCAAGCAAATTTTCTAAGGAAGGAAGAAAGTGCAGAAAGGAAGACAAAGAAGTTAACCTGGGGTATTTTGTCCCGGTTTGCTACTTTGTTTTGGGGGAGAGGGGTGAGAGGATTAAAAGAGAAGAAAGGATTTTCTAAAATAGTTTGCTTGTTCTTCGGGGTATTGTCGATTTGTTTGCACTTGCTGCAAATTGGACATTGAGAAAAAAAAGTTTTGCTGAATACTTAGCTATGAAACGCTAACCATTTTAAAGTTTACGTATTCAGTTGAACACATTGCATGCCAGTAGTTGAGCCAAGAAGAATAAATGCAGCTATTGCAAAATTGTTGAAGTACGTGTATCAAATAATGTGTCTATAATATTTGTTATAATCAAGAGGAAAAAAAGGATGTTGTTCCATATGAAGCCATTGCAAACAATATATTTGAGGTTTGTGTTTATACAGTGTATGGTCGATCTGTATTCGGGGAGCGGCGACACTGGTGTACATTGTAGACGAGAAACCTTTGCCAGTGCAGTACCGCTGCTAGACTGGGGTCTTTAACGTTCATCACGCAGTGGCGATAGACGACGGCACGCACGCAACCCAAATATGTAACATGTGCATGATGATGTCTGAATCATTATGTGCATACGTTTTCTTGCAGCGCCATTGCGTTAATTCGAAATAATAAAAAAAATACTGTCGGCTTTTCTTACAATTTCTTCCCGCCCCTATACTTAGTTTTACTAAAGTCACAGTGCAGCCGACGCTATGAGCTGATAGGACCCATCAAGCAGTGCTGACAACAAAACGCACCAATGGCGTTCGTCGAATTTTTGTGCATGTTATTACCGGCTAATCCAATGAATAGCAGAGTGCATAGCGACCTTGCGTGTTTAGTGTGCGCAATTGTATTCGTGTGCTGACTTCCAAGCTTTAGTTGTGTACAATGTTCTGGTTTATTCAAAGAGGAGCCATAGTGCCAAGTGAGCGATAATAAAACTTAAATTCACTTTTGAACTTCTTTGGTTATTTCCTCAAATTTATAGCAAAAATCTTAAATACACTAAAGTACATACATATTACACGTGTGTTGAATACAACCTTATAGTAGCCGTTCGCTAAAACTTCAAAGAGCGCCAAAAGTGTCAGCAAATCGCTTGGGACCATTTTGTCCGGGCTTGCGCTTGGGACAATTCTGCCCGGGACTATTTTGATCATGACCATTTTGTCCGGGGCTACTTTGTCTGGGACCATTTTGTCCTACACCCGTTGAGAGGAATACAGGTGTCTCCCATTGTACATATTCCTTACACGAGGGAAAAATAGCTTTGGGTTGAAAGACTACGACGGCATGGAGTTTCCAGGAAGAATAAGATTTGTCCGGGGCTACTTTGTCTGGGACCATTTTGTCCTACACCCGTTGAGAGGAATACAGGTGTCTCCCATTGTACATATTCCTTACACGAGGGAAAAATAGCTTTGGGTTGAAAGACTACGACGGCATGGAGTTTCCAGGAAGAATAAGATTTGTCCGGGGCTACTTTGTCTGGGACCATTTTGTCCTACACCCGTTGAGAGGAATACAGGTGTCTCCCATTGTACATATTCCTTACACGAGGGAAAAATAGCTTTGGGTTGAAAGACTACGACGGCATGGAGTTTCCAGGAAGAATAAGATTTGTCCGGGGCTACTTTGTCTGGGACCATTTTGTCCTACACCCGTTGAGAGGAATACAGGTGTCTCCCATTGTACATATTCCTTACACGAGGGAAAAATAGCTTTGGGTTGAAAGACTACGACGGCATGGAGTTTCCAGGAAGAATAAGATTTGTCCGGGGCTACTTTGTCTGGGACCATTTTGTCCTACACCCGTTGAGAGGAATACAGGTGTCTCCCATTGTACATATTCCTTACACGAGGGAAAAATAGCTTTGGGTTGAAAGACTACGACGGCATGGAGTTTCCAGGAAGAATAAGATTTGTCCGGGGCTACTTTGTCTGGGACCATTTTGTCCTACACCCGTTGAGAGGAATACAGGTGTCTCCCATTGTACATATTCCTTACACGAGGGAAAAATAGCTTTGGGTTGAAAGACTACGACGGCATGGAGTTTCCAGGAAGAATAAGATTTGTACGGGGCTACTTTGTCTGGGACCATTTTGTCCTACACCCGTTGAGAGGAATACAGGTGTCTCCCATTGTACATATTCCTTACACGAGGGAAAAATAGCTTTGGGTTGAAAGACTACGACGGCATGGAGTTTCCAGGAAGAATAAGATTTGTCCGGGGCTACTTTGTCTGGGACCATTTTGTCCTACACCCGTTGAGAGGAATACAGGTGTCTCCCATTGTACATATTCCTTACACGAGGGAAAAATAGCTTTGGGTTGAAAGACTACGACGGCATGGAGTTTCCAGGAAGAATAAGATTTGTCCGGGGCTACTTTGTCTGGGACCATTTTGTCCTACACCCGTTGAGAGGAATACAGGTGTCTCCCATTGTACATATTCCTTACACGAGGGAAAAATAGCTTTGGGTTGAAAGACTACGACGGCATGGAGTTTCCAGGAAGAATAAGATTTGTCCGGGGCTACTTTGTCTGGGACCATTTTGTCCTACACCCGTTGAGAGGAATACAGGTGTCTCCCATTGTACATATTCCTTACACGAGGGAAAAATAGCTTTGGGTTGAAAGACTACGACGGCATGGAGTTTCCAGGAAGAATAAGATTTGTACGGGGCTACTTTGTCTGGGACCATTTTGTCCTACACCCGTTGAGAGGAATACAGGTGTCTCCCATTGTACATATTCCTTACACGAGGGAAAAATAGCTTTGGGTTGAAAGACTACGACGGCATGGAGTTTCCAGGAAGAATAAGATTTGTCCGGGGCTACTTTGTCTGGGACCATTTTGTCCTACACCCGTTGAGAGGAATACAGGTGTCTCCCATTGTACATATTCCTTACACGAGGGAAAAATAGCTTTGGGTTGAAAGACTACGACGGCATGGAGTTTCCAGGAAGAATAAGATTTGTACGGGGCTACTTTGTCTGGGACCATTTTGTCCTACACCCGTTGAGAGGAATACAGGTGTCTCCATTGTACATATTCCTTACACGAGGGAAAAATAGCTTTGGGTTGAAAGACTACGACGGCATGGAGTTTCCAGGAAGAATAAGATTTGTACGGGGCTACTTTGTCTGGGACCATTTTGTCCTACACCCGTTGAGAGGAATACAGGTGTCTCCCATTGTACATATTCCTTACACGAGGGAAAAATAGCTTTGGGTGAAAGACTACGACGGCATGGAGTTTCCAGGAAGAATAAGATTTGTACGGGGCTACTTTGTCTGGGACCATTTTGTCCTACACCCGTTGAGAGGAATACAGGTGTCTCCCATTGTACATATTCCTTACACGAGGGAAAAATAGCTTTGGGTTGAAAGACTACGACGGCATGGAGTTTCCAGGAAGAATAAGATTTGTACGGGGCTACTTTGTCTGGGACCATTTTGTCCTACACCCGTTGAGAGGAATACAGGTGTCTCCCATTGTACATATTCCTTACACGAGGGAAAAATAGCTTTGGGTTGAAAGACTACGACGGCATGGAGTTTCCAGGAAGAATAAGATTTGTCCGGGGCTACTTTGTCTGGGACCATTTTGTCCTACACCCGTTGAGAGGAATACAGGTGTCTCCCATTGTACATATTCCTTACACGAGGGAAAAATAGCTTTGGGTTGAAAGACTACGACGGCATGGAGTTTCCAGGAAGAATAAGATTTGTACGGGGCTACTTTGTCTGGGACCATTTTGTCCTACACCCGTTGAGAGGAATACAGGTGTCTCCCATTGTACATATTCCTTACACGAGGGAAAAATAGCTTTGGGTTGAAAGACTACGACGGCATGGAGTTTCCAGGAAGAATAAGATTTGTCCGGGGCTACTTTGTCTGGGACCATTTTGTCCTACACCCGTTGAGAGGAATACAGGTGTCTCCCATTGTACATATTCCTTACACGAGGGAAAAATAGCTTTGGGTTGAAAGACTACGACGGCATGGAGTTTCCAGGAAGAATAAGATTTGTCCGGGGCTACTTTGTCTGGGACCATTTTGTCCTACACCCGTTGAGAGGAATACAGGTGTCTCCCATTGTACATATTCCTTACACGAGGGAAAAATAGCTTTGGGTTGAAAGACTACGACGGCATGGAGTTTCCAGGAAGAATAAGATTTGTCCGGGGCTACTTTGTCTGGGACCATTTTGTCCTACACCCGTTGAAAGGAATACAGGTGTCTCCTATTGTACAAAGCGCCCCGGCTGAAGTGAAGCAGTATTACGATTACGACAGAGCAAATGAGTCAGTTATTGATTACCTAGAACAGCACCTTGATGGGTTCGATGAGGAGACTGATGTAAACGAGATGTGGTTAAAATTTAAGAGCATACAAATCACTGCCTATCTATTACATACCCCAAAAAAACTAAAACGATAAAACGCAAAAACCCATGGATTACCAGAGACATTTTGCAGGCTAAACGTAAACTGAAAAGACTTCGTAAGTCCCGCTCACCTGCTATTCCTGAACCAAATGGAAAACTAAAATCAATGATAAAGCTAGCTAAAGAAGCATATTTTACGAAGTCATTGCCTGATTTCATTACATCGTCTCCTAAAAATTTGGCGTTATCTGTCCCCTCCAGGTCTAACATCACGCAGATGCGCATTGATGATAACGTCGTGAGTGACAGGAGCAAAATTCTTTCGAGTTTAATCGCTATTTTCAGTCCGTTTTTTCAACTGAGATAAGCGAATCGAACACCATTCCCAGCGATGAAAGATCTGACGCGTACAGCTCATATCAGACAGGGTATTGTGTCACTTCTGTTTATCACTTAACGTAAAAAATCGACTGGCAGAATGGCTACCAAACATGTTTCTTAGGAGGTATGCTGAATGGGTTGCTAAATATTTTA